>JAHDVF020001125.1:0-1200000 GCA_022606425.2 Lepidostoma basale | reverse complement strand
TTTTAACATGTATGTAAAATGTATACCGTAATTGGATTGTAAAGGCCTGTTGTATACAATAAAAAAAAGTCGCCAAATAGTGAGGATAACGGATTATCGGCGAACCAGACGCACCTAAACGCACCAAGAATTGAACACAGAAACCTGGACAGACAACAAGCAAGATGGTTTGATGACATTGACATGAATTTGGCAGGAGGTCAATAGCACAGAGTGGCGAGGGATAGAGAATTGAGGAAGTCGGGAAGGGAGACCTATGTACAATACTGGATGACTAAGGGCTGATAATAATAATGATGAAAATTACCATTTCGTGGTTACGTACAAAGCGTTTATTTTATTCTAAGTTTCCATCTTGAATTTGAAATATGAATGTAAACGTCACATTTCTAGATGTTTCATCATACTATAGGAGTGAAATTTATTGCTTTGCTACGACATTGTCACTCCCATATAATATTATAATATATAACGAAATTTCTAAAAAACGGATTTTTTAAATTGATATTTAATGTACAATTACATACACAGTGAAAGCGGGTATAAATAAAATAAAAACAATTCAATATTAAAATCACAATCTAATAATTTTTTTTCCAAACTAAAATAAAATATTTGTTATTATTTGTGTATTATTATGGTTTTAAAATAATTTTATATGTGTAATATGGATGAGGAAAACCAAATAAGGCACAATGCCAACCTTATGTACCAAGAACTATAATATATTATATTTAAATTCAGTAATAATAAAAACATAAGTACCACTTTTTCAAGCGATATAAATATAAATATGTCAGCTATAATAAAACGTTAAATCCATTGTATTGAATATTTATCGTCTTGAATACCCGTAATACCATTATATTTAAATTCAGTAAATTTTACATTAATATTTGAAGATTATTTTTCCATAGAATCGTGTTTACCACCCCTGATCTATATGTACATAAAGGACTCGGTTTACAATAGTGTCACCAGTCTGTCGATGCTAGCGAGCCTGGCGAAACCGGTCGCTGTCGAAATAAAGACAAAGTGGAAGTAGTTAAAAAAACATCGTTATATTTAATTATTATTTAAAATGAATTTCCATCAAGAGATTTAGTAAAATCATTTGATTATCCTAATGCAATGTATTTATTATACAGCGAATTTGTATTTTCATTTTACGATACATACCTTTGTTTGGTGATTAAGTTTCTGAAATTTACTTTAGAGCTCGGATATTCTTGACTCAGGCACACAAAACATAAATTTACATTTAGTTAGATATGGCAACATGCCAAAACCGAAGCCATTGTTCCGACCGATACAAGTTTTTTGTGTACTCGAAGTATAATATTATTATAAAGTTTCCGCAAAGCTCAAAGCTTACGTTATAATATTTTTTCCAACAAAGAAAATTAATCTCAACTTCGTTTTATGGTTTACAATGTGAAATTAAAATATTAAGAACAAAGAGAAAGCGGGCTTACTGAAAATTAATATTAAAAATTAAGTTATATTTAGTTCAGTTGAAATAATTCCTTATGGTACATTTATATTTCCAATATGAAATAATTTGTATTCTTCTTCTTCTCTTTTTCGACCATTTGTCTGTTCCTGTAGTCTGACTGGCCTCTCTTAGGAAGTTGACTCCTAGCTATCTCTCTATCACTTTGGCGGCCTTCCGGAGGGACGGTAGACAAAAGGAATATGATGCGCCACAACGTGTGAGATTCTAGAGGGAAATAATTGTCTGAAATTCTGTAATATTTTTTGCATGGTTTAAACTTCACATGAAATCTGTTTGAAAAAGGTTATTAATTTTATTAAAAGCTCGTTTAAATCATAAAAAAAACTACTTATATACGTGACACGATATTTGAATTTGGAATATATTTGATAAATATGGAGAAAAAAATGTTATTATTGGGATATAGCTTATTACTTAGCTGGCATAAAGTTGTCATAAATTTAAGGCAATTAAAAAGAAACCAAAATTGCAATATATCACGAAAAATACAAAAGATCCAATATAAGTGAGGAATAATAAATGGTCGGAATGAGTGCAGACATATTTTTAAAAATAAATAATCAGTAGTAGGAGGGTAGGCAGAAAGAATGGACTATCACACTTTTCTTTCCTGACATACTTCTCTCGATTCCTCAACATTCATACATCGTGTCATGCATGTGCGTCGATTTCTGTGACTCTCACGTGGCCGACATTCAATATTTGATTTATTTGATCGTGCCATGCTTTCTTCGGTCTTCCTCTATTTCTAGTTCTATTTACATCGTTAGCATATATTTTTTACCAATCTTTCTTCATTCACTCTTTCCATGTGTCCAAACCATCTTAATGATCCTTTCATTCTTTTGTTCATAATACCTTCATTTATCATATCCAACCTCAAGAAAGAAATTCATTTAATTTCCAACATCTAAATGAAGAATGGCTTCCTAGCTGAAACTCCCGTAGAAGACGATACCTAAAATAAAAACACGCGCGTATTCGAATGCAACGTTGTGTCAAAATTTCAATGCAATCGCTGCGTAACTTTCGGAGATTTAAAATTTTGAACACGAAAATTTATTATTATTCAGATAATAATATATGGTACAGATTATTATATAGTATATTTTAATGTTTTATATCATCAGTATAGTACGGATAAACTGTGGTTTATTGGAGCATTAAGCATTCGTCAGCATTTTCTTGGTTCAGTCATTTTCAACGCTAGTGTATGTATAATAATAACCTTTGACAGTTGAAGGGACAATGATGATTCCACTCGCGGTTATGTTTGTTACGTGTCGTCAGTCTTTTTTGTTGTTATTTAAAATGGCGGCAATCCCAGAGCGGCGGCGTAGGATGCGCGCCATTTCCAGTATGGCGGTGACAGGCGAGAAATTGGCTGGCCTATCGAACCGGATACGGCAGGTGGGGGAACACAGCTCCTACTTACCCCGGGGTAATATAACTCCGCGCCTGCACTTATTTGAAAAATACAACCTCTTACAAAAGAGCGGATATCTCGATCTTTTATTTTATGATTAGCATTATTTTAAGCGAAAATATAAAAAAAATGGCAACACTGTTTTAATAGCCATGTCATTTAATTCTTAAAATGATAATTGATCCAATTTTTTACTAACAAATTAGTTTTTTCTTATTTAGATTTTAATTATTTTTCTTCGCTATATTCAATCCAAGAGATTGGTTTGCAGCAAAGCGTAACAAAAAAATCGGGTACTTAGGATGCCACTTGGGCCTTTTGATGTGGAAATTTTCCGTTGCTTTTCATATTTGTAAACAGCAGGTTATTTGAACCCAATTGCTGTATACAACTGTTTAGCTATTGATTCTCGTGACATGCAATAGGTGGCTAATCTATCGCAATTTTATTATGACATAAATTCTACACCAGACCAAAGAGATTGTGACAATCACACTGCCATCACCGGGAATCAAACCCGTGACCTTCGGTGTGACCATCATAGTACTTAATACTCGGTCACGAATGTCTTTAATTATAATATATATCGTCATATTTGATTTTATTAGAAATAAAAAGTTACAAGATTTTCTGCTATTAAAAAACCTCATTCACTTAATCAATCGATATCAGTAATAAATTTTAACGTGAATCTATGTTTTCAAATGCGTTTAAAATTTGATATTTATCTTATTTTCTGACATTCATAAAACAAACAAATTTTGAAAAAACGTTCCCGAGCCTGCGCACTAATATAATAGGGCATACGCGATACGCATTCAAAGTATTAATTTGCGCTTGTTCACAGGCTTACATAAAAGAACCCTTGAATTATTTCTCTCTCATGCTCTTGTATTTAAAATATTCTTGGTTACTTCTTCGATGACATACGGGTTTTTGCCTATTTATATTATGATTCGAATGACTTTTATAATTATTACGTCAACACAGTTAAGTTTCACACTGATCTTTTGTCAAAGTATTTAAATTAAAATTTTAACTTAATTTTTACCATATGAAAGTATTGCAAACATCTCGTGTAGAGATGTGCACTTGTCATGCTCGCAATAAAAAAGATTACTCGCATCACAATAGTAAACATCACGCAATTTACCATGTAAATGTAAGAATGTATGGAAGTGAAGCTTGGAGCTGGCAAAATAAGGACGAAAGCAGGATAAACACCGTAGAAATGAGATCACTAAGAAGAATGTGCGGTAAAACGTTGTATGATAGAATACCGAACGATGAAATAAGAAAAAAATGTAAGGCAGATGACTGCATCATGAATAAAATTAAAAAAAGATCCCTGAGATGGTTCGGACATATGGAACGAAAGGATGAGAGTAGAATGGTTAAAAAGTTGTACACAAGCAGCGTGAGTGGGAAAAGAAGCCGAGGACGACTGAGGAAAACATTGCATGACCAAATTAATCAATTATTCATTGTTTAATACATATGCAATATATATTTAAGTATCCATTTGTAGAGAAGTATTGTAAATAAAGTATGTCGAAAATAATTCCACTTTCCAACTCGCGTAATTATGAGTAAAATACTTTCCATTTTTACGCGAACTCTCGCGCAAGAACCCTTGTTATGTACTACATCCGGATCATCATCCCTTATAATAATTAATAACGTCCTTATTACAAAAATATACCATTTAATTGTTAATGTTATTGTATTTTTAATCTCCTAAATAAAATAAAATCACATATTTACTCGTATATAAAATTTGTTTGTGATGAAATTCGCTTTGTGTAGTAAATTATTCTTATTCTTCCGGTGTCATGTCAAGTCTCCCCGACGTTGACTATCACCTGAGAGTTGGCGTCCCTGTCCCTGGCAGCTCGTAACAGCTTCTCGACGTTCCTCAAGCCAGTCCAGTACCTTATGTTGTGGACCCAGGAGATTTGCCTCCTGCCGTTAATTAATATTACCTCAATGGAAAATAAAGAAATCTTTGAATATCATTGGAACGCTTCGTTCTCATTAAAATTTTATTATTCTTCAGATAGATTTCAATCAATCAAATATGAAATGTCCATGTAAAGTTTAACAACCGTTGTTTTAAATCCCATGTAGTAAATATAAGGAATGGATTTAAATCTGAAGGTTTACTCGTAGCTCGAAATAATATAAGTTTATATACATGTTTAAAACAAGATTACAGCTTCAAAAAATGTCACAATCTTTGTATTTGTGACACTATACACGCAAACAATAAAATTCTTCCATTATTGATAAATCTAGTTGTTATGTGATGTTATTTATTTTCGCAAATTGAAATTCTGACATGCTGTGCCTTAAATAACCGATTTTTCATCGGTTCTGAGCATCCTGCGAAGAGTCTAATAATTAACTCTATCACTTCGAAAATGATGCAATCACTTTGAAAATGACGTACAATTAAACTCTTTTATGGAAATGTATCCCTGGTCTAGACCTTAATAATTATAATTATAGTATATCACCTTAATAATTATAATTATTTTGTACTCATATATCAATGTATCTTAATGTTCAAAATAAGGATTTCATGCTGCAGTTGCAAAACTTTGTTTATTCAACTAATATGCATAAAAATGAAATCATAGTTTCACACAAATATTATTTTCAATACATAAAAATATTGAGATAAAATAATAACGTTTTGAAAAGAAACTAAATCTTGCAATGTACGAGAATAACCTTTGATTATTTCTTAAATATTCGTATATCCATGAACTAGTAATAAATAGATGAACCTCACGAAAAATATTATCGTATGGGAGAATCTAAAACTCTAAAAAAATATATTAATGTAATTCTTTTATAACTGATTTTTCTTTGTATTGTGATTTCACATTTAAATTAATTTTAGAAAGCTTTGCTTTTTCATATGAATGTATTTCACTGGAAGACCTGTTTCGAATGTTTTTCATTCTTTTTCGGTATAAAAATAGTAAAAAATGTTATATCAAAAATTTAAAAAAATCAAAAGTAATATATTTTATTTTGTAATTGTAAAAATAATATTTGAATTTTTAATCACATCGTATAAGACGCGTAAATTGGTATTTACATTTATTATCATATATTAATTAATTATATTAACAAGAGACTACCAGATATGCTGCCAAAGATATGGAGGTATGATTGAACGTCACCATTCCAGGACAGCTCACCATCACAAACAGGTCATACGACCTAAATAACCTAATGAAGAAGAAGGAGGAGAAGATATTATAAAAATCATTGTATTACAAAGTAAATGCTTAAATATTAAAGCGTACTAGAAGAAAATGGAATATTCAATGTACGTAGCACATTTTGCCTTAAACTTAGTGTCTACTCGTATGTGCAATATGGTTTTGTGCAATATGTCTTGCGGTTGGTCGAGTGGTTACTTTATTGCCTTTTGTATTGCATTACTCATTAACCTTGTTCCCGCGTAGCTCCTGCATGCTGACCAGTGACAAGGGAATAGCTTTTCGCGGTTTTTGAAAATGGTGTTAAAATATTGCGGGAACAGAGTCAAGTGCACAGCTCATTTTATTGCCCACAACGCAGTCTTATTGTTGAACATCAAAAAGGCTATTAATTTAAAAGTTTTAGGTAGGTCTAGGCTATTTTGTTGATGAACATTATAATATTAAAATGTTTTTATGTACAGGTACAAATACAATAGTTTTCTATTATTTTTATGGTATATAAACTTGGCTTTTATGCATTCAGCAATACCAAATTTAAAATATAAAATACAAAATTCAAAAATAGGGAACAATTAATGAACAAGGAGAACGAAATATATCTTAAAAATTATTTTTCTTAAATTATACAACAAATTTTAAAATTAATTGCTTATTTTTAAAAAGTGTACCAAATTCAAGCCGGCCTTATTTTAATGTCTCTGAAGTAACATGTTTTTTTGTAATTATCCATTATCATTTATGGTCATTTTCAAATATGGTTCCCATATTTTTCACTGTACAATATTTAACTAGGTTTCAAATAACTCTTTTGAGTTCAATTTTGAATACTTGTGAAGGATAAGTACCATCCAAAACATGTTTGTGTGGAATGTAATAAAATATTTAATGAGTATTTTTCAAATGTGAACTCACAAAATAGGTCATCTTGACGTTTATTCCTTGATAAAGAAATAAGTATGTTCCAATCTTAGTTAATATTTACAAATATTTTATAGAAAAATATCATCCATGATTAAATTTTATGTATATCGATAAATTATTTATATTTATTCGTACCGCTATTTTTATATTTATAATTTATATCCAATAAATTGATTCAGAACAAGAACATCATTCGTTGTGCATTTTTAATAATGCAATCAACATCTGAAGCAGAAAATTAACTCTCTTTCATTAACATAAATAGTTTATGACGTCATGCAAGAAATTATAATTAAATGTATTCAGACTATTAATATAGTAAAGCCCTGTATATTAAATTATTTCCTGGAAAAACAAATAAATATGTTCATTAGTCAACTTTATGTGCTAAATTTGGTTTGGTATTTATTCTCAACTGATTTAGTCTTTTTTTCCCAAAGAATCACAGCGTTATTCTATTTTATTGGTCAAAAGCAGTAATGAGTGTATACAGATCTGCTAAAAAACCCTTTTGTATGTCTTAGACATAAAAAATATAGGTATATTAAGAAAAAAATAATTATGTTTTTTAGAAAACAAAATAATTATATTTTGGGGTTCAAAAAGGGTAGTAGGGCTACGATGTAGTATGTTTTGCTGGAAAGCATGTCTCTACAAAATGTCGTAAGGCGCCATGTTGCATTTACAACAGCGACACTACTATCAAGTCCAACTCTCGAGAGGTCTTTTAAAGTCCCTGCGAACCCCGGGTAATGTGGCACATATTACTTAGTGCCATAGCAGATAGAAAGAGGACGAATGGCGAGCTTCCAGCGCCATAAAACTGGATACACCTAGCTAAGGGAAGGTAACCCCGACAGAAAATCTTCCAGCGAAGGCACGGAGATACCACTCTGGATATTTTTCCCCAGGTCATCACTTGGTGATAGTCAACGTTAGGGAGACCTGACAGGACACAGAAAGAAGAAGTAAACAAATAATAAATTTCCATAGATCGTACCAAAAAAAACTCCAAAAAGTTAGATTTATAAGAATTTATTACGAAAAAATTATTTAGTTTTAAAAAAATATTGCTCGAACAATGATGAAAAATTTCCATCATTGATCAAAATCATTTGATAATGCTTTAGCACGGCGAAACAAGTCATTTCAATTAAACATAATAATCTTCATAGAAAACAGACGTTTTTAGCATATAAAACTACTAAACTATTCACGTAATAAAACGAAATATATGCATACAGAAATACTATGTGTATTTCAAATACAACGGTATGTATTACGTATTATTCCAGACTTCTGGCTTCCGAGAGTAAACCGTTTTTACAATAACTAACCATCAAGCGAAGACTGAGATTTGCACATGTGAAGATTCACGAATGCGCTCATACTGTATGCAAAACCCCGCTACCCCTGGAGGCTAATATTATATGCTGGACTGAACTGCAACTTCTCCCCAACCCTCGTGACAATAAATATGAATTATACGAAAACAGTATTTAAAGTATACATTTTACTTTCATACATGAAGTTGTTTAGAATTTACATTTGTTATACATACTCGTATATTGTAAAAATATATAGGAACGTTTTGATTATTTATTCTAAATTTATCATAACTTTGTGTTGCGAATTCATAGAACAATGATTATTTATTTGTAAACAACCCTTTATGAAAAAATTATATTAAATTAACACAAACATATTTCGAATACAGAAGCCCTTCATCAGTGTAGTTAATTATTGTATGTAAGAAAAAATGAGATCTGAGTAGAAATGAGATCTCTTAGACGAATGTGTGGATATTCTGTGTATGATAGAGTGTCGAATGAAAATATAAGAAGTGAATGCGGTGCGAATGATGGTGTCATGAACAAAATAATGAAAGGATCATTAAGATGGTTTGGACATATGGAAATGAATGAATGAAGAAAGAATGGTAAAAAATTATATGTTAATGATGTAAATGGAACCAGAAATAGAGGAAGACCGAGGAAAACGTGGCACGATCAAATAAATCAAATATTGAATGTCGGCCATGTCAGTAAAAAATTATAAAAACAAAATGTTTATGAATGTGGTCAGTTTTGATAGATATTAATATATGTTTTATTTTTTATATCTGTCAAAACTGACAGATATTAAATTTTTATTTTGTATATTCAATGATTAAATACACTGAAGAAGGGCTTCTGTGCCCGAAACATGTTTGTGTTAATATAATTTCAATTTTTAATGAAATGTTGTTTACCAAGAGAATAATCATTTTCCAACATATTGAATATTTTTTAAGTTAGTCGAAAGCAATTATTGATAAACACTAATTGATTTCTTGTAAAAATCTATGAACTGGGTCCGAACTGATTTGATCTCATGATACTCCTAAAAAGAAATACGATTTACTAACAAAAATCACATTTCATGATTATTTTTGAATATGGTAATGATCTATGTTTTAAATATATTAATGATGTTAATTAATAACTGTGTTACACTCTTATAAGATTTGTAGTTTAACATTACAAAATAACGAAAATTTCATGCAATGACTCAAGATTTTATTGTAATCTCGTGGTGGCTGAAAATCAGGAATTTGTTTTATTTATATAATGTATCATAACTAATGCATCTAAGGCAGAGAATGTTGAAGTGCTATGTCTGGTCTGTATTACTCTATTGCTTGGACACTTGAACCCTGAAAGGACTATGAACCGGTTGGAAACATTCGAGATGTGGTTGCACAGGAGAATGCTTCGCATACCGTGGACAGATTTTGTCAGCAATTTGGGGGTTTAGAGAAGAGCCAATTGTAGTAGACAACTGCTAAAGGACGTTAAGGTTCGTAAGATTTCATATCTGCATCACATTCTGCGGGGAGATAAATACAGTTTGCTCCAACTAATACTGATGGGAAAAATTGAGGGGCAACGTGGTCCTGGTAGAAGGAAAACGTCGTTCGTCCGGGGTGCGCAAGATAGAGAAGCCTACGCCGGAGTGATTGCCAACGTCGGGGGGACCTGATACGGCACGCGAAGAAAAAGAATGCATTTTAAAACGCATCTTATAAAAATGTTGATATAATAGTTATTACTTTTTAAATCAAGTATCTCTATTTCGTATAATCTTCAATAAATATAATTAATAATACTTTGATATGAGTGGAGTATGTGAGTTCTAGTTTTAGTTATAACGAGATTAATAATATAGGAAACATATTTAAGTAAAGTACAAGAGTCAATTGTTGATTTATTAATCATATTATATTTAATTCGATATCTCCAAATGTAGTATCTATTTATGGATAGTTAAAACGTGAACCGACTAACTGATAAGTTGATTGTGTTTAATTAAAAATTGTAACTTATTCGCACACTTTCACTGAATCACTGTACGTTATATGCATATTCTTTACTGTACATATTCTAGGATCACATTTATCTCGAGTTAATCGGGCTCGCATGATCTTATTGTGCTGCACGTCGTATTCCCAACACGGTCCCAGACAGCCAGACAGCGAGCTCCACGAACGGAGGAAAAATGCCCGAGATGGGGGAAACAGCATTATAATAACTCAAGCCGCGATACCCGCGATTAGGTATGCTGTAAAGTGTGCCACTTTGTCCTGTCGACAGATCTGTAAAGAGATAAGTCTCAGAAAAATGCAGAATAGTCTTATCTTGTTCTCCCGGCTACCATCTTTCGAGTAAATAATGTGCTTCTTTTTTAATCTTGTTTATTCTTTTCAGTTAAGTGGTAACAAAATACACAAAAAATATCTTAATTTATTATTACAAATCGTAATTTAACTAATTCAAGGTATTCTTTATCTAAATTAGTTATTATTATTATTATTTTGTTGAATCGCTCTTTACATCATGACAGCATGAGCCAAATTGATATAAAGGGTATTATATCTATCATTGTGATTCTCGTGACATGTGATAGATAGCTAATCTGTCGCCATTTATTGTCACGCGAATTTTACACCAGACCATAGGCAATAGTTCTACATAATAACGTCTATATTTGAATATTATATTATATTTTAAAATTAAATAAAAGCCACTCTGTTCTTTCCTTGAATGTTTTTCGTGATTTCACAACATTCATACATCGTGTCATGCATGCACGTCTATTTCTCCGACTTCTCATGTGGTCGACATTTAATATTTGATTGATTTGATTGCGTCAGGTTTTACTCGATCTTCCCGTTTTCGTGTTTCATTATCGTCGTGTACACACGCTTTCTTTATCATTCATTCTTTCTGTGTCCAAACCATATTAATGGTTATCATCTATCATCTCATAATCTATCATACATTTCTTAAGATAAACATAATTTTAAATATTTAGGGATAGTAAGTGAGCATTTAAAAGAATATTTGTAAATTCCCAAACTATATCAAAAGAAGAAGAGAAGAAGCGATTTTTAAGATTTATTTTATTTCCATGAAGACATACTAGTTTCTTTATTGATACGTATTTTTAAATGATTCATTGAGGTGTATTGTATCATTATGAAATGTCATATAATAAAATGTTTCTTTACGCATATCATAAATATAAACTGAAGTCTTATAAAAATTTATACAGAATCAATTCAAAATTCTCTATATGCATTCAAGAAAGAGATAGATTTACATTGATGTTAGTATCGTTTCATCTATATGCGTAGAATTTATCTACTGGTTGACAGATACACGATGGTGTGTTTATGCTTTTTCAATAATAGTTTTTTTTACTAAATTATACGTTTGAATTACATTACAGAAGAAGCTATAACACTGCTTGCACGTGCTCTTACATACAAACGCAGACATTATCAGATGATGAGTAATCATCAATCAATGACTGCGATTTACCAGATGATATTAGCAAATAACTGATTTTGTTTTTATTAATATATTTTTCCTCCATTTCCTTATATTCCTGGTTCATTTATGATGCACAACATAGTTACTAGGTATAAAAAGAATTGTGAATTGCACGTCTAATAATCAAATTCACATTCCCCTAGCGAATACTGTAACGCTCGGGAAAGCACGAAACCTTTAAATTATGTGCGAAAGACGCAAACAAAAATTAACAAATTAACAAAAATGAACAAATTAACAAAAATTAATCAAACGCAACAAAAATTAAATGTTTCCATTTAGAACCAATGATTATTTTAATGATTTCATTAAGCTTTTAATATAAAAGACAGTTAAATTTAATATAGCTTAAAATTTGTAATAAATATAATGATCAATCTATAATACGAGTACAAAAAAAATTATCGGACTTTCATACAAAAGTTAATGATCTATATTAAAGTGATCGTTAATAGTAATACATTCCATTCAAAAACAATAAACAGTGAACATATTATATGCGCATACCTTAGTTATGTAATCTGGTTGTATAATCAATCTTTTCGTAAATATTTTACTACCTATAACTTCTTTGCCTATAGCATATAGTTTAGTCCCATTAATTTATATGATACATAATATGTTTACCCCGATGTTTTTAAAAAAAATATGTAATATTCATTCAAGTTTTTCATATTGCTGAAAACCTGAAACTTCAATTTGACTCATTTTTAAGAAATAGTTACCTTTATTTAATAAAAATTAATTTACAAAAAAAAATTAATTCTAATATTTTTTAATTTTATATTATTCAATGTATTAAATGCAAGTGCCTTATATATTATACGTAACACTGTTGTGCTTTCTTTTATCTTTAACTTCCGAAGTTTAAACGTTATTTATTCATTCATGGTACACCGATTTACGAGCACTATTATCAATGTAACTAGGCAGACGCATCAAATTGTTTGAGAATAAATATCATTAAAATGTAAATGAAGATTACTAGCTGCTATGCCCGCGGTCTGTCTTCAGTCACACTCAAAGAAAGTTTATAGGGTGAATTGATCATCATAAACTGAATACGAATCGTCAAAGTTCCCGACTCAAATATCCGCGCCAAGTTTGCATGCAGGGCCGAACATGCGTTATTTGCCGCCAAATAATTAGTGGATTATTTATTGTTTCTTGAAGAGTGACGTAAAACTCCATATTTAAAAAAGTAAAAAAAATAAAAACGTATGTTTTCTTGGAGTTTCATTATAATTTATGGGAATGACATGTTTCGCCTTTCTAAGGCATTATCAAATGTCTGAAAATGTTATATATTAAATTAAATTTTAAAAATTCGTACCTCGTGACCGAGTGGAAAGTGCATTGACTGCCACCCCTAAGGTTCCGGGTTCGATTTCCGGCGAGGGTAGCGTGATTGTCACACTGTCTTCGGTCTGGTGTAGAATTCACATGACAATAAAATGGCGATAGATTAGCTACCTATTACGTGTCACAAGAATCACTATGATAGATATAATACCATTTACATCGATTTGGCTAATGTGGTCATGATGTCAAGAGCAATTCAATAAAATAATAATAATTATAAAATATAATTTAACTTCTAGAAAAAAGATGCTTCGTTGATATTTATTAAATACAATATTTAATATTTCTACAACTTGAAACACAGTTAACATGCCTAATACCAGACATGTTAAGACAACACGAACGCACAAAGATGTTTTATAAAGTATTAAAATATTTTTAAATTCATCCTGTTATATTGTCACAGTATCTGATTTTTCCATTTTAATAAAACAAAATATAAGATTTTTTTATTGATAAAAAAAAACATTAATTCAACATCGATTTTTTTTATGTTAATTATTATTCAAGATTTCTAAAACATGCCGTTTTCGCAACATTTTATGAGGTTTATGATAAACTGTTTTATATCAAAATTAGAAAAATGGATTCATTTTTTTTCATATTGCATAATAATATTTGAAACTTAAAGATAGAAACGGTTAATCGTTAAAAGCACCGAATTTTTATGGTTCGTGAACCTGCGGTAGGACCGGCTCCGGCTACACGTACCGGAGTAATGACTTCAATGATAAATACTTTGAACCAGTTCTTCTCTAATAAATCCTGTTTGCATTCTGGCGGCGATTGGATAAGAAGAGTAATAAAATATAGAGGATATAATATATTTAATTCACCTAAGATAAAATATATTACGAACGTTAAATCTTCCCTGTATCCTGCGTCTACGACCACATGCATCAAGCATAACGGTTCATGTATCTAAAATTACTTTTCATTAAATTTATGTTGATACATTAAAAGTAAATTCATTTGTATCATATTATGTTAATGTGTACATTTTAATATTTTATATTTTATAATATTATGATTTTCTTTGTAAAAATAGTTTAAATAACAATACATAATCTTAAATACACATAATTGATTAGTTCTTGAATATCCTATTACCGTAGAACATATTTTTACTTTTAGTTGTAATTTAGAATTTTCCGAAACTGACTTAGGGTGATCTACGATGGAATCCAACAATTATTTTTGTTTCGCTTTTCGTTATTACCAACCAAACTCAGAATCAATTTATTACTACGCAATATTAATAAATTATGTATTACTAAAACAATAAGAATGAATATATTTTACCTGTACTTAATGTATGGCTTAAACATTAATATTGTTTATAATGTCTGTTGAGATAACTGATTTGATTTGATTTGAAATATTTAAACAAAGCTTAATAATGTAAACGCTTTAAAAAATCATATTAACATATTACGCTCGACTCAACCAACATCTTCTTGGTGTAGGGGTCACTTAACACTTGGTGTACTACTGGTATTAATTTTAAATAAAAAAAATTGTTCATGGTTATTTTTTATTTGAAACTCAGACTTTTTTCTTTTATGTTATTTCTTCACATTAACATGTTTTAAATTATGAAATTAAAAAGAAACAATAGATTCAAAATGGTTTAAAAAATAGGTTAAAACAATGTCGTGAAATTATAATATGAGTATATTATTAGCACATCGTCACCTGAGAATAAGAAGGTACCAACTGACAAAAGTAAAATGCTGAGAAAAATGAAGTCAAAGTTTTGTTGGTTTCGGGTGGGTTGTAACGGGTCTCTCCCTACCTCGGCTAGCGCAGAGAGCGGGCCCTTAGATCTCCGGTTTTCTCGTGAGATACTTTCCGGCTGTTTGTCATTCGAATAGGGAAAGGTGTAAAGAAAGACATATGACGGAATACATGAGGGTTTATTATAACACATACAATAGTTAAAATTATTATCTAGGGGCTAGAGATGTCGTACGTATACAAAAAAAGAGGCACATGGTGAAATAATGAAGAGGCTGTTTGAGGCGATTCCTCGACGGCGTGCTCGTCAGGACATCGACCGGCGACGTCGTCCGTAGACGTTATCAGCGACGCTGACCAGAAGATGGTGGGTCAGCAAATCAATATGTAGAGCGTCACCTGGCAGACACGAGGTTCCCTAACCTGTTGGTGCTGTCTGAAGCGGCGTGAAGTGGTCCTCGCAGTTCCGCATGGTGGTGAGGTCAACCACGTTGTCGGGGCATGATGTGCGACAACACGTGGGCGGCAATTTCGGGAGCAGAGGATGGCTCGGACCGTGGCGGAGGGAATCAACCGCAGCAAGGTCGGGCTTGACAAACGGCCTGGGAGCGGATATGCACTTTTGGCATCGCCATAGTGCAGGACAAGTTGGCGGAAGACCTGAAATAATGCCACAGATTTTATGGGCACGATGGCAAGTACCGCAAATACCTTGCTCGAAGTTATTCCATGGCGGATGAGGCTAGATGAAAACGGATTATCCCATCGGGAAAATCGCGGGTCGAAACGGCGATCCTCCAATCGATGCCGCGAAGTTGACAGCTCAAAGCGAAGTGAAGTCGGGCCGAATCGGCTGCGCAGAATGGGTTGCGCAGAAGGGGCTGAGAGTGAACTGCAGAGGGCGCACACATCGGGGTGAATTTAGCGCCAAATCCGAGAAGCGCGCGGGAACAAGAGTTTAAAGTAGCACTCTGGTGGTAAAAACGGGAACTAGGGGTTTGAATGGGGTCTAGAGCTAAACACTGAATATTAAGATAACCGAAAATAAATAAGAAATAGTAACTTACGTTACAGGGTATCTTGGAATAAAGGGGTTTTATTCCAATTTCCAGAGATTCTTTTACCGAGAAACGTGTAAATTTTATCTGGCAACAGTTGGAATAATAAAGTTATAAGTTTAAATTAATCCTTCTTCAGTGAATCGTGTGTTTTGAATGATCAGATGGAACTTGATTCTTTTCGTAACATCAAAATGACGATACTATTACATGTTTTTTTTATTGTACGTATAGATAAGGTTAGTAAGAACCCTTTTCACGAAAAAAAGTCAGATGTGAAATTTAAACAAAAACCCTCTAACTCTTAGGTGACGACATTATAAATACATACTATTCTTAAGTTTTGAAACGAACGGATGGAATAGATAACATTGCCAGTCATAATATTAAGCCCTAGTGCATCGTATAAAATGATTTCATCGTATTTCCTGGAGATCCATTTCACAACATAAAACTATGAAACCAGTTTACTTAACTTCAAACAAAAAATATATCAGGTTATCTGATTGCCAGCCTTATACGCGTGGGATCATAGTTGCATCTCAGGCTACTCTACCTACTGACTCATAATATAAAACATCTGCAACACTCTTCAATGGGTATTTTTTATCATTTTTACTTACATAATTCAAATAAAATATACAATAATGGCATTTCGTAAAGGATCTAAAAAATATCGATGTCGTAAGGAAAGCATTCTTCAAAATTCAAAATCTTCTTCCCTTTCTAATCACCTTGCTCACGTCTGAGGGTGTTGACCATCTCATCTATCAACTTGCACGGCGTAAGTTATTCTTCTTATGCTCTCCAGATAGACAGCGAATCATTATCTAATACCGTTTGTATCAGATTTAAACTGGCAAAATTGTTTCTACAGACTGTCAACTTGACAGTTGACAGTTGATATGTATAATCAATACGTTTTGCCATTTTACCATTAATAGACTGACGTTAGAACAGTGCTTGCAAATTGTGCAAATTTATTTTGAAAATCATGGTTCGGTTCGCCAAACTTATCGTGCACTACGTCCTTTTTTCCGGTCGACATAATCGTCCATCCAAGCAAATTATTCGGACCATGGATCTTTTTCGCACCACGTACACTCTAGTGGATAATACGCATCCACAAAGACGACAATTGTCGAAAATTGGATTTCACGATTGCGCTTCATTCGAGGTAGCCGTGGCGCTCATATGCCCGAAATCATATTTAAACAATAATGGCATAAAATTATCTATTTAAAAAAAAACAATATCATAGACATTAACATTATTTTAATGTGTTTTTTTTTTCATTTTGAATTTGTATTGTTTACCTCTAAAAAAAACACCCATATTATTATTTTGTTGAATCGCTCGTAATACTTTGAACAGTGGAATGCTATTAGAAATATAAAGTTACGGCAGGCTTACGGTTACATTAACCATCATTTTTATTGTTGTATACTGTGCAACTATAATAAACCATTTGCCAACATTGTAAGGTAGTTTAGGAGATGTTCTACCTAACATCTAAAATACGTACATCAAAACATATTTTTCATTACTTTAATACAACCGTTGAATATTAGATAAAGCGAGTTTATTACTAAGTACGATAAAAAAAAACTTTTCAAGTGAATTTAAAAATTCCATCGATTCAAAAGTAATGAAAAAGTACAGACAAAGGAAATAATTATATACCGGAAATAACCAGGTTTCTGGCATTTCTTGAGACATGTTGAAAAATGTGAAAACCTGCATCTCATTACAGAAGGTAAATTTGCGAGCTGGGGCCTGGAGGCAAAAAACATCCTGGCTGAAAACCTTTTGTGGCAGTGGTAAACTTCTTATGAAAGTAGATATTCAATCAAATTATAATACTTGTAGATACAACTACCTTATGATGCATATATCCGCTCTTATATATGATGGGTATTCCTGCGGATCGCAGCATTTGTATTAATGGTTTAATGCATTAACTAGTTGCTTTATTAGGTGTAGCCTGTGACTGAACAGCAAAGTGTCAAAAAAGCATTTTTTATTAAATATCAATATTCGCGTGCGTTCTTTACACACTATATTAATGCATAAAAAGTATTGAAGTAATCAGTTTTATTGATGTTTAATTTTAATTAATCACATTTGATAATGCCTTAGACAGACGAAACATATTATCTCATAAATTTTAATAAAACTTCTAGAAAAGAGTGCGACGGTCCACCAAGTACCTCAGCGATGAAAAGTCTGAATGGCTAGAAGTTTCATTATATTTTATGAAAGTGACATATTTAGCGTTAGTTAAATATAATCAAATATGTGTTTATGTAGTAAATTATAATTATCATGACATACTGTTTTATTTTGGAGTTTTTGTCTTGCTCCTAAAAAATTATTAGAAATGCATTAAACCCAAATGACCTATTTTTATTATTTTCGTATGATAATCGTTCAAGAAACAACAAATAAGTCTTATTACTTTCCATTTGATCAAACTTAATCGAAACTATGTATTATAGGGTATATTTTAAAAATAATACCATAATATAGCAGCTAGCTACGAAACCGCCCGGTACTTAAAGAACAATGTGTATGAAAGTAAATATTTAATATAAATGAATATTAAAGTATTGTTTAATTTCGATAACTAGATATTATACGTTATATTAAATAGCTGACTCGGTATGGTATAATCGTACAATAATTCAATTTTTAACTGATAAAACCTTATTTATATACAGGAGAAATCTCAGCCAGAGCTGATAAGGAATTGCTGGTCAATATCAAAGCCAGTAATTTGGTATATTTAGGTCACGTGATGAAGGGAGAAAATTATGGATTGCTGCACTTGATTACTACGGCCAAAATAGAGGGTCGAAGAGATGTTGGCAGGATGCGATCTCCTGGCTCCACAATATAAAGGGCTGGACTGGCTTAAGAAGTATTGAGGAGCTATTTCGTATAGCTTTTGTATCATTATTATTTAATATAGTTGGCAGGAACAGAGACGCCTAATTTCAAGTGATAGTCAACTTTGGGGGGACCTGACTTGACACCGAAAGAAGAAGAAGAAATCTCAAGTGTATGAATATCCCAAAAATGTTTCAAATCATTAATGTGTCTTAATTTCATGAGGTTATCAAAAAACGAAAAGATATTGAATGGGATACTAAAATGTAATCTACAAATCATTTTTTTTATCTCTTCTATGTTCGCCGTACTTTGTGTTGTAGATGTTTTATTTGTGTTTTACTTTTTTTATATACTTTGCATATAATAGATGGTAATAATGGATGATAATTGGAAGGGCGAAACATGTCATTAGGTACATCTAAAATATAATAAAACTTCTAGGAGACAGACGTCTTCATTCAAATTAATTGTTAAATTAACATCATTGTTCAATAAAAAATAAATAACACTAGTAATCACTTTATAATTATTGTTTCACCGTATGGTAATTTTAAATGCAATTAAAAATGATATACGATCATTAAAAACGTTTACAAAAAAAAATCCCCCATCTTATTACATTTACATAATGTAAGCTGGCAAAAATGCACCTGTCTCGAGAGTGTTAATCTCATTTAAAATATCAATACACTTCACGGGGCGGTGGATGCGCAAAGGGTTATTTATGACGACTATCGGGGCCTGCTCACCGCGCATCTGATCTGCGCAACACCGAGGGCGATACACCCGCCGCTACCAGGCGCCTCACCGGGCTAATGCAATGTTGGGAACATCTGCTCTGAGATTGAAAAAAATTAATATCAGTCGAAAGAGAGAAAGAGACGGAAAATTTCGATTTGTTTAAAAAATGTTCCCATATCACGAGGTTATTCAAAAAAATTTAAATATTTAAATTCCTTCCTTAAAAGGTATATAGATAAGTAGATCTAAGCATTGTAAGCTAAGACGTAATAGTATCAATGTATTTTTTCATGATAACCGATCTAATCAAATCCATACATATACAAATAAAGAAAACAAAATAAAAAATATACCTCAATAAAGAGAACCAAACCTAAATTTACAATAGTATACACGATTATTTAGTGGTTTTACTTGGATTCGCCTTGCGAGGGCATTTTCAAACTGACCACTAAACAATCGTGTTTACTATTATATTATAAATTAATAATGGAGTTTTACAAAACTAAAACCTCAACCATCAAGTACCCAACTTAATAAGAATTATGAAATAATGGTAAAAAAAAGTATGTTTACGATGTAAATGAAACAAGAGAAAAAGAAAACCGAAGTAAACGTAGCACGATCAAATCAATCAAATATTGAACATTGGCCAAGTGGGTAGTCGGAAAAATGTATGTGAGTGTATGACAGAATGTTTGAATGTTAAGGAAGCAAGAGAAGTGTGTTAGGAAAGTGTGGCGGTCTACTATTTGGGAAGATGGCATGATGGCTTGTTAGTTTTTTTTTTTTTTTTACAGATCAAAAAAAAACACTAGTAACATTATATAATTTTAATACAAAACATGTTTTTAGAAATCTTAATAATATACATAGGTATTATGTAAAAACTATTTTAATCTATTTATTATTTCGGCAAAAACAACGAACAAATATTAAAAATATTGTATGTTTTTGATTGAAAAGTGTTAAAAAAAAATTAAGTGTTATGTGCATATATGCATTATGTGTTTTGGAATCACCCTGTTTTATGCATAATTACTGCAAGACTCTCCTGCATATTATAGTGCCCATCCCTGACATTACTATGGACAATTAGCATACGGCCTAATCTCGCTGTTGGAGCAGCAAAATACAAGATTCCCGATGGCTTTGTATGCAGATTCCTTGCCTGTCTCTTGGCTACACGGGAGAGATAACACTGAACTTGCGGTATATCAATGCAGGCACAAACAACTCCACGAGGCATATAACCGGCAAGTTAAATGGTTGACCAGAAAAGAAAAGGTTCTAGATTCCTTACCACGTTTAATAATTGAACGCGAACTTTTTTATAGAATGCCAAGCGCTGAAACTGATACTCAACTACATGTTGATAGTGTTTAACGATCTGCGATTACACTATTTATAGTTAAGGAAGACTTTGACTTAATATGTTAATTTAAGATGAAATGCATTCACACCGGACTTAATGTTAATGTTGCTGAATGCTACGCTTTTTCTGGATGGCGGGGAGTTTGTATGCATGTACTCGTATCTTCAATGAAGACTTAATCTGATTCACAAGATGCAAAATAAGCACTTTGTTCATTGCTTTCTTGGTTGTAACATTGTTATTAAAATAGTCTTACTAAATTTCTTATGTACCGGTTGAATTATAGCTACTGTTTACCATTGGAAAGATTAACAATGTTACCTCTACGCAAATTAATTGAAAGTTGCAATTGTGATAGATTATGTTATAAGTATATAAATATAATATTAATGTGCAAAATCTCTATTTTCTGAATTAATTCCTTGTCAGTTTCCACTGATTTTAATCAGATTAATAACTAACCATAAAGCTGTCTCCCCGGAGGGGTACGCAGAAAGAATAGACCGCCTCACTGTTCTGTCATGATCATGCCACATTTTCTAGCTCCGATAACGTTGTTGACATATACCTTCTTCACCATTCTGTCTTCACTCATTCTTTCCATGTATCCAAACCATCTTAACGACCCTTTCATTATTTTGTTCATTCATTCGCACCGCATTATAATAATCTATAATGATAATTAATTGATTTTTTGATATTCAAGGAAGAAGTTGATATACTTGATGACTTTGATTTGTAAAAATTTCGTTTTAAAAATGATATTTTATTTAAAATGCGTCGACAAATAATAATCTGCGTAGTGATGATAGAGTTACTCGTACAATTTCTTGTTATAACCTGTAAGGACTTTTAGATCTTCGACCACCCTGACCATCGAATGAAGATGCCGATAGTACTGAAACGTGTATTTTTTCCAAACAGAATTTCCAAACATACGAGTACACATTTAAATCGTTTATTTGAAAGAATGGATCGACCCAGGAACACAAGAACTAGTACGGCGCTACGGAGGCTAAATACTTTATAATATTTTGAGTATTTTGCTCTTAAATATTGTTTCATCAATATAAAAAGGCTGATCTTCGAAATGATCATGTTCAACGGTTTGTTTGCACTCCCCACCCGCATCACCAGAGGCAGGTTGGATCTGTACGTTGGGAGATATAAAAGCCTGTTCTGACGCTGTAAAAGATAATATAAAGATGGATAATATCCGTAATATAAAGATGGATAATATCCAAGATTTGTATCCAAGATCATAGAAAATGGGTAAATATGTACTCATCCCTTCTTATCCACAAATTATAAAATAGATTGTTATTGCCATATTTAAAGTATTTAAATGCATATATAATATATGTTTTCATACTTCAAAATAATTAAATTATGCATTGACTGTAAACTATTCTCAGCCGCTGTGTTTGATATCAGAAACTTTTTTTAAGATTTTTATATTCAATATTTAATTACCTTCTTCTCTCTGAGATTATCTTAGTTTGGAAATCTCTTATTTCGATTAATGTTGAGGTCCAGTAATAAATTCTTTGGATTATGGGCGAAAAGTACAATAATTTTATACATTAATTTACAAGGCAAACATTTACTGCAAGATTATTTATAAAGGATAACCGGCCGTGAACTTTAAACGATATCCCTTTAGCTTAAATATGCTTGCAGCTTACACTAAAAATGTTTTTATTCACAACTTTTCAGAGATTATTTAATATTACGGATAAGATCCTTTTTATTATATGACCACTATTACACGCGTTCTGCATGAATACTGGTTCATTTCATGACAATAAATTATATTTTCCAAGAAGTTCATAATGATTTTTTAATTGACAAATTACGAGCTTTTACGTTATTATTTATGAAACAATAAATGTACTCGTATGCATATATTTTTAACAAAACTTTACTGTAAAATAATAGGAATCGCAATGATTTCTAAATATTTTAGGAAATTTGTACTGTTTCATATCTAACACCCAAAAACATATCAAAGTAAGAAATATATTTAGTGAAGTCGTTGACGTTTTCGTAGAGACACTTATAAAATCAGTATGATTGATGGTTTAGTATCAGACGATCATAATGATGTGTAAAAATGTATCTTTTTTATAAATGGCAATATGTAAATTTCTAGTTCACTAGTTTTCCTTGTTTTTTAATTAGTATTTTTCATTACTCTTTTTTTAAATAGTAAGTATTAAAAAAACTGTTTTGTAGAGGTGTTTATGTTTCATATAATACATGTGTGTGTTTTTCTTTGTTTCATCAAATATTTTAATGAAATCAAACATTGGATCTAGTCCTCGCAAGCCGAAACATGCCACTCGCATAAACTATATTAAAACCTATAGAAAACGATTGTTATTAATTAATATAAACTACTAAATACGAAAAACATAATTGTCAAAGAAACTATATTTATATATGTTATTGCTTCGTTATGTTTACTCAATCTATTCAAAAGCAAATAAATTAGTCGTTTAATCACTATATTACGGGATATAAACATAAACTAAGCATTAATCTTAAGGAATCATTACCGATTTTACCGTACGTAAATTTCTGAAAAGGAGAATATTACTCTTTAAAAGGGCAATATTTTGTCGTTTCAAAAATCTTTGTACGACCGTAAAATTACCCCTACTAAGTTTTATCGTCAAAACTGTTATGTGGTAGAGAAATAGTATCTTGCATTCCTAATCGATAACCATTCCCGCATATCTGCAAACCTGTTGGGCCGGTAGACCGTAACACGAAAAGCTAAAGCCATTTCACCTGCAAGCGCTTTCAGGATCAAAGGTGATCTGTTGCGTATAAACAATGGACATCTATTTACCGCGCAGTTATTTCTTGAATAATATTCGTACCAGAGTTATATCTCCCTTGTATATACTGCATATTTTGGAGACATTGATGTTTTCCATTTTAACGAGCAAAATTTAAAAAAAAATCACTTATAAAAATCAAGAATAAAAGAGCACATAAGATGTCTCTCTAATAATATTTTTTCTGAATTTGCTAACCACCTCATAGAAGAAGATCATTCATTTAATAAAGATATTGGCGTTGAAATTTTACATGTTAACAATATAAATATAACTTTGAGCAATCTCGAAATCTTAGAAATTAAAAATAATGAAAATATTATAAATAATCAAATAAATTTAACGTCAACTCCAATCTTTGATTTATTTCCTTTGTTGTAAGTAATTACCTGAACTCCATTGAGAACTTTAAATTATTATTTTAAATTGAATAATTGTATTTGTTTTAACAAAACCATAAACGTTCAAAATAACATCCGTCAGATCATGTAAACAACAACAATTTTATAATATGTTTATAAATATGTATATTTACCGAAGAAGGACTGTTTGTTCGAAACATGTCTATATAATTTTATTTGTTTAATATAAGTGTTGTGTATACAAAGTGTATAAAAAAGAAAAATATAAATAAACCATCATAACAATACAAAGTATGGCGTATAAAGAAGAAAAAAATTTAAAATCATTACACTATTTTTGCTGAACAATTTATTATATTATACATTCGAATCTATTATTACATCCATCGAGCTATGCAGCTGAATATGTAATTTCCACATAAATACAATTATTTTAATATTTTTTATGAATGTATACTTATACTTGTATACGATTACTGGATTTCACCCATTGCGGGCTCGTATGTTAATGTCCTATACCAGATTTCACATGTCAGTTTCAATGCGCCATCTATGAAGATTTTGATCACATATGTTAATCTTTTAACATTACTCTATATATAATCTACATACTAACGCCATCTATGGAGATTTATGTTTATTAAGCATTAAGCAGAACATCTTTTTAACACAATGTGAAAGGCTACCCCGCCATTAGCGCATTGTTAGAAGCCGCCTGGAGATGTAACTCCTATCTATATGCCAAACATTAGACCAGATATGATTACAATTATTTTATACTACAATACTAACTATTTTGCACTTACCAGCAAAGTAAATATAGTTAATCATCATTGCATACACTTCTCAACGCTATATTTATGAACAGAATTCAATTTCAAGATGTGTAATATTAATTATACATTTTGCTTTTTTAATTAATATCTAAGTGGCAATAAAATATGAATGTTATACATGTTCCGGCTCTTATAGTAAGTGCAGTACGGGTTTCATCTGATTCCTCTGAGGTAATGATCTAACCAGTCAGCTGTTATCTTGGAATGAAAATTGCTCGCATCCTTCTCGCTGTATTCCTAGTTGTTTTATTAATAATAATCTGTAAGGGGCACTATCGTGAAAATTTGTTTTGCTGATATAAATAAGGACTCGAGCAATTATAATACAAGTATATTCGTATAAACGGTTTAAATCCTTAGACAATACGTTTATTTTTAATAAACAACATACCTTATAATATTAACAAATAAATCTAAACATAATAAAATTTAACAACAACGCAAATACAAATTTAATTAAATCTGATCAAAGGCCTTATTCTGCCACTGAAAGAGTAATCAAATCTTAAAAAAATATTTCCCCAAACAAGAAAAGTTTTGTAAAAAATTGTTACTTTTGCGTTAATTGAATATTTAATACTAACTAACTAACCATCACACCGTCTCCCCGAAGGGGTAGGAAGAAAGAATGGACTGCCACACTTTTCTTTCCTGACATATTTCTCTCGATTCCTCAACATTCATACATCGTGTCGTGCACGCACGTCGATTTCGCTGACTCCTCACATGGCCGACATTCAATATTTGATGTATTTGATCGTGCCACGTTTTCCTCGGTCTTTCTATATTTCTGGTTCCATTTACATCGTTAACATATAATTTTTTATCATTCTTTCTTTTCAACCATTCTTTCCATATGTCTAAACCATCTTAATGAACCTTTCATTATTTTGTTCATAACACCACCATTCGCAACGCATTCACTTATTATGTTTTCATTTGACACTCTATCATACACAGAGTATCTAGAAGATTTATTACATTATATTTTCTGGTTTCTTTATAATGCTTTAGCAAGATGAAACAAATCACTTGCATAAAATACAATAATACTTCAATAAACGTTATCATTCATCATTAGAATTAAAACCGGTCGGCAGAACAAAGAATCAGCGTTGAAACAAATAATATATAACAAAACGTAGTTCCACATGGAACTACGTTTTGTAATCATGTAACATAAAATTAATATTTAATATAAGAAATTAAAAAAAATTTGATGTACAGGTTTATTCTTGTTTTAACCACATTATTTATAGTGCAAACATGTTTCAATAACGTTTAAATCTTCACCTTATTTGTTATCGAGATATAGAGTGTTAAAACCAGTCCATAAAAGAAGTCTCATGTCGCATATAGGTGGTGCACAGGGCTTTATCTGTCTCTATCTTGCTCCTGGGGATGTCACACCATGTGCATTATGCGTCTCTTGCAGAGTACTTTACTATGTTGTATATATTTTTTACTTGAGTACTTGACTTCGGGATGGGATTTGGCAGAATTTAAGTGCCCCCTAAAAGTTTTCAAATCAAATCAGTTTATTAACTTAAAAGACATTACAAATAGCAAAACGTTTAAGGCATCTATTGAGTACAGGTAAAATATTATAAAAATACAACATAGTACCAGGAACGCATTAGAGATGGTTCGACATTAGGGAGACAAGATACTTTCTAAAGTCAAGAGTATTTGTCTCCTGAACGTACCTTCACTAATATGAAAGACGTCGATCTCCGAGGAGACCGCGTTCAGCAGACTAATTGCTCTTCTCCCCGGTGTCACCAGAGGCAGATTGGTTCTGGTGGCCGGTAGGTAAAACAATCTGTGCTGTCGCTGTCGGAGAAATCCATCAGGGACAAAAAGACCAACACCCTCTAGCACAGCCGAGTTCTCGAAATATCCCCTGATTAATTTAATGAAATGGGTAATGAGATGCCCATATCTTTGAAGTTGTAAAGAATTGGTTCCAAGCATTCCTAAAAGAGTTGTCGATAGTCAGAGTCAGAGAGCGTAATGGCCAGCCAATTTCGCGAAAAGAGGCTTCAAAATTTTCATTGTGTCATGCACGCACGTCGATTGCTCTGACTCCTCACGTGGTCGACATTCAGCTATTGATTTATTCAATCGTGTCACGTTTTCCTTGGTCTTCCTCTATTAAATGTAGTTCCGCTTACATCGTAAACATATACTTACTTTGCAATTCGTTCTTCATTCATTATTTCCATGTATCCAAAATGATTCTTCATTATTTTGTTCAAGACACTTTTATTCACACTAATATATATAATTTATTTTGAATGAAATTTTCGTTTCAGCTTTATTTTATCGAATATTTAGTATACAAAATTCTTTAAAACAAAATTGTTTTGATATAATATTTCATTATTATTCAAGGATTCGTGAATGTTAATTTATACTCCGAGTACTCACGGGTATCTGTTTAACAAGCACATACATTACTCATAATCACACAGACGAGTCATTTTCTGTAGGTAAATAATACAATACATTTGATGGATCTATGAGGAACTCCCTCTCTGTTTGCTCTCGCCAGGGGCTGATGCAGTATCACGATTAGACTTACCCAACTCAATAAACTTAATACACTTTAGTATATAAGTCAAGGTAGAGAATACTATAAATTTTACGAGATTACACACAGTATGAACATATAATTCTTAGGTACAGAGGTTTAATTACATTATAAAGGAAGTGTTCGTTTGAAAGTTGAAGTTCCTTGGAAGATTTAATTTTCATTCTTCGCCAGTGTAAAAATCAAAGTTAGAAGATAAATATTATGATTTCAAATTAAACCTACATGATATTCTTTTAAAAAGGGTCGGCAACAGAACTCCATTGTGCACTGCCATCTTTGCTTCAGTAGATATATTTTTATTTGCGGTAATGACTTTGAGTGCACCATTTATTTTTTTTCCAGCTCCAATTATTCTTCCGATAACTTTCTCCATTTTTACATCTCTTGTAAACATGCTTCCCATGTAGACAAATTCGGTAATTTGCTCTAATTTCTCACCGTTTGCACTTATGTCACAATGTGTCATATATTATTCCTTTTCAAAAACCATAACTTTAAACTTTGACACGTTCATCACAAGGTCATTCTTATTGCATACTTCGTACATTCTTGACACTAGGACTTGTAGATCATCCATGCTGTCAGCGATTAAAATTAGCGTTCATTTTCCCACCAGCTTTTATGCCATATAATTATTTCATACACTTGTCCATGTATAGATTAAATAACCACGGAGACATTAAACAACCCTGTTTGACACCTTTTGTTAAAAGGTTTTTTTTATAAATAAATTAAATGCTATATTCAGTTGACTCTTCCTCCGTGTTCTTAGAGGTAATAAGTTTTGTCTCTGGAGAAATGATTTCTTTGTTACCTATTGCCAGATCTATTTAAAAAATAAAAGAAGAAGACTATCATAAAATGACAGGTCATAAGTCCTGTAAGCACCTCGGCTACCACATTCTGTTCCCAGAAAAAACAATTTACATCTTCGTCTCTATTGAGATACAATTAATCCTTATAAAAAATAGTTTATCCGCACTGGGTAAAATCCATTATTTGTCTACAAGGATTTGTTTTGAAAATGTTGTATAAAGTTTTTTTTTTTTCATAAAAAAAGCTTCGAATGGTGTATTCAGTTAAATCCTTCCTCCGTGTTCTCGGAGGTAATATCCATTCCAGGCGTGATGGATGATAATTGTCTGTTGTGTGTATCTGCATTAGCATCTACGGTATATAATGAATACGGTAAATAATCATTTGTCTTAATATGCACACGACATCGCGAGATAACATGAATTTGCAGGAACACGGCTTCACTGATTCAACGATGCTGCTCCATTGGCGATGCCTTCAGCAAACTCTTAGTGGAATAATCACGCATTAGGATTTACGACACATTTTAGATGGATTTACTTTGAAGTTTGTACACCAACCTATTCAAATCAGTTTGTACCTATTCAAATTAATTACATTAGATCTGTTATACAAATAGAACGTAAACGCTCCTTTTAACGATTAATTCGTATCGTTATTATCTACAATACTTTGCAAGTTTTTGATTAATATGATTTACTACTTCAGTAATATGATTTACTCTTTCAGTAATGTGATTTACTATTTCAGTATTTATTGTAGGGTAACATACATTGATTGTTAATGCAAATGCAAATGAACAAACTAAGAGTTAAATAAAGATATAGAAGGTTACCCGCCGCTTACCCGAAGCTGTTATAGGACGCAGCAGCGCCCCTTCATCAGCTTCGCTCAAACAATCCCTAGGCCCGCAGGACTTACCATTCCAGAAAATAAGGAAAAGGCAAAAGGGTATCTAGGGCATATTTAATCCAGTTTAATTTCAATCCACTTCTATGTCCCAATCTAACAAAACAAAGCAAAAAATGTTACATGATTTTATGGACGATTATAAAATTGGGACAGAGTGTCGGATGGGAGAGAAAACTTGGAATGATGAAAGAAATAAAGAAATCTTAAGTAAATAGAGAAAACAGTCATGGAAACTAAAGACAGGAACACAGGGAACCTAACATTTTAATATGTATAATTTAAAAAGACAATTGATCCAAGAGGAAAGAACGGGGCCCCCGCAAGGTGCCCCCTCTCCCCCGGCGAGGAGTCCGACACCCCCTCAAAGGGGGTTATTACTATTTCAGTAATATGATTAACTATTTCAGCAATATAATTTACTATTTCAATACAGCCAGTATAGTTCATATTAATCGACGTACGTGTATGACTCGCCAGGATAGAGTAGTGTGGCGGTCCATTCCCTCTGACTACCCTTCCGGAGAAACGGCGTGATGGTTTATTGTTGTTGTACTGTTTTATTAATATGAAAACCATTCAATTATGCCTAAAAAAATTGTCACACTCCGTATTAAAACGTAATATTAAATTTCCTTATTTAAAATAGATTTATAATTACATCTGTCATGTTTCGACTTACTGGGACATATAAACGTTATGTTATTATTTGTACAAGAATTCAAATAGTTTTTTGGAATCTTGTATATATATTTGTGCATCTTGGTATCCGTTTCGACTGAAGTTTCGGAGATCGTTGCAGTCTCCATATTCAGGGTTGTATTTACTACCCTAAAAAATTGCAACAATCTCCGAAACGTTGAATGAAGAGAAAATCAAGATACACGGATATAGCCAAAATCACAAAATATTACAAAATAATACATATTGGTACCAACTGTGAGAATCTACTCATATTGAACGAATTCAATTTATCCGGTATAGTTCATGGCAATTCGTTACACCTATTTTTATAATATTCATAATAAGCTTACTTCTAACTCCATATTCCTAAATTCATATTGAATTTTTTTATTAAAGCTTATAACAACAAAGCAAAAATTACTTTTGAACATTTCTTAAATATTCGTATTCACTTTGTGTTGTTTGTTCATACGTGAATTAAATTTATATCGTATTTTGTTAAAATTATTATATATTTGTATTTTTAGAGCATTCCCTTTCCATTTATTTATTTTCTATAACAAAAAACGTAAAAAATTTAAGTTCAAATATTTACCAAAGAAGAACAATGTTCAGTTCAAAACATGTATTTTTGTATAAGTTCAATCGCATTAAAATTCAAGAAAATCAAAGCTCAATACAATAGCCTTCATAAATATTATAATCACGTGTTTTATAAACATAAGAGAAGAGAAGAAATCGTTTACAAGTACATAATTTTAATATCTACTTTAAACGGCTTGTAAGTAGGTACATAAAATGAAATTGTACTATCATAATGTATGTAAATGTATGATTTCGAATGGGACTTAGACAAAATGATATCATCATGAAAAGTTGTTTTCAATCAAACAAATTACAATGAATAATCTGATTGACAATTCAATCATTATTTATTGATACGGAAACATCGCTGTGATTGATTTTAAATACGAAATTAACACGACGAAAAAATCCTCCGTTGCGGCATTCGGATTAGCTATAAATTTCTCCACATTGATTGATGAAGATCTTGTCAAAGTCTTTCAAACATTAAATATAAATTGAGCATTTAGATACAGAGCACATATTAACAAAAGGTCAGCTCCGAGCACATGTTACGAAATTGACCAAAAAAATCAAATTAACGAGAAATTTCACTGCAGATTGTGATTGATGTACTGGCGTATCGTCATTGTGAAACTTATTCTCATTAGAAAGCTCAGACAGATTACGTTATGCGGAAGACCGTGTACTAATACTCAATATTTGCACAATACCAAAAATGTTTATGTCGATGTTTATGGAAAATATTTTATTTATGGAAAAGAAGCATGGAATTGGCAAATGATTGAAGAAAGTTGAATAAATGCAGTAGAAAAGAGATCTCTTCGAATAATGTGTGATAAATCAGTATATTATAGAATGTCTAATTCAAATACAAGAAGTGAATACAGTGTGAATGTAAAAATCATAAGGATTGCTTTAATACATAAAAAGAATGAATGAAAGAAATGGCAAAGAAAGTACGATATATGACGAAAACTAGAAATAGAGGACAATGATGTATGAATGTTGAAGTGAATAAAGCGAAATAATTCTGTCAGGAAAGAACATAGCGGCGGTCCATTATTTCTGCCTACCCCTTCGAGGAGATGGCGTAATGGTTGGTTCGTTGAAAATTATGATTTTTAAAGAAACCTACATTTCTTTTATTTAATTTAAATAAATCTTTCCGATAAAATTAGAATAAAATGTTCAACAGTTGTCAAAACTATCCACTTTAACAAAATAAATATTGTCACACATGACGATGCCGGTTGGCGAAACAGCTGTCGCGAAAAAAAAATCATACCATAACGGCGTTTTAAATGTTAATAGTTAATATTTAAATACCTTAAATAAACATAACGGTACCTCTCTTTACTAGAAATATAAAATTACATTAAAAAAACATATGCAGGTTAGTGTGGTATATTGAGACACAGTACAGGCGTAATAAAGGTGTCATTAGGATTGGGTAATTGTGCCTCTTTAATGACTGGCAAGCGCCTCATATTCTCTCAATTCATTAGCCGAGTGGATATCGCAAGAGTAAGAAAGAATGGAACCTCTTCAAAAAGCCACCCAATTATAATTCAATTTGTAACTATAATCTGAAATTGCTCAAACTGGTTTCACAACTGCAGTACATTTGATGGGAGTGACGAGAATGGAAGAAAAAATACTTTAACGAAAACCTTGAATACGTTTTTGCGTATTTAAAAATATACATTTGGACTTGATTGGAAAAACACATTGATTGCAATTACAATGCTCAATTACACTGAATGAAGTCATTGAGGGTACAAGGGTGGGAATATTTCAATAATAATGTTCGCGTATTTTTTGGCCATAATCTTTTTTACACTGTATTGATAATTACTTGCTGCATAATGAAATAAAATTAAATATTCTACTTCGTTCTAATCATTGATCTAAACAAACTATAAACCAAATTAACAAAAGTGTAGTTAGTATTTTCAATCAATCAATCAAATCTATTTATTTTCTCAAAAGATTTCATTACAAACACTTGGACTTGGACTTGGATCCAATCGCCAGAAGGCTTACAGAGATTCAGCTCATGTGGCTATTCCTCTTACGTCTGATGGGAACATTGTTGGAAGGTGATTTGGTGGGTTGTTAGTTTATGCGGGGGCATTATTTGTGTGGCCCGGAGTGTTCCTCTGAAGGAGAATCGATTTTGGGCACTTGTGGCGGCTGGAAGTGTTTGGGTCGTAATTTGAGAGGTCTTTTATTGTGGGGTTAGGATGTGAAGGGAGTCCTTTGTAAAAACGTTCGGCAAGTTTCAGAATGAATTCATCTATCATTGGGATTTTATCTAACATCGGGATATGTTCATTACAAACAAAAACGTGTGTTTTCTAAAAGTTTTTTTATAATCAACTTATTATTTAGAAATCCTCAAGTCGGTGAAATTGGGTGAAAATATAATAAATTATCAGATTCCTCCTTTGACTCCTTTCTCCTTAAATACTTTGTCTACATTTAATCTCCCAAGCTCCCATTCCCAACCAAATGCAAATTAATCATTATTAATTTCTATATAAATTGTATCTTTTCAAATGTATGTTTTTTCTAAATTATATTTTCATCATTTATTATTATTATTTAATGTTATTTATTATTTTAATGTTATAAAATAATTGTTAGTACCTACTTTTAACAAATAGCCCAACTTTATTTTCAATTTTGAATATTCGTATCGAATTTTAAATGCGTTTTTTATTAGTCTTTCTTTGTTTAGTTTTTGTTATATTTTTACACCTGAAGATGGAGGTATCCTCTGAAACATGTCGTGTCTTTTAATATTTTTTAATATTTTTTTTTAAAAAGTGGTTTAAACAATGTTTTTTTAATTCCCAAAGTTTTTTTATAATTCATAGGAAAGAAGTGTTTCGTCTATCTAAGCATTACCAAATTTCATATAATAATAATAATGATACTGCCTTAGTAATCCCAATGAATTATGATTTTAAAACAGATGTTTTCATATTAATTATTACATGTAGAGTTAACATCATTTTCAATAAATAATCAGTAGCAAAATTAAGGCATAATGCATCTATTGAAAACAAATGGGCCATATATGATGTCACATCTGGGTCATATACTGCGTGGAGAAAAGTACCAACTTCTCCTTCTGATATTGGAGGGGAAAATTGAGGGACGCCGAGGGCCTTTAGGAGACAGATGTCCTGGCTGCGAAACGTGAAGGAGTGGACCGACATCCGAAGTGTGGAGGAGCTGTTCCGAGCGGCGCAGGACAGGGACAGGTTCGCCGAGGTGATCGCCAACGTCGGGGGGATCCGACAGGGCACTTGAAGAGGAAGAAGAGAACAAATAAAATACAATAGCACAAATAAAATAGCTAGCCAAATGGCGAGTCGAATTGATGTAAAGGATAAAGTTATTATATTAATTCTCATGACACGTGATAGGCAGTTGATCAAGCGCCATTTTATTGTCACCTGAATTCTACACCAGACCAAAGACAGTGTGAGAATCATGCTGTCATCGCTGGGAATCGAACCCGAAACCTTCGGTGTGACAGTCATAGCTGTTGTAATATATCTTTATTACCATTCGTTTATCTTCTTGTCAGAAAGAATGCACTTAATAATAGGATTCTCATAATGTAACATGCATGTTTATTTTCCTATGATAAACGATATATGGCAGAGTGGTAAGAGCTCTGACTTCCATACCGAAGGTCCCGGGTTTGATTCCCGGCGATGGTAGTGTGATTGTCTCACTGCCTTTGGTCTGGTGTAGAATTCACGTGACAATAAAATGGCGATAGATTGACTACCTATCACATGTCATAAGAATCAATATAATAGCTTAAATAAATTGTATACAGTAATTGGGTTCTAATGACCTGTTGTATATAAGGAAAAAATAAATATAACATATAATATTTAAAAAAATGATGGATACATCAATTTTGAGTTTGGGTTGCTTACGATGCACACATATCTACAAAAAAAATAGTTTGTTAAAGAATTTTGGCCGAGTGGTAAGTGTTACGACTACCACACCGAAAGTCCAGAGTTCGATACCCGGGGATGGCGGTGTGATTGGCATACTGACATTGACTGGTGTAGAATTCACGTGACAATATAATGGCGATAGATTAGCTACCTATCACACTTTCACCGATGCGGTACTCCATTCTTATAATAATAATATGAATTTTCCTTATTACAGGAAAGAGACTTCAGTTATATTTGCACGATGCCAGCAAGCCTGGCGAAACCGGTACTGCCGAAATATAGGCAAAAAGTGGATGTAATTATTAAAAAAAGTAGCGTTTTATTGAATTATCATTTAAAATGAACTTCCATCAAAATATTTCAGTTAAATTTTTAGATTATCTATATCTACATATAAATAAAAGAGACTGTGCGTTATTGTGAAGACCATTTACTCGACAAATAGCCAGCAGATCGAGCTCAAAGTTACAGAATTGATTAGGTGGAATACGGCGGTGGTTAAAGGCATATTTTTGTTACTAATCGAGCTCTAATTAACTTTATAAATTAATAAATTAATTGATCATTTTCGTAGTACAGGTGAATATAGTATTCATAATCGAGCTCCGAGTCTAATCTTTAGAGTTCATATTCGCTTGGCATTAAGCGGATTGGATTAAGCATTAAGCAGAAGATCTTTATTAACACTAATATGAAAGGCTACCGCCATTAATGTATTGCTAGATAACGCCTCAAGATGCCTATCCAATTTTTATGCTATTTTTGGAAGTTGTATATATGCTACAATGTAACACCACACTTCACATTTTTTAGTTCAATCTACACTAGCGCCATCTATGAAGATTGGATTAAGCACTAAGCAGAAGATCTCTATTAACGCAATGTGAAAGGCTACCGCCATTAATGTATTGCTAGATAACGCCTGGAGATGTCTATCCAATTTTTATGCTATTTTTAAATTGGACCAGTTTTTTTACAACATTTTGAATGTATATAAATACTTGTAGACGAATATTAGATTTTACCCATTGCGGGTCATCATTTTAAGGATTAATTGTATCTCAATAGAGACGAAGATGCAAATTGGAAACAGAATATGGTGATCGCGGCGTTTATAGGACTTATGACCTGTCATTGGTTGGGTTAAGTGCACGCTTTATGTAATACAACATTCCCCATTCCGCCCTTCTTACGACCGCCATGTCTGTAATTTTTTTTTTTTGTTTTAATGGGCATTATCAGTGTTCAATAACGGGAGTTGAACCTGGTTTTTACGTCTCGCAATCCTATTGAAAGAATGTTTGATAATGACGATATCTAGATTAGTTTCACTGAATGAAAATTTAATTACTCGAACTAACAGTACGCTGCCGGTCCAATGTTTGCCCTTGAACTTTAAACGCTGTCTCAATGTTAACACGTTACTATTCAAATTAAGCGGAGGATTACACAATGGATGGAAAATAAAACATCACGATCAAATCGACCGAAACATCAACACAACGAATCGCAATGACGAACAATGGCAGCACTCTGGGCAGCGTAATGGACGGGGAACAAGGGGCAAAAGGATCCAAATTCAAATCCAATGAATAAAAAAACACTTTTTATTTACACTTTCTACAAAATATATTTTTTAACGTGTTTGGATAATCCATCTGATAAATAAAATGAATTTAAAATATTCCTGGAATCAATTACTGCAGAAACATTGTTTTGTTTGATTCCAGACCTTAGCAGCTATATGGACGGGGAAAACCGAATAAGGCGATGCCAATCTTATGTTAACATAATAATTAAATAAAACGATTGTTATCAGTAATTAAAAATAAACAAAAGTACAAATTTTTCAAACGTTATAAGTGTATAAATATGTAAGCTATAATAAAATTTAAAATCCATTGTATTAAATATGAATCTTCTTGAATACCTGTAATACCAAAAATTTAATTCAGTAAATTTTACATTAATATTTGAATATTATTTTTGGATACAATCATGTTTACCACCCCTGATCTGTATGTACGAGTATATTAAGGACTCGGTTTACAATAGTGTCACCAGTCTATCGATGCCAGCGAGCCTGGCGAAACTGTTCGCTGTCGAAATAAAACAAAAGTGGAAGTACATAGTTAAAACATCGTTTTATTTAATTATTATTTAAAATGAACTTCCATCAAGAAATTTTAGTAAAATAATTTGTTATCTTAATCTTTTTAGATTAATTTCTATTTCTTCCATTTCATGAGATTTTCTACGTGGTAATATAACTCAAATAGGCGTTGATGGATTTTATTTTAATGATACGAATATATGACTGATTTTTTTTACTATTAACATATGTATATTATTGTTAATAAGTAAAACGACATTTGTCGTTCGATAAAACTGCTTTTTTTTTAATTGATTGTGTTAATTTGCTTAAATCAGAACACATTCAACTAGTGCGTTGAAGTGTATGGTAAAACTAAGCCAGGCACAGTTATCAGTCTTATCTCTACTGAGGACATCATCTCGTATGTGTGTCGTATTTACCCACGTCTCCCCTTATCGCACTTATCTTACGCGATCAAAAGCTGCAAGTCAATGAACCTCGCTAAATAAATATGCTAAGCAGGAGAATAGCTCTCATGCAAGACGCACATGGCATGAGGATGAATATTTTCATTATAAAAAACTGTGCTCTCAACATTCATGTACTCGTGTGTATGTCGACAAGTACCAATTCTAAAAGCTGAGCACATATGACATGCCCAAACATCGGAACTTTTTACTACAACTTTATCTTGAGAGAAGGAAAAACAGATTAAGTTTTTTTTTTTTTTATGTACACAACAGGTCGTTTGGACCCAATTACTGTATACAAATTTTTACTTTTTAGCTATTATATTGATTCTCGTGACATGTGATAGGTAGCCAATCTATCGCCATTTTATTGTCACGTGAATTCTACACCAGACCAAAGACAGTGTGACAATCACACTGCCATCGCCGGGAATCGAACCCAGGACCTTCGGCATGGAAGTCAGAGTTCGTAACCACTCTGCCACGAAGGTCGTCAAGGTCTCTCAGTGTTCATGAACTGGAAATACTTCCGATACCTATAAACATAAATATTAAAAAAAAAAATCGAATTAAAAAATGTTAAGTTGTGTATTCCACAGGATATAAAAAATAAAAATAACGCCAGAGTTATTAATATGAATAAAAACGCCTGTTTAAAAAAGAAAAGTTCTTATTAAGGCTTTTAAAGGCATTATAAAACAAACTAAAAAACATTTGATAATGACCATAAATTAATATGTAGGTATAATCATAAAACTTATATAAAACAGACGTTTTCATTCGTATTAATTATTATATTATATATGGATTTTAACATCACTGTTCAAGAAACAAAAAATAAACGCAAGACTCGTTTTTTATTTATTTCCAGTTATGAAATATGTTTTTTTGAGGGGTTCAAAAAGTACTTCTTGTGTACAAAAATCACAATATGTAAAAATCTGCATTGCTTCGATTGCAGAAAACGTTAAAAACTAATAACTTATTTTTCTTTAAATAGATCTGACGATCTGAGACACAGAAATCTTGCCCCTGGGATGATGAGGTCCAACTGTTTATCCATCTCTAAGGTTGTCTTCCAGTTGCACTGTGTCTTTTTAGGAGATTTCATAAACGATTGTATATGCGAGTCTGTTACTATTCATTCTGACTACATGGTTCCTCCAGTATCTTCTTTTGGATCTACTCCACCGAACGATATCATCTATTTCTCAGTTTTTCTTATGTCTGCATTACTAAACTTAAACTCTCATATGCATAACTTATTTAAATAAATTAGAAACACGACTGATATTAAATTTATGCTAATTAATCCGGTATGTATGCACCATACTATTTTTTGTTAAATCTAAAATGGCGTTTGGAATAATAAAAAAAACGTACCATGCAAAGCTGCAATGTTTGTATTCAAATGTAGATTTATACCAGAGATAACCGGGTTGAGATTGTATTTGATATTAAATTCAAGATGCTAAACAATAGACACTAGAGCCGAACCGTCCTTTGATTGCTTTGAAGTGCACGCCTTTCTACGGATTTGAACCCGGAACATACGTTTATGTTACCTCTGGCGGCGCTGTGCTAATGCCCTCAAAAGCGTGACATGTTTAGCCATTGTTGGAGACCAAATGTAATATTCTAATATCGCTGAATCCATAACCAAGGGCAGTTGATTCTGCCGATAAAGGACAAAGGTAAGCGCATGCAATTTATGACTTCTTTGGCCAAAGTGTACACAACATAAAATTATTATTGTTTATTAACTCCATTGCACCAACGGTGGTTCTATTAATATGTGTATATTTTATTTACAACATTTACTTGTTCATCAGCAATCATATATTTATCGGGAAGGTATATAGAGCGAAAGTATTATCAACCAGATAATGATTGGATTACTCCGTTGGTTTGGACATATGGAATGCATTATTGAAGAAATAATGATTAATACGAATGAAAATGTCTGTTTTCTAGAAGTTTTATTATTTTATTTTATGTATTTATTGTTTCTTAAACAATGATGTAAAACTCCATATTAAATAATTAATACGAATGAAAACGCCAGTTTTCTAGAAGTTTTATTATATTTTATGGGAATGACATATTTCGCCCTTCTAAGGCATTATCAAATGATAGTCATCTCAATCGTATTATTTATATTTTTATGTGAATGACTTGTTTCACCTGTCTAAGTCATTATCAAATTTGATAATGCCTTAAACAGGTGAAACATGCCATTCACATAAAATATTTTAAAACTTCTAGAAAACGGACGTTTTCGTTTGTATTAATTATTTAATATGAACTTTTAATCAGTGTTCAAGAAATAATAAATAAATAATAAATAATAGATGATAAAGCATTATTTAACTTTATAAATGGATTGCGAAGTCAAGGAAGGCCGAGGAAAACATGGCAAGACCTAATTAACCAAATTTTAAAGGTCCGCCATGTAAGAAGTCGGAAGAATCAACGTACGTGAATGACTCACTGTATGAATGTGAAGGAAACAAGAGAGCTGTGTCAAGAAAGAGCAGCGTGGCGGTCCATTCTATTTGCCTACCCTTTAGGCGAAACGGCATAATGGTTTGCTATTGTTTTTGTGATAGCATGTGTCAGTATGTTTCCACAATATAAATACCTCAAGTTTTTCTAGTGCTTGTATTATATTTAAAAAAAAATATTATTATTTAAAATCGGCTATAATTTGGTTCCGGTTTTGATTAATTATTTGCGTCATTCTATATTTGACTTAATACATATATGACTCTACTTTATCGTAATAAAAACATACCCTTTCCCTCGGTGATAGTGGTTGTCTAATAACAATGAACTAATGTAAATGGGCGTGCCAGAAGCGTATTGTATTCCTGTTCCTACTAATGTATCATTATCACCGTAGATTGTGCGGAGGAGGTGATACTTGTGTCAAGTTGGAGATGTGCCGATACATGATTCATAATGTACGAGTACTCCGTCCCACGCCTGAACACAAACAACACGGGTAAATAACACATTGTTTTTATTTGCCTGTATAATTTTTGGTACGTGAAATTCTGCGAATTTCCATTAACACAATTTTTCCCTGTTGACCGAAATCTCGTGATTATTATTTTGACAAATAGTAAATTATTCAGTATCATCATTTTAAAAGGGTGCCGCTAATAGTTATAGTAGACTTTTCTCACCGATTGGACCAAGGTATTTATTAATTAAATCCTTCGAAAGCATATTACGAAAACATGTTAGAAGTATATTTTTATACTCGTATGGCTGTAAAACATGGTGCTTAACTGAAAACGAAAGAAACGGATAAGACACCTTTGAGATGTGGTGCTACAGAAGAATATTAGTAAATTCCGGAATATGTCACGAATGACGACGTTCTTAATAGAATCTAAGGAGGCAGACAACTTATCAAAACCTTATCAAAGAAGCGAGCCTAATTGATCTGCCATATTATGCCCCATAAGGGTCTCTTGCACGCATAATAGAGGGGATGGTTGAAGGGACGAATCACAGTGAGCGCCCCCGATCGGTGGGTGAAGACATTAAGTGCGTCTCATATGTTGAACTGAAGAGAACTAATGATTACCGAGCACAGTGAAGAACGAGGTATAAGACTTTGATGCAAACTATTCCCTAAGATTGAAACTGCGAAGAATAATTAATTGTTGGATTATCCATTATTTAATCATAATTCTAAAATATATTAATTAATATTTGTTTTATCTGCTATAATGTCTTCTTCTTCTTCTTCTCCACTTTTGGTAGACTCAGGAGTTAGTCTTCCTGGTCGGCGTTGTACGTTTGGCGTTCCATGGAGAGCTATGTATGGTATCCTATTTGAGCTCATTCTTTCTACATGTTGATGCCATCTGACCACATCTTCGACCTCGCAGATTTCTCGGATTGCTGTATTCCTAACTCGATCATGTAGGGTTTTGCCAGCTATAGCGCGGAGTGTTTTCATCTCGGTTGTCCTGAGCATGCTCTTTGTCTTGACAGTGTCTGCCCTCGATTCAATGCCATATACTTATAAATGCGTACCTTGCTGTCAGTCTTCATGTCCTTGTTTCTTCATATGACATCTTTCAGGAAGCCTACAACCGCTGCAGCCCGAAAAATGTATTAATTGAAAATAGTTTTGCCTTATAGTAATGCAATTATACATACTGTATATGGTATATATCATATAATATGTGATGTTTTCTGTTAAAGATCGACGAAATATTAGAGAGTGGGATTTCAAAATAACATATCATAGATTTCTCTTTAATTCTTTATTCCTTTTCTGTGACCTAAAACTTTTATATGAGATTCCCGACATATACCCGAAACTGATAAAGGAAACAGGGGCGCCCTACTCGTATCGTCAGTTACACTCTTCACTTTCTAGGTACGGCCATGCGCGACTGACTTTAACTTTTTTTATATGAATGGAGCAAAACAAGGAGGAACCCAGATTACATATAATCTAATGTCTGAATAAAGATAACTCAAGAGTAATAAATCTAAAATATTATTTATAATCAATTAAACTTAATACACCCATATTGTGTATTAATTATATATTTTAAATCATTCCTTATATATATACAAAACTAATTATGTATAAATTAATATGGTGAAAAAAAAACAATTTAAAAATATACTTTGGTAATCGTTTTGTCAAAGATACCCCTAGTTTCAGAAAACCAATTGAGTATTCCAGTGAGTATTCATTAAAAAAAACGCAGATATTTAGTGGGATATGTATGTATAATATTTCATTTACATAATTTCGTTTATTTTAATAATATAAATGTTTACTATCTATCAAGTGTCTCAATTTAATAACCGTAAAATGTGTCAATTTAATATCAAGTGTTGTCAAAAAATAATTGTTAGTACCTACTTATAACAAATAGCACAGGTTAATTTTTAAATTTGAATTATTTTATCGAATTTTAAATGAGTCTTTTGTTGGTCTTTCTTTGTTTAGTTTTTATTATATTTTTACAGCTGAAGATTATCCTCCGAAACATGTCGTATTTTTTTAATATGTTTTATTAAATAGTGGATTAAACAAAATCTTTCAATTTCCTAAGTATTACTATGAAATTCCACAGTGTTAATGCCTTAGCGTTCAATAAATTTAATATCGAGTGTGTCAAAATAATATTTAATAAAATATTCAATTTAATATTCTATAACCGAAACCGTTTATTTGATAAGGGGAGTAAAAACAAATGAAAAGTGTATGAATATTATGTTTTATAATGCCACACCACAAAGTAAGTGCTTCATACGAAAGTATAATTTAATATTCGATCATTTGACATATGTTTATTGAAAATCTTTATAGTCTATGACAATAACATTCTCCCCAAGAGTTCTGGTTCCCACAAAAAGTATCACGATTCTATAGGTAGTTCTTTCGTAAAAGGAAAAAACAACTTTTTTGTTTCGATTGAAATATCAAACATTGAATTACCCAATAATGTGACAAGTTATCTTGTTGTTTTGACATCGGTATGTTTTATTTGGGTTCTGCAGTGTACGAGTATATCTACAGAAAAAATAATCCTACATGATTTGAATAAATAACGAAGGTAACCAAATGCCAAGACAAACTCCACCAATATCGTAAACACACCAAATGTGGAAAATCTTTTGTTAGTCGATATTTTAACCGATTGGTTACCTTGACTTTTTGGGATAAATTTAAAGTGGTCTTACATAAAACACTCAACTCATAGTTCAATGACATAATGTTTATACGGTATGATTGGTGCAGAAAAGTGCATTTTAAAGGATCAAACATTTTTACGAATATCATAATTGATAATGCATCTTGAATTTCAAATAACACATGTTAAAGAATTTTTCAATTCATTCATTAGTTCATTTATTTATTTTACAAATTTTGTTAACATTCTGTCGATGTCCCTTGCCAGTATAGCGAAATGTATGAAACCGGTCATATAAAAAATAATAAAATAACTAACAATCATGCCGTTCCCCGGAGGGGTAAACACAGGAGATGGACCGCCATACTGCACTGTCCTGACATATCTTTCGAGCTTCCTCTACATTCATACACGCCAGTGAATGAGGCCGTCTTCAAATATTATGCTGTACCATATATGTATTTAATTGACTTTCGTGACATAGCGGCAAGAGCTACGACTGCCACACCGAAGACTTCTGATTCGATTCCCGGCGATGGTAGTGTGATTCTCACGCTGTCATTGGTCTGGTGTAGAATTCACGTGACAATGAAATGACAGTAGATTAGCTATGTACCACATGTTATGAAAAAAAAAAAGGTTTAAAAGCCATTTACTTTTCACTTACGTATTTTACATCACTTATATTGATATATAGTTAACACTTATTTATACATGTACCTACTCGAAATAATAAACTGATTAACAAAACACGCGATTTTTTCTAAAGTGACACTATTTGAAAGCGTGATTTTGACTTGTTTCACTTTAGAAGCACCTGTGCGATATGTAAAAATATGCGTCAAACCTTTTTCTTTTAAACTTTCGTATGAAGCACTTAATTTGTGGTGTGACATTATTAAATAAAATAATAATACATTTTAAGTAATTCGTATTAACACCACTTTATTTGGTAACACCAACCGGTTTCGCTCCCGCCGGAGCTTCGTCAGGGAGAGAAAGTAAACTGTTTATCAGATTACTCTCTCACCCTGAGGAAGCTCCGGCGGGAGCGAAACCGGTTGGTGTTACCGAATAAAGTGGTGTTAATACAAATTACTAAAAGTATATTTTTTTCTTTTTATTTTAATTTATGATATTTTAATTTTATGATCCTAATTTGTGTAAATTTACCCTATAAGGAAATCGTAATAAAATAATTTCATTGGAGCCAATCACGAATTAGAATACAAAGACTAATTCGCATGAATTTTATGAGAATATTTATTAACAAGAACAATAAAATCATTCGAGGGGGAGCTGATTAATTAATAACGAAATTAAATCCACAAACTGCAATTAATGACAAAATGATCGGGAATAATTTGTTGATGTATAAAAATGGGCATTAAAACGAAAACCGCTTAAAAATTATTTATATATGAATCCGTATATTTATGGACAAGCGTGGTGTCAGATAAATATCCACGTTAACGGGATTACCATAATTTCAATTAAATAAACGATTCGCGGGGAATAAAAAGATTTTATCAGATGACTTCATTATGCACAATGGCCATTGAAGCAAAAGTTGAATGACTCGATCTTCACCCACTCTAATCTCCTGAAATGCAAATAACTATAAACCTCCTGTTATATTATATTTGCAAACTGATACAGTATGTCCTACCATCTAATATTGATAACTCAAATTTAATTGGTTATAGGGTAAGGTAAGGTAATTTGGCAGTATATGTTTTAACATGACTCTCACATCAATGTTTTGTACCAGCGGAGGCGCCTGTGATAACTGTGTTTTGAAGTTTATTCGTCTTATTATAAATATTTTGTCTTCTATTGGTGAGTTTCCGAAGCTTACATAGCGATAGGTTATTCAGTACGATTGTGTTTCAGAAAGTAATGCCAAATTACCTATACTGCCAAAATACCTTACCTTACCCTACACTTAGGAAATTGAAAATAACATAACTAACTAACTAACCATCACGCCGTCTCCCCGAAAGGGTAGGCAGAAAGAATGAACTGTCACACTTTTACTGATGCGGCACTTCATCCTTCTCTTTTCGCCCCGCGGGAGACGCGGTGTGATGGGTTGCGAACCTCATCGCCACCAATAGGCATCTCCCGCGCACACTTCGATCGTCCAACACCCACAAAATAAATCTAAAACAAATAATATAAAATACAATGATATAAAATAAAATAACAAAATAAAAATAATTTAACACAAAATGTTATTTTTAGATGGTGCACATATTGTCTATTTATTTTATGTTCCACGTATCCAATAAAATAAAATAAAATAAATTTTAAAAGACTAATATTATGGATTTACATCAATGATATTAGAATTTATTTTACAATCTTCAATGTGAGCAGGAAATAGCTCATTATTATGAAGAAGGAATCTGGTCGTATCCAGGCTTGAACCCATGTCCCCTGGATCAGGAGTCAAGCGTTCTATTCCCTAGACCACCGCCCGGTTAAATTAAATAACTTTGTTTTATCTATCATAATTGTATTTTATTTTACGCCACAGCTGTTTCATCAACCTATGTTGACATCATCAGGTGTTACAATAATATATGTGATATATTATTGTAACAACCTCCCAAGAGGGGCCAGCCTGATTTTAGGAACAGACCAAAGGTCTATAAGAAGAAGAAGAAGAAGTTTAAATTGTTAAGTTATCATAGTATTTCAGCCAAAACAATGGAAAATAACTTTGTTTATTATCCACAAAATATTTTTTTTAAAACACGTCATGTTTCGGAGGATACCTCCATCTTTAGTTGTAATATACGAATAATAAAAATAATAAAATAAAAATAATATAATAAAAACTAAAATAAATTTAATAATTAACCTTGGCTAATTGTTAATAATTATTTTTTAATAGTAAGTTTTTACATGTCGTGTTTTTTTTAATATTTTGTGGATAATCAAAAAAGTTATTTTCAATTTCCTAAGTGTGTTACTATGGAATTCCAGTGTTAATAAGTTTATTCGTTATAAATATCCATATATTTGTTTCCACGTGTGGAATTAATTTTTTTTTAAAGTTAGTCTAGTAAATTCACGTGGCAATAAATATGGCGTTAAACTAGCTACCTAATGAGAATCAACAGCTAAAAAATAAAAGTAATTAGTTCATTATTTACTGTTAAAATTTATAACACTGTTATAGATTCCCAATTTTTATTATTCACTTTTTGAGAATGTCGCAACAGCTGTTTAGCCAACCGATGTTGGCATTATCAGGTATTATAAACAATACTTTTCTAGATTATTCCTCTATTTCCACATACACTTCCTCTATTGTTTGTAAGACCTGATTAAAATTGTGATATTGTCATATAAAATTTAAAAGTTAACAATGTTGAAGTATTATAGTGTTTCGACCAAAGCATTGGACCAATTTAATTCAAATTACCTTGTATATAAACAAATATGGAAAGAGAAGTTTTAATAAATTTTATGGGAACATTTGATAATGTCTTAGCAAGGCGAAACACGTCATTCCTATAAAGTATAATAGAACTTCTAGAAAGCAGATGTTTTCATTCGTATTTTCTATTTAGAACTTAAAAAAAATATTTTAAGCCAACATGCTATTGTTAATTGAATTCTATTTCATTATAATGGTTTCCCGATGAGTATGTTAAATTTTCCAATCGATTATTGGTCAATAAAATCAGCTTTACTATATTGAGTTACAGCGCTCTTTACGGCTTAGAAGCCCAATGCGATCCACAAGTAAATATAAAACTCGTGTTTTTCCAGAATGGCCTCTATTCTAGTTGTTTTCCACCGATACTTAACCGAATGTGGGACACGCCGTATAAAGCATAAAGCGGGTTTGCGCTACATTAAACACAAGAGCGGGGGAGAAACGCTTTAATGGGATTACAATTATTATGTCACGGTCAAGTGTCGAAAAAATAAGACACGTAATGTCCCATTGTGAAGTAAAATAAACTCCAGACCACTCAAATGAAGTCTCCGTGTAATTTCAATGTGTCGGAGTTGATTAAATCGTTAAAAAAACTTAAATTATATATACCAAGGGATTATTCAACCAAGGGATTATTCAATTATTATACCAAGTGTAGATTCGTGCTATTTTGATAATGAAAAAAAATGTTGTAAAGGGTATAAAAACAGTTATTACGAAAGAGTTCAACTTGTAATATATAATCGATTATATTTATTTACTATTAAATTACTTTTAGTTTTCAGCTATTTTATTAGCAACATGAAAATCAATTACGACATGTTGTTATTTTTTTTATTCAACAGTCTCGTTATGGAAGTTTGTCAAGATTTATATAATACGGTTTTTAAATTAACTTTCACAGGTTCAATATATACAAGGCATGCGTCCGCCCATGTTGCATTATTATGAAGAAGGAATCGGATCTTGTCAAGGCTTGAACCCAAATCCCTTGGATCCAGAACCAAGCTTTCTGTCCCTTAGACCAATATTCAATATGCAATTTTACATCATTGATCAATAAACAGGCATACAAGTCATGCGTCCGCTCCTTCATGACGTATGGAATAGAGGTCAGAGCTGATACCAATAGAATTAAGAAGCTTCTTAGAGTAGCAGAAATGCGAACCCTACGCTTCATCTCAGGAAAAACCCTCAGAGATCGGATCAGAAATGAAACGATTAGGTCTTTCTGTGGTGTTGAGGACATAGTAAAATGAGGAAGAAGCAGAAGGCGCTTTTGGAGAGAGAATACAAGAATTGCAAATATTGTTAAAGATAAAAACCGCCAAAAAGATGGAATCATCATCCCAGGATAACTCACCGCCACAAACAGGTCATACAACCTAAACTAAGAGGAAGAAAGAGAAGAAGGTTTTTATGTTACGTGTATATTTAATTTTGTGATCAACGTTGATGAAACTGATAACAAAAAATATTCAACAACTATTATAATAATTAAATATTTTGTGATTGTCTTGTATTATATTGAATAACATTATTCATCTCTGCTTGTTATCTTGGGTCTTTATGTCACGTTTTGACAATTAGATTTTTATGAATCACCACTGCAATGTCTTTCATTTTGCATCTGTTTTATTACATAGGTATTACCTGAAATATTTTGAGACGCGCCATAATAAAGGTACTTGGAAAACTATAATCAAAACTGATATGCACGTTTTTAGTATCGTGCAATCATAATCTCTTGTTCTTAATAGTAATTATAGATAGTACCGATAAAAATATTTATCAATAAATATAATCAACACCAGTAATTTGTTGTAATCAATTAACAAATTAATGAAAGGATCATTAAGATGGTTAGGACACATAGAAAGAATGAAGTGAAAAATGTATGTTAACGATTTATATGGAAATAGAAATAGGGGAAGATCGAAAAAAACGTGGCACGATCATATAAATCAAACATTGAATGTCGGCCACGTGAGGAGTCAGAGAAATCGACGTGCGTGTATGACACGATGTATGAATGTTGAGGAAGCAAGAGAAGTATGTCAGGATAGAAAAGTGTGGCAATCCATTATTTTTTCCAACCCCTTCGGAGAGAAGGCTTGATGGTTAATGAGTTAGTTTTTTCAATTAATGAATAATTGTCGCATTACGCATTTTTCACAATTTGCCTAAAAAAATCGGATAATGGCTATTAGCTGTTGTTTCCGAAAATCTTCCATTAAAATGCTTTCAAAATGTCTTAATAAGCTCACACTGTCAATCACTGTCACTCTGCTAGGCGCAGGCGCATCGCGTAGTTTATTACTCCCTCTAGTCGGGCCGCTGCTCCGCGCTCTGTCAGTCACCGTATGTTACAGCCTCATAATACCTCCCCCACAGGGACGGCAGATGAATTATATTAAAGGAGTCACGTTGTACTCCTAGTCTCATTTGTGTATTAAATTTAAACTTCAGTAACTTCTAGGAAATCAACATACCTAAAGCTAATTTCTAGTTATTGATTGTACTTCTTCTCCTTATAGACCTTTCGTCTGTTCCTGAAAACAGGCTGGCCTATCTTGGGAGGTTGACTCCCAACTACATCTCCATCTCTTCGGCGGTCTTCCGGGGGGACGGCAGCCGGCAGGAATCTGATGCGCCACAGCGTGTGGGATTCTGGTGGGATCCATCCTCTGCACGTGCGCATTCCAGTATCTTCTGCGTTGTCTGCCCCATCTCACGACATCCGCCACCTTGCAGATCTTTAAACTTATAGATATAAAATATTAAAACACGTTGGCGTTGTATTTAACCACGGTATGGTTATTATAATTGATACCAACTAGTTTCGCTTGGACCAAAGATTCATCAGGGCAACTTAAGTAAAGTTATTATACTGCCCTGATGAGGCTTGGGTCCAAGCGAAATTAGTTGGCATCAATGATAATAACCATACCGTGATTAAATACAAAGTGTTTTATTATTTTATATCTACAAGTTTAAAATGCCTAACCACTAAGACGCTTCGCTTCATAAGAAAATTTAAAAATATTTATATATTGTAATTACATATACAAATTGTTTCTTGAACTAATATGTAAAAATCTATATTGAATAATTAATTTAAAATAAAAATGTCTGTTTTCTAAAAGTTTTATCATACATATTTACGTTTTTATTCATAATACGATAATTTAAAAAAAATGTATTTTCATGAAACGGTTTCAATTAAAAATAGTACAATATTTTAAAATTTGCATGTGAACGAAACCTTTTGAATGCAAAAAAAAAACACTTTGATGAATTATAATAGTTTAACATGTAAATTAAAATTAAAAATGTTGTAGTGGCTTAAAATGAGTGTCCAAAGGTGACATTTTTATTTTTCATTAAGGAAGTTTTACAAAAAAGTTGCTTTATGCCCTAATAGGGCAAAAATGACAATTATTTAATTTAATCAACACATAAAATGTGATATTACGCAGTGTTAAATTTTATTTCCTATGTTTTTTTGCAATCAAGTTATTTTAAAATTAGAAACAGTTATATTTATATCAGTTTTTCTAATAGTGTAGTGTAAAATTATTTGCTTAAAACAATGATTATCTTAGTATTTGAAATTAGAAATACCTTGAAATTTCATTCCTTGTTCAAAGAGTATGATTATTAGATTATTGAATCATATTATGATGAAACGAAATACATCAACAGACTATTACATACATTTATATATTTTTGTGTATTGCATTATTATGAAGAATTGAATCAGTTCTGTAATTGAATATTAATGAAAGAATAGTTCAAATCAATCAAATTATGAATAGCTAACATTAATGCAAGTTTGCTCATAAAAGGCAAACTAAATATGGCGCAGAATGTACTTATTGTTTAAATATAATAGATAAACGGTGGGGCACGAATGTAAAACTGATACGCTAATTAGATATTCTAATGGAAGAATGATTGAGAGGCAGCAATCTGTGATTGTCCAACAGTGTTTTGATAAATCAATATGAGATTAACGTGAATCCTAACAGTGAATATGTATTATTTGTAATGATGTACAGCATGTACAACTCTGGGATTTACACATTATAACTAAACATTTGATTTGATTTGATTTGATAACATCGGATCAAAGCTATATTAAGTAAAAAATTTAATGCGCTGCTTAAATTGAGTGATTAAATTATATTTTTTGGAAAAATAGGTTATGCCGACGTGTCGGTTCAGGTCATCCTTCCATCGTAGTTGCGATCGCCCTGCATTTCTCTTCGCGGTCCATGGTCTCCAATTCAGCAGTATTTTTGTCCATTTCTCGTCCAAACTTCTGGCTACATGACCAGCCTATTGTCATTTTAGAGTCGCTACGCGGTGGATGATGTCAGTGAACCTTAGTTTGTAAACTTAAGCATTATAAAATGTCACAATTTGAAAAGATTGTAATGTTTTAGAATGAAATTTCGTGATGCCCTAGTAGGACAAAAAATGACACTCTTCAAATAGTCCAAAACTTATATTTGTAATTTCACATTATTTTTCAAACGACAAACAACATATACTACGAGTATATAAATGCATTCGTCATTGAAAATGAGCAAGAATTAAAGGAGTCGGATACATAGAACCTATTAAAGAAATCGAGATTATTTTTTTTTAGTATATATCAATTACTGGAAAAACTCTCCGAGATCGTGTCTGCAACGTAGACATAAGAAAAACTTGCGAAATAGAGTAGATCCAGAGTAGAGTGAAGTAGATCCAGAAGAAGATACTGGAGGGACCATGTAGCCCAAATGGATGGTGACAGACTTGCATATACAGCCGCTTATGAAATCCCCTCCGGACACCGCCCACCTGGAAGACCGCCTAAGAGATGGAGGGACAGCTGGATCTCATCATCCGACGAGATATGATTTCTGTGTCACAGATCGTCAGATCTATTAAAAGAAGAAGAAGAAGTATATATGATACATTTCTCAGGGCCCATATAAACGATTTTTCAATGGAATACTTAAAATTTTCAAGACATACTTCAACAACCATAGATTTAAACTCAAATATTTAAAAGACGCTTCCCCATAAGTAAAGTATAAAAGCACAAAATACCCAAACAAATCATCAATGTATATTTCTTTGGTACGTATTTTCATTACACTCTGGTAAAGTTATACATGCATATTAAGATATATGCATTTCTAAGGATTCTTTCAACAGGTTCTAATTTCCAGTACGTAAAACAGAGTAGAACTACACGTCACTGGAAGCATGCCACAATAATAAGCAATCTATAATTGTATTTTTAAGATAGTTTATACCGCCATCTGTGGATTAAATTGTTAATCAACGAACAGATGCAATATCAAACAATATACTCGTTAAAAATATTGCGTAATGATGTCAATTTATTGTGCGAAAATAATCGATGAAGTTGTGCAGCGGTAAGAGTAATCGCCCGTAAATAAGGAGTCGCCAATCTCAAATTTTTGAAAACTTTGTATTTTTCTTTATGTTTATTGTAAAAAAGTTAAATAAAGTAAATATTATAAACAACCAAATCTCGAAGAGAGAGGAGATCTCGGTAAACCCTATGTTACTTCAATATTCTCTCATCTCATGCGAATGGACAATCAATTGTGATTTGTATTCTGTGTACTACATGCTCAAGGGAATTTATGGCGTTGGTAATTGTATGAACACAGATTAAATACATATTTTGGTGTTTTTAATCTCAGATTTATTGTATTAGATTATTGTACAGACAGAAAAAGTTCTACATTTTAGAATATTTACTAAAATATATTCAATGGGCCCTAGTTCAAATCAAATCAAATCAAATCAAATCAGTTTATTTCATCAACAGACATTACAAAATTTATTTTTAAGGCATCTATTGAGAACAGGTAAAATAATATATTATTTATAGTATACTACCAGAAACGCATAAGAGATGGTTCAACATTAGGAAGACAGGATACTCTCCAGAATTAAGAGTATTTGCCTTCTGAACGTACTTTCACTAACATGAAAGACGTCGATCTCCGAGGAGACCGCGTTCAGCAGACTAATTGCTCTTCCCACCGGTGTCACCAGAGGCAGATTGGTTCTGGCAGCCGGTAGGTAAAACAATCTGTGCTGTCGCTGTCGGAGATATCTATCGGGGACAAAAAGCCGAACACCCTCCAGTACGGCCGAGTTCTCGAAGTATCCCCTAATTAATCTAAAGAAATGGGTAATTAGATGTCCATCTCTTCGAAGCTGTAGAGAATTGGTTCCGAGCATTCCCAAAAGAAATGCCGTGGGATAGAGCCAAGGATAGCTACCATACTCCCTCATGTAGAGATACCTCAGAAATTTTTTCTGAACCCTCTCCAGCATAATGGAATATCTCGCCTCGTGAGGACTCCATATCACAGAACCACTTTCGAGTCTGCTCCGAACCAATGCGTTGTATAGGACTCTGAGCACATTGGGATCCCTGAAAACTCTGCCGGTCCGGACGATGAAGCCCAACATCTTCAGTGCAGTGCCACAAATCCTCTCAACATGTGCACGAAAAGTCAGCCTACTCTCATAGATGATCCCGAGATCTCTCATCGTAGATAGTTAAATCTAAATACCGTATCTGGCTTTGAAGGTTTTTTCAAAATTGAAAAAAGATAGTTGTAATTTTTGGACACTATCCGTTAAAAACATACTTTTGTAAAGCACAAAATTTTTGGTATAATTTCATCACAAAATAAAATAAAATATGTACGAGTATGTACATTGTACATTCATACAAATTTAAAAAAATATAATAAAAACCAAGTAATCAGTCCATTTTTTTGCGGTTTGTAGTTTGTTTTTTGTAATTATTTTTATTGTTATTTTATTGAATCGCTCTTTACATCATGACAGCATGAGCCAAATCGATGTGAAGGGTATTATTACTATCATAAGGATTTTCGTGACATGTGATAGGTAGCTAATCTATCGCCATTTTATGTGAATTCTACACCAGACCAAAGACAGTGTGGCAATCACACTGCCCTCGCCGGGAATCGAACCCGGAACTTTCGGGGTGGCAGTCAATGCACTTACCACTCAGCCACGAAGGTAATCTTGGGAATATCCGTGGTGGGAATATCCAACTCGTATTTCAGAACCAACGATAAACACTGAAGATGGAGACTGCAACGATCTCCGAAACATCGTTCTAGAAAGACGAGTTACACGGATTTTTCCAAGATCCCAAAAAACATATTGTCACCAACCGTGAAAATCTACGCAATGGTTTGTAAGTTGTTTAAAATATTAAAATATCAATGACTTACTTCTAATGTTTTATTTAAGACGGGAGAAAATATCAAAATCACAGTTGACGGTGATCATGAAATGACTACTTTCTATGACCCACGTTTCTTTGTTTAAATGTAGTCTAATTACTATACATATAGAATTTCGCTAATTTAGTTTACTTGCAAATGACCATTGTCTTTTGCTTTCGCGTTATGCAGTACAAAACCACTCTAAGATATACCAGGTGTTCGTTAGATCAGATTACCCACAAAAATAAACTATTTAATTATAAAAATTCCTTGCTATAATATTTTTGAGAATTTTGTAGTTCAATTCGTCAAAAATAAACATATGTCTTTATTAATTTGAATAAAATCTTCTGTTTTCCAGTTTTCATCCGTCACATATGTTGACATCGACTGGTGTTACTATTTTTTTTTTCTCAACTGTCAAAATTAATTTTCGTGATTTTTCGAACCTTCATGTGTACCTGTTTTTATTTCAATTGAATAAGTTCTTTGTAATCATTTTAAAGTTCATATATTAATATATATACCTGTAGTAGGACAAAGGACGAGGTTTAGGAAGCATTTCATAATAATATAAATAAATAATATTAAATAATAACAATATTATAAAAAAATAGTTAATTAAATATATTAAATGTATGCATGAATATGGAGCACCATCCCGATATATGGAATAAATGTTTTACTCCCAGCAATGTATCAATGTGAGTTAAATGTACCTCTGAGGAGAGTAAGTAGAATTTTGGGAACACAGTATTTGGAAGCATGGGAACGTAGGAGATGTATTCTAAACTCGACCAGTCGCAGTCGCACGGTAATTAGCGGAGTGCCCGTTATGTCTGGGGTCAGAAGTGTTTTTCCGTTTTCACAGAGCCTGACCGTCAATACTCACCGGAGTAATTTGGTATTTTATGAAAGGTGGAGTACTAAAGACGTTAAATATATAAATATGTTTATTATTTCTTTAATTGACTTTCCATGTATCGTTGTATGGATTTTAATTTGTGGTCACTTTATCGTCGCCCCAGAGCAATAGTGAGATAAACCAGTGCCATCTTGACATTATAACAAGCCGTAATGTTCCTTTGATATTGTTTATGGTTTGACTTGGTGGAGGCCTTGCACTTATTTGAGTCTCCTAGGGCCTAGGAGGCTTGTTATAGGCTTGTTATACGTTATTGTTAAACGGCTTGTTATATTGTCAAGATGGCACTGGTTTATCTCACTATTGCTCTAGGGCGACGTTTTGTCGGAATTGGCAATATATACATGCAAGTACATATGGTCTTGAAACTGCCACTCTGACAAAGCACAGTGCAGAGAGACTAAGAGTCATGCAGCGAGCGATAGAGAGAGCCATGCTAGGCCTCTTCCTTAGAGATACATAGAGTCAGGAACGAAACGGTGAGGGATAAAACAAGAGTCACAGACGTGATCCACCGGGTGACAACTTTAAAATGGAAATGGGCAGGGCATGTCGCTAGAGCTGCAGACGAAAGATGGACCAAAATACTGCTGAAAGACGGAGACCGAGAGACACGAGAAGAAGAGTAGGAAGACCACAAATGAGGCGGAGGGATGACCTGGAACGATACGGGGTGCTATGGATGCAGACTGCGCAGGAGAGATCGACATGGAGGGACATGGAGGAGGCTTTCATCCAAGAGTGGACGGCGACAAGCTGAAGAAGAAGAAGAAGATGATGCATGCATCGAATATTTTTCTTTTCAGACAAAGTGAAACCTGCTTGTTTTCAAACATATGTTTTATTTTCCCAAAACCAGCCCGGTTCAGTCATACTTTTATGCTTACATAAAGGACATACCTACACACGAATTTACAAAACAATACAAAATAATATTAAATAGTCCATTGTTTTGGCCGAAACACAATGATACCTTAACATGGTTTTATGTATCACAATTGTATTATTTTACGCGACAGATGTTTCGTCAACCTATGTTGACATCATCAGGTGTTACAATAATATTATATTATTGTAACATCTGATTATGTCAACATAGGTTGACGAAACAGCTGTCTTGTAAAATAAAATACAATTCTGATACATAAAACAAAGCTTTTTTAATTTAACAGTTTCAAAATAATATCGTATACTTATTTTGTTATTTGAAATTTCATGGTTTAAATTCTTTGTAAATAATGAAAATAAAAATAAAAATGTAAAAAGAAAGGTTTTAAAATGTACAATATATTTAAATAAAAACCACTGATGTGTGTGTCTTCGACCGGTTTTGGCAGCTCGCTGTCATCTTTTTTGCCAGACCAGAAGATGACAGCGGCCTGCCGAAACCGGCCGAAGACACAAACATTGATGAATTTGAACTAAATATGCATTTTAAAAAGATTTTTTACATATATATTTTTTTATTTTTTGCATATGTATGATTTAAGAAATACTGTAATAAAAATTTCGGTTACATTAACAATCATCATTGGTATTCTTCCGCGATCGTCGGAAGAAGATCTACTGCGACAATACCCTAGTACCGCGATTGTTGAACTTTAGGAAGGTAACACTTCTTACACTCGTTCTTATGTGAAGTGTTAATAGAACATTCTTCATCACTGTTTGTTCTAGCTTTGTTCACACACACGATAAACTAACACGTTTTTTGAGCGAGCCATCATTTTCGAATTTTGAAATATTTCGAGTTAACTCGTATTTTTGAAACTGAACTTTTGATCTAAGCCCATTCTGTTGTTTAAATGTTTGATTTTATTAAGTAAATAAATACCTTAAAATTTTTATTAATTATACCAATAGACACGACCAATTAATTATTAAGCTTATTTTTCAAAAGACTCTTGGGAGTCTCGCTTTTTACGAAAAAAATACGAAAAGATAACTTCAAAATCACATAAGCGCGATAATTTAGGATGTATGTACCAGTCTTCAATAGTTTTAGACGATATTTTAACTAACCCAACCTTTTTAATATAACAAAAAAAAAATGTAGTTACTCAAATTAATCCAATCTTTTTTTAAATGTGTATTATATTTAAGATTTAATATTTAGTTAACAATAGATTAACGATATTTTAATTACGATTTTTTTTTTAATAAAATAATGTTTTTTCCACGTTTGAGTTTATATTGTTATCCTGATGATAAAGGTGAAAGCTTTAGAAACAAGTCAAGAGAAATAAATTCAAAAGTGTTCAAAACAGTGTTTTTTATGTTTTTTGTTGTTAAGTGCACAGTGTTTTTGCGCTTAAAGATTAAAAAAATCTTTATTATTTATTAAATATTTTACACTGGTACAAAATGAAACTGTACTAATAATGTGTTCGTTTAGCTGATACAAGTAGCTTGTACAACATGCTTCAGATCCAAGCCACTTATGCACTTACACGAGTCGACAAGCACAGATCAGAGGTATTCTGCGCTCTAAATCAGTTGGACATCCAATCCGTCGGATCGATCGCAGTCAATCACCCGCGGTTCGGCTAATCACACGCGCTGAAGATATCGGCCGGACGGGTGTCAGCCCCGGGCTTATCGATTGCTCAATACTCGGTACTGGTCAGTACTGCATACTCGAAAACCAAGCGGGCCGAGAGCCCATTGAACGCCGGCTGACGGGAAACCGATCTGCTTCGCCCAGGGCGGGTTGCGGGGAGGTTGGAGAAGCATTATTCAATAAAATTAACGATAATCGCGTAATTACGTATTCAGAATGTTCTGAAATTGATGGCTTTTATTACAAAGCTAATTTATATGTTTAATTTCAATATTATGCATTGATTTTTTTTCAATGTCATATTTTCTTCCTCTTCTTCCCTTTTATCTTACGATCTGTTAAGACAACAACAACAAATCATTACTTTGTTTCCCCGAAAGACACCTCTCTAGCTTCCTCCACATTCATACAGCTAGTCATGCAGGCACGTCGATTTCTTCGTCTCCTCACTAGGCCGACATTCAATAATTGATTTATTTGATCATGCCACAGTTTCATTAGCCTTTCTATATTACAAGTTCCTTTACCTCGTTTATATATACTTTCTTTACCATTATTTCTTCATTCATTATTTCCATGTGTCTAAACCATCTTAATGATCCTTTCAATATTCTGTTTCTAGTTTCATCCACATTCATACAGCGAGTCATACACGTACGTCGATTCTTCCGTGATATGAATGCTAATTAAGACATAAATATATGTATACGTAAAACATTATTAAAGTTTTCGATGGTGCTGCAATAATTATATGGAATTAGTAGCCCATATACTTGGAATTATTTAGTTAGTACTTCGAGTAAAAATGCATTTATTTGCTACGAACGCTACCACAGCTCGACACTGACAGCTTTACGTTTGCATCTTCTGTTCCCAGAAAACAATTTACATATTCGTCTCTATTGAGATACAATTAATCCTTATAAAAAAAATAATTTATCCGCAATGGGTTAAATCTAGTATATATTGTATACATTCAAAATGGTGTGTAAAATAACTGGTCCAAGTTAAAGGCATTAAAATTGGAGAGACATCTCTAGGCGTAATCTAGTACTGTATGATTTGCCGAGCCTTTCACAGTGCATTAATAAAGATTTATTGCTAAATGCTTCCCAATCTTAATAGATGACGCTAGTGTAGAGTGAACTAAAAAATGTGAAGATAAGAGCAGAATTCTAGCATATGTACATCTTCCAAAAATTTGTCAGACGTGGTGGTCGTAAGAAGGGCGAAATGGGGAATGTTGTTAAACATAAATCGATCGCTCAACCCAAACAATGACAGGACACGACCTTCGTGGCCGAGTGGTAAGTGCATTGACTGCCACCCCGAAGGTTTCGGGTTCGATTCCCGGCGAGGGCAGTGTGATTGTCACACTGTCTTTGGTCTGGTGTAGGATTCACGTGACAATAAAATGGCGATAGATTAGCTACCTATCACATGTCACGAGAATCACTATGATAGCTATAATACCCTTTACATCGATTTGGCTCATGCTGTCATGATGTAAAGAGCGATTCAACAAAATAATAATAATAATAATAATAATAAGTCCTGTAAGCGCCTCGGCCACCATATTCTGTTCCCAGAAAACAATTTACATCTCATCTTCTCAATAGATACAATTAATCCTTATAAAACAATTAATATATTTTATGTATTCCGAACAGAGTCCCATCTCTCGAAAATATACAGATTGAATAACATATTTGGAGTAGCTACCCGTCTACTAAAGTCCCTGCATGGTCATGGCTTTTAGTTAACAGTTTTACTTCCACTACAAATGCATTTGTTTCAGAGCTGAAAAAAACATATGTTTACTTTATGAAATCTTGATTTACTTTAATATTACATTTACTAATTTATTGTTTAATACCAAGGACTGCAATTTACAATATTATACTCGTACTGGTATTTTTAAACATTCTCTCAATAAAAGCCCATTTATAACAAATATTTTATTTGTGGGCAAGGCATTTAATTACGTATACAAAAGAAATTACCGTCTATAAATCACCTGTAATTTTTGCAATGTCTTTCAAAATGCATTTAAAACAACAAAATGGATGATTTTCGTCCTTGCATTTAAAGTGTTTTACAGACGTTACAAGCGTGATATATAAAGACTATATGGCTGAACCCACTCAAAATTCATGTTTTTTAAAGTTGAAATGCTCTGTGTTGCAATTTACATTTATTATAGTGCGATTGAATATTCTCAATCTAAAAAACGTGATGATTTTATTTAACGTCGGTTTGTTGGTATAAGATATTTTATTTATTAATGTATTTACAATAAAATGTTGTTTATTAAGAACATTAATTTCTCAATGACGATTGTATTATAACATAAGGAAAGAATAAATATATTTTTATACCAATTGTTTATTTTTAAATATCCATGGTAGTTCTGGGTGGAAAATGCCTGCATTCGGACTCAAGGGACGAGAGAGCAACAAGATTGCGTCCGTAGGCAGCTGTCATTTGAAATTTCTCACAAAAAATCTACAATTTAGCCATTACGTAGATTTTCACGGTTGGTAACAATATGTATTTTTGGGATCTTGGGAAAATCCGTGTAACTCGTATTTTTGGACCGACGAATCGATCGATTAACGATCTCCAAAACGTCAGTGACGAGTAAGTAATGCAATTCAATGTATCTAAGTGCGTTATGCTATATTTTACTAGAGTATTGAGAACTGTGTATCATAGATGCACAATGAACAACCAGCAACTAACACATGTATCTACGATGAAGGATCTCGGAATCATCTATAAGAGTAGGCTGACTTTTCGTGCACATATCGAGAGGATTTGTGACATTGCACTGAGGATATTGTCAACAGCTTCATCATTCGGACCGGAAAAGTTTTCAGAGATCCCTATATGCTCAGAGTCCTGTACAACGCGTTGGTTCGGAGCAGACTCGAAAGTGGTTCTGTGATATGGAGTCCTCACGAGGCGAGATGCTGATGCTGGAGAGGGTTTAGAAAAAAATTCTGAGGTATCTCTACATGAGGGAGTATGGTAGCTATATGTGGCTCTATTTCACGGCATTTAAAACTTCTAGAATACGCTCGATTATATCAATATTAAAAATATTATATTGAAATTTATATAATTGTTCAAGAAACAATACATAAATATCTTGTTCAATTATGTCCGACTTACTGACTATTTAAAACATCACAAATATGTTGTAAAATAATTTTGAACGAAAAATAAAAACAGTTAATTAGAGGGAAAGCAAAGGGCGAATTTTTGGATATCTAGAGATATTTGTGCAGAAATAAAAATAAGAATCGACGACACTTCTAGTCACGGATTAGATTGAACTTGATTTAAAACAATATAAATATATTTTAATACATTCATTTATTTATGCGAAAATGGGTAGGAAAAACTCAATTTCTGTGTATTTTCTTCAATAGAGGCCGGATAAATATTTTTGATATGCCATTGAACAGGAATCGATTCGAAACAGATGAACTAGTATGACTTCGTGCATAACGCGAAGAAATTGAAAGTTGTAATAGTAATAAGATCACAAACTTTTCTGTCAATCATTTCCGCCAAACTTACGGCGACATTTTCTACAGATTATCCGGGGAAAACGTGCAGAAATGAAAATTGTAATATATAATAGTGCTATTACTGGACGCTTTCATCATTCATTGTGTTATTTGATGATTACATTTTGGTTGACATGTATCCAATGATAAATAATTCTTGCATAATAGACACAGATTTCATCGGAACTCGTGCCAGATTGAATAGATTCTTTTATTTTAAATTTATTTGAAATGTATTTTACATTTTCAACCGTCAATAGTCATAGTGAAAATTTATCAAAAGTATAATTATGTATATGGTAATAGTATACTGTATGTAAATATTATAAAAATTAACACTCTTTTTGTATATAAGCAGAAGATATTGACACGGTGATATTCCATAATAATTCATTTATATAAGTCAAAACATTGAGGTTTTTATGAGTTGAGAATCGAAAGTTAGAAAAACAACGAGAAAAATGCAAAAAAGTGGTGTAAATTACGTTTTCTTTAAAAAGTTATTCATATATGAAACAACAACATAAAATGATATGATAAATAGAAGAAACGGTGCTTCATTCATAAAACATGTCATTGTAGAATTTCAGAGTGTCAACGTCTTGGATTTATAAAAAAAACATTCGAACAAGAAAATTATTTGTTACTTTTGAATAATTACACTACTCAATTAATCTGGTCTATAGATCCTATCTAGCTGAAATAACGCAGAAAGAGTTATTATTTTTAATTAACAAAATTCACTTTATATTCGAGTATTACTATACAATTGCTTTTTGCTTCTTGTTAAAACCATCTAAACACATTTGCCTATTCCCAACCAGTTTCGATATTATATAGTATACAATCTTCCGGGATATTACCAAATGGATAATTAGAACAAGAGTGAAGTGTAGTTTATTCTAATCTTGGGTGTCATAAAAAACACGTACTTTGTAATAATTATAATATAAATCCTTTTAAATATACAAAGTACGCACATAAACACTTCATTATTCATAATAAAATCCAAGCTTTCGCCGAAAATAGCAGGCAAATTAGGAGCTAACCACTAATTTAACACTAACGTTTAAAATACGTCTAAATTTCACACTGTACGAGTACAAGGGGAAACGCAAACATGAAAATAACCTTTGAAAGGAAAGTACAAACGACCACAAAATGCTAACAGGAAGTACTCGTCGTTGAACTTTCATAACGGAGGGTGGTATTAACTAAAGTTGTGTATTATGTGGTGGCGGCGCGGGAGGTCTCTCGTCTTTAGCCTTTTGATTTTTACACACAAATTTAAAATATAATATTTTATATACGTTTAACGTCAAATTAACATTGTATTGTTTAAAGTTTACAAACGTTTAATATTACAAAGTGTTGGTTATTGAAATTTATTGGTAGATGTTCAATACAAATATCGAAAACAAAATACAAGTTTTTTTAAATAAATATTTAGTTTTATTCCAAGGCCGGTTTTCGGCAGCTTTAATGGCAGCAAGCTGCCGAAACTAGGAGTTCGGAGAATAAAACAAAGAATTTATTAAACCGATCTTTTTACTTTCATTGTGTATTTTCTTTATATACCTACGTGTATATTTTGTTGAAATTCACAATTTCGATTTGACATATTTGTTATTTAGGTTTTACAATGTATACGTAGACAAGAAAAATATTTTTTTAAAACTAATACAAATTTTGATTTCTGTTAAATTTAAGGCTGTGGGTTTCCACAATGAAGATTTTTTCGTTAATTAATACACTGTTTTATCCACTTTTGAGTATATTTTTCTGGAGATATTTTGAAGGTTTTACACCTTAAAAATGTATTGTTATTTTAGTATAATGATAACGTTTGTAACTGATAGGCTTATTATGCATTTTTTTAAACGTACTTTCTCTTTTTATATCCATTCACAAGATATAGTATTTTTTACTTTTGTAGGACATATTATAATTCGTAAGATGTATTATTGTTAATTAAAGATGTATTGACTGCTGAATTAATACATTTTTCATTCACAAACATTGCAATTCGTGTATTATGCAATTCGTGTACTCTCCAAAAGCGCCTTCTGTTTCTTCTCCATCTTACTATGTCCTCAATATCACAGACAGACCTTATCGTCTTATTTCTGATCCGATCTCTGAGGGTTCTACCTGCGATGGAACATAGGGTTTGCATTTCTACTACTCTGAGAAGGTTATTTTTCCTATTGGTATCGGTTTTAACATATATTCCATTTGTCATGATGGGACGGACACATGAATCAACTAGCCACGGCTGTCGCTTTGTTGGTTTGTGCTCCCACTTCACCATATATTATAGGTCACTGTAGCTACAATTATTTCTTTAAATGTCGTATATTTAGCTCTTTCAGAATCCTAATAATCCTAGCATACCAGCTTAATTAACTAGTGGAGATGAGGCAATTTACTTTGAGAAACGCTGTCTTAACTATTGTCTTCTGAAGTCGTGAGGCAAACACACGACCTGTTTGCATATGATTTATTGATTGTTATATTTTATTAGGGTGTGTTAAGAATGTTTGCATTTGCGTGCATAATATTATGATAATCTACGAATTCTTCTTACCTTTATAAAGAATGTACAAACACAAATATTCCGGTCATATTTAATTTGATATTTAAGAATTATCTATTGAATGCATTATCATTAATATTAATTAACCATCACGTCATTTCTTCGGAAGGGTAGGTAGAGAGGATGGACCGTCATGCTGTTTTGTCTTGACATATCTCTGGAGCTTTCTCTACATTCATTTATACATCGTAACATGCCCGCTCGTCGATATTTCAGACATGGTCGCCTTTTAGTGTTTGATTAATTTGATCATGCCATGCTATCCTTGGTCTTCCATGGCTTCTTTTTTTGCACTCACACTGCTTGTATACAACATTTTAATCATTATTTTCTCGTATTCGTTCCATATATCCAAATCACCTCAGGGATCCTTTATTAATGTTATTTATGGTGCTATCGTGTGCCTTGCATTTCTTTCTTATTTCGGATATATCGTTTTCCCACACATTATTCTCAGTGATCTCATTTCTACGGCATTTATCCTGCTTTCGCCCTTCTTTTTCCAGCTTCAAGCCTTACTTCCATACACAAAGACTGGCACTAGAACTACATTAATATGTTTGAAAAAAATATTAAGGGAAAAAATAAAATGACACATATTTATTTAAATATCATATATGTATATCCATTATGATACCATTAGTATAATATACCATGTATAATGTTAAAGTATAAAACCCAAAAGATAGTGATGAATTTTATTTTAAAATTAACTAAAGCTTAAATTAACTGGCAATCTTCAGAATCCATCGACATTTTTTAAAATATTATATTGTGTTGCGTTTTCGCAACATAAGGTTTTTGTAAGCAAATTCGATAAAAAACAAAATCCTAATATTTAACTATTTTTATTATTAATAATTCAATAATTAAACAAATGTTTATCGCTTGTTATGTCTCATTTGTGATTAAGAATAATAAATAAATACGTCCGCCGTATGATGATGGTGATAATAATAAATCTACCATTATTTCTTTATTTATTTATATATATATATATATATATATATATATATTTTTTTCATTATATATTTATTTATTTATTATTTTCTTTACATATTTATTTATTTATTCTTTATTTATTTATTTATCTTTTATTTATTTATTTATTTACTTATTTATGTATTTATTTGGAGTAACTGACAGCGATTCGGTACATAAATAAAATACATAGAAACAATAAAACAAGCCTAATTACATGCTACCACATCTATAAACGACAAGAAGAGTTAACAGTACATATTAGTTAATCGAAATTAAAATTAAACTAGATTCAAACAAGCGAATTACAATAATTTAACAAAATTAAGTTATATATGATAATTATTATAATAATAAACGTACAAATATCAGTTTAACATTTGTTTCGCCTTGCGAGGGCATTTTCAAACTGAACCTAGTCGCCAAACAATGTGTCCTTATATTGATTTTAAAGAAATAAGAGGTAGGGAGAAAGAATGGACTGCCACACTTTTCTTTCCTGACATACTTCAGAAATCGCTTCCTCAACATTCATACATCGTGTTATGCACACAAATATTATATAACAACTGACATAAGACTAAATATAAAAGAAAAAGAAAGTAAGGAAATCATGGTCTCATCCACGCCAAAAAGTTGCTCCGATCATTTTTTTGAAATTTCGCTCGTTCAAATGGAAAGCATCAATGTCTCCAAAATGCTTATTCTAGTTGTCACAATTTCGGTACTTTGCTGCGCTCTGAGCGTAATTAGTGCGATAAACAGGAAGATGAAAAACTTGGCTCGCGGTGTGTCTTAGACATATGGGTATTGAGTGTCAATTTGCAGAGAAGCTCAGAATTTTCAATTTTAAAGTGAATAATTTTATGAAGCAACATCGTATCATTAAGAGTGCGTCTATTTTCAAGAGAGTCCATGAAGTGGGAGTCCATTTATGACGCTTATTCGACTGCAGCAGAATTAAACGTCGCTCTACAGTTGGATAAGCATCCACTTTCGATGCACTTCGAGACAAAGACGTAAATCGCGACAGCCGTAATGCCGTAATTTCCAATTTGGGCCCCGCTAGCCAGAGTAGCACGGCCCGCGGCGGTATTTTTAATTGACTCGACACGACAGCGGATCACGATGGAGATTTACTTTCGACTGCAATGCTATCGGGGAACTGCCGCTGTCGCTATCTGGACCGGGAAACTGCAGTGCTCATTGGACCAGCCTTATTAAAATACCGAGAAATTATAAATATATTCAATCGTTTGTAACCAAAGCATTTTAATATCAAATTTATTAAATAGTTCAATAATTTATATGCACAAAACATTTATCATCGTCATTTGTAGCGTTGCAAACCAGGTGTGTCAGAGCTACTAGTAAGGGCCGCCTCTCAATACTTTTTCATTGATTTGATCTCTGGTCTGTTTAACCCAAACTGCGACAGTCATATATGTTACGTCTTCTTCTAACAAACACAGATCACTCAACGCCGGGATTCTGGTACATTTCGAATCGATCTTAAATAGTATTATAACGTCTATTCGTGAAACATCTGAGACCATGAACAAGAGTTTTGGATATATGTTTCGTAAATATTCCAGTAACGCATTCCTTTTATATTATAAAATTTCAAGTGTGTTAATTAATTAGTTTTTATTGATCAAGAAACCGCTATTTAAAAACATAATTTCATAAAAGATATTTGCTAATTTTTTTTTTAAATAATAACTCATATTTAATGAAAATGGATCAACATCAAATTATAAATGAACATTATATGTAAAATATTTTGTAAATTTAAAATTCCACAATATAAATTCATTATTTTAAAATCTGTCAAAACTGACGACATTCATGAAATTTAAAAAAATATATTTATATCACCGATGAAGGGCTTCTGTGTGCACGCATGTTTGTTTTTTAATTTTATTTTTTTTATAAAGTTGGTGTTGTGTACAAAGTTAAAATAAAATAAACATTGTTCAATGAATACGCAACACAAAGTTATGGCGAATATAAAAGAAAGTGTAAATAATAAAATTATACAAAAATAAAGCTGAAACAGTGAGGGCTACGCTAGTTATTAATTTGTTATCAAATATCAAAATCTTAAATAATAAGCAAAACAACAAAAAAGACAAACTTATTTATATACGATTTCAAAACTTGTTTATCATCTAATCAGCATCGGATTTATTATTTCAAATCGCTCGAAAGCATCTACAATCGGTATACACGAATTAGAAAACGCTGTCGGTGATTGAAAAATTGATCTATTGTAAAGCTTAACAAATCGGATTAAGAATAATTTATTGACCACAGCTAATCAAATTTTCGATAATTTTATGAAAAAAGAGATAAGCTATTGATGATTGAAGTTGAATTCACTTTAGTCAGAGATAAGGTGGAAATAATAATAATAAGCTATGGATATAAAGAAATTATGATATTAATCAATGAAAGCGTAATTGGCCATTCACAATGTATTGTAAATTCTGGCTTTATCCTTTATGTATGGAAGCGAAGCATGGATCTACAGAAGAAGGATAAGATCGGAATAAAGGTGGTAGGCAGATATATGATCACTTAGACGTAAATAAAAAGAGAGAATTTCAAATGCTTATGTCAGGAAGGAATGTAGAGCGGAAAACAGTATTATGAACAATATTATTGCGTTAATTTCGATACATGGAACGCATGGATGACTAAAGAATGGTTAGGAAATTTTACATTTACGATTTGTTTGGAGTTGAGAAACTAAAGAGACTGGAGTTGAGATTGACTAAATTAATAAAATTTTAAAGGTCAACCATGTTAGAATTAGATAGAAGAAATAGAAGAAAACATAGAGAAAACCCGTGATGGTTTGTTGTTGTTTTTAAAAAAGTTTTTTTTTTTCATGCCTAAAATGGTGACTGTTTTTTTTTAATCCAATGATATTTTAATAATATAACATACTGTAGATAAATAGTGCAAAAATAGGACGAATATTATTTGATTAATGTAGCTCTGATAGAAGTCTATGTTTTTAAAGTATAATTATTTTACCAATTTACGAATTTTTATACACAAAAATTTACCAATGTAAAAAAAATCTTAACCTGTACTTTGTTATTTTATTATCTGGTCTTCGTTAGTATTGGTGATGATTGTGGTAAAAAAAATTAAGAATGTAGAATTCTATTTTTATTTAAAATCAACTTACCATAAAGTTTCAACAACAGACATAATCTATTCTTATACGTTTTTGTTTTTTCTCAAACAATCCATCAAGTTGTACTTAGAAATCACAAATATATATATTTTTTTGCTTTTGATATTCACATACTTTCCTGTATAAACGATTCTCAGTACTCACTCCGCTGTGAATTTAAAGTTCACTTATTTTTATTTTTATGAAATAGACAAATCCAAAGTAAGCAAATTTTTATAAGAAATACATTTGCAAAAATTGAATTATTTCAAAGTATAAAATCTTAAAACATATTTAGCTTAATGCTGTTTTACCCATGTTGAATAATATAATATATATAAGTATGTTTTTCAATTTGTTACGTTAATGCTCTTTCTTACTATAAATCAAATACAACAAGTAAACTGACTTTAATGCGGATTCATTTGAAACAGTTTAGAGCATAATCCATACTTATTGCAAAAGCAACGTAATTGATTTAAACTATTGCGCTGTAGTTATTCATTCCCGTGACATTACCTACAGCAAATGTCGTTTAATTTACGTCAAAAATACCCACGGGCCAGAGATACGCTTTCCTCTTATTTATACACCAGAGAGGGAGATTGCCTACCAAGGGTTATCCAACATTATAAACAAACAAACAAAAAAAATCCACGAATCGCAACCGAAAAATTAAAGACTAGTTTTTGTGTTCTGCAATCAATATTTTCGATTATATTATACAATATTAGAAATGGCTTTGAAATCACAAAATATAACATCACAGATTTTTTAAATATGAAAGATATGTATGACGATCGAAAACGTTTTTGGCAAAACAATAAAAAAAAAGTCTTTGAGATGAGGGCGCGAGAAAAAATGTAATGAAAATAAATCATAAAAAATATACGTAAATGATTTAAATTAAAAATATACTTGTGGAAAATCTAGTCTGGCTTATTTTCTTATATAAATGTCATGTCAGGTGGTTATTACTTGAAAAAAAGCTTCTTGAATATCACCAAACAGTCACTAAAGTTTTATATCCCCGACTTTTGTCTTCCCTAACTCTATGGTCAAATCAATCAAATTTTTAAAATCAGACAACATACCTACCTAAGATTCGTCAAAATTTGCATGTTGTATAAATGTAGAGAAGGCTAAAAATGAGTGGCATAATATAAGAATTATGCCGTTTATTCTCTATGCCTACCTCTCTGGGAACAATTAGTCATTTTTTCTGGTATACGAGAATCTACAAAAATTTTCTGTTGTCCTAGAACTGCGAACCGAAACCCAGGACATCCTCAACTTCAATGGAAGGACGACATTAAAATTAAAGAGACGGCCGGTAAGACATGGACGCGTGCTGCCCAGGATCGACAGACATGGAAGCAGATAGAGGAGGCCTACGTACAGGAGTGGACTGATACATGCTGATGATGATGATAATCATGATGAAAAATATATTACAAGTTTTGGAAAGATGTCGACATATTTGGGATCCTTCTGAGATGCTCGTATGTTTTCTCTTAGTTTCATATCGACATTGGATTTTTATTTACTGTTTATGATGAAACGTTCTGTACCATGACCTACGCATGACTAAGCTTAAACTTAACTAAGGATGAAGTGAAGAGATTGTTGAGAAGTGAAACTCGTGAGGAAGGCTAATAAGAGGCAGTTGCGATACTCCCAAAGAAACCCAGAAGCTCGGCTTGCGTAAGAAATTTTGAATCAAAACCCCCAAATCTAAGTAATCATGCCCCCGCATAAACCAACAGACGTAAGAGGAATAGCCCAAAGAGCTGAACCTCTGTAAGCCAGAAGAGGTTTTGATCCAAATTTTTTTTACCGCAAGAAAAATAAATAAATAAAATGATGATGATGATAACTATATTATGTATTATATTGTATTTTGATATTGCGAAAAATTACACCGCAATCACGCTATGGACAGCCCTATTTTAGCAGATAGATCACACGGGTCCCGAGGCTGTAGCAATAAACTACACCGGGAACATTCTGACCAGGGGATGTGTATATAATTATGTTTCTAATTATCTTATATACACTGCAATAATACATCATCTGCTTCTTGTGCATATCATGTTTTTTATAGTAAGGAACTCATAACTTGGAATAAATTCATGAAAGCATCAAAGCTTAGTATAAATGCATTCCTTTTTTAATTTGGGAAATCTTATTTAAATATTGTTGACCAAATTGTACTTTTTGGGCACACTTAATAAAGCAGCTTAAAAGTGAAGTCTACTTTTACATAAATATTTTTATAAAAGTAAGAGATTTTTTAAATATTTTGTGTGTATTGATCATATCAATATGTATTATAAATTACGGAAACCAAATTTATTAAGAACCATCAAATGATTTTTTTTTAATAATGAAAGAAAACATAGTTTTGTTTATTTATTTCGATATGTATACGTTCATCATAGAGAAAGCATATATCTATTTGATTATATTGTTTTCACTCTAATAAAGTTAAACTTTAATATATGCGAAAAATAACGAAATTAATTTACTCTTTACAGTGAAAAAATACGCGTTTTTACGTAATGATAGACATTTGATAATGACCTAGTAAGAAGAAACATGTCACTCCCGTAAAATATAATATAACACCAAAAAAATGGGACATTTTATTAATACAAATATAAAATATTACCGATTTAGTAAAATTAATAAATATGTATTTTAGTTCATAAACAAATCACTTATTCAATCAAATACTTATTAATTTTACATGTTTTCCAACAAACAACAATGCTAGCATTTTATAATTATTATTATTTTGTTGAATCGCTCTTGACATCATCAGCACGAGCCAAATCGATGTAAAGGATATAGCGATCATATTGATTCTCGTGACATGTGAAAGGTAGCTAATCTATAGCTATTTTATTGTCACGTGAATTCTGCACCAGACCAAAGGCAGTGTGACAATACGACTGCCATTGCCGGTTTATACCGGTAGCACCTTGAGAAGTTTAAATTTTTAATATCATTTCGTAAATATTCAAATTACTCTTCTACGAATCCAATTGCTCGTGACCCACGCGATAATAAAATATGTATTTACCTTTGTTACGTTTATCATCGCCTTTATATTCAAATATTAAACAAAGATTTTGTCATTTCAGCTTTCTTTTATTGTGTATCTTTATTTTTAATATTAGAACTGAATACACTAATTATTATACCATTGTGTACAATTTCATTTCAGAACAAAGAATTGAGTTGTAAAACATTAAATATTCCCTCATATTGTTTGTCTGTCACAAATCTCAATTATTTATTTATGATTTTAAAGCAAGCAGGTAACTCCAATTATTACAAAAGAATCATAAAATATTTAATAGGCGAAGTAAAAAAAACAAAGTCGGGAATAGTTTTTTACAAGTAAGGAAAAAGGCACGAGAAATATTCATCTCCGACAAAAGTTACAAATAAAAATAAAAGCCCTCTTTTTCGCTGTAATTAAAAATTCAGCGTTCGTGAGATCTTTTTCTGGAGCAGAATCTCCGAGAAACCTTTTATACGACTCGTTGAAAGGAAACCTAAGACTGAATATTAAGTTGATTATAAAGATATTCGTGCAATAGTAATAAGATTGCTCTGAGAAAACACTTATAAAATCACGTTTTTATCTCCTTCGCTTTAAGAAAGATAAAAAATTTAATTTACGGTTGTTGCTTGTGAAATTATATTTAATTTATTCGATATTGTGAATACGAAAGTTGAAGGAACGTTCAGAGTCGATAGGAAAATTCGTGATAATTAATGTAGCAACCGGTTTCACTCATAATCAAACTTACTAGGGGCAAGCACTGTTCAAGTACAGAATTCAGAGTGACATATGTTACATGTTTTTAATAGGTATTTAAATAAGGAAAGAAGATGATATAAATAAACTAATTTATTAAGTATTGCATGTACCGGTGAAATCATGGAAGAATGGCAGTAAAAAAATAGATTTTTATATTTGTAACATTATAGTATGAGCTGATTAATATAGGATTCAAAAAGATTAGATAGCAGTGAACACATTTTATATTAAAAAATTGGAAAACGTTAGTTTTAAAAAAGTTTCATTTTATGGGGCAGTATTATCGAATTTCTTCTTCAAAACTTGCCGAAAACTTACGTTTATCTCAATATTTTATACATACTAAAGTTGTAGCAAAACTTAGTAACATTTTATATTTTCATAAAAACTCCTCATATATTTTAACAATATATAACAAACCATTTATAATATTTTCTTGATACATTTTTTTTTCTTTTGCTAAACGCATTTTACTGTGGTGTTTATTAAAAAATATTGAAGATTAAATTAGTAATCAAATTTAAAAAAACTTTTTACTCGGGTTCAAACAGTATTTTTCCTATCGGTAGGTACGTATCGGTTCAAACAGTATTTTTCGTATCAATAGGTAAGTATTGACAAATAAGATTTTATGTGTGTGTCTTTGATATAATTTATTTAGTTCACTCACCGGAAAAAAAAATGAGCATTTCTCAATCAAACTGTATTGTGTTTGGTGAAAACTAACTTTAACGTTTACCTGTGAAAAATTAACTAAAGAGATAATTTTGAGCTCTCTTCTTTCGGTTCCTCTCCTATCGGAGGATGGGTAACATCATGGCTATTTCAACCCTTAACTGAGAGAGTGAGAAGCTTTTTACGTAAATCGTGAACCATGAATAATATCAATATAATCAGTATATTATGTGGAGCCATCATAACATCATAATAGGTATGCAAATAATGTATTGTGCAACCAAGCTGAACTTGTCTTTTTTTTATTTTGGTTGAACAGCAGTTTTTTTTATCCGTGTGGTGGCACATAAGAGTCTTCTATTTGCGGATGTTCTCAGATTTCCAATGACCACAGGAGCTCGCTCAGTTGAGATAAAAAATTGCGTAACTTTTTATAAGACAAAAATATTGGGTTACTATAGTTTTTGTATCATATTCCACCGAAATTACTGGAAGCCCTAATTGATTAAAATTTGACACATGCAAACATGCTTATATTTTTAGGTGTTCGTTCGAACCTTAGAATGCGCAGTAGAGAATCAAATTTCTGTTTTAAGTATCGTTAATTTTCTGAAAGTAAGTGACCCGTCTCTAAAAGGAACTATTCTTATCAATAAGCCATTCAAACACCTCTTAGTTTTCTCTTTACTTCTTAAAATCAAAATATTATGATAATCTATGCGATTGTATATATTTTTTCCTTCATTAAAAAATGATTTTACTGAAATTTCAGGATACCTATTTTGATACTTTAATAATAAATTCAGTAATTAAATTATAAGTTCCTCAAATTTCTGTAGAGAAAAAATATACGAGTATATTAAATTACTACTGAAAAAAACTACATGTATTTTACATTATGGTTGACAGTTTCACTTATGATCAATTAAAATATTGTTTATTAAGTTCATCCGGAAAAGTTTATAAATGTTTCCATACTACTGCCATCTGTGTAACAACCTCCGTATTATAATATGTAGTTCGAAGTTGCACAAACGTCACACACTGTTTTGAATCTAAAGTAAATACAAAACGGTATATAAGTCGTATAATACCAAAAACAAGAAATTATAAAGAAATTACAAATATTCCATACAAGCAACAAAGTGAATATATTTTTAATATAAACTATGTTTTGTCAACGAAAATGTATGTCTGAAATTAACATATCGAAAGAAATTGAAAAAATTAAACTACGGTTCTTAAGGAACCAGATTAAATTTAATTACTAACGGTACCATCACGCCGATTCCCCGAAGACTTAAGCAGAACGGATATACCGCCACACTCTTATTAAGGCATACTTTTTTGCTCCTCAAAATTCATACATCGCATTTATTATACGCATATATGTAGGTACATCGATTTCTTCGACTCAAGTGGTGGATATTTGAATTTTTATTGATTTGATTTTGCCACGTTTTCCTTAATTTCCTTGATTATCGTATACTTTCCATCTACCAAATTATCTTTGATTTTTAATCATGAAATTCATAACGCTTTCATTTCTTATATCTGCATTTGTTACCCCATAAACATTTTTTTAACATGTGTCTAATAGATCTCACATCCGCCGCATTTATTATACTGTTTTTATATTACGTATAAAATTTATAACTTGCACAAAAATATGTATTCGTGTAAAGCAAATTCAATACTTTGACTACAAATGATAAAGCTCCTGTATGAAGGTATATTTTTTTATAGTGTAGTTTTCGCTCCATAGAATTATAAAGTAGCATGTCAATTAGCATGCAAACACGTTTGCGTGTATCAATGCTAAAAACCGGTATCAAGAGAACAAATTAACTGCTTCAGATTCATCGGCAGAGTAAGAGTTCTAGAGTACAGTGTAACCGCTTTTAACTGGCCTGGTCGGAACCGGGACCTGGTCGGTTACCCGTTTGGTCGGTTGATCCGAGGTTCCCGAGAAAAATAGAACCAATCAAAAACATCCTACATATTTCTTTAAAAAAATTGCATTTGAACGGCCGTAACGTTGAAAGGGTGGAAAAATTTAAATACCACAGCAGCATACTAACCCAATCTCTTGAGCCAGATGTAGAGATAAAATGCAGAATTGAGGCAGCACGACCTACGTTTAATAAAATGAAATAACTCTTCTGCAATGATAACGTAAACTTGAAACTCCGACAGAGAATGATCAAATGCTATGTGTAGTCTATTTTATTGTGCGGATGTGAAAAGTGGACCTTGAAAATTAACTCAATGAACAGATTGGAAGCATTTGAAACGTGGCTCAAAGTTCTCTGGATAGACATGGTTACCAATACCGAAGTCCTGAGGCGAGCTAGAGTTGACAGGGAACTGTTATCAACTACAAGGTTCGAAAGATCTCACATCTGGGTCATATACTGCGTGGGGAAAAGTACCACCTTCTCCAACTGATATTGGAGGGGAAAATTGAGGGACGCCGAAGGCCCGGTAGAAGACAATTGTCCTGGCTGCGAAACGTGAGGGTGTGGACCGGCATCCGAAGTGTGGAGGAGCTGTTCCGAGCGGCGCAGGACAGGGACAGGTTCGCCGAGGTGATCGCCAACGTTGGGGGGACCCGACAGGGCACTTGAAGAAGAAGAATAATAAAAAAATAATCAAGACGTTATTGCAACTTATTTTATTGTATGTACTATTTACATAAACAAGCACGAACAAATTAAACATTACGAAGTTACATAAACTTTGTAACTTAACTTATTATACATACTGTATCATTGTTTGAAAAAATCCGTCATTTTTTTGTTGTTTTTTTACCTGTAAAACACTTCTTGAAAGTCAGGTCTCTCAATTTACGTATATTCATCACGTCCAATGCCGTTGACTCTTGTTGCTGCTCAATATATTGCAATAAAATTTATGCAGCGGTTTTTGCTTCATCATGATCACAATTTGTTAGTCCTCCATATCTACATTTTTGTTACTGTCTGCGCATTTGCAACTGGTGATATCGATTATTTCCTGGTCCGTAAAAAAAGTCCTGCTGTCTATAATATTATAATGATAGCCCGGTTAATCCGAGGACCGGTTGATCTGAGGCCGGTTAAGAGGGGTTCTACTGTCCCTACTTTAGGATTGTTGTGCCTAAACCCGCTAAGCTAAAATTCCTGTTCGCTTGCGGTCGTGAATGTAAACAGAGCGCAGAGCAACTACACGAAAAGTACAAATCCACGGGTAAACAGTTCCGAACAGAAACATTAAATGACAACTTTCCACTGTACCACCGAATGTTTGTCGGGTGGGAAATCACTTGTGCCGTTGGCGTTGCTTTAAGCCTTTACCAGTGGCGTGTCGGCATTTTTTATACAGATTTTTCTACGGAAATATAATACATACTCGTAGATCAAATACTAATATCACTATGCATAAAAATAATCAAAAAATATTCAAAGAGTCGTTAAGTTGGTTTAGGACTCAAGGAAAGAATGAATAAATAAAGTAAATATTAATGATGTAAATGGAACAAGAAATAGAGGAAGATCGAGGAAAACGTGTCACGATCAAATCAATCAATTAAATGCCGTCCATGTGACGGGTCGGAGTTATCGACGTACTGAGTAATCGCGTATGACACGATGTGTGAATGTTGAGGAAGCGAAAGAAAAATAGTTTGGCGGTCAATTCTTTAAGGCGTAATGGTTAGTTAGTTAGTTTAAAATAATCAATATTTGTCAAAACTTTCAATTTTCATTCATAGCTATCTATGTAATATCTACAATGGTGTGAAACTGCATTTCAAAACAAATAAAAAGAATTTAAGATTTATTATAGTTTTTTTCTCATAGTTTTGCCTTGGCACCAATACAAACAAATACAAACAGTAATTCAATAATTCTCAAGTCAATATCGTAAGAAACTACGATAAGAAACTTTTTAATATTTTTATTTTATATTATGGTTGTGACATATTTCGAGTTGCCAGGATAAGCACCGGCTTTGCCGATATGAAGTTATGCATCATTATTCAATAAACAATACATTTTCAGGTGGCCCTCGACTTTCGTACATAATTGGTTCCTGAAAATATGTTGGTACGTAAGTAGAGCCGTGTAAATAAAAAAATCAAAAAGCATATTTACAGCTTTTTATTTATCAATGAATATCGTAAAATCAGAGTGTGTTAGGATTCGGGTATTTTCTGTGTGAAATTGTCAATATATAGTTGAATGACACTTTTTTTCTTTTTATCATTGCAGTTCTATAGCATGCTTTGTTTTTTTTTAATTATTTTTTCTTGTATACAACAGGTCGTTTGAACCCAATTACTGTATACAATTTATTTTTTAGCTATTAAATTGATTCTCATGACATGTAATAGGTAGCTAAACTATTGCCATATTATTATCACGTGAATTCTACACCATGGCTATTATACGCTATTACTCGCTACCGCGATGGCAGTGTGACAATCACACTGCCATCGCCGGGAATCGAACCCGGGACCTCCAGTATGGAAGTCACAAAGCCACGAAGGTCGACTTAATTGAGTTTGTAAAAAAAATAAAACGATCTATACCAGAATGTCAGCGTGGTCAAGTTTGTTAAAATTAACAGATCTGGAGCCCCCCAAAAGAGTGTTGTTTACAACCCAGTAGGACGAAGAAGTGTCAACTGGCCAAGACTGAGATGGTTGGATGGTGTCATGGCAGACTCTCAGACCATGAGGCAGCAAGACTGGCAGGTGGGGGGCAGAGACAGGACAGTAGAGACGTTTCTTGGATGAAGCTAGGACCCACCAAATCTTGTAACGCTGAAGAAGATGATGATGATATAAAAATCACATGAAAAATGATATCATTAAAACAATATATACAATCTGTATATTCTGAAATTCTTTGTTAACATTACACTGTTTATTTAATATGATATTTTATACTTTGATCATTTCGATAAACAAAATAATCGATTACGTTTCGATTTTTATTTCATCAAAAGGAAGCATAATAGCACTTAGCCTTCGAATGCTGGACAAAGTAAGACTTTAGTCGAACAGCGATGCCAATCCCAACCTGGATAAAGAAGGAGGGTTCCAAGGTAAAGTTAGCTGCCTGCCATGGGTTCCTACCTTCTGTAGCTCATAGCACGGTAGAAAAAGCCTCGGACCCCGGATTGATCTATAAGACGACTAAAGCGCAAAAAAGGTACGCCGCCAAAAAGATGGAAAGATGGCTGGACATCATCATCCTAGGACAGCCAGACAGGTCATACGACCTAAACTAAGAGGAGGAAGAAGAAGAAGAAGCATAATAATCATGTCACGAGTTTATGATCACAAATCGAAATAAAAATATAACGATGAAAATATTTATTGTTAGTAAATTAGTTTCATAACAGGAAATCATTATTATTATAATATTATATAAAAGTAACAAAGCAATGTTTTAATTAAAACAATTCCGTTTACAATGGAGTGTATAAAAACATTAGGTGTAAGAACACATCAATGTCGTTTTGACCTTACCTCGGTGAAATATTTCAGTCTGTGTTAAATTCACGTGAAATCAGGGTTGAAAATCAATCAAATGATAAAAAAATATATTTTAATTTTAATTATTACTTCAGTGCAAGAAAAATGTTTTAAATATGCAATATTTTAATACTATTAAACATCGCTGAAATACATGTATGTAACAATTAGTATTACACCCGTAAACATATTAAACATACAACCGTTTGAAATGTTTACACCATGGATGTTTTATTTTTAAAGTTGTATCAGTTTTATTATTGTAAAAAGTTGAAAATGAAATAAAATAATAATGAACTTTTAGTAATTTGTATTTACACCACTTTATTTGGTAACACCAACCGGTTTCGCTCCCGCCGGAGCTTCGTCAGGGTGAGAGAGTAAACTGTTTACTCTCTCACCCTGACGAAGCTCCGACGGGAGCGAAACCGGTTGGTGTTACTAAATAAAGTGGTGTGAATACAAATTACTAAAAGTGTATTATTATTTTATTAAATAATATCACACCACAAATTAAGTGCTTCATACGAAAGTTTATGGTGAAAATGGTTTGTGCACATCATAATATTTTAATAGCCAATAACCCGGATATCATAAAAAAATATTGTAGTAATGCAAAATATAGTTCGAGAATATTTTGAATACAAGAGAGCGAGAGAGAAACGCTTCTTAGAATTTTGTTCTAATTCTGAATCTAATTTGAATTTTGATCTGATTATTATTGTATGTCAGAAGTTTAGAAAATAAAATAACAATTTGTAATTACATAAAGCGTGCGCTTAACCCAACCAATGACAGGTCATAAGTCCTGTAAACACCTTGATCATCCATATTCAGTTTCCAGTTTGTTTCTTCGTCTCTATTGAGATACAATTAAAAATTTAACAATTTGGTATTGTTAATTGTGAAACTTTAAGTGTGTGTGAAAAAAAATTACAACTTATTACTGATCACGATCGACGACCTTCGTGGCCGAGTGGTAAGTGCATTGACTGCCACCCCGAAGATTCCGGGTTCGATTCCCGGCGAGGGCAGTGTGATTATCACACTGTCTTTGGTCTGATGTGAATTCACATGACAATAAAATGGCGATACATTAGCTACCGATCACATGTCACGAGAATCACCATGATAGCTATAATACCCTTTACATCGATTTGACTCATGCTGTCATGATGTAAAGAGCGATTCAACAAAATAATAATAATCACGAAGGGCAGAGAATCTTTACTTCCGTGAATATTTCACGGGTTGCAACTAGTATCATTATGGCTGTCCAAAAATCGTTCACGCATTCTGCTTGTACAAAAATATATATTCAAGCGTGAATCAAATTTTACAGTATTCAGAGAAATCTTTTTATTTTCTATAAACTCGATACATTTGTCATTTTTGTTTTAATGTCATCAAAGGCGGAATTTCACAACCCTGTTTAAATTACATTACACCTTAATACTCGCGAGACACCTGATATTCCACGCACTCCGACTTTACCCCTCACAGATCGAGTTACTTGGGGGAGGGGTAGTCGATAGCCACCCAATATCGCCTCTACACTCTATACTTTCATACATCATCGTCCGCCGGCGTATCGTCCGTCGTTGGTCATTGTTGATTTTAATAATTGTGTAGCCAATATAGTGATTTCACAGTGTTGTAATAATATGAATTTTGTGTTATAGAAAAGGAACTCTGAATATTTTTTATGTAAGTTAGCAAATTTAAATCATTCTAATTACATGTGTACTCACATTGAGGTCAAGAAATTGTATTGTGGTATAGTGTTTTTGATGTACATAAAATTTATGTTGTGTATTAACTGTCGCGATTACTAATTACTGTTGCGATAAGAAGATTAAATTTTCAATAGGATAATTATGTTTGGCAGTACAAACTTCACATGATTTGTTGCTACTTTTTTATATAATGCATGAAAGTAAATTATTTATATACCAGATTATGCGCCACCATTGAAAGTTAATTTTAGAAGTTTTCGTCCCAAAACTCATTGGAGTATTGCAATATTTTATTAAGCTTAATATTTAAACAAAACAAAATTTAGTTCTAGTGTGTGACCACAAATTTCATATAAATATATATTTTTTAACTTTTTTTTTAAATATTCAAATACACATACATTAGTGATATAACTAACTAAGTAACCATCACGCCGTCTCCCCGAAGGAGTAGGCAGAAATAATGGACTGCCACACTTTTCTTTCCTGACATATTTCTCTCGCTCCATACATCGTGTCATGCACGCGCCTCGATTTCTCTGACTCCTCACATGGCCGACATTCAATATTTGATTTATTTGATCGTGCCACGTTTTCCTCGGTCTTCCTCTATTTCTGGTTCCATTTACATCGTTAAAATATTATTTTTTACCATTCTTTCTTCATTCATTCTTTCCATATGTCCAAACCATCTTAATGATCCTTTCATTATTTTGTTCATAACACCATCATGCGCATCGCATTCACTTCTTATATTTTCATTCGACACTCTATCATACACAGAGTATCCACACATTCGTCTGAGAGATATCATTTCTACTGCATTTATTCTACATTCATCCTTCTTTTGTCAGTTCCATGCTTCGCTTCCATACATAAAGGTCGGTAGAAGAACACCATTGTGCACTGCCTTTCTAGCTTTTTTGGATAGGTTTTATATAACTAGAATTAAGATAATAATTTATTGTAAACACGCAATAAAAACTCATTCAGGAAATATAAATATACAAATATCTTTAAAAGTAGATTAATTTAATAAATACATCTTTTTTTTTTTTGTTATTAAATACCTTTTCTCCGAAAATTATTTCCCCAAATAACACTATCCCTAGTATTATGGATATTTCAATTTAAAGGATTATTATGTTAGATTCATTACTATTTGTTCCAGCATTACGATTGTAACGTGTGTTTTAATACTTTAATGCATAATACAGTATTTGGATATTTATTTTAATTATTTGTCATTTTCAAGCTTTCAGATTTTCATTACGAGTGGCAGATGCCAGCCATCAACGTTTTGAATAAAACTATAAAATTCTCTTGCACTAAAAATGAACCCAGATGAGACAAAAACATTGTTAGATCATGATGAAACTGTAGAACGAGATGAAAATGGAATTGCATCAGTACCTTACCAACAGTATGACGGTCCAAGTGACATGTACGTAGTGAAAGAGACGTAAGTACATGTTTAAACTAAATAGTGTAATTGTATCAACTTGTATACACTATATTATTATACAATATGTTCAACTTCTATACACTATTTGTTATATACCTGCATATATAGATTTCAGGTATTTGTCAGAAATGCACCAATCCAAAAATATATTAATTAAAAAAAAATTATGTTGTTAGTAGTGTCATACAATTTAGATATATTATAGATACAATAAAATCTAACAAATTTGTTCTGATCGTTCCTGACATACTCCTCTCTCTTCCTCAACATTCATACGTCGTGTCATGCATGTACGTCTATTTCTCCCACTCCTCACGTGGCTGACATATAATATTGGATTAATTTGATCGTGCAATTTTTTCCTCGGTCTTTGTCTATTTCTTGTTCCATTTACATCTTTCACATATTCTTTCTCGGCCATTCTATTATATCTTTATTCATTCTTTCCATGTGTTCAAAATATCTTATTGACCCTTTCATTATTTAGTTCATAACACTTTCATTCACTGAGCATTCACTTGTTATATTTGCATTCAATGCAAACCTTCAATATCAATATCTATACAACAGGTTGTATTAATACTTAATTTTGTTAAAATTACTTTATGCATTTCACTTTGCATTTATGTAGTCTTGACAAATCACATTGATTTATTAATTAACTTCTTAAAGAGCATGTCTAAATTGCATACATATAGTTAAGTCACATCAAATCATCACAATTTTAGCAATTTATGGAGAATTAACGAAAAATAGAAGGTTGTCTTGTAAAAATCAAACACATATCACATATCAATTTTTCAAAACTACTTAAATTAACTTTTTTTATGAAAAACTTAATTTTTGGTGTGGTACTTTGTTTTTATATCACTATATGTTATTTTATCAAACCATACAGTTTCACTCTTGCCGGAGCCTTGCCAGGATTACAAAAACAAACTGTTTATTTTTGTAACTCTAATGAAGTTTCAGCGAGAGCGAAACTGGTTGGGTTGATTAATAAAAGAGTGTTGTTAAAACAATGTACGCAGTGTTATAAATTATTTTTACTTAAATTTAGCCCGTTAACATGGCTACAGAAAGCAGCATTTGGTGTTGGCCACATATATAATGACTTGTGTGCTGCTATGTGGTTTTCCTACACTCTGCTATTCCTGCAAGTTGTTCTCGATATGGAGTCCACGGCTGCTGGTTCAATGCTGTTATTGGGTGAGTATTATCTCATATATAACTTTAATGAAGTTACACATAAAAATCATTCACAGCACACCACACCACACAAATTTACTCACAAGTTGAGAATCACATCATTTTATTCTAATTACAAATTCAAATTGTGTTGTAACTTCATATTTGAACTAAATTTAAACCATCACACACCAAGAAATTTCAATATCCAACTCTGATACTTTAAACAAAACATGGTTACGAGCGAATGTTTTATAAAGAAAATGTGTTTTTAATTTAAATCAAATATCATAACTTGCCATTACTATATATGCAAACTTCATCACAAGACTTAAGTGTTTAAAGTCTGTAGGTTCTATTTTAGCCTTTCCTTTTCAATTATTTGAGTCAGACACACTTAGTCGCTCACAATCAAAATGAAAGTTTTTGTTTTCAGTCAATTTTTAAAAATGACAACACTCGAGATAAGATATGTTTACATTATTATTTTCTTATGACCTAAATGAAAGCTACAATAATATATACATATTAGAAAAATAGCCATTCTCTACATATGATCAGGCTGGACTAGTTAAGAGTTTGTTATAATATGATTATTTTATAACTGTTAATGAAAAAACTTTGTTTTATGATTATGTATTAGTAAATTAATAATTAAATAAAACGATGTTTTATAACTACTTCCACTTTTAACTTTATTTAGACAGTGACCGGTTTCGCCAGGCACCAGTCTGTCGATGCCAGCGAGCCTGGCGAAACCGGTCGCTGTCTAAATAAAGACAAAAGTGGAAGTAGTTATAAAACATCGTTTTATTTAATTATTATTTAAAAAGAACTTCCATCAAGAGATTTCAGTAAAATCATTTGATTATATTAGTAAATTGATTGTTTATTCAATAGGTCAAGTTATGGATGCATTAGCAACTCCTATTGTTGGGATTTTTGCTGATCGTTGGGGCAGCAAGCGAATATGGCATTTAGCAGGTAATCATACACTTTATTGAATAAAGCTTAATATTATACACATACTATCCTACATTTAGATGTTATTGTTTTGTCTATGGTTTAGAAGTTAAATATTCTTAATAAATTCTATTTCACACCTTATTTCAATAAAAGGTTACCCTTTAGGAATTGTAAACTATTATACTTTTGATACTAAACATTTCTTCATCAAAATAATTACAAAATTTAAATTTGATAATATGCAATAAATAATTTTATTTTATTATCGTCAATGCCAACACTGATTGGTAATTAGTATAATTATAAAAAATACTTATAAACAGACACATTTTATGGAATTTGACAAATCAAAAAAAAAATCTTCCATAACAATTTAATTAGACCGTAATTTGGCCAATAAATAAAATGTTTTCAAAAATTCTGTTCTAGGGACTGCGTTAGTACTGTGCAGTTTTCCTCAAATATTCTCCCGGTGCTTGGGATGCTGGATGAGTCCTACAGGAACATATTTGAGATGGTGGCAACCTTTCTATTACGCAATAGTCATAGTTATATTTCAATGTGGCTGGGCAATTGTACAAATATCCCATCTTGCAATGATTCCCACGCTTACTCAAAATCTCAATGAAAGGTCGGAACTAACAGCAATTAGGTAAATATGTTTCAAACTTACCATAATGCCTAATTAGAGCTAATAAGCAAAGAAATTAAACCAAATTATCTTTTCAATATTCAAATCCTAAGACCATTGCTTACCGATTTTTATTCTTGATTTAAAACAAAATCGTTTAATGTTTACATACATATATTTACAGATAATATCTCACGCTGTAAATGTATCATACTATAACTACTTAAATAAATTATAGGAATTTTTTATTGTCACAAATATTTCATGTACGCCATCTATTTGTGATGTCAAACACTATTTCATAATGGTTATACAAAAACATAAGCTTGCAATTATTCATCAACAGATGGCATGCAACATGTCAATATTATTGAAATTCGTAATTTAAAGAATCCATGATACCATTTTATAAATATGTGCACAAAGCAAAAACAATTAATCATATTTAACATTTCAATGTTCCAGATACACCGCTTCTGTGTGCTCAGGTGTTACCGTATACTTAATCACTTGGGGAGTTCTGAAAATTGAGACTAAAGATGGAAAAACATTAGGTCCAACTGATGATTATAAATTTAGGGTAAAACTATGCAATATCCAATTTCATCAAATAAATTTAATGTAAAGATTAAAAAAATGTTAAAGTTTAAAATATTATAATACAGTTATATAGTATAAAAATACATTGCAAGGAATATACGATAAAACTTTTCTACAGTTAACGAAAAAAATATCAAAACAATTACAAAAGAACGTCGTTTATCCGGACTAATTGGGATCGAAAGGTATTCCGACTAACTGATTTTTACAGATAATCAAACAGGTGCAAATTCTTTTGGAAAAATATGCTGTAAATTGTTTTTATTCCTCGGGTCATTTATTGATCATGAAATTAAAAAAAATCTGCAAAAACAAGTATGTATGTAGTACATGTACATAAAAAATTTTACATTAATCTACAGTACTGGAAAAATAATCAGAGATTTTATTTTGAACAAGATTTCCTCGTCTCTCTTTTGCAGCTAAATCGCGGATTCGTTTTAATAAAATCAATTTAGTTGAGCTGTTTTCCTCTTGCTCTACAAACCATGATTGCGCAGTTTCTAATGCTGTAAAGGTTTCTCCATGATTGATTCATTCTCCTTCATCATCCTCATTTAAGCTTTCATCATCATCTTTATTCTCACCCTCTTTTTTACCAGAGAAACAATTTCATCATCGTTCAATATTTGGAAACCTGGGTCATCCTCACTTTGTCCAACATCCAACCATGTTTGTGCATCTTCCCTGTCACAATCTTTAAAGCCAGCAATTTGGGGGAATAACTCACTCATCACCTCTTACCAGTGGCGGTACTTCCATAGAAGCCCAGAAGCCCGGCTTGTATCAAAAACTCTTCTGGCTTACAGAGGTTCAGCTCTTGTGGCTATTCCTCTTACGTCTGATGGGAACATTGTTGGAAGGTGATTTGGTAGGTTGTTGGTTTATGCGGGGGCATGATTACTTAGATTTGAGGGTTTTGATTCAAAATTTCTTACGCAAGCTGGCTTCTGGGTTTCTATGGGAGTACCGCCACTGCCTCTTACAAGTCTTCCTCACGAGTTTCAGTAGTCTCAAAAATCTCTTCACTTCATCCTTAGTTAAGTTTAAGCTTAGTCATGCGTAGGTCACGATACAGAACGCTTCATCATCTCGGCTTGTCCGGATAATTGACGTTCTGGTTAACTGACGTCTGGATAAACGACGTTTTACTATAATTATAAAATTATGAAAATTGAGATATACTTTTTTCAGGATGTTGCAATAGTTTTGACAGCAATTGGTGGTGTACTGACAATATTGTTTCAAGTAGGACTACAATATCAAAGAAACATTGAAACTCGCAATTCCATTGAGAAGCATAAGCAACTCGAAAGTAATAGAAAAATAAAGGAGGAATCATTAGGATCTATGTTATATGGATCAAAAGAAATCTCAAATACGCCAGAACCAAAGATTCAAAAGAAGAATTTCTTTTTATCTCCTCTGCTGTATCAATGTGCACTTCTGTGAGTATAATAAATATGCATAATTTTTTTGAAAAATTATGTGTAATCCGTTAAATTTATTTACAAACATTTTTTTTACAGATATGTAGCATCTCGCCTTTTCAGTGCATTAGGTTTAGTGTACATGCCACTATTTTTAGATGAGAGACTGAATTCAGATGAAACAACAGAAACGGTGGAATCTATTGCAAGTGTCCCATTAGCCTCATACATTGCATCCTTCTTCTCTTCATTATTGTTGAAATATAGAACTGAATACATAAGTAATAAGGTTATAACCAAATACTATATTTTATATCAATATTATTTTAAGTTTAATAAGCATTTTGAGATGACACATAATGGTAATTGCATTCTATTTTTAAACCTTACTTTAATCTTTGATTACATAACTAACTAACTAACTAACCATCACGCCGTCTCTCCGAAGGGGTAGGCAGAAAGAATGGACTGCCACACTTTAATCGATGTGGCACTCCATCCTTCTCTTTTCGCCATCGCGAGTAAATATAAAAATGAGACACACAGTCAAGTAAAATCAATATAGTATGTGCAACAAAGTACAATTATCAGATATAAATCAACATGTATATCTTTATATATAAAACATAGTCTGGAAAAAATATATACACGTTTTTATAATCAGTAAACATCAATACTATTTGAGTCAAGGTTAAAAGAAACTGCAATGTCACATTAAAACCAAGATTGATAGCCCGTAATGAAAAACATGTTTAAATATGAAGTATACACGTGTTTATTATAATATTAAATTAACAATATTTTGTTGCAGTTGTTATACACTGTGGGGTCATTGGTAAGTCTATTGGGCTGCATATGGGTGGCCTTGTATCTCGGCCCAAATTCAGGACCCTACCAATTGTATGCAGTATCAGCATTATTAGGTAAATGGATAATACAATACATATGTCAACAACATAAATGTACATACATATATTTTTTCGTTTTTTTTGGAAATTGTACACCAGTATCTTCTAATTATATTGTATTTTCATGTCAATTTGGAAATATTACATGAATACATATCAAGAGCAACACCAGCTTGAGCAACTGCATCAGTATAGAATTTGTTATGAGATTTTAAACATAAGTAAAAAGAAAAATTAAAGACTCGAAAATAGTGTAAAAATAGATAGACTTTCTTGGGTCTGAACAAAAAGTTTGTGTATATAAAACAACAATTTTAATCATACACAATTTTTACTAGCGAGAGTAAGTACAGCCGCATTGAAACTCTTTCTTTTTTATGAAATTAATCCAAGTACAATGTAGTAATAACAAGTGTAACAAAAAGTATTTATTGTATGTTGTGTTTACAGTTCAACCCAAGCAATAATTCTTATCAAATTAAAAACAAACAAAATAATGAACAATCTGATTTCAGGTGCTGGGAGTTCAATAACAATGGTATCAAGTTTATGTATAACAGCAGATTTGATTGGTCCACATTCTGATCAAGGAGCAGTTGTTTATTCTGTTGTAACATTTGCAGATAAGTTGATCACAGGCTTAGCTGTGATAATTATTGAAAATTTGTAAGTTTCCATTACTGAAGAGTCACTGGCCAATTGCATACAAGTCAATTATTATACAGCATAAAAGTTTGTTCCTCCAGACAGATTTACATTCAGTTGAATCTATATGAAAATCTATAATATATTTACAGAAGAGGTGCATGATGTGGGTTTTTTACTCATTTTCTTCAAATCTCTTTTTTTTTAATACAATTACAACATTTTTGTGTAAAATAAAACTATTTTGTATGTGTCAAGCCCAAACATTACCTATTTGGTAAATCTGAGACAACGCATTGAATGTATGTGAGTGTAAGATTAACAAATTATATTATAATCAATGAATTCCTGATAACTGTACATAAATGTTATAAAATAAAATTACTAAATATACTAGAAGATTAAAATAAATAAATAAAATTCAAAAAAGAACTTTGTAAACTGGGTGTAAAATATCAAAATTGCATTTATTAAATTTGACTATTTTGTGACAAGTTTACTGCTTTATTTTTTTATGGTTTCAATTAAATTTGATGGTTTAAAAGTAATTTGTTACTGAAAGCAGTAAAAATATTTTAAATTTGTTATTTGATGTTTTTATTCCTTTCCAGTAAATGTGAAAATCAAGAGGACTGCCCAGAATACTATAGGCTGATATTGGCCTACGTTTGTGGGGGCAGCGCTCTTCTTGGATTCATGACAATCGCTATCAGTAAGGTCATATCATTCAGTTGCTGCACGTGGAGGATTAGTCATCACACATAAATTTTGACCATTGGGAATAGGTAAAGAAGATTACGGAATTATATTCATGAGAGGATGAAAAGGTTTTTTTTTGCAGGTTATTTTGTGTAAAATAATATTGTGAAATATCTGTATGAAATATAAAATTAAAAACTATATTAACTTTGTTATATAAATGTTTATTTTAATAAAAATAGTAAACCACACATCTATCTAAAAAAAATACAAGTACAAATCAGAACTAATAAGTTTAAAATAATTATTCACATAAAAAATATACATAAATATAATTGAAATTTCAATGTATTGTTGATTGACAAATTACGTATGACAGTTGACAGTTGATTCAGTGCGGAAAATGTCAATGCAGTCTTGAAATACATATTTACCGTTCAAGTCAAGACGGCGGCATTGGGAAAATGTGCATGGACATGGAGTAATAATCATAGACAATTTTAAAAATATTTATTTTTATAGAATTTTAACTCTCCAGTTCCATTTTTTATTTCTGAAAAAGAGATATTTAATGCCAATAAATAAAATATTATACAATATCAACAAACTACGCTAACAACGAATATATGCGCCATTCTAAAGGGTGGAATAATCAGGTAAGATATATATACATTAAAGTAATTTAATTTAATATATTTTTTCGTTTTTGTAGACGATTTGCTCATTCTTACAACTTACCAAAACTAAATTATCTAGTGCCCACTTTCTGAAGTCCGCTTTATAAGAAGACACTTACCTTTTCCACAAAAAATATTTTTAAAAACTAACCAGAATTTTAATTATTTGGGTGTTAGAATATATGCGAGCAACAACAATAGTATATTAGTATGAAAAATAAACTGGATATTGTTGAGGAAAGGAGTCCCCTGGATCAACCAAACGTTTTCTCCCCTAAACTCTCTGAAAATATATTTTTTTAATGGAAAGCATTTTGTGATGAACTAATATTAAAATTAAAAATCCTCTCTATGGGCATAAATTTATCATTTTTTATCATTAATTTGCAAACGCAAAACAAATTAAGTATTTATATATTGTCTTATTGCATTTGGGTATGAAATCATAGCTGCTGAAAAATCCACTTTTATAGAAACCGTCAACATACTCGTACATATCGCACCGTAAGTGTAAAACCGACGTAAGTGCAAATATATATGGGAGTTTAAACATTTCATATTGCTTGGAAAAACTGTTTTTTTTTTTAAACAAACCAATGATTTCCGGTTTATAATAATATACCTTTAAACCGAAAATCATTGGTTTCTTTTAAAAAAAAAAAACAGTTTTTCCAAGCAATATGAAATGTTTAAGCTCCCATATCTTCAAACTTTATATTTGCACTTACGTCGGTTTTACAATCACGGTGCGATATTTATTTATTTATTTATTTAGGGTAGCATACAGCGATATCAATAACATATATATATAAAAGAAACATTCAGAATAATTCAAATAAGGCCAATTACATGCTACCACAGATTAAAAATAATAGTTAACAATCAACAAATGATAGTGAGAAACAAGATTGAAGTTAAACTAAGACAAAATAAGGTATACATAATATTTAAGAGTTAAAATACTTATAGTACTGGAAATAAAAAATAAAATTAAGATAAAATAAAATAAAAAGTAATATACAAGTATTATAATATCACGTTACATCGTGGTCACATCCGCGACGAAATACTATAAACATACATATTAATGTGTGGGAATGGGGGGGGGGGAGAGTTTCATCGGATGTTCCGTTTTTCTGTAAACCGACATTTGATTGAATCTATGCAATAAATGTTGCACATTGCATTATAAGATGCTGTGGCTCTTTCCAACTGATTTCTTGCTAGGGATGCTAGGCTACCAGTCACTCGAGAGGAGACGAGACATTCACTTGGGTGTCCATTTCTTTCGACTGATAGGCGGTTATATACACAACTCAGAAATCCTGAGTGATGTAGGTCTGTTCGTCCCTGATAATTATCTTCGACAAAGGGGCCATAGATTGTTTTATCTCCCACGATGCAGAACCAACCTGCCAATGGTTATGCCGGTAGGTAGAGCATTATCTTTGCTTAATCGTATCACCTCGGAGTTTGACATATTTTGTGATAGTTTGGCTCATCTGAGGGAAGTACTATCTTTATTATAATCGTATGGTATATTTATTTTATTAATTTGTCATGCATCTTATGTTTCTCGCTCTTTTTATTAATCTATTATGTATTACTTATTATTGTGTATCTCTAACTTGTATCTTTAGTGTATTGGAAAACAAATTCTGTAATGCTTCAGATATGTTTAAAATAAATAAATGAAATGAAATGAAATATTATTATTATATTACATTTAATGAAAACTTAATCCATTTGGGAGAATTTTGTATTTTGTAGTAAATATGGTTTTTAAAACCAAGAACACATAATACTACAAAATGAACCATCTAACCATAATTGTAAAATAAACATGTTATTTTTCTTCTTCTCGGTGCTAATCCCGGTATGGGACTTGGCCTCCACAGCAGTCCTCCACTGGCTCCTATCCCTGGCCATCTCTCTCCAATGAATACTTTTAGGGTACTGCTACATCGTAGTGTCAGAGCAGGAGTCAAAATGAACACCCGGGGTAACCAACGTATGGCGCACCATGGGACAGGCCACACAATACGCTCCGCGCCACAGAGCGTGATCACAAACGAACTGTGTCTTGACTCCTGCCAAAGCACTGCGGCATGGCCGTACCCTTAGTAATATTATGAAGTATTATAAATAATTTTAGTCAATCCTCTAATATTTTTGCTGTTTACTGAGTAAGTTTGTGGTTTTATTCTTTGTAACATTTTAACAATAATCAATGTATTGTTCAGCGCCTTTCAATATTGTTTAATTATAATTTATCTATTACCGTTTCACATCACATAAAAATAATTTGTATTGTATTTGTTTTTAAAAGCGGATTCATTAAATATTAAGTGGACACATACAGTTTAATTATCTCTAAGCCATACAAATAAAATTTGTCTAGATATCGATTGTTATTCCACGAAACCTTTTAGGTTTTGATACTATTTGATTTAAAAATAAAGTAGCAATGAATTATCCACCCAACTATTATATATAAAATAATTTTGTTAATAAAAACTAGAAAGTATGCGTTATAAAAGGATCACAAATATAAAATTATCCCTTTACCATTTAAAGTAGATACTGATTTGTATTATTTAAATATGGCAACACGACAAGGAAACGGAAATCTATAACAAGAGCAGCAATCGAGGAAAGTCAATATGGCTGACATCGCTGGTCATTTGGATTACTTGCGCTGTGTTCCAACGAGTATTCGAGTGCATTAACCTACATCTCGCGTGTTTATATTGAAGTATCTTAAAAAAATCGTGACGTTTAATTTGTTCATGCAGTTTTTTATTAAATATAACTCAAAATAGTTAGTTTAGAAAAAGTCGTCATCAATCCAAATTTTAGCACTTCACAAAATGGCGTCAGTCATCATTCGCGAAGTGAAAATTTTTTGTAACGATCTATATCCTTTGCATAATAAATAGGAGTTTTATTATATATTTTAAATGAATCTTTCGGTTTTGGTTTATCGATTTAGTTATACTTTTACAAATTCTGCCGGCACAGTTATATAATAATCGCAATTCTTCATTTCTCTGGCACAAAATGCATCAGGTAGGTTTTTTAGTTTAATATCTTCATTGCTTTTGGTTTTAAACTAATAATTACGCTTTTCTGCGTTGTTGTTTCGCTAGTGGTGTATTAATTTTTGGCTTATTCACGGGGTGTGGCTATCAGCATATGCTTGAAGTTTTCATGTATATTGCTTGTTATTGAGCTTGTTTACATTATAAAATTAATATTTTTTCAATGAAAAGCTTGTTGTTCCACCGCTTTTTATGTTGAGAAATGTTAAGCAAGGTTTTGCCTTTCATATGACCCCAAATTCATGAAAATCTAAAGTGGACCCATTTTCACAAATTTAAGTTGAAATATACACTTGACTGAGATCTAACATCAAGAATATTCATTCCAGTACTATATTTCAGCTTTGTGAAACAATTTATTTAATATACTACCCTTTACCTTCATTAAAATCAGTTTCAAGTGATAATTAGGAGTTTGTAGTGAAAGTGTATGGTTTATAATATTATTTCACATATTTTTGTGATTTTTTTATGCCGGGGCACCCTTGTGAATTCTGTTCATCTTGGTGAAACCACCCATTCATTATGTAGAAGCTGTTAATTAAAGTTTTAATACAGGTATTGCAAAGGAAGATATAATTGAACCACATTAATGTTTTTAGTTTTTATTTAAATTTAAAAATATGGGCTTTATTATCTTCTTTTTCCGCTTTTTGTAGTTCCATGTTGTTTGGCGTTACTGTTCTTATCCCATAAATAAATAATTCTTTGTGCTTTGACAATAAATGTGTTATTAAATCATCAGCAAAGTTGTTTAAATTTAAACCAAAAATGGACTTTTATAGATTTTGCATGTTTGATAAAAACATTTTTCATCTTATCAATAGCATATAAATTCTTCAAATTTGGTTAAAGTTAACTTTTCATTCAAATTGACTTCCATTGATTATATGTAATGTTAAATCATTTAGTTAAACACATATTTTTCACACAGATTTTATTTTCCTGGGTTTCCTGGGATTTTATTTTATATGGGTATGTTTTATGCGAAATTCAATTTGACCTTAAGGATTCAACATGAATTAAGAAATAAGTATTCGACATTTAAAATGTTTTTTTAAGTTTTGATAAATTATTGTTAAACCAATTAATTGAAAACTGTTTTTGAGTTTTTTTTCAATATTTTTATTTTTCTTAAATTTTTGGATTTTTTTTCTTCTTTTTTGACCATTTTGTGTTTTGTATATTGTTTAATACTTTAATTATAACATTAAATTTGTGTTCATTTAATTAATTTTAGATTTCTAAATGTTTTTCTTCAGATTTTTTCATCAAATGATTTTGATATTTGCATTATAATTCAATATTCAAATTTCAATGGTGGATTATAGAGTTTATTTATGGGGGGAGTTTGTTGGTTTATATGGAAATGGTGACCTCAAAAGTGTTATAATAGCAATGGGTGTACAATAGTATTATTTGAAAGTGTAACAAAAAATGTATTTTTTAAACATATTTTATCATTTTATATTAATTTACATATTTTATGATGTCTTTATTGAGTTATTTTTTTTTTGCACATTATTAAATTTTGGTTTTCAGAAGGAATGCATGTCAGAATCTGGAAGCGAGTCTGGCAGCAATGATAGCAAAAGCAATTCTTCAGGGTCCGGATCTGGTTCCGATAGGTCAGTTTTCGGATTAATTGTGTTTGTAAATGATTAATTATTTTGATTTTTTCCTCATTTCATAAATAATAATAAACAATTATTGTTTTTAGTGAGTCTGGATCGAGTTCATCTAGTTCGGGTTCAGGATCAAGATCCGATTCCAAATCTAAATCTCCCTCGAGGTCTAGATCACCATCAAGGTCAAGATCGCCCTCCCACTCTCAGTCCAGGTCACCGTCAAGATCGGGATCTGACAGAGAAAATGGTTCTATTAGAGTTAATTCTTCACCGCAAAGAGAAGCATCACCGAAGACTGAAGAAAACTCTCTCGTTGGGGATCTTTCCGAAAGTCAGTCATCTCCAGAAAAGCGCTCTCCAAATAAATTCAGCAGAAGATCCAAGTCTAGTTCTGAGCCATGGGAAGAAAATCCAGACTTTTATGGTATCCGGAGGTCAGCCAGATCTCGCAGAGAGCCGGAGAGGTTGAAGCTAATTGATAGTGACTCTAGTGATAAGGCCAAGCCTAACATTCAAAGGACTTACAAAAAGAAAAGGTTTTATAATTAGCTAATAATATTAAGTCTAATTAGTAATTAACAGGTTGACTGCTGACACTGGTATTCCTGATTCTGGTTTTATTTATTTGTATATGTACATTTAAATGATAGTCTGTATACACATATAACACGAAGAACCTGCACAGATTGACTGCACGGCACAGCGGGTTACCTTTGAACCATGCTACCTGGTGCTGTGGGAGTTGACTTTGTGTGGGGATATCGGCTCTCAATCTGTTAATGCACAGTAAAAATATCTAGAATGATTGTTTGTTTTTGAGACAATTTAAATTTAATATTGTTTACTTTATATTTTATGATTTATTATTAAAAGTCAGTTTTTTTTTTAAATGGGTGCATTGCAACTGCATTTGTAATATTTCTCATAAATATTTTCCTTCCTTAGTGCATCAGAGCCATGGAACTCCGACAGTTCAGGCAGCGATATGGATGACCGCCCACCCCCACCCCCTCCGAGCAAGCGGCCAGGGCAGAAAAAGATTCCCCTGAAAAAGAAACCCCCCCGAAGAAGAAATAGATATTCCAGTGATGATGAATCCAATGAAAGTAGCGATGAAGATAATAAAAGGTATATATTTTGACTTGTCATCTGAATTACTTGGTAGGAGTTCGTATCTCATAAGAATTTGAGATAGTTAAGACTATTGAAGCTGTGACTCCACTCCAGTTATGTTTTCAATATTTCTTTCGAATACTCCCAAATTTGGCATGTAAAAGCACACTTGTACTAAACTGTATGCTGTTGTTTGCAATACTTTTAAATTGATATATATTTTTTTGTTAAAGGGCTGTATCAAGACGAGTAGCCAGCACTGCCACAGTGAGTTATAAAGAGGCCAGTGAGGATGAGAAGACTGACTCTTCAGATCTGCTGGAGGTGGAGGCTGAGCCAGAGCCGCTGCAGGAAGACACCAGTGTTACTATTGAGCGAGTCCTATCCCACCGGAGGGGAAAGAAAGGAGGTGAGACTCGATGGATTCAATGTTTAGATATTCTGTTCCTGACCAATTTATATTGTCGGCAGGCCTGAGAGTTTTTATTGCACATCTGATCTGTTACAATGTGAAATTTAAATCCCTAATTAACATTTATAATGTCTTGATCTTATTGAATTTAAAAAAGCAAAATTTTCTTTGTGTGTATATATTATGTAACTTTATTTCAGTGACTGGAAATAAAACAACATGCTATTACGTGGAAGAAAATGGTGATTTAAATGTAGATATAGACTCAAATGATGCTGATTCTACCGAACCTCAGTACCTGATTAAATGGAAAGACTGGTCGCACATACACAACACCTGGGAGTCGGAGGAGAGCCTGAAGGAACAGAAAGTTAAAGGGATGAAAAAACTTGAGAACTTTGTGAAAAAGGAGGCAGATCTTGCTTGGTGGCGACGCCAGGCTGGCCCCGAGGACATTGATTACTTTGAATGTCAATTAGAGTTACAGCAAGAGCTCCTTAAAAGTTACTACAATGTAGAAAGGATAATTGGTATGTGTCAATATCATTGATAAATGTGTTACTGCTATAATTCACAAGTTTTACATTCTCATAGAATGCTTACGCACATTGATGGTTTCATATTGATTTATAAATTTCAAATGTTTTCAATTAGATTACTATTTTATTTATTTATAATGCTTGTAATTTAAGTATCTGCTTATTTTTAGCTCAACACATCCGAGCTGATGGCAGTGGGACTGATTACTATTGCAAGTGGGAATCACTTCCTTACGCGGAGGCAACTTGGGAAGACTCTGTCCTTATCTGCAGAAAATGGCCCGACAAGATTGATGAGTTTAGTATGAGGGAGAAGTCTCAAACGACCCCCTCGCGCCACTGCAAGGCCCTCAAGTACCGGCCAAAGTTTCACCAAATCCGTGAGCAACCTGAGTACATGGGAGGTGATAAGGTGATTCTTTACTTCTTGCTAATCATCTATTTCGCTCTTGTACTATGTTACACTTTTTGGATTGATGCCAGCCCAGGTTTACGTGGAAAGATGCCAGTTTTTTCGGCATTAACATTTTTTTTTCAATGTCAGGATTAGATATTAGAGAACCCTGCCTTAATTTATTTGAAGCAAGGTCGGTTGGCTTCAGCTTTAGTTGCTTATTCCATAATGACTTCACTTTCAGGCCTTGGTTCTTAGAGATTACCAAATGGATGGCTTGAATTGGATGGTACATGCTTGGTGCAAAGAAAACTCTGTCATCCTGGCTGATGAAATGGGATTAGGAAAAACCATTCAAGTAAGACATTTTTGTTTATTAAGTCGTCTTATTTTCAATAATGTGAATTGGTTTTTAATTGTTTTTTCACTCTTCCCACAGACAATTTGTTTTTTAAATTACCTCTTCCACGCCCAATCTCTCCATGGCCCTTACCTATGTGTGGTGCCTCTTAGCACCATGACTGCTTGGCAAAGGGAGTTCCAGCTCTGGGCACCTGAGATGAATGTCGTCACTTATTTGGGAGATGTTTCATCCCGAGAGATTGTAAGTGTGGTTTATAAAATTTATACAGTGAAATATATAAACATATATTTAAATAATTCCCTAACACGCTTTTTTTGTTTGTTTTACAGATTAGGCAATACGAATGGGACTTTGAAAGCTCCAAACGTTTAAAATTCAACACTATTCTGACGACTTATGAGATTGTTTTGAAGGATAGATTATTCTTAGGATCGTATAGCTGGGCAGCACTTTTGGTAGATGAGGCACATAGGTAAACAAATGTTTATTGAGTGTCTCAATGTGTACCATTTTAACAAGTTCGTGATAATAACTTTTAATTTTACCTTACAGGTTAAAAAATGATGATTCTCTTCTATATAAAGCTTTAAAAGAATTTGACACTAATCACAGATTATTAATTACGGGAACACCACTTCAAAATTCTTTGAAAGAACTTTGGGCTCTGTTGTTCTTTATTATGCCTCAGAGGTATTTAAGCATGTTTGCTATTATTTTCATTAATTAAGTTCGTATATTCATAAACAAATAATAATATATCTGTTTAATGTACTTTGTTATGTTTAGGTTTGCAACCTGGGAAGAGTTTGAAAAAGATCATGAAAATTCAGCTCAAAAAGGCTATGACAAATTACATAGACAATTAGAACCATTTATTTTAAGAAGACAGAAAAAAGACGTTGAAAAGTCTTTACCTGCAAAAGTAGAACAAATATTGAGGGTTGAAATGACTTCTATACAAAAGCAATACTATAAATGGATATTGACAAAAAATTATAGCGCTTTGAGAAAGGGGGTCAAGGGTTCCACCAACACTTTCCTCAACATTGTTGTGGAATTAAAAAAGTGTTGTAACCACGCTCTCTTGACCAAACCTATCGAGTACGAGGCCAGGACATCTCATGAAGATGTTGTTCAGGTAAACATTTAACTATGGTCTTATTGTAAATCTTCCGTTTTTACTGCAGTATTAATTTTTAATTTTTCCATTGCAGCAACTCTTGAGAGGGTCTGGCAAGTTAGTGCTCTTGGACAAACTCTTGTGTAGGCTTAGAGAAACTGGGCACCGTGTACTTATATTCTCACAGATGGTCCGCATGCTGGATATTCTGGCAGAATACCTCACTAAAAGGCACTTTCCATTCCAACGCTTGGATGGCAGCATCAAGGGGGAGATCCGCAGGCAGGCATTGGACCACTTCAACGCCGAAGGCTCTGTAGTAAGTACAATTTCATAATTTCTTTATAGACACATGATACATATACTGCCAACTAATATTTCTTGGATTTAAATAGCAGAGAAAAATGAAAAAAAAAACTGGGCACTGCCAAATTAGTAAATTTATGATTTACATTTGTTTATATAACTTTCAACTTTCAAAGTCATTGCTTTATAAAAGTAAACTTTTTTTTGGTGATATTTATCAAAGATTTTGTTACAGGATTTTTGCTTCTTGCTTTCAACGCGTGCGGGAGGTTTAGGAATTAATTTAGCAACTGCTGATACTGTGATAATTTTTGATTCTGATTGGAATCCTCAGAACGATCTTCAAGCTCAAGCGAGGGCACATAGAATAGGGCAAAAAAATCAGGTAAGCTTAATTATAATTGCGGTCCTAAACCCGTTTCATGGTTTTAATTTTTAAACAGAGAATCATAGGTAATTATTTTTTTCAGGTGAACATTTACCGATTGGTCACTGCAAGATCTGTAGAGGAAGAAATAGTAGAAAGGGCCAAAAGAAAAATGGTGTTAGACCACTTGGTTATTCAGCGGATGGACACCACCGGCCGCACAGTGTTGGATAAAAAAGGAGCAGGCTCTTCTAATAGTACTCCATTCAATAAAGAAGACCTCAGTGCTATTCTCAAGTTTGGTGCAGAAGAGTTGTTTAAGGATGATGAGGATGGGGATGAAGAACCAGTTGTGAGTTCATTTCCTGTATTACTATTCTAAATAAGTATTTTTATTTATTATCAATTAACGTTAATTTGTATTTACTGGCTTATTTTAGTGTGATATAGATGAAATATTAAGAAGAGCCGAGACTCGTGATGAAGCCCCTACAATGGTGGGGGATGAACTACTTTCTGCATTCAAAGTGGCTAGTTTTGCCTTTGACGAAGAGAAAACAAGCGACTTGAAAGAAGAACCAGATGAAGACACTAAAGATTGGGTATTTCATTTGTAATCTTTAATTCATTCTTATATTCTGATAAAACTAATGGATCTTTATTTATAGTTTATACTTTTTTTAGGATGATATTATACCAGAAGGTTTTAGAAAAGCTATCCAAGAAGAAGCTAAAACTAAGGAAATGGAAGATTTGTACTTACCTCCACGATCAAGAAAAACTTTACAGCAAATTCAGCAAGGGGATAAAGGTGAGCAGTTTATCCAACAATACTCATTGTTATCAGTGCTCATGGGGAATAGCTTTAAATTGTTGATTTTTTTGTTAGGGAGAAGCAAGAAGCGTGATAAGACTGGTTCTGGTGGTGAGGAGAGTGAAGGAGAAGGTACAGGCTCTGAAGACGGTGGATGGGGCGAGGGTGAGGGAGAGGGGGAAGGGGGCTGGGATCGGCCCCGCAAGAGAGGACGTCCTCCCGCATCCACTAGGGAGAAGATCAAGGGATTTACTGACATTGAGGTGAATATTCACAACACTCGTGACTTATTTATTGTTCAACTGATAATTTGTACTATATTGAATTATTGTGGACATATCAATATATCTCCATTTAAAATATCTTTCAGATTCGACGTTTTGTCAAAAGTTATAAAAAATACTCAGCACCTCTGAAGCGGTTAGAGGACATAGCTTGTGATGCAGAATTGCAGGAAAAACCTTTAGCTGATCTGAAGAAGTTGGGGGAGATGGTGCGGGACCGCTGTCAGGCGCAGCTGGCCACAATGGCAGCTGGGCCCAAGACTCCCGCGCAGGAGGCAGGCGCGGGTGCGGGTGCAGCCGGCAAGAGAAAAGCGCGCATCACCTTCATGCTGGGGGGGATTACAGTCAATGCCAAGACTCTTAGTCAGTGTGAAACAGAGATGGCTCCCTTAGACCTTATGCTACCTGCAGAGAGAGAGGATAGATTAAAATGGCAACTTGATTTCAGGTATTCAGTTCATTCTCTTTTCCTGTTTCATATTAATTCTACTCTAGTCACAGATTATATCGAGACATGTTCATAGTTCCATAGGTTCAAGTTTTAAATCCACTGTTTTTAGTCATAAATACACATGCTTTTTTTTTAATATAAAGTAAAAGCTAATTTATTGAAAACACCGTCCCTCTTTAGTTACACATTTTTCCCATTTCTCGGGCAATTCATGGATAGCACGCCAAAAAAAGTTCTTCTCTTTCAAAACAAGGCAAACCACTCGTCAAGCCATTTTCTAACGTCTTCATTAGAATTGAAGTGCTACTCAGCGAGCGCATCTTCTATCATGATGTAGTTGGAAGGGGCCAGGTCTAGTGAATAAGCGTTATTGGGTAGCACTTCCCAGTTGAGTCTCTTCAAGTACTTTTGGATCATTGTTGTCGTGTGCGATGGTGCATTCTCATGGAGGAAAATCAGCTTGTCATGTCTTTGCTGATAATCTGGCCTTTTTCACACAGAGCATGGTATGGTGTGATTCGGCAACCAATTTTTTCTAATTAAAGCAGAAAAGCAGAGCTTCCCGCATATGCTTTTTTTCTGGCACGAAACTAGGACATGATATGCAACGGAAAAATGTATGTTGTTGTATTAGATGGCTAATGTGCATTGATTAATGTTGACAGATATCAAACTCAAAAAAATTGTATAACTTGTCAGTACGGTAGCTTAAAACGCTCCCAAAAGCTAACTGAGCAAACAGCAGATTTTAGCTTCTACGCCTCGTATAATTAATACCAAAAAATTGTAAATGAAATGTGTTAATTTGTTCAAAAAATATACATATTTTTCATTGCTGATGTAATTGTGTTTTTACTTTTAGAACAAAAGTTCCAAACTTTGATGTTGAATGGGGTGTTGCCGAAGATTCCAAATTACTTTGTGGAATATACCAATATGGGATGAGTGCTTGGGAAGCTATCAAAATGGATCAAAGCCTAGGATTGTCAGATAAAATTCTTTTTAATGATGATAGAAAACCCCAAGCCAAACATTTGCAATCGAGGGCTGAATATTTATTGAAAGTTTTGAAGAAATTGCTGGACCAAAAGGCTGGAAAAGTAAGAAAGAAAAATCCCAGAAAACCAAAAGTTGTTTCTAAAGAAACCATCGAAAATGATGAACCTGTTTCAGGGGATGAAAATAAAAAGACTGTTAAATTAAAGGCTGAAAAGGTAATATTTCTTTCTCCTTATATATGTTTTTCGTGCTAGCATAATGCAATAGTATTTATATTTAATTTTCATTTCATTTCAGAGTAATGATGAAACTAATAATGTTGAGGAAGTACAAAATGATAAAAAAGAAAAGAAGAAGGCGAAAAAAGAAAAGAAAGAACCAAAAAGCAGGAGTGCACCAAAGAAGAAACCCGTCGGTCCCATGCACTTCACAGCTAATAATGAGCCAAGAGCTCTTGAAGTGCTTGGCGATCTAGACCCTTCTGTATTTGAAGAAGTATGATCATTTCATTATATTTACTGTGTGTTCATTGTAAACACAAGAGCAAGGGATGTCTATACATTGTTTTTGTTTATTTTCAGTGCAAGGAAAAGATGAGACCTGTAAAGAAAGCATTACGAGCACTTGATAACCCCGACCAGACCCTGTCAGAGGCAGAACAGATGAACAGAACTAGGGCGTGTCTTCGGCAGATAGGGAACCAAATCGATTTATGTTTAGAGATGTACTGGGACGCAGACAAGAAGATTGAGTGGAGAAGTAATTTGTGGTACTTTGTTTCCAAATTTACTAATTTTGATGCCAAAAAACTGTATCGGCTCTACAAATATGGATTAAAAAAAAATGATACTCCAGACAATAAGGGTGACCCTAATGATGCCAAAATATCTAATAAAGAAACAGTAAGCGCATTTTTATGATCTATTTTTTCAGATTTGCTTTGAATTATCTTTGCATATACATAGTTTGTTGGATGCATAATGAGTTTGTTACACACTGTCAAAAATATAAAGAGATTTAATTTATTTTTCTTCATTTCTTAGGAAAAAACTGCTAAAAATACAAACAATTCCGGTAATTCCAAACACAATCATAATAATCATGCAAATGACAAGAACCGAGGAGATTTAAGTAATAATCACAAAAAGGAAAGAAAAGATCGTGAACGTGATAAAGATAGAGAACGGGATAGAGACAGAGATCGCGATCGAAATAGGGATAAGGAGCGGGATAACAAAGATAGGGAGAGGCGTGACAAGCGAGAACGTGAAAGAGATTCTGCTTCAAACAATAATTTTAGCAATCTTCTCAACAATAAAAGAAAACTCGAAGAGGGTGAATGTGAACCAGAACCAAATGAAAACAAGAGGTATAAATTCTCATTCTAAATAAATTCACTTTAATCGTTTAAGTGCATGAAGGATTTAAAAATAACTCTGCTCTTATTGACTTAAATATTTGGATAACACATTTGAAAATTATAAGAACATTTGAAATGCTGGTTATGTTACCTTGTAATGGGTAGATTATTAATCTTTTTGAAATATTTGTAATAAAACTTATTTAAATATATGTTTAATGCAGAACAAAGGAATCCGATGACAAGGAACGCAACTCGGTCAAGAAGTCGGAGCATAACAGTGGCACAGGTCGCGATAGAGATCGGGAGCGAGATCGCGATCGTGAGAGCGAGCGTGATAGAGATCGTGACGGTGAACGTGATCGTGACCGCGACAGAGAGCGAGAGAGGCGGGTGTCCGGGGGTAGTGGTGGGGGAGCTGCTCGCTGGGGTGGAGCCCCTCCCGGTGCAGGAGGGCCTGCGCGTTTCGCCGATAAGAGAGTTCTCCCCGAGCCACGTAGCTTTGAGGGTGCACCACCGCATCGCCAATTTAGATCAGATCGCTCTCGAGAAAAAAGAAGGTATTTAACCATTCAATAATTTTTTATTCTTATTTTTTTTGTTATTGTAAGTTTACTTTGTTAATTGATGATTTTATTTAGATATCATCCTCCATACATGGGCCACTATGGCGGAGGAGGGGTGCCCTTCTATCCTGGTGAATCAGCGCCATACCCCCCTCACCGCGCATACCCGCCGGACTGGCGGGACTACCCACCCCAGCGTGCCCCTGAGTACCTCCCGGAGCGAGAGCGGGACTACAGGAGGGACTACGACCGCCGCCCACCACCGCCTTCTTAGTTCCTCTGCAGTCAACCATATACTCATTTCCCAGATCTTCACTCGATTTTCCTTATGCTTGCTGATCATTTTACATATTTCTGCGAGTTGGTGAAGATTATTAATTAAGTTAAGTCCAATTCTTGAAACTTGAATACAACAGAACACGAGTTTCGGAACTGAAACAGCAAAATGGTTAGCTTGCTCCTTCACGTTGATATTGTTTCCTTTTCTTTGTGTATGTGCATTCCTTTACTTAGAGCACTTGTTCTATTGCAATAATTTTTATCATATCGTGGATTATTGTAATTCAATTGTGTGACAATGTTTTACAAAATAATGGCATTGGGAAGATAAATTACTCTAGAGACTGAGGCCCCCCGTGGAGCTATAGGTCTGAAACTAGTGTATTGTTTCAAAAGACATTCTTTATTCATTTAAGAGACACTTGACCAGTAGATTCTGTGATATGTATTGGTCTTAATCGTAAAAACTATTAATTTGACGTGTACTGAAAGATAGTGATTTACGTGTGATAAGTGAACTATATATTTATTGTAAATGAGAATATTCTCGAGAAACTAGATTTGTGATCACCTACCTCTGGGTATGCAGATATAGTTTTATAATCTGTTATTGAATAACACTAAGGAAGTAACACAGTTCGGTATGAGTTAGCCTGGTGCATGAGTGTTTGAGATTTGAATAATGAAACGTACCGTAATAATAATTTGACACCAAATATTTAGTACGCTTGGTATTAAGGTGCTAGAACGGTTATCTGTGTTCATTTATTGTTTAATGGTCGTCTTTTTATTTTTTTACGTTTTTGAATGATTTATTGTGAATAACCTTTGATTGGATCGTGCAGCAACACTTCACACCCGGCCCGCTGGTGTTCTTATTCCTCGGTGATGTGGACTACCCCACCAGGAATTGTCAATCTTGTACATTGCCGATGTTTCTTAAGATTTTATTGTGTTATTTTTGTGTAATATTTAAATCATTTTATTTTTTTACAACGGCCTTCACTGACTATGTATGAAATCTTATAAATATGAGCATTTATTTTTTTATTGTAGTATATGATCATCATCACTTTTCTTTACTATTAACTTATTATGGTATGTACATAAACATCACGAAAATAAATACACATTGTATAGTGGCACTGTGTGTAGTGTTAAGGGAGAAAACGCATTGTATAAAGTTTACATCAATCTTGTAAAATAGTCATTTTAATAATGTCCACTATGTAAAAATAGTATGTATATTGAGAAAACAATCGAATCATTTTAGAGCTGTAATATACTCTATATTTTATGCGTATCTGTATGCCCAAATACAGTTGAAAACCAATAATTATAAAGGTCTTTTATTTTTCCTTCAATATTTCTCATATGTGCACATGTAACTAACATCTAATATGTTTAGGGAAGGGGGGGTTCTTTGCGATAAAAAGTATAATAAATCGTGGAGAAGGATTATCTCATGTAGCTATTAGATTTGAGGGTTGCCATATCACAATTTGTCTTTTTGTATGGAATTTTCCTTTCAAAAAAGATCTTGTGGATAATCTCAGAAAAATGTAACTATATCAAGCAAACAGAAAAATGGACGTGAGTAGAGTATATCGTGATTATTGCTATTGCTTGTCCCTGATATATTTAATTGGCATTTATTCTTATCTACATATACATTTTATTCATTTGCAAGTTAAATAACTGGTACTGCATGGCAGGAGTGGGTAAGTACCTTTAATTATATATTTCTGTAATGTCTAAAAGTAATAACAAATTATTCACATAGTAGACCATGATTCACAGTGCTTAAATGAACATAAAACTTTTCTTGGTAATTATTTATTTTTAAAATTCAACATTAGCATATAAACAAAGTAAGTAGTGACATACACATGTAAAATCGAATAAAAAAAATATCTAAACACTTCGCATTAATAATAGGTATTATTTAGAATAATGGTTTTGCCACTTAACATTTGTTCTTAGGTTAGCTAGTGTAAAAATGATTGAAGTTTGAATGTAGTTCGTTATTAGATCGATAGATGGCAGGATACGTACGCGGTTCATTTTATTAAAAAATATTTATCTAAAAAATGGAAAAATGATAAGTATGGTTTATTGATAATTGATTTAACAAAAAAAATTATTGATTACAAAAATGTTCGAAATAACCCTAATAGTACTAGAAATATTTTTTTGGAATAGGACTTCGCCTAGTGCGTTCGTTGTGCAAATAGGCTACTACAATTTGTGAAGGTCGAATTACCATGCGTATGATGTTTAGAGTCAAACTATTACCCAAAGGATATTTGTTATGGGAGATTTATTTTATATTTTAATCGAACATAATACTCCTCATCAAGACCTATGTATGGAGTGTCTTGATGTACGGCTGCGAGACATGGTGCCTATCCGAAAGGGATAAGCGGAGACTAGAGGCTTTTGAGATGTGGTCCCATAGAAGACTCTTTGGAATTTCCTGGAGAGACCACATCACGAATGAGGAAGTTCTTCAAGGAATCGAAGGAGGAAGGCACCTGCTCAGAACCTTGTCCGAAAGGCGTGCAAGATGGATCGGCCATGTAATACGTCAAGAAGGTCTCTTGCATGCCATAATGGAGGGTATGATCGAGGGGACAAACTCTAAGGGACGCCCACGCCGAGAGTACCTGGAGGACCTGTTGGTGGACGTACGCTGCTCATCATATGCAGATCTCAAAAGAGCCGCACAAGACAGGGAAAAATGGAAGAGAATAATGGAGGAAATTGCTGCAAACCAATCCCAGGATTGAAACCAGAGAAGAAGAATCGAACATAGATTTTGGTCCTAAATCTATCTATATAAAAAAAGGCAATGTTCATACATGTGTGCCCTATAGACTCAAAATGTAGACGATCGATTACGCTGAAAAATTTATAGTTTTTATTAGTACCTACCGGGAGAGTTTAGAAGGTTAAATCTTATTTATATAATTATTAATAAGAGGCATTCAACACCGCTGTCATATCAAGATAAAAAATATTGTGTAAAGTCAAGTATTGGAATAAATTTGTAATCTCAAATTTCTCTTCTTCTTCCTAGCCTTGTCCCATGAACTCGGGGTCGGCTCTTCTTGTATAGCTTTTCCAGGACTGTCTGTCCTGAGTGGCACCTGGTGGGATCCGATCTCTTTTGAGAGTCCATTGAATGAGTCCCACCCGTGTCAATTTGGGCCTACCCGTCCCCTGGGTCGCTGGTCCGCTTCCATTATCCTCCCTGTAGCATGGGCGTAGCTGTACATCATCTCAGACGGTTCTCCTCAAGATTATCCGAGATTGGCCTCACTCTAAAACTGCCGCGGATATGTAGGTATGTTTCTGATCACGTCGTCAGAATGTCTGAGGTCATGTCGTCAGAATGCTTGAGACAAGACTCCCAAGGAAGATTAGGTACTCTCAGCTTACCCAAGGGAAACGCTCACACGGTGGTCAGAAGAAACGCTTTAAGGACTCCCTTAAAGGAAACCTACAAAAGACTGGCATCGACTTTGATTGCTGGGAAAAGACTGCAAAAGACAGACCTAGGTGGAGAACAGCAGTGCATAAAGGCACGCAAGAATTTGAAGCACAGCGCAGAGACGATGTTGCAGAGAGGAGGAGGAGGAGAAAGGAGAGACCATTGGGGCACAGTGACGGCTCCATTACAAGCGCCTTCCCCTGCCCCAGATGCCCCAGAATTTGTGGGTCCAGGATCGGGCTCTTCAGTCACATGCAGACCCAAAACCTCGAAGGACAGTAGTCTTCCTCGGACACGAGGGACAGCCGATGATGTTCCTGATGTGGTCGAGTAACATTACTGCGTCTGCCCACCACAGCATCCTCCATTTGAGTGGCCAACATTTCGATAGTCATGGCTGGTCGCACAGCCGTCTTGTATACTTCCCTTTACGTGGATCGGTATAAACAACGAATAAAAATAAGTTTGAATCTATGAATCATGTAAATATAATAGGTACATTGGTGCGTTCATATTAAGATCTTTCGGGTTTTAATATTTCATTAGTATTTAAAAAATAAAATCGTGTATGGTATATTCAATTAAGGTGTAGGTATATGTTTGCATTGATTGGTCATGTATTTCGGTAGATCTACGAGGACCCTCGCTGCCACACCATACCACTCGTTACCGTACTCAAGCGAGAGACGGGCCACGATAGGACCGGATTGGAATGGTTGGTTGGAAAAGCACTTTGTATTATTAAAACACTTTATTATTTTTTTAATTGGAGACATATTTCGATTTCCTTATAATCCTAATTAGTTAAAAAAAATAGGCATCACCCCGATCCTCATTTTAGTGTTTACGTGAGGATTATATAAATAAAAGGAATGGAAAAAAGAAATAATAAAAAAATGTGTATTTAGTTAAAATCCAGTAATGTTTGTGTCTTTGACCAGTTTCGGCAGCTCGCTGCCATCTTCTGATGTCAACTAAATAATAAATAAAAAAACTAAATTTTTAAGACCAATTTTTTTGATGATGTTGTGTTTATTTATTGATAAAATTTGTGCTTCGAAGAATGACCGAAACATGTCTGCAATAAAAAACAATAATAAATTGGGATAATATAAAGTGTGTTTCTATGTTTTCAAATCAAATTGATTTATCTAACCAAATATACATTACAAATAAAAAACAACAACATTTAAGTCGCCGATGAAGAATGCATCGACATTGTAACCCACAAAAAGTACGACGCTAATGAGGTTGAATACTTTCCAATATTTGGAATATTTTCTTTTTTAATGTTGTTTTATCAATATGAAAAATGTCGATCTCCGAAGCGATCATGTTCAGGAGTTTGATTGCTCTCCCTACCGGAATTACCAAATACATGTTGGTCCTGCATGTTGGGAGATAAAACGGTATTACTGACGCTGTTGAAGATGACTATCCGAAACATAAAGATGGATACTCTCCAAGATGACCGAGTTCTCGAAGAATAATTCCCTAATAAATTTGAAGAAATGGGTAAGTACGGATCCATCTCTCCTTATCTGCAGACTATTTTCTATGTATTTAATATGATAAAACGATTATGATATTAGGATGAGCATAAAAATACAGCATATTATAAAATATTGTTAATATTTTGGCAAATTGAAATGACGAGAAACTATTCGTAAATTGCTTTTAATTTTAAAATTACTAATAATAACTTTTCGGAATTTGAAAATTATCTCATTGAAAGAGATCATACGTTTAACAAAGATAACGGCGTTGAAAATTTTCACATGCATAATAGAAATTTAAACAACTAACTAAACTTTTAGTCCCATATTTAATTTATTTCCCATGTCTCATAATTCCAACCAATAACAACCATGTACCCTGCCGCTACATTTAATTTTACCCACCTCCACTTTTTCACTCTTTCATTTAACTGTTAAAGTTCGGGAAGTTTGTGTCCCGAAATATGTTTGTGAAAAGTGCAAAAAAGTGTATTGATGATTGCACTTTCCAAAAAGTTATTCAAAAATAATTTTCATTATTCACAATGAAAGTATGAAATTATTTGGATTAAAAGTACGTAGGTATAACTTAAATTTGCGTAATTTCTTTATTAAAACTAGTAATAAGAAATTTTTTCCCCTTATTAATGAAGATGGGTGAATATTAAAAAAAATGTTTACTTGTGCTTAAATTATAATACTGGATTCGACCCTGGCAGGTGGACTTGGCAATTTGGCATGCAGTGTGGTTTCTAGTAGCCATGGTAACGTATCTTCGACTCTATAATTAAGCAAGAGTCCTTGGCTCGAAGGCAAGATGCCGCGCACCTTAGATTAAAGGCGTACCTAATACCTGGTCGGGATTGCCGATGGTCCGGAGAACGTGGCTCTGATATGTAAGGGATAAACGTTCAAATTATTAATACTGTATACAACAAGGGTTTAGTTTTAAAGCCCATTATCCTTGGTTATGGATAAATTGGTGTAAATATTAATTGGAAGCGGTTGTTGAGGTACGGATCACTGTCTGGATATAGTTTTAATTAATACTAATTACTTACATGTGTTATCTAGGTTTACAGGATTGGTTTTAATATATATAATATACAATGTACATTGATAAATATACATTAATATGTGTAATTTTCTAAAGTAGTGTGGCGGTTCATTCTCTCTGCCTACCCCTGCGGAGAAACGGCGTGATGGTTTGTTGTTGTAAAATATTACATTTGAACTCTGTGGGCACCAAAAATCGTGCCAAATTTTTAAACCTTATATAGATATAAAATCATAAACATTTTATATTTAACCACGGAGAACCACAGTTTTGCTCGGACCCAAGCTTCATCTTATATAATAAAGTTAAAATGTCCCGGTGAATCTTGGGTTCAAGCAAAACTAGTTGGTATCTATTATAATAACCATACCGTGATTGAATACGTATTTTTTTCTTCTCCTTTTAGATCTTTGGTCTGTTCCTGTAGCCAGACTGCCCTTTTTTGGGAAGCTATCCCTCCACCTCTTTGGCCGTCTTCTGGGGGGACGGTAGCCAACAGGAATCTGATGCGTCACAACGTGTGGGATTCTGGAAGGATCCATCCTCTGCACGTGCGCATTCCGGTTAAATACAAAGTACTTTGTTATTATTATATATATCTCTATAAGCTTAAAATGTCTAACCACAAAGTGAGTTCTTCACACGGAAATATAACTTAACCGCCATATTTATTCAACAGTGCGTAGGTATTTACTTTAACAATGCTTTTTAGTTTCATATGTAGGTATGTAATGTTATAATTATTTTAAAGCTTTCACGTTGAATTTTTTATTGTATAACATTTATTTTGATTTTAAGGATTTCGCAAAAGAAAATACTGCTAGAACGTCAACGCGAGACCTATTATTAATATTCTACATCGAGTGATGTCTGTAAAATGGAATAAGATTTGTAACAAGTAACAAGTATACTATATTTAATGTATTCTAGATTATACCTTGATTCAATTATACTCGTATATAACTCTTAATCAATTGTCGAATCAATACTAAATTTATCAGGTTAAACGCAATAGTAAAAATATGATATTTGTTAAAACACAAATTAAAATATAAGAAGTGAATAAAATAAAATAAATAAAATATTGAATGTCGGTCACGTGAGGAGTCAAAGAAATCGACGTGCCTGCGTGACACGATGTATGAATGTTGAGGAAGTGAGAAAAGTATGTCAGGAAAGAACAGTGTGGCGGTTCATTCTTTCTGCCTAACCTTTCGGGGAGACAGCGTGATGGTTAGTTGGTTCAACTGCCACACAGAAGGTCCCGGGTTCAATGGTGGTGTGATAATATAGTAATGTCATACTGTCTCTGGTCTGGTGTAAAATCACGTGACAATTAAATTTCGATAGATTAGCTTCCTATCACATGTCACAAGAATCAATATAATAGCTAAACCCTTTACATCGATTTGCCTCGCGTTGTAACCATGTAAAGAGAGATTTAACAAACAAAAAAAATTCCAATCAACTTTCAGGAGCTCTCCTAATACTTTCCTTTTCAACAGGAGCTTGTCAGTCGTAGTGAATCAATATCTCACGAAAATGTCTCTATATAAACCACCACATCATATTAAAAGAATATACAATTGTACCGAAACAGGTAAGCGAATGATAAAAAGGAGAATGTAATAAAATAAGGAATTTATTAATTATTATGAACATTGATCAATTTAATGATGGTTGAAGTATTAGTTTTGTAAAACTCCATTATTAATTTATAACAGTAAACACGATTGTTTAGTGGTTTTACTTGGATTTAATTTATTGTATACAAATTGTGACTAATTTGTTTCGCCTTGTGAGGGCATTCTCAAACTCCCTCGAGAAAACAAACCTCCTTTGAGAATGTCCTCGCAAGGCGAAACAAATTTGTCACAATTTTTATAATTTATATAAATTAAATCCAAGTAAAACCAGTAAACAATCGTGTTTACTATTATAAATTATCATTGATCAATTTGTATGTAACAATAAAGTTTATTGAAAGTAAAGGTGTTAACACTGTGGAATTCATTGTAAATTGTAATTTGAAACAGAACACTGTATATTTTCCACTTTTGTTTATTTAATATGTTTATAAAATAATAATAAAAATATTAAAACACGACAATGTTTCCAAGGAATCTTCTATGTTATACAAGTTACGAGTACATTATTATGGTTACGATGATGTAGCGTAATTTTGTCATGTTAGCAAATGTAAATTGTTTTTTTTAATTGTATCTCAATAGAGACGAAGACCCAAACTGGAAACTGAATATGGATAATCAAGGTGTTTACAGGACTTATGAACTGTCATTGGTTGGGTTAAGCGCACGCTTTATGTAATTACAACATTCCCCATTCCACCTTTGTTATTATGATCATGCATGACAAATTTTTGGAAGATGTATAAATACTTCAAATCCATATCTATCTTCACGTGTCAGTTTTAATTGTCCATCTATGTAGATTTGGTTGCACTTGTGAATCTTTTCAAGATTACCTTACACAACCGACCCACTAACGCCATCTATGGAGAATGATTTTCAGCATTTAGCAAACTACCTTATTAACCCTTAACGTACCGTGTTCAAAACAAAACGCTCGCTCCCATGTGGTCAATTCAGTTTACCGCTAACTTTATCTAAATATCAAGCATATGACTCGATGAATCAAAATTTAATTTATGTCATCTTGTAGGGAATTTCATTAGGAATAGATCGATATCTATAACATACATGGATTATTTGAAAAACATATCATTATTAATTTTTTTCTGGAACCATGCGATTTCTGATATAGAATGCGAGACAGCATATGAGCAACTGACACCAAGTATGAACTTGTCTCGCCCCGCCGCGCCGTGGCGCTATAATTTTACGTATGATAAAGGCACCTTGGCAAAATGTATAGTACGTTCAAGACAACGAGTACGTATTAATATTTGTCCCTTTTGGTAAAGTGTTAATATTTTCACAGTTCTGATATTATTAAGTTGCGTGCTGCGTTTCCGTCCACAGTCGGTATTCAAATCAAATCAGTTTATTTCATCAACAGACATTACAAAATTTATTTTTAAGGCATCTATTGAGAACAGGTAAAATAATATATTATGTATAGTATACTACCAGAAACGCATAAGAGATGGTTCAACATTAGGAAGACAGGATACTCTCCAGAATTAAGAGTATTTGCCTTCTGAACGTACTTTCACTAACATGAAAGACGTCGATCTCCGAGGAGACCGCGTTCAGCAGACTAATTGCTCTTCCCACCGGTGTCACCAGAGGCAGATTGGTTCTGGCAGCCGGTAGGTAAAACAATCTGTGCTGTCGCTGTCGGAGATATCTATCGGGGACAAAAAGCCGAACACCCTCCAGTACGGCCGAGTTCTCGAAGTATCCCCTAATTAATCTAAAGAAATGGGTAATTAGATGTCCATCTCTTCGAAGCTGTAGAGAATTGGTTCCGAGCATTCCCAAAAGAAATGCCGTGGGATAGAGCCAAGGATAGCTACCATACTCCCTCATGTAGAGATACCTCAGAAATTTTTTCTGAACCCTCTCCAGCATAATGGAATATCTCGCCTCGTGAGGACTCCATATCACAGAACCACTTTCGAGTCTGCTCCGAACCAATGCGTTGTATAGGACTCTGAGCACATTGGGATCCCTGAAAACTCTGCCGGTCCGGACGATGAAGCCCAACATCTTCAGTGCAGTGCCACAAATCCTCTCAACATGTGCACGAAAAGTCAGCCTACTCTCATAGATGATCCCGAGATCTCTCATCGTAGATACATGTGCTAGTTGTTGGTTGTTCATTGTGTATCTATAATACACAGTTCTCAATGCTCTAGTAAAAGATAGCATAACGCATTTAGAGACATTGAATTGCATTTGATTACTGTGACTCCAGTTGACAATATTATTGATGTCCGACTGGAGGCGAAGACAGTCTTCAGGATTTTTAATTTCCAGGAATAATTTCAGATCATCGGCAAATAAAGAAATCGCGAGAAGTTTATCACCTTCGCAATATCATTTATGAAGATGGTGAAGAGGAGTGGCCCTAAGTTTGAACCTTGTGGCACCCCTGAATTTACAAGAAAAGGTTCCGATTGAAAAATTCCGTATGAGACGTATTGTTTTCTCCCCTCGAGGTAACTAATGAAAAACATAATCAACTGAGAAGAGAATCCAATTTGAGATAGCTTTGCTATCAGAATGTCGTGGTTCACAGTGTCAAAGGCCTTTGAGAAATCATTATATGAACAGTCAACTTGGTGACCATCATCCAAGGCCCTTGCAATGTAATCTGTGAATACCATGAGATTAGTTTCAGTCGAGCGTCCCTTCCTGAATCCATGTTGTTCTGTTATAATATAGGGATCGACTTTGGGAAATATCAATTTGTGTAAAATTGATTCAAATAGTTTGGCTGGAGCCGACAGTATCGCTACAGGTCTGTAGTTTTCGACCGACTCTTTTGCGCCGCTCTTGAAAATAGGACTGATTCTGGAAAGTTTCCAGAGATCAGGAAAAGTATTTGTACTTAACGATAGGTTAAATAAAAAATACAGCGGAGATATTAGGAGCTCAGAGCAGCCTTTTAAGAAGTAAATGGGAAGAAAATCAGGACCAACCGAGTGCGAATTCTTCATAGCTTTAATGGAGGATATAATATCATTCGCTTCTATCTGCGATATGACAAAGCCATGACCACAACAATTGGCACTTAACTCAGTCGCTGAATTGAAATTAAGCCGCGGGGGAACATTGCTATAGACAGATTGAAAGTGTTTAGCGAATGCATTCACTATATCTACACCCTCAACCTCCCTATCCCCATGCATCATAGTGTTTAGGATGCCCCCATCCTTTCGTAGACTTTTTATGTAGTTCCAGAAGGATCCAGGGTCATCCATAAGATTGCCCTCAATGGTGCCCACATATGTTCGAAAGGCTGATCGAACATTGCGTCTCACCACCGAGCGGTACAGACTGAAAAGTTCGTACTCACTCCGACAACCAGTAGCCTTCCACCTCACATGATGGGCATGTTTGGTCTTAATGATGGCGATGATTTCTGGAAAACCACCTCGGATATCTCCGTCCACCATTGCTTATGCGTTTTCTGGGAAAGCACAAATCAAACAATTTATAAATTTCACTGTAAAAATACTGTAAGGCATCATTTACGGTGGTCAAGTTACACATGTCGCTCCAGTCAAGATGAGTCATCAGCTGGTACAGCTTCAGAAAATCACCCTGACTGAAGTTCCATCCTCTGAAGATTTCTGTATTATGTCGCGGCACTCTGGTAACACCAGGATTATCTTTACCAGAGTACTCAAATTCTAGCGCGGGATGGTAATCATCTTCAGAAACTAATGGGAACATTGATCTGGAAATTTGCAACTTTATGTTACTCAAAATCAAGTCCAAGGTTCTGGAATCTGAGTTCAAAACGACATTGTGCTGGGCAAGCCCAAAAACTGCGCATAGGTACTCCAAGTCACGCTGGACATTGTCGATCCCATGAGCAGAGTGCAGGTTAAAGTCGCCCATCACAATGACATTTTTACCTCCGATCAGATTGAAGCTCGTATGCATCGCATCAAATAATCGGTTATAAATTTCCCAATTAGACCCCGGTGGTATATATGTAACACATATATATGTTACATGATTTACCCCATACATAAGTTTTACCCAGAGATCCTCATTGACTGATTCAAGATTGGGGACGCGCTCAGCCCTCAGCGCATCCCCCCTCCCGACCGCCAACAAGCAGCCGCCACCGCGACTGTGGCCACTGTCGCCTGCTCGATCTCTGCGAAACACATTAAAGTTCTCTATATCAAAAAGCTCAGAGGAGAGGACGCTCGAATTCAGCCAAGTCTCAGTGAGAGCGATTATGTTAGCGTCACTCACCGAGACATTGGAGAAGAATTTCGAGCATTTTGTCCTCAATCTACGAACATTCTGATATAGGAAAGACAAAGAATTGGAGGAACCAAGTCAGCTCGCTCTCGGAAGTCGCGGAGCCGCAACACCCGCTCGCCACTCCTTGATGAAAGAACGGCGTGGCCAGTGTTTAGGCTCCAGGACCTCCGAGACAACCGAACTCGGTATTCCAATCTTAAACGATACATAGGAACTTCCCTCCTTGGGCTTGATTCTATGCACCGTATATGATGCCTTACGTAAACCATTAAGGTAAGACGCCATGTCACCGACCGAGGTATCGGGGTGGAATGGGAAAAAGTGGAAAAATTTAAGAATTATTACGTACCTATGAGAAAAGGCCAAAGATATAATTTATAATACGTTCAAAACAGCGAGTAAGTATTTGTCACTTTTGATAAAGTTGTAAATATTAGCAAAACAAATTCTACCTTAACACGAATGAAGGTGAGGGCAGTCTTAAAAAATGTTTTTTTTGGGATGAAGGAAGTAATTTTTTGCTTCTTTTTTATTACGAAATATTGAGAACACTTCAATGGAGGATTAAATTTTTTTTTATAATATTAGGGTCCATAGGTTTAAAGAAAATCAACTTTAAATTGGCAGTGGAAACTCAATTGACCACATGGCAACGCGACGGTTAACACAATGCGAAGGTTGTAGCCTATAAACGTATTGTTAGAAGCCGCCAGGAGTATTATTCCATTCTATATGCCAAAGACTTGACCAGAATAATTACAAATATTTTGTGAATGTATACTTATATTTGTACACGAAATCCTAGATTTTCACCAAAGTGGTGAAAATCCAGGATTTCGTATATAAGTATAAGTATACATTCACAAAATATTTTTAATTGTTTTTATTAAACTTTAACAAAAATATTCATATTATTTTATATTTGAACATGGTTTTTGCTATTTTGAACATTTCAACATAATTATAATTCCCGTTTAGGTAGGAACATAATGAAAATATGTACTTTAGGTACGCAGCTACTAGAAATTGAGTACTTAATCAAGTGATGGATCAAAATTCAAAGTTTAAATTCATCTGACACCTTCACCGGACAATTCTGCAAATTTGTATGGCAGGTGAATGCTGATAACGACGTTGATCGATCTTATAAAGAAGTTAAAGTGCTTTTAACTTGCTGGAGTGCAGCGCCGACAGTGGGGAGACGAGGGTTAAGTGCCGGCACTTGTGGCAGCCAACGAGGACCGTGGCGGGGAATACTACAATAATTAATTTATCGTTTCTTCTCACAGCATTTATACCGTGAAACGTAACGGTTAGAAAAATCTACTAACTAGGTTGAAAAATAGATTTAAATTAATTGTGGAGTGTATTAGATAACTTCTTCTTCGTCGTGTCAGAGGAAACTCAGATAACATCGTCCCAGAAGTCTGCTAGCTGGACCGCACTGCCGGACGCCCGAACCAGATCCTCCTCCATCCATCTCACAGGGCAACAAGGGCACTCCGCTATGTGCAGCAAGGATTGCTCTACATCACATACAGAATGTCGTTATAGTTACGATATTTTAGCTAAGATCGTGCATACGCTGAATTATATAAGATCTGAATATTTTAAATTTAATAATTATATGTAATAAATATACCTAAAACTGAGAATATTCCCCATCAAGATATATGCATGGAGTATCTTGATGTGCGGCTGCGAGACATGGTGCCTATCCGAAAGAGATAAAATGTGACTAGAGGCTTTTGAGATGTGGTCCTATAGAAGACTATTCGGAATTTCCTGGAGAGACCACATTACAAATTAGGAGGTTCTGGACGTGCGCTGCTCATCATATGCAGATTTCAAAAGAGCCGCACAAGACAGGGAAGAATGTAAGAGAAGAATAGAGGAAATTGCCGCAAACCAATCCCAGGATTGAAACCGGAGAGAGAGAGAGAGAGAGAAATATAGAGAAGTGGTAAAGTCAAGGATTATAATAAAAACCGAAAACCCCAAAAATCAGATTAAAAGCTTTTCATTTTGTGATACTTGTAAAAGTATATGTCTAAAGCATTCTAGCGTTTTTGTAAGTCATTTCGTGGAACTTGCCCCTATTCTGAAGGTGTAAATGTACGAGTTTTAAATTAAAGTGTAGAGTTTCCCGCGTCTTCGTCTGCGACATGTGATCTGGTGTTGCTAGAGGAGTAAGTTAATTACGACAGGTGAGAAAAGTAAATGTTTGCGGAAGGTGCCGTGGATAGTGTTGACTGGCCACAAACACGCCGGGAACTTGGACGGGATTATTCGAATTCCGTAGAACAAATATCACAGCCGTGAAGCAGTTCAAAGAGGTTGTGGTGGCGCCCGAGAGAAAAATGCAATCAGTATTTAAAAAAAATAAATTAATTTAGTTGAAAATGTATTAGTTAACTCAATCAATTGAATTTTGGATACAATGAAGACTCCAAAATTCAAGAGTTTAATTTTATGATAGGCGGTTTGATTGATTAAAATCAAAGGTCGATACCAAATGTTTTTCTCGACATAAAGGTATAGTGGAATCTAAACACTCCGATAAAATAAATTACTCTATGTTAAACGAATGGTGCTAATTGTCGACGAATTGTATGTTGTTCACATGTATGAAAATTTATGCTTAAATTTTTTAAAGTTCGGTTCAATTATTATATAATATATTACCTTTCATTATATTTTTTTATTTGTGTGGCAAAATATCTGAGAAAACATTCCGTCTTACATAAATGTAAATAAAGATGTCAAAATTTTACAGGGAAAACTAACATCTACATTTCTTTTTTTCAATTATAATAGAAATTCTTAATGTACCAGTGAATATTAAAACAATTTTTTTAAAGAAAAGACAATAAAAAGTTATAAAATAAAAAGCAGTAAATGGAAAACAAAAGAAAAGAACAACAAAAAAATGCACACTGTCTGGAAGAATTCTGAGGTGAGTCGCATTTTTGGTATCGCAATATCGACCTCAAAGTTAATATGAACGCACTGAAGCGTTTTTACTGTTCCATATATTTTTTTAACATCTATTTGTATAAAAAAATCAAGAGTGGTTGTTTATTCAGCTTATAAAAAAAATCAAAATTTAATTTCGGCTTATAAAAAAACGATTTTGTAAACTATTATAGTATTTCTAAAGGTATTTTTTTCCCTAAACATATTGTAGAAACATACACTTAAATGGCCGAATTCATTATGAAATTTGTGAATTCTGATAAAAGGTGAATTGCTCGAATTAAAATCGCATGTTCGCACACGTATTAGATTAAACGTATCGTAATGATTTCTATCGATTAATCGATAGCATCATCACGAAAAATGTAAGATTCACGTGTTGCGTTCTGGAGGAATTAGATCGTGGCAGATATGCGACGTAATTGAGCGGGACTCTCTCTCGCGGTCCCCCAAAATCTTGCAGGGGGCAAAACTTGCCTCAAGTTTGATAGCTGCCCTGAATAATATCTCAGGTCGCCAGCGCTCGCCGTGACACCGGGCTTAAGGGTGACAGGGCCGCCTTAACGACATTCAAACTTTAACTGACGTTACCCTTATGTTAATAATTACTTTGCTATCATATCTTATGTAAAATTTAAGCAAACAAAATTGTAAATCAATAACCTGAAAATTGGGTTTTTAAGAAAAATACGGACTGTAGAAATTTAAATTTAATATAAATAATATAAAAAAATGTGCAAGTCGTTCTCTGATTACAAATCTACCCTAATTTTTCACTCCTTGGACTCTCTTGAAAATAGACGTGATATAGACTCTTCATGATATGATGTTACTTCATAAAATAATTCACTTTAAAATTGACAATTCTGAACTTCTCAGCAAATTGTCACTCAATACCCCCATGTCTCGCACGAGACAAGTTTGCCACCTTCCTGTTTATCGCACAAACTACGCTCTGAGCGCGGCACTATATCGAATCTGTGATATCTACAACAAACATTTTGGAGACATTGACGTCTTTCATTTGAGCGAGCGAAATTTTAAAAAAGTGATCGGAGCAACATTTCGGCGCGGATGTGACCACGATGTAACGTGATATTATAATACTTGTATATTACTTTTTATTTTATTTTATCTTAATTTTATTTTTTATTTCCAGTACTATAAGTATTTTAACTCTTAACTATTATGTATACCTTATTTTGACTTAGTTTAACTTCAATCTTGTTTCTCACTATCATTTGTTGATTGTTAACTATTATTTTTAATCTGTGGTAGCATGTAATTGACCTTATTTTAATTATTCTGAATGTTTCTTTTATATATATGTTATTGATATCGCTGTATGTTACCCTAAATAAATAAATAAATAAATTTTGTGGCCTGAAAAAACATATGAGGGAAAAATAGCTATCGACTTCTTTTTGTTTGTGTGTATGCGTAAATATAGTTATGTATGTGAAATAAATACCTGTTTACAGAAAAAAACTAGCATATGCAATATAAAATCGGACATGGATATAAGATAAGTTAAAATTATTGATCATACGATACATTATGTATCTTGAGAGTTGTAAACCAAATTATTTTTATGAACTTTATTTTCATAAAATTTTTATTATAACACAAAATAAATAAAAACAATCAAATTGTTGTTGAATATTTTTTTACAGTTTAAAGTTGAATATATAAGCATAAGACATCTAAAACAGCTTCTATCGATTGTATTATATAATTGTATAATTGTATTGTGTCTTTGGCTGTTGGTTATTTTTGTATATGCCATAATATAAACTCTATTGAATTAAAAAATTACAGATATATTAAAAAAAAATAATAAGCCCTTTATCTCAAAAAAATATTAAATAATTCAGTACAAGGTTTTACAATTTTCTAAAAGCATGCAAACGATTTCAAAGTCATTAACTTCATTAGGCGAATCAATGTTGTAGTGGCTTTAATGAATTGAATATTTGGTTACAACGTTGGGTTTCTCAAATATAGAGATCTCGGGGGGCCGTCCTAATAATACGGTCCCTTGAGTTGGCCCTGCAGGGGCAGGCGGGAGGCCTTGGTCCTCCGCCCAGAAGCGATACGATCAGTAAAGAAGGCGGAGGAAGGGCGGAAGGAAGCGTCTCCCCCAAGGAGGTCCAACTTACCCAATTTGTGAAAACACAAACTCGGGAGGCGACTGCGCCATTAAAAGTAATTAACTCGTCTAAACGAGTTTGTAAAATTGAAATGATCGCCTACGAGGATGAATATTTTATTGCCACGGCGATGGCTGTATCTGGATGATTTATGGGAAGATCTGGAGTTTTCTCGCTGAAAACGGATGCTCACTCAATTCTGCCTCGAGATTAATTAGGACTAAATCGACCATTAAAAGTATGTTCATTAGATGTGCTATCTGTGATATGAACAGATGTACATAAAAACCTTTTGTTTAGAATGTTAACACACATAAATACTCGTAATCAATTTATTTGATTATAAATCTTTACAAAAACTTAGATTTTGTTAATCTTAAAACAATTTAATTAGTATGAATGTTAATATATGAGGGTATTAGTTGCAAACCTGGCAAACTCCATCATTAGATGTTTTGAGTAAATCGCAAAAAACTGATACGCTAATAAAATGCGCTTTTTTACGATATTTATTTTTTTCATCTCAACCAGTTAGTATTTTAAAAGTAATCAGCCATGAAATAATCATCATTATGTTGATAATTAATGTAAAATAATGAATTTCATTTTGGAGTTTTATCAGCTTTGCATCACTCAAGTGGGGGTTGCCATGTTTGCAACAAACCCTATATTTTAATAGCAAAATTCTTCAGAATGAAGCCGAATTTGAAACTGAATATCAATAAAAATTGTGTGCAAATGTATTATGAATAAGACCCAATTCATATCTCACTTTTGATTGTTGGTGGAGTTTGCCGGGTTTGCAAATAATACCCTCATATATGTATGCTTTCTACTAGCTTGCTAAAGCATTATAAAATGTCATTTGACATACATTTCCTAATGTCTAAGCATGGCGAAACCTGCCATTCCAATAAAATATAATATAACTTCAAGAAAACAAACATCTTCGTTCGTATTTATTATTTAGTGTGGAGTTTTACATAACAATTAAAGAAAGTACAAACATTATAAGTTAAATAATTTCACATACTGATGCAAACGATTGTTACTCGAAACCGTTTATGGTTATGACGTTTATGGTTACTCGCATTAATGGAACTATATATTTTAATAAATATTCGTACTGCTTATGATTTAAACATGAATTCATTATACTAAGTGAAACTTTTACAATGCAATTTCCCTGTTATCATAAAAAAATAGTCCCGTTATGATCCGGTTTATTAGAACTAGTGTAATAAAAATGAATTTGCTGGAATTGAAATTAATGTTCAATAAATTATTTATTCAATTGATTCGAGTTTACGTATCAACAGGTTTTCACATAAAATTTCGGGGGTTGTGATAATGAGTGTTATGAAAAAAAGATTTCGAAAAAAATATCATATACTCGTATATATAAAATAAAGGGTCTTCTTCTTCTTTCATTCTTTGAACCCAATGAACTCAGAAACCAATTGACAGATCTTGGTGATATTTTCACTGTTTATTAATATTACTTTGGTGAAGGTTAAAATATTATTAAATTATTAAATATTTAAATATTGGGAATATTATATTTAAAATAAAATGAATTGAAAATAAATATATATATTTTTATTTAAAAAAAAATTTTTTTTAGAAAAAATATTTTTAGAACAAAAATATTGCAAACTCACAAGTATTGTGAAATTTAACATATAATAAATGTGTGCTCTTTTCATTCTTTCCAATTTAACAAAAGCCTTAAGACTGAGCCAAGAAACTGGTGGGCGGGTACAGTAAGTATTAAGTAATATATTTGAAATAAAACATGTTTTATTCATTAGCAGTTTAAAGAAAAGTAATGTAAGTAGGCTTAAAAATAATTCTTAATTAAACACTTTTTGTATTTGGTATACCAAGTACAAAAAGTGTTTAATTAAGTGTTAAATATTTCCAACTACTAAGCAATGGCTTCTTATGAAAGTTTAAAAAATAATAATTAGTAGAGTGCTTAATTTATTATTGAAAAATACCTTTAGGGTGAAACGGACTTTTACCATTAAAAAAAAAAATCTAACTAACTAACCATCACGCCGTCTCTCCGAAGGGGTAGGCAGAAAGAATGGACTGCCACACTTTTCTTTCCTGACATATTTCTCTCGATTCCTCAACATTCATACATCGTGTCATGCACGCTCGTCGATTTCTCTGACTCCTCACATGGCCGACATTCAATATTTGATTCATTTGATCGTGCCACGTTTTCCTCGGTCTTCCTCTATTTCTGGTTCCATTTACATCATTAACATATAATTTTTTTACCATTCTTTCTTCATTCATTCTTTCCATATGTCCAAACCATCTTAATGATCCTTTCATTATTTTGTTCATGACACCATCATTCGCACCGCATTCACTTCTTATATTTTCATTCGACACTCTATCATACACAGAGTATCCACACATTCGTCTAAGAGATCTCATTTCTACTGCATTTATTCTACTTTCATCCTTCTTTTGCCAGTTCCATGCTTCGCTTCCATACATTTTTTAAAATTGTTTAATAATTAAAAAAAAATTCTAGAAATTGAAATACAGCTAAAGAGATACTGCATGTAATTGAATTGTTTCAAAAGTAGTTATTAATTACAAAACTTTTTAAGAATTGCGTGAAGTTTCATTAGTTTTTTTTTTAATAACTAGCGGAGTAATAAGTGTCATCCGGCTGGAGAATAAGTAATGACTGGAGTCATTCAAACGGGGAGACAAAACACGACTTGTTTTTTTTGCAAAACAGGCATTATAATATAAGGGGAGCGTTCATGCCTAAATATGAAGCAAACAAAAAGGTTTTTAAATAGTATTTGTAACTAAAAAATATACATAAACACATAGATACAAAAAGAAGGTCTCTTGCATGCCTTAATAGAGGGTATGATCGAGGAGACAAACTCTAGGGGACGCCCACGCCGAGAGTACCTGGAGGACCTGTTGGTGGACGTACGCTGCTCATCATATGCAGATTTCAAAAGAGCCGCACAAGACAGGGAAAAATGGAAGAGAATAATGGAGGAAATTGCTGCAAACCAATCCCAGGATTAAAACCAGAGAAGAAGAAGAAAAATATCTTATGATAGAATACCCAAATAAATCAAATATTGAATGTCGGCCATGTGAGGAGTCAGAGAAATCGACGCGTGTGCAAGACACGATGTATGAATGTTGAGGAAGTGAGAGAAATATGTCAGGAAAGAAAAGTGTGGCAAACCATTCTTTCTGCCCACCCCTTCGAGGAGACGGCGTGATGGTTAGTTAGTTAGTTAGTTTAGAATACCTAATGAAGAAATTAGAAAGGAATGTTAGGCGGGTGAATGGGTCCTAAATAAAATTAAGAAAGGATCACTAAGATGGTTTTTACATATGAAACAAATGGAAGAGGGAAGAATGGTTAAAAATATATATACAAGTAGTGTGAATGGAAAAAAATGTCAAGGAAGGCCAAGGAAGACATGGCATGACCAAATTATACAGAATACAGAAAGGCGGCCATGTTCGAAGTAGGAACAATCGACGAGCGTGCGTGTCACCGTGTGTGAATGTAGAAGAGGCGCGAGAGTAATGTCAGGATAGAACAGCTTGGCGGTCCATCCTCTCTGCCTACCCCTCCGAGGATACGGCGTGATGGTTAGTCAGTTAGTTAGATAAAGCTACGGCAGCACAACAATGGCCGAGTCATAGAGAGCTCCTTCCAAGTACCTGAAGCTGTTATAGGTACAGCGGCCCCTTTCGTCAGCTTTGCTCATGCACTCCCTTGGCCCGTCCCCCGTCCATGCGGGCCGTACGTTAAATAAAATTGTATTTTATATTTGTGTAACCATGGGGGACCCAGACCACATTTAAACAACGTCATGGCAGAATAGGCGAGTTTCGCGTGGTGCTTGAGCTACGCTGTAAGCTAGGTGATATATCCTAGCGAACTAATAACAGCCACACTACACGTTCTATAATAGTTGTATACGTAGTCGTAACTTTATAATAAATAAGCACAGCACTTAGCTTATTATTAAGTGAAGCACATTGTTATTGATAACGGTTTTTGCATATACATTACCAAAAACTCGGTAAAAAATATTAATGAACGACCACCACACTGTTCTTTCCTGATATACTTCACTCGATTCCTCAACATTTATACCTCGTGTCATGCACGCTCGTCGATTTCTCCAAATCCTCGCGTGGCTGTCATTTAATATTTGATTGAATAAAAAAGGGAAACATATTATTTCTATAGTAACATTAGTCAAACACATATTTTTACTCATGTTTCGAGTACTTTAGGAATACTTGTGGAATGAATCTTATACGAAAATAAGAAAGATATTTCCGAGTGATCTATTTTGGTTATAAAAAAAAGATGTAAAAAAAATGCAAAAATTGATTTAAATTTTTTACACACTAAAGGTGGGAATAGGAAGTGTTGCTAAAATCATAATACCCGAGCCTCAGGAAAATACACAAAGTCGGCCAAACCTTCCACCACAATGACGAGATTAAGAGAAGAGGTATGGTTCGGTCATTGGAACAAAGTTGAATAATATGAGAATTATAAACTTAATAATTGTATTGATTCTGATTTTTAAAATTTGGTTTGGTTCATGTGATTCTCCTGTAAATTTGGAGATATTTCGTGTATAAGTGAATTGTTTTGGGCAATTTGATTGTTGCTGCACTTTATAATAGTTAATTGTGACACGTAATACGTTTGTACTGTTTTGATGTTAAAATTGTAAATTTTTTTTCGTTCATATAAAGAATTTCGACAGGTGTAAAATTAAATTTTCATTTGTTCCAATGACAATTTGAATAATTTCTTCAATATTATTTTAAAGTTCTTGCTGGTGTTGGTTTGTTTTAAGTGCTTAATTACAGCTAATGAAAAAACAACGGTGGATAAATGGAACATAAATTAAATAGACAATATGTGCACCATCTAAAAAGAACATAACATGATAAATTATTTTTATTTTGTTATTTTATATCATTGTATTTTATATAATTTGTTTAAGATTTATTTTGTGGATGTTGGACGATCGAAGTGTGCGCGGGAGATACCTATTGGTGGCGATGAGGTTCACTGCGTCTCCCGCGAGGCGAAAAGAGAAGGATGGAGTGCCGCTTCCGTTAAAGTGTGACAGTCCATTCTTTTTGCCAACCCTTTCGGATAGACGGCGTGATGGTTAGTTAGTTAAGTTATATATTTATTTATCTCAAGACTACATTTTGAACAACGAACAATATTTTTTCTTGCGTGGTTTCAATCTATTATAGAGACCCTATATTTTTAAGGGAAAACTTTTATTTCTTTAAGTTATAAATTTAGAAAAACATGATGCAAAAATCGTTTATTAAATGTCTATAAATAAACGTTAAATGCTCTCTCCATCAAAATTCTACTGTCAAGAATAAAAAGTGTTTTAGTAATTAAATACACCTAAGGGTTAAAAATGTTGAAGGACCGAGGAGCCATTTTTCAGTACTTGTCAAGGATCGTATTGTACGGCTACACTCCCCGGCCTCGTATATTAGTCTAATTAGTTTAACATTTGCTTTCGAGCATTTCGATAGCATTGAAGCGAAACCTTTTTTTTTCTCCTTATAAAACATGTCATTTTCGTAATTTTCACACCTGAAAGTGTTCTGATAATGCTTAAAAGCGGGCTGTATTTGGAAGTGTGGAACAATTAAACATTGAAAATAAAGGTGAAATTAATTTTATCCTTATACGTAAACCGATATTAAATATACGAGCAAACATTTCATGTTCGTTAATTAATACAAAAGAAAACGACGGTTTTCTAGAAGTTTTGTTATATGTTTTCTAGAGTGTTATTTTATTTCATGTGAATGACATGTTTCGCCTTGCCAAAGCATTACTAAGATTGCAAGGTAAAATATATTATTCCTCTAAAATATAATATAACTTCAAGAAAACAGAAATTTTCATTCGTCTGGAAATATCGTTCAAGAAACAACACACCCAAAAGGAAATTAAATTTGAAACACATTCTATTATTTGATTATATCTTAATGAAACAATGTGTAAACAAAGGAAAATAATGTTAACAAAAATAGAAAGGATTTGCGAAAAAAATACATTTATTAATATTCTTATATTTTAGTTATTATATAAAAAATAGCCAAATTGGCCTTGAATTGTAAAAAAAAATATAGCAAATAAAGAATTTACGTGAACAGTAGCACTGTTTTTTGTAACTGTCAGTTTGATTGTCTTGATTTTGTATGTATCAAAGTATAATTTTATACTCGGAAGAACGATCATAGGTAATTAAAGTTATTTTAAATAAACGCAAGATGCAAAAAATATTGGAGGAATTTTTTTTTATAGTTCTTAAAAAAATGTATATGGCATTGCACAGTCTTAAAACTCCGAGTTTATTAAAAATATTGTAGAAAAAAATCAAGTCAAACGAAGTTCAAAGAGCAATCTGTACGTGTCAAAACCGGCGGGAGCAAGACCTCTAGGAAGGTCTAGATAGCACCAAATGGATAACGTTCTGGCTGATATGGCTAGGTTGGGCGAACTGTTGGGACCAAAAGGCGCTTGGAATAACATCATAAGAGGCTAAAACTCTTCAAGAGTTGTAAAGGCATAAGGAGTATGTGAGTAGCAGAAAAAAACCAGCTTATGAACATTAAAAAAATGGTTATATAACTGATAGCATTAATTTTCTATTTGCTTACGAATTTACTAACGTAATATTTACTAAAACAAAAGGGCTCCCAACTAACTTCACAAAACAAACGGATTAATTTAAATCTGAGGCAAAATGATTAGAACTTGTATTGAAATGTTTATGAATTTAGATAATCTATCTTGCGCTTAGATACACCAGTCTCCGATAGCCAGAAGATAATACATAATTTAATACCAGTTTAACCCATTAAGATCATCCCTGGGACTTACGTACTTCCCATCGGTAAGGTAACTTCCTCTTATCTCTATCTCCGCAGATGTACCAACACTTGCCTCTAAGTTTTCCCCAGTTAATTTGGAAGCTATTAATTTAATTAACTCCTCCTTATAAATATCTGAAGATGATGTTGTGTACATTAAAATTTGAAAAATTCACTTGAATTGCTGTAAAAAGCCTAAAGAATGATATAAAATACGAACATTTAATAAGCTTACATACCCTACATAAATTAAGCTATATTTAAAAATATAAAATAAATAGCAAAACTTTTTATTTAACCACGGTATGGTTATTATAATTGATGCCAACTAGTTTCGCTTGGACCCAACCTCAGTTGTTATACTGCCCTGATGAAGCTTGAGTCCAAGCAAAATTAGTCGGCATCAATTATAACCATACACCGTAGTCAAATACAAAGTTTTTTTTAAAATTTATTTTATATTTTTAAAATGTCTAACCACAAAGCAAGTGCTTCATATGAAAATTTAGGAATTAGTTGTTTTTAACACACCGATGATGTCAACATAAGTTGGCGAAGCTGCTGTCGCGATAATCTCGTAAATATAAAATGTGATAGTTTAATAAATTCAAAGTTAAAACTTTTAATAATGTTGAAGAATCATAGTGTTTGGGCCAAAATTCAATTTAAAGTCATTGAATCCTGTAAAATTTCAATTATGAACTAAAATATCCAGATGTCGGTAAGAAATATCCAACTCTCCAGAGAGGAAGGTGGCTTCACGTGTGGCGTTATTATAGCACCTGGCGTCCCTAAAAGTAAAAGTTGTCCACAAAGTTGGCCAAACCTTCCACCACAATGGATGAAACCTTAATAAGAACCATCCTTACGAGATTAGTTTGTCATTGACACGAAGATAAAGAAGCTCCACATATTCCTTCCCTAAATGGTGTGAAGGGTAAGTTAAGAATTAGTATTTTTAAGAATTGCGAAATTAGTTTTCAGAAGAAGTAATAACTTCCTCAAGTTACGTTAAATGTGCCAAGTAATGGATGAGGATTAGGGCGGCCCGAAATGTCTGGAGCCCTTAAGGGAGACTTATTACTTACTAAGACAAAATAATTGACTGCCAGATATAAAAAGGCACATTTGAGAGCTTGTGAATAATACACCCAATCTCAGATAATGTTGAATAATTTCTGGGAAATATTTTAAAACATTTACGCAATACTCAGGAAAGCATTTCAATTTTCTAATTTTATAAACCAATCTAAATTCTCTTCTAAAACATATTTTTAAAATTATAAAAATATTTAACACTATAACAGTACAGGTCGAAGCGAATTGGGTGGTGGTCTAGAGGATAGAACGCTTGCCTCTTGATCCGGGGAACATGGGTTCAAGCCTGGACACAGCCAGATTTTGTCTTCATCAATAAGGAATCTGGTCGTGTCCAGGCTTTGAACCCACATCTCCTGCATCAGGAACCAATCGTTCTATCCCTTAGACAACCACGCAATTCACTTCGGCCTGTACTGTTATAGTGTATCAGTTGTTTATAACATCTGATGATGCCAACTTATGTTGGCGAAATAACTGTCGCTACAAACTCTTATAAATAATTTGTGATACTTAAAAACAGTATTCCAAAATTAAAGATTTAATAATGAGTATCATAGTGTTTTGGCTAAAACAATGAATTATCAAAATGTTTTTTTTACAATGAATTTCATTTAAATTCACACTAAGAGTCGAAATAAGTGTAAGTTTTTAGGAAAAATTCACATTCCCTAGAACAGGAGTCAAATGCTTTATACCCTGAACAAGGAATTAAAGTATTTTCAAAATCTGAATCAATTACTTGGATTGACATTCCTGTAATTGTTAATGATTCAGATATCTCGGAAGCAAAGTAACCGGATCTCTAATGACCTCCCCAGAGAAGTAAGGTCACAGGAAGATAAGGCTGCAGGTGTTGCAGGCTGCCTGAAAGATGTCATATGGAGAAACAAGGACATAAGGACTGACAGCAAGGTACGCATTTATAAGACCTGTGTGCGACCAATCCTCACATATGGCATTAAATCGAGGGCAGACACAGTCAAGACAAAGAGCATGATCAGGACAACCGAGATGAAAACATTCCGCGCTATAGCTGGCAAAACCCTGTCAAAACGTGATCGAGTTAGGAATACAGCAATCCGCGAAATCTGCGAGGTCGAAGATGTGGTCAGATGGGGATGTCAAAGACGGCGATACTGGCATCAACATGTAGAAAGAATGAGCTCAAATAGGATACCATACATAGCTCTCTATGGAACGCCAAACGGACAACTCCGACCAGGCAGACCCCCGAAACGGTGGAGAGAAAGCTGAAGTTCAGCGTCTCAAGAGGACCCGCCTGAAATAACAGACTTCTCAGTCTATCAAAAGTGAAGAAGAAGAAGAAGCTAATGATTTCAGATTTCTAGTATTGATAATCCAGCCAGTACAACGTATACAAGACACACGAATATGCATTCTTGTTTTTCTCGCGAATCTCAGACGGCAGTGTCGTTAAACACCATTAACTGCACTCCAGAGATCCGGAGTTGTAAAAGTTCCGAGTCTGGGAATGAAAGTATTACTCAGCATAATAAAACTGTTCTGAGAAGTTTGGCAGCAAATTTAATAGCCGTGGGCTCAATTTACTATTATGGAAACTCTCGGTAACTTCATTGAAATGTCTTCTTCTAAATGAGGCCCTTGAAAATTAAATTAATTGAGAAGGGTTTGAGTTTTATGATATTGAATCAGTGTCGAAGGACAGCGGGTGATAATATCTTTGATTTATCTATTGGATTTCGGAATAAGGTACGCGGGAGAGTTATTAAAACCTTTCAGAATTGATACTTAGTTCGTACATTTTCTGTGGCCGCTATAATGTTGAAATTTAAATTGAACGCAATGAATAGAATAATTAATTGTGACAAATGTATTAAATACATTTTATCTAACATTTTGAATGTATACAAATACTGGATATTACCCATTGCGGATTTTTTTTTTTTATAAGGATTAATTATCCGATTAAACCCAATCTTAATGGATGGTGCTAGTTTAGATTGAACTAAAAAATGTGAAGTGTTCTGCAACATTGTAGCATTTATACATCTTCCAAAAAATTGTCAGACGTGGTGGTCGTAAGAAGGGCGGAATGGGGAATGTTGTTAAACATAAAGCGATCGCTTGACCCAACCAATGACAGGTCATAAGTCCTGTAAGCGCCTCGACCACCATATTCTGTCCCCAGAAAACAATTTACATCTTCGTCACATTTTATCTAAATTTATTATGCAAGCAATAGCAATAATGACTTGGAATTACCTACATAATTATGAATTTATATAATAAACAAATATTGAATTGAGAATGGGCATACGTGCATGACACGATGTATGAATGTTGACGAAGCGAGAGAAGTATGTCAGGAAGGAAATTTGTCCCAGTTCATTCTTTCTGTGTGTGGTGAGTGATGGTTAGTTAGTTAGTTATATTATAAATCATAATGCCATTTATAGATATTTCAATGATTAAAAATGTGATATACCTTCAATATCGGTGATTGATAATATATTAACATATTTAGATTGTTTTTTAGGAATATTCTGTTGATGGATATGCATTTTTGCAATCTTGACGATATATTATATAATAAATAAATTTATGCAATTAGTATAAGCGCGCTCAGAGTGTCAGAAATGAAACACACTACAAGAGAGAAAAAGGAATTCAATGATAAGGGAAATATTCGAGATCGAGGATGTCGTTAGATGGGGAAGGCAAAGAAGAAGATAAACACGTGCACACGTGAGGAGAATGGATCCATCCAGACTACCCTTCATTGTGTTGCACGGTCAACCTCAAAGTAGACGACCCCCGGGCAGACTACCAAAGAAATGGATCGCAGCTGGGAGTAGACCTCGCAGGAGGTCAATTTCTCTTAAGAAACAGGCCACAAGGCCTACACTTAGAAGAAGAAGAAGAAGTATAAACAACGTAGATACATAAAAATTAAAGATTATCCATTATCGCGTGTTTACATGGACGAAACATATGCTCGCAAAATGTGTCAAAATTGTAACGATAGGCATGATTATTTCATAGTTATTGAATATAACTACATACATATGTACTGTACTATATTCTGAAATATTTAGTTTGAATTAATACGAATGAAAACGTGTGTTTTCTAGAAATTATATTAAAATTTATGTGGACATATCTCGCCTGTCAAAGGCATTATCAAATGTGAAATTGACATATTAAAAAATACATATTTCTAGAAGTTATATGCATAATAATTTATTTGAATGGCATGTTTCGCCTGTCTAAGGCCTTATCAAATGTGTCATTGACATATATATTTTTTTACATATTTCTAGAAGTTACACAATAATTTATGTGAATGACATATCTCGCGTGTCAATGGCGTTATCAAATGTGAAATTGACATATGAAAAAATTACATTTGATAATGCCTTAGACAGGTGAAACATGTCATTCACATAAATTATTATATAACTTCTAGAAAACACTTTTTCATTCGTGTTAATTATTTAATATGGAGTTTTAAACCATCGTTCAAGAAACATGAAATATTTCGCCATGGTAAGGCATTATTGAATTTATGTTAAAAGACATTTGATAACGCGCCATTCCCATAAAATAAAATAAATCTTCAAGAAAACAGTCAATTAGATTATTCTATTTCAAATTGCAATGGGGACAAACTCCGCTAATTTATGTCTGGTAAATTGAAATGGATCCATAAAACATAAGGCAGCTGGAAGAGTTTACCGCAACTGTCATACGAATTTCAAAATGGAATAAAACAATATTTGCCGGGAGGTAAGTGATACCAGGTGCATGGTTTTATTGCGAAATGCATGCACAACCATGACGAAATGCATTTTTTCTATAAATACTTAATAATACATTGACATAATTTTGAAATATAGTGTTCTAAAGAGTTAAAACACTTTTGTAGCGGTAAGAAAAGATAAGATGGCAGAACACAATGGAGTTCTAGTGCCAACCATCATGTATGGAAGTGAAGCTTGGAGCTGGCAACAGAAGGATGAAAGCAGGATAAACGCCGTAGAAATGAGATCACTAAGAAGAATGTGCGGGAAAACGTTGTATGATAGAATACCGAACGATGAAATAAGAAAGAAATGTAAGGCAGATGACTGCATCATGAATAAAATTAAAAAATGATCCCTGAGATGGTTTGGACATATGGAACGAATGGATGAGAGTAGAATGATTAAAAAGTTGTACACAAGCAGCGTGAGTGGGAAAAGAAGTCGAGGACGACCGAGGAAAACATGGCATGACCAAATTAATCAATTACTAAAAGGCGGCCACATTCGAAGTCGGAATAATCGACGTGCGTGCATGGTACTATGTATGAATGTAGAGGAAGCCCGAAAGGTATGCCAGGACAGGCCATTGTGGCGATCCATCCTCTCTGCCTACCCCTCCGGGAAAATGGCGTGATGGTTAGTTAGTTAGTTAAGAAAAGATAAATTAATGTCTCGTTGAATATGAGAATATTCTGATAAACTAGAAGCACAAATTAAATTTAATAATACAATATAATATTTTACTCTATAACAACACGAAATATATTTACTTAATTTCATAAATAAAAAAATTCTTTTGCTTTGTGAGGTCGATCCACCTTAGGTTGTGGGTTTTGGCAGCTTAACATTTGATTTATTGGCATTGATATTGTACCAATATTTACTGAAATACGTAATTTTTCGGGGTTTCTGAAAATATAAATGTACGTTATACACACAGCATATGCTACATATTAAGCCAGAAATAGAAAATAAAACGAAATTTAAAATCATCGTTATTTTTTTGTACATCTTTCGATCTGTTCAGACAATATTAATCTTGGTCCTGTGATGAAGACTCTTTCTCTACATCTTTTTGGTTGTCGACGGCCATGACGACCTTCGTGGCCGAGTAGTAAGTGCTTTGACTTCCACTCCGAAGGTCCTGGGTTCGATTCCAGGCGATGACAGTATGATTGTCACACTGTTTTTGGTCTGGTGCAGAATTCAAGTGACAATAAAATGGCGATAGATTAGCTATCTATCACATGTCACGAGAATCAAAATGACAGCTATACACTTTACATCGATTTGGCTCGCATTGTAATGATGCAAAGAACTATTCAACAAAATGATAAAAATAATAATGATAATAATAATAATAATAATAATATGGAGTCTCGTGCATCACGATCTTGGGAATCTTCGCTAGTCCTTTAAGGTTTGTTTTGTCGTCAAAACGTTTGAGATTTATAATTATATTAGATTATTGCTGATAATTATATCAGATATCAGGAGTGAACGGAAATAGGCTAAAGAAGAATATCTAAAACTAACTAACTAACTAACCATCACGCCGTCTCCCCGAAAGGATAGGCAGAAAGAATGGACTGTCACACTTTTACTGATGTGGCACTCCATCCTTCTCTTTTTGCCCCGCGGGAGACGCGGTGTGATGGGTTCATATCTATAAATAACAATTTTTTATAAACTTGAGGTAAAATTCCATAATTAAGATTTTTATATTAATCGAATGACAATGAAAGCTGGAGGATACGGCATAATGATGAGCTGTTTACAAAGTTCCAAATCTCTCCACACAGATTGAATAGATTAAGATGGACCGGTCACATACAGAGGATGCCGTCATCGCGAACCCCTGGAGTGGTAAAATACGAGTACCAATTGGACGACCAAGGCTACGATGGCAGGATGAAGTTGGTAGAGATCAAGGTCAAGTTGGAAGCAAAGGCTAGGAGGAGTTAAAGGGGAGGAATAATGGAGGACATAGCTCGATAAGGGCTGTAGGGACATCGACGAAGACAAATATCGACTCGACGCATTTCGAAGGCATTAAACATTCACCATAGAGACATCAACAAAACAAATAAGAGAAAACACAAAAATATAGTATTCTTTGAATTTTTTTCTTTCTATAATCATTACTCTAAGGTCTACCCGGAGTATAAAAAAATCACCAGCTAAACAAAACACTATTATTAATTCGTTTTCTTTCTTTTGTTATTTTCTGTCTCTGATCTTGTGAAATATGATTAAGTTCTCCTGACGCCAAAGGTTTATTGCATTGGCAATATAATCAATAAAGGAAAAAGAAATGGCATTTTTTCTTAATTTTTAATATTGAAAGCTACAGGTATGACGGGACTTAATTATTATCGCAATCAATCAATTAGTTATTAATTATTCTTATAAGATATTACAGTTACGCTAAATTTTGTGGATCATTCGGACTTCCAAACTAAAAATTATGTATATATCTTTCGATCTACATACTCGTATTTACACTTCTTCTAATTTCGTTTTTAACATATATCTGGCATTTTGTTATCCTTAAGATGACCTTGAGATATTGGAAACTTATGTAAACTGCAGTAATTAATACATTAAACAACAAACCAGATTCTGTTTACTTTAAGTTTAGGCAAAGCGGTTATCATAACTGAGTTTCTTCCATAAGTTATAGATAACGATTTTAGCACACTTGTATTTAACAATAGTATATTTGTAAAACATTTCTCATCGACGATAAAAACGTGAATTTTTAAAACCTGTCTTATAAGATATTCATAGATGAATAAGATGGATCATATTAGATAATGTCGCTGGAGTAAAATATATCATCTCGAATAAGCACAAACAATGAGAAGGAAATGCCAAGACGAGAAATGGAAGCTGGAATACCTACAGTGAGTTGTTTAGCTTTAAAACTCCTTACGTTCAGGATGTAAAATGGTAACTTTTTGGTTGAAAGAAAAATCACATTTTATAATTTTATACATAAATAAACATATTTGTTTTAGAAACCCAAAGATATTTTGACGTTTTTTTAATTTATAAAGTAAATATTTCAAAAATTCATTTTTTTAAATATTCTATGCTATTGTACGGATGCGAGATACGGAAATCTACCACAGACATTATTGGAAAACTCCGGCATTTATAAATAGGTTCTCCGCTCAATATTCAAGATCTTCTGCTCCCAAACAGTGTCAAATGATGAATGTTCAATCAGAGAACATGTCCCTATGTACAAATGGCTATGGATCGGTCACACCTTGAGACGGAACCCTTACCTGCATTTTTCAGGGAGTACTAGGCTGGTCCCCTGTGGGTGGAAAAAGGAAGCGAGACGACGTTAAGGCGGCAGAACTCATATGGAATGGTAATAGACATCAGGAGTGCGATAGAGTCGGGTAGAAGAGAATCCTAGAGGCCTTTTGCAACGCGGAGGTGTGACAGGAAGAAGAAGAAGAAGAAGAAAAAGAATATGTTATTTGAACATACAATTAAAAACTCAAATACGTGAAAATATCATTAACTTAAGTCATATACATATACGAGCCGGTTCTTAACTTAAGTCATAACATATACGGAAGTTCTTTCATAAATAATGAAAATAAATAATAAATCTTACTATTTATTCTAGTTCCGACAGGTTTCAAAAGCTCGCGGTCGAATAGGTTGGGTCAAGAAGAATAAGTTGAGTGAAACAAAAGGTATTTTTATATTAGTAAACACTTTTCTAAAATGTTACAAATACGTATGTATAATTTTAACCGCAAAACTAAGAATTAAATATAAAAGTAAAATTAACTTATCAAATTATGAAGCCGAAAATTCTTATTCTTTTGAACCGGATTCATTGGATTATAAAACTAGTTCATTCAATGTTCAAATCTCTTTAGATTTTATTCACAAAGCAAAGTGAAAACATATGAGGAACCCCTACTACGTTTTATAATAGAAATTTTTTCTGTGAAGTTTTTTTATGTCCCCAGAGATATGAAATATGTTAACATCATATACGAGTATGACATCGTTCTCTGAACGCGCGTGTACACAGTTCTTTTGTTTTAACAAATCTTAAGAGCTGCGCTCCAAAATATAAAATACAATCTATTTGTACTCGTACGAGTATACCAGTGGTACATTTTTTAGTTTTAATTTGGATTGATAATAAACTAGCTTGATAAAACACATATAAATAATACATACTCGTATATATATATTAAATAGCTTTTTGCCTATGCATTCCATGATGCCTTTTTCTTTGAGCATCAATCTTTAATTGAGTCGGAAGAATGCTGGGATGGAAAGAGGACTTTAAAATATACATATTTTTTAGAATTGGAATCTATTTTCTTTTACAGTTTCGCTTTTTGCAAGCGATTATATTTCACAACAGTTCTCATATATATGGTTATGTGATAACTTTAAAAAGTTTAAAAACTAAAAATGGACTATTTGATTATTAAGATGCGTTTAAATTACTGTTTCTTTGGCGATAAAGCTAAAGAAATTATTAAATTATTGTAAAAAAGTACTTAGTTTTTAACAATTTCAACTGATATATGTTCCCTGTACTAGGAAAGTATTCCATTTTTTTATATTTAAACAAACTAATAAATTTCCGAATTGAGTTATATTCTATTTGTTTTACAGTTACGACCGGTTTCGGTAGTTCGCTACTTAAAAATACGATGACAGCGAGAAAAACAGTCAAAGCTGATCATATTTGTAAACAATTTTATAATATTTTAAATGTGCATCTTTATAATATGTATCACTGAAGAAGGACCGGTTGTCCGAAACATGTCTGATATGTAATATTTTTTTTTAAAAGTTAGTGTTGTGTATATAAAGTATATAAAAAAGAAAAAGACAAATGAAACATCAACAACACAAAGAATGGCAAACATCGAAGAAAAGTTAAATAAAGTTTCAAATTTGCTTTCAAGTAATTAATATATATATATATTTTTTTACAATTCACTACCAATATTCACATGCCAGCATGCCAGATGCCAGCAAGCCTGGCGAAACTGGTCACTCTCGAAATAAAGACAAAAGTGGAAGTAGATAAAAAACATCGTTTTACAATGTTTTTTGTGAATGTACGAGTATACTTAAATTTGTATACGAATACTGGATTTCACCCACCGTGGATTATCAATTCATGATTTGATTGCAAAAAAAAAAGATGTCCTGCTCAATGCTTAATTAACATAAATCTCCATTTTAAAAAGATTAACATATGTAATCAAAATCTTCATAGATGGCACATTGAAACTGACATGTGAAAACTGACATAGGACTTTAACATATATACAACTTCCAAATTTTTTGTCATACATGGTCATAAACAAAGGTGGAATGGGGAATGTTGTAATTACATAAAGCGTGCGCTTAACCCAACCAATTACAGGTCATAAGTCCTGTAAACACATTGATCAACCATATTCAGTTTCCAATTTGCATCTTCGTCTCTATTGAGATACAATTAAAACTTCGTTTTATTTAATTAATATTTAAAATGAACTTCCATCAAGAGATTTCAATAAAATCATTTGAGTATCGTGAAATAAATTAATAATTTTCAACCATCAAAGAGCAAATGATCAATATGTTGTATCCACTGAAAAAAAAAAACAGTATAATGCAATATCATCCGGGAAATGACAAAATAATAGTGTTAATCCACTGGCTACGCATTGATGCAGCCGTAATGAAAAAGCGCGACCCGATGTGGTTCCACCCGCCCGCCGCCGCAGCCCGCGCGCGCGGGTAGCGAACCATCCCTGCGAGCTGTGATGTTACAGATGCGACACCCGACGCATAAATCATCACTGAAAATTAACACCCTATCCAGGAAGTGGTCATGTGACCAGAAAGATTTCAGCAACCTTTTATAATTAACTGGTCACGCAATAATGTGCTGAGAATAAATACACAAAATCAAAATCTAATTTTGAAAATATTGAATCTTTCTAAGGATTAATTGTATCTCAATAGAAACGAAGATATAAATTATTTGGAAACAAAATGTGGTAGTCGAGGCGTTTAAAGGACTTATGACCAGTATTTGTACATAAAAAACAAATTGAATCTTTCGTTTATTGGTTCTTGAACAATAATGTAAAACTCCATATTAAATAATTAATACGAATGAAAACGTCTGTTTACTATAATTTATGGAAATGTCATGTTTCGTCTGTCTAAGGTATTATCCAATGTCTGACATTTTATGAATGCCCAATGGCGAAACATGTCATCCCCATAAATTATAATTAAATTTCTAGAAAACAGACGTTTTCATTCGTATTAAGAATATAATGTTATTGCGGCATGATTGCGCACTATTGTACATATTTTTTTAAATAATGTTGTTAATCAAATTTATTAACTTGGTAGAAATTCATTGTAAATAATGAAAATTGAAAAAATATATATTTAATATATATTTCACTTGATTTTTCGCTTCGACCGGTTTTGCTGCCAGAATTACATCAAGCTAGTATGCATATCGAACTCTACTAATACACAAATGTCCTTAATAATGATTATTCAATATAATTATGAAAATTCTAGAAAACAAATATTTTCACAGGCTTCACATTTTATCATTATCATACTAACACTTTGTCTTTTACATTAAACCCGTGAATCAATAATGGCATTAAACATATCACACATGCTTTATTTTAGCACACTGGATATCAAGAGAAATAAAGTTGAAATGTGGCTATAAAGGTTTCCACCAGAAGTACGTGGAACTGTGCCAAAAACATTTTTAAAAGCTTCGTGTTATATGAGAAACTTGTTCCACTTTGATAAAACAATGCAATATTAATAGAACGTTAACATAATAATTTAAAAGAGAATTAAATTTTGATATTTTGTGCTTACCTTTATATTATTATTAGAGTGGGCTATTTCAGTTAGGAGGTATAAATATCACGTGCTTGGTTAATTATAATAACCATTATTCGTTGTGTCCGGGAAACTACCATTTAAAAAAAGGCCTAAGTGACATTCCAAGAACCAGCAAAGATGTTAAAAAACTTTGCTGCAAACCAATCCATAGTATTGAAACAAAAAAAAAAATCTTTGTTTATTTAAGTAGCTTTAACCTAAAAAGTAATATCATTCAGTCAGCTTACATTGAATAATAAAAATCGGCCCAGAAATAATTCACACAAAAAGTCATGTGATTTAAATCCTCTATTTATTCAAATTCGTGATCTGAATGGCGTTATCTGACCAGAACAGTAAATAGGAAACGAATCCTTCAAGTATTGAAAGAAAGAATAGATGAGAAAAGAATGGTTAAAACGTTCTATATAAGCAGTGTGAATGGAAAAAGAAGCTAAGGACGACCGAGGATGTTCACCTTCAAAATAGTAAATTTCTAGGAAATGCGAATAAATGTAATTAGTTGTGGTTAAGGTATAAAGAAATACTAATAATGCTAATTTGTAAGTAAATAAGGGGGGGGGGGGGGGGTTGAAAAGGAATGTGATAAGCGAAAAAATGTTTGAAATGCCAAATTTCTTGAAAATGCGAATTAATGTAATACGGTGTGTTAGGTACGAATGAATACTAACTCAAATAATCACATGACATAGAAGGGAATACCGGGGCTCATGAAGAATTACCTAACTTTGCTGGAAACAAATTAGGAATATTGAACGATAAATTAATTTGATTGTTGATAATATTTTGGTTACTGTTTATGGTTTGCTTAATCTCAAGCGCAATAATAAAAACAAAATATTTAATCGGTCACCGCATCTGGCGTGTACATAAAACTCATGACTTTTCGTCAATTGAAGTATTTATTTTTTTCTGTTTCATTGCGAGCTTTAATATTTGTCTTGCGCAATGTTCGTATATACAGGACAAAATTGAAAGAGTCATTTTATGATTATACATTTTATTTATCACAAGATAATATAAACTCTGAAATTCTGACTCTCTTACCTATTACATGTTTTATAAAATTAGTTAGTTAATTTACTATCTTAAAAATTTCATCTTTAAATATTTGCCAAAGTAATATCGTCGAATATTCATAAACAGTAAAACTTTCTATTAGTAATCCAAGGGATTAGTTTGGAGCAAAATGTAACATTTTTGTTGGTTCTCGGGGTACCATTTGAGCTTTCAATGCGGTAAAAATTTGATCCATACATCCTATACATTCATAATAGCGCCCCAGACATCCAAAAGACGTCATCTTTTGTACTAAACACAGGAATTTAAAAAACAAGAATATTCTTTTAATTTAAAAATATGATTGTTTTTCCGGTAATGGTTCAGAGGATGGGAAGGCGACGTCTTCGCAGACGGCGGCCGCCGTGAGAGGAAATTAAATCCGGGAATTTTGCACAGCTTAACTGCAACTGAGTAGAGATCAGCTTCCCTAATTGCTGGCGCCGGCCCTGCATACGACCGCGTGGTTGAGGTTGGATTTCAGGGGAAATTGGATACATTAAAGGATTACAAAATATTATGTTTAGTCCAACTAATTAATGCCCACACACACTTAAATCAAGTTTATGTTTAATTAAGATTCCAAAATCAAAAACATTAAAATACATTTAATATGTGATGTTGTTATTTTTATTATAATTTAAAATAAATTACGTACAGCAAAACCTCGATATAGCGGACCTCTATTTAACCAACTTCGGATATAACGGACTAAAAATCCGGGCAAATTTGAATAAATTAAAAAGTGTCACCGCATGTACACAACTTTTAGCGGCCTTGATAATCACGTCATACGTCTAATACTAGAATTTGAGACAAAATGCCGAGGATGGAAGTGAAGATAGCAAAGAAGAAGAAACAACACTGCCAAAAATGAAGTTATCAGTGGTATATCTCGACGATCTAATAACATTTATTGACTATTCGGCAGAAAACGAAGTTAAACTAACTAACTAACTAACTAACCATCACGCCGTCTCCCCGAAAGGGTAGGCAGAAAGAATGGACTGTCACACTTTAACCGATGCGGCACTCCATCCTTCTCTTTTCGCCCCGCGGGAGACGCGGTGTGATGGGTTGCGAACCTCATCGCCACCAATAGGCATCTCCCGCGCACACTTCGATCTTCCAACATCCACAAAATAAATCTAAAACAAATAATATAAAATACAATGATATAAAATAAAATAACAAAATAAAAATAATTTAATACAAAATATTATTTTTAGATGGTGCACATTTGTCTATTTAATTTATATTCCACGAATCCACCGTTTTTTTAATTTAGCACATAATGTTTTTCCGATGTTGCACATGTTGACATGGACTATCCGGACTTTTGTGTTTATTTAATTTATGTTACACGTATCCACCGTTTTTTTAAATTAGCTGTTATATGATTGAATTAATGTTCCACGTATCCACTTTTTTATTTGGCAGTAATTAGGCACTTAAAACCAACCAACACCAGCAAGAACTTTAAAAGAATATTGAAGAAATTATTCAAATTGTCATTGGAACAAACTATATTATACCTACATATTTTCGTAATTTAAGAGAGTTGATTATAAAAAAAGCAGCTAACTTCAAAAGTGCAAACAAAACTTGATTCCCTTTTCAAAGCAGGATTACCGTAAGCAAGCGCGTCGATATCAAACAGCAATGTCACTTCACGACGAGTGTCCGAAGACAATAAATAGAATTTTGTTTGTGTTTTGTATTGTTTATTTATGTCCGAATACAGTGTACGAGTACATATTTTCAAAAAATATTATTTTGATTTATTTTAAACCAATTTTCATTGTACAATACATATAACGGACATTCGGCTTTAACGGACACCCCCTCCCCCAATTAGTCCGCTATATCGTGACCTTACTGTACTTCGAAAAGAGTACTAATCTGTAAAAAATATTTTTTATTTATATTCGTTTGAACATTTTTATGCATGCTTATCAATAACATAAAGTTCTAGAAAAGTTCGGGCGTCGGGCAGTGCGGTCCAGCTGGCGGACTTCTAGGCCAACGTTATCTGATCGAGCTGAGTTTGACACGACGAAGAAGAATATGTAAAAAATATTTTTTTTTGTTCCAAGTTACTATTTCTTAAAATTATAAGTACTCACTTGACGAAAATAAAACGGTATGTAGTACTGGTATTGTGGAGTTGCAGTGTTATTGCCTTATTTATTAAATAATTAATATTAATGAAAACGTCAGTTTTCTAGAAGTAATATAATATTTTATGGGAATGACATGTTTCGCCCTTCTAAGATTCTACATTTGATATAATACCTTAGAAGGGCGAAACAAGTCATTCCCAATAAATATAAAAACTTCTAGAAAACTGACGTTTTCATTCATATTAAATATTATTGCCTTATATTATTAATGTATTATAATCTGTTAATATTGAATTATAAATGTAATAATGATATTTAAATAAATATATAATTATATAATACTTTGTATTAAAACACTTTTTATTTTCACTGAACTCAGACATGTTTCGGTTACAAGTAACAATTATCAATGTATACAATTTTAGCAATCAAATAAAACAGAGTTTTCTTTATTAAATGTATTGAAATTTTGCATATTAATAATAAAAACTTAACTTTAAACAAATTTGAAATTAAAAAAGCCATTAAAAATAATGAACATATAATAAACAATTAAATTTAAATTCAATTCCCATGCTCGATATGTTCCCGTTACATCCCTCTTCTTAATCCTAATTATACCCCTTCCACTTTTATATATAACTCGATCTCTATTTAGTGTACAAGTGACCGCACTGTTTTATTTGATTGTTAAAATTGCATACATTGATAAAGGTTACTTGTAACCGAAACATGCCTGAGTTCAGTGAAAATAAAAAGTGTTGTAATACTAAGTATAATTATATTTATTCAAATATGAATCAACAAAACAAAGTGAAGGCGAATATAGAAGTGATAATGATAGTTTCATTTTTTGTAAACATGTTGGGTCTCTACTTTGGTTGCTCTTTTAAATAGTTCTAGAAGTACACCTCTTTAGATACCTATTTACACATTACATTCACATCTTCAATGTGAGAAAAAGTAGCTTATTTTTATGGTGAAGGAATCAGGTCGTGTTCTGGCTTGAACCCAAATTCCCAGAATCAAGAGTAAAGCGCCTAGATATCCAATAGAGTTTGTCCAAGAAACAATAAATATTAAAAATATTTTGTAAACAAAAAAAATATGCACATTGTTTAAATATGTGTTTTACTGTCTGCAATATATTATACTCATATATTTACTTTTTATGAATTAAAACACTGTTTTTTCACTTCAGAGTTTATTTTTCTCGATATATTTCGAAGGCTTTACACCTTCACCATCGGGAGAATGATATAAATTGTTATCACATTGATTAAGGTGTGATGTCTTGGAACATGTTGATAAACATAAACTCAAAAGTGAAAAAAAAGCGTTTTAATTAATTAAAAAACTGTCTTAATGGATTTTCATAGCGTTAACGCCTTATATTTACAAGCATTATAAACAAACGCTAAATGCCTCAAACTAAACACCGAAGATATTCTAGTGTTTGAAGATCTGAGTATTTATATTTGAAACGAAACTCAGGCTGATGTTTTTACTTAAAAGAGCGCCTCTTAAATGAAACACGGTACAATGAAAGCATTTTTGTGTTCCAACAAAGTTACCGTTTAGAAATGTTTATTTTGGATTCTGCTTGTTGAAAGGTTTCCTTAAAACACACCACTTTTTAAGAGCGGCAATATTTCATCATTTTTTCATCAGGCAAGATCGACAGCGGATACGGCGGCCATCATGCTTCTGCCGGGACGGGATTATTGCTTATCCTCGTCAGATTGTGCGGGATTTCCGCTTCCATTATCCCAACTCTTCTGCCATAATAACATTTCTTTCACTCTTATCGTTCCAAGGACATTGATTGCTAAGCTGTGTTCAATTTAATTTTTTACGGTAAGTCCGTGCTTATCTGACAATTGATCTATGTGTCTTACCTTCATTACATCTCCGTTTCATTTTTATTCACATAAAGAAGGAACACACACAAAAATAATATTTTCTGATTATATTCTGAGATGATTTTCATAATATATTTAAGAAAGTTCTATTACAACTAACTAACTAACTAACCATCACGCCGTCTTCCCGAAGGGGTAGGCAGAGAATATGGACTGCCACACTTTTCTTTCCTGACATATTTCTTTCGCTTCCTCAACATTCATACATCGTGTCATGCACGCGCGTCGATTTCTCTGACTCCTCACATGGCCGACATTCAATATTTGATTTATTTGATCGTGCCACGTTTTCCTCGGTCTTCCTCTATTTCTGGTTCCATTTACATCGTTAACATATAATTTTTTCACCATTCTTTCTTCATTCATTCTTTCCATATGTCCAAACCATCTTAATGATCCTTTCATTATTTTGTTCATATTTGTACGTTTCGATGTGACCAAGCTGCAGGATGAAGACGTCCGAAATGAGTACCAGTTGGAACTCGCTGGAACTCGTTGGAACTCGTTGCGGATATGGATACACACGAGGCATGGGGTCAGATCTCAGAGGTTTTCTCGGATGTTAATGGCAGACTTTTGGGCCACAATACTAATAAGAAGAAGCCCTGGATGTCTGACGCCAGTTGGGGACTGATCGAGCGACGTAATGAAATAAATCAGCAACTGCTGCAGGCACAGACTCGGGCAGAAAAGGAGACACTGCAGGAAGAACGTAAAGAATGTCGCAAATTTATAAAGCGACGCATCAGAGAGGACAAGCGCTTGTACATATCTAATTTGGCAAATCAAGCACAGTCTGCTGCAGCCCGGAAAATTTTTGGAGATGTGTACAAGATTACCAAGCAACTCTCTGGAGACGTTTTCTCGCATCGTGTTAATCGCCCTATTAGAGACAGGTTGGGAGTACCAATTGCCTCCTTAGACAAGCAGCTGGCTCGATGGCACGATCATTTCTCAGGCATCCTCAGCAATGTTCCAGACGCCGCAACTGCCCCACAAACGGAGGAACCCAATCAGCCCTTGCTGCAAATCGCTACTCACCCTCCTACGCAAACCGAAATAATGTCAGCAATCCGCTCTCTAAAGAACAATAAGGCTCCTGGCAGTGACGGGATTGTGGCTGAGATGCTCAAGGCAAGCGAGACCTCCTCAACGAGCATCCTGGCCCCTCTGTTGGAACGCATATGGATCTCAGAGAGGCTGCCACCCGCCTGGAAGGAAGGACTCCTTGTAACAGTGCCCAAAAAAGGAGACCTGAGCAACTGTAACAACTGGAGGGGAATCACTATCCTTTCCGTGGTGACAAAGATCCTTGCGAGAATTATACTGAGGAGAATGACTAGTGCACTCGAAGGAGGTATGCGAGAGGAACAGGCTGGCTTCCGAAGTGGCCGGTCTTGCGTTGAGCACATAAATACACTCCGCATCATAATTGAAGAGGCCTCTGAATGGCAGTACAGCATGTACCTAACGTTCGTCGACTTTGAAAAGGCCTTCGATACATTATCGTGGACTTCAATCTGGTCAACTCTCATTAGCAGAGGAGTCCCACAGAAGATTGTGAATATCATCAGGGCAATGTATGACGGTTGTTCTTGTCGTGTAGTGCACCAGGGCAAACTCTCCGAGGCCATCAAACTGAGTGCGGGAGTGCGACAGGGATGTCTACTATCACCCCTGCTCTTCATAGTGGTTCTGAAGGATGTGTTGCGCCGTTCTTTCGACGGTCCCCGTGGCATTCCATGGATGCGTGATACCCAGTTGGAGGATCTGGATTATGCTGATGACCTCTGTTTGCTTTCGGTAAACCGGGTGGATGCGGAGCGGAAACTTTGTAGACTTCACGAGGAAGCGGCAAAAGTAGGTCACAAGATTAACATGTCCAAGACAGTAGACCTACGAGTGTCCACAAATGACTCCACCCCAATCTTGCTCCACGGTGTCCCCCTTGTGACCACGACCAGCTTCTGCTACCTCGGTAGTATGATAGCAGGCTCGGGAGGTACGGAGGAGGATGTAGCCAGCAGACTTGACAAGGCAAGGGGAGCTTTCGCTATGCTTCGCCCTGTATGGCGCTCCGGTATCATTTCGAGAAAGCTCAAGCTCCAAGTATTCAGAAGTAACGTTAAAAGCGTACTGCTGTACGGATGTGAGACTTGGAAGTCTACCGCAGACGTTATTGGTAAACTCCAGGTGTTTATTAATAGGTGCCTTCGCTCAATATTCAAAATCTATTGGCCCCAAACAGTGTCAAATGCCGTTCTCTGGACCATGGCAGGCGAAAAGCCAATTAGAGAACAAGTCGCTAGACGCAAATGGCAGTGGATCGGTCACACTCTGAGACGGAACCCAGCCTGCATCGCTCAGGGCGCACTAGACTGGTCCCCTATGGGGGAAAGAGAAAGCGAGGCAGACCTAGAGCCACCTGGAGAAGAACCCTGCAGGACGAGGTTAAGGCAGCAGGTCTCACTTGGGACGATGTTAAGCATCAGGCATGCGATAGAGTCGGGTGGAGAAGATTCCTTGAGGCCCTATGCACCACGGAGGTGTGACAGGACAAAAAGAAGAAGAAGATAGGATCAACTACTTCAGTAAAATCTGACATTTGAAGAAGTTTCATGCTATTCGTTTTCTACTTGAAGTACAAATGGAATATAATGAAAAGCCGTTACATAATTCATACGAATGAAACCATCTGTTTTTTTGAAGTTTTATTTAAGGTGTATAACTTTGCTTCCGCCGTTTTTTTTCCGAAATTCGAGGCTTTATCGTAAAAAACTGGTTATACATTTATGATTCAAAGTATTGTCCATCGCTGGCCACTACTTTCTCCCATCTTTCGGGCAGCATACGAATCCCGCGTTGAAAAAACTGGTCATCTTTTGAAGCGATCCACGAATCGATCCAATTTTTTACTTCTTCATAAGACCAGAAGTGCTGGTCAGCTAGGCCGTGTGCCATTGATCGAAACAAGTGATAGTCCGAGGGAGCAACGTCTGGAGAATACGGCGGGTGGGGTAGGACTTCCCATTTCAAAGTTTCCAAGTATGTCTTGACCACTTTCGCAACATGGCGTCGAGCATTGTCATGCTGTAAAATCACTTTATCATGTCTCTCGTTGTATTGCGGCCGTTTGTCTTTCAATGCTCGGCTCAAACGCATTAATTGCTTTCGATAACGATCGCCTGTGATTGTTTCAGTCGGTTTTAACAACTCATAATACACTACGCCGAGCTGGTCCCACCAAATACTGAGCATAACCTTGGAACCGTGAATATTCGGTTTGGCCGTCGACGTGGAAGCATGGCCGGGATATCCCCATGATTTGCTGCGCTTGGGATTATCGTAATGAACCCATTTCTCGTCCCCAGTCACAATGCGATGCAGAAATCAATGCAATCTTGCAAGCAGCTGTTCACAAACACACAAACGCCGTTTAACATCTCTCGGCTTCAACTCGTACGGCACCCAATTTCCTTGTTTCTGAATCATTCCCATGACTTTCAGGCGTTTTGAAATGGCTGGTTGCGTCACTCCCAATGATCCTGCCAATTCTTGTTGCATTTGACACGAGTCTTGATCAAGTAATGCCTCCAATTCTACATCTTCGAAAACCTTCTCTCTTCCACCACCATGCTGGTCTTCGACGTTAAAATCACCGTTCTTGAAGCGTTGAAACCACTCTCGGCACGTTCTTTCACTAATAGCGGCCTCACCATAGGTATTTGAGAGCATTCGATGAGCCCCAGCCGCAGTTTTGTTCATATTAAAGCATAAAATTAAAACCTCCCGCAAATGACGAGAATTTGGCTCGTAAGCTGACATGTTTAATCGGGAATAACTTTATGATGCAGACACAAATCGACTAATATTTCGATGGCGCTATGTTTACAAATACTTAAGCTTATTGTATGACATCTATGATCTATTTATTCCAACTACCACTTACCGCTACTGCCATCTATTGCAAAACGGCGGAAGCAAAGTTATACACCTAATATTATTTTATGTGTATGACATTTTTCGCCTGTCAAAGGAATTATCACATATTTGTGACATTTGATAATGCCTTTGACAGACTAACTAACTTACCATCACGCCATTTCCCGGAAGGGTAGGCAGAGAGGATGGATCGCCACAATGCTCTGTCCTGGAATACCTATCAGGCTTCCTCTACATTCATACATCGTACCATGCACGCACATCGATTTTTCCGACTTCGAATGTGGCCGCCTTTTAGTAATTAATTAATTTGGTCATGTTTTCCTCGGTCGTAATCGGCTTCTTTTTCCACTCACGCTGCTTGTGTAAAACTTTTTAACCATTCTACTCTCATCCATTTGTTCCATATATCCCAACCATCTCAAGGATCCTTTTTTAATTTTATCCATGATGCAGTCATCTGCCTTACATTTCTTTCTCATTTTTTCTTTCGGTATTCTATCATACAACGTTTTCCCGCACATTCTTCTTAGTGATCTCATTTCTACTGCGTTTATCTTGCTTTCATTCTTCTTTTGCCAGCTCCAAGCTTCACTTCCATACATGAGGGTTGGCATTAGAACTCCATTATGTATCTTTGCTTCTGTGGATATATTTTCTGTGGATATATTATTTTTTGACTTAGACAGGCAAAAAATAATTAGATTCATTCGATAGGTAAAGCAGTTAAAATCCGTTTGTCGCACTGACTTAAGAATTTAGTTATATACCTAAATTAATTACCCCTTCTTTCTTCTTCTTAAAGAGTTTATCATTCTTTTTAAAGAGTTTATCATTGAAAGTTTCTTAGTAAGGTTTATTTCTATGACACAATTCAAAACTTTCTATACTATGAGGCCTTTGTGGTTTATTAGGAAAGCCGAAGGATTGGGTACGAGAAAATTAAATTTCCAAAGAACAAACAAACAGGATTACGTTACAGTGTATTGGTTTTGCGAAGAAACGTTTCTGGATTGTAGATGAAAGATGGAAGATGAAGAGACTTGAATAATCTTCAATCAGTCGGGTAATTGTAAATTGTATCAAGGAGGAAAACTTGTTATATTTTTTTAATCATAAATGAATATATTTGTTGGCTAAAAATAAATCAATTAGTAGTAAAAAAATTACACATTGAAAGCATAGTAAGATTCTTATGTATATTTTGAAATATATCAGATTTAATTAATGCGAATGAAAACGTCTGTTTTCTAGAATATTTTTTATATACTCTGTGTATGATAGTGTCAAATGAAAATATAAGAAGTGAATGCGGTGTGAATGATGGTGTTATAAACAAAATAATGAAAGGATTATTAAGATAGTTTGGACACATGGAAAGAATGAATGAAGAAAGAATGGTAAAAAAATTATATGTTAACGATGTAAATGGAACTAGAAAAAGAGGAAGACCGAGGAAAACGTGGCACGATCAAATAAATCAAATATTAAATGTCGGCCACGTGAGGAGTCAGAGAAATCGACGCGCGTGCATGGCACGATGTATGAATGTTGAGGAATCGAGATAAATATGTCAGGAAAGAAAATTATGACAGTCCATTCTTTCTGCCTACCCCTTCGAGGAGACAGCGCGATGGTTAGTTAGTTAGTTTGTTAAAAGATATTATCATTTTATTTTATTATTTTGTTGAATAACTCTTTACATCAAGACAGCGCAAACCATGTCAGTGTGAGACGGCGTGATGGTTAGTTAGTCAGTAAGTCAGTTAGGAGATCGTATATTTACCTAGTAAAGCTTAAAAGCAAGAAAAACTATTCAATTCTTATTTAACCTGATATGTGTACATCTTCTTTATCTTCTTATATTACCTAAAACCTTTTTAAAACGGACGTTTTGTTTCGTATAAATAATATAATATGGAGTTTTATATCATTGTTCAAGAAACAATAAAATAAAATTATATGATTCACATCTAGCTAAGTAACTAGCTCTAATGACCTCCCCAGAGAAATAAGGTCACAAGTGGATAGGGCTGCAGCGGTTGCAGGCTGCCTGAAAGATGTCATATGGAGAAACAAGGACATGAGGACCGACAGCAAGGTACGCATCTATAAGACCTGTGTGCGACCAATCCTCACATATGGCATTGAATCGAGGGCAGACACTGTCAAGACAAAGAACATGCTCAGGACAACCGAGATGAAAACGCTCCGCGTTATAGCTGGCAAGACCCTACGTGATCGAGTTAGGAATACAGCAATCCGAGAAATCTGCGATGTCGAAGATGTGGTCAGATGGGGACGTCAAAGACGGCGATACTGGCATCAACACGTAGAAAGGATGAGCTCAAATAGGATACCACACATAGCTCTCCATGGAACGCCAAACGGACAACGCCGACCAGGCAGACCCCCGAAACGGTGGAGAGAAAGCTGGAGTTCAGCGTCTCAAGAGAACCCGCCTGAAATAACAGACTCCTGAGTCCACCAAAAGCGAAGAAGAAGAAGAAGATTCACATCGATATATGTATAAGGTTTGGTACAAAGGTTTGATAAATTGAGTAAATAACAAAAGATGTACAAACAAAATAATGAATAGCATTTTAACGGGAAGGTTTCTCTTCTATGTCAAATTAACGAAAAGCCGGCATATTGATTACTATGCTTAATTATTGTAAGAGGGTGTCGGTATCTTGTATGTGTATACAAATCACGAAGTCTCGATGTTTCTACATTATTTGTAAGCCTTCTGAATCAACACCCGCTTGCCCTTCCAGTACTGTGGAAGTAACATATTAAATGAAATGAGTGAAATAGAAAAAGAACTAACACAATTGAAAAGTTTCGTCCGCATTGCGTCTTCGTTAACAAAACTTGTATAAAATTCTTTATGCCAACACGATTCTAATACAAATTATTGATAGTTTTGCTAGTTTTATAACCAAATATAAGAAATATTAGATATCAATTTGAACACTCCATTTTAATTGTTAAATTTACAATACTGTTACCTATCCCAATTTTTATTATACATCATTTGAAAATTTCGCGACAGCTGTTTCGCCAACCGATGATGACACCATCAGGTGTTAAAAACAACTTGTTTAATTATTCAGCTGTTTGTAATACCTTATTTTGCTAACATAAGTTGGTGAAACAGCTGTCGCGACATTCTCAAATAGCGTACGAGTATAGTAAAAATATTGTTATTAAAAGTGGAAAAACACAAACAAAATTTAGAATATAATCGAAACCCCAAATATTTCTCTGAGATCTTGGGTATACATACCCATGTAATTTGGTGTCCGCTTCGCACGGATATACTTTCACAGAAGATAAGATAAGATCACAGAAATTATAAATCTACCGTGACAATCTATGCACATAAAATCGTACCTGTTATTAAAATTACATTCCTTATATGGACATTTTTCCAGTTTTAAAATAGCACTGGGATGACTAAACTTTATACAAAATAAAGTTTTTTTGTCTGTTTGTAGTTTTCTAGCAGATATTTACTAATATTTATGACTGGTTGACGGCCTTCATGACAGATTGGCAACAGCTATGACTACCATACCGCAGGTCCGTAAAAAATCTCATTCTCTCTTTGGGTCTGGTAGAATTCACTTGACAATAAAAATGTCGATAGACTAAGGTCACCACAAGTCATGAGAATTAATAGCGAAAAACTATATAAAGTAATTAAGTGAGAAACTATCACATTAAAAAGGCCCATTTGGCATACAAAGAACAAAGAATATAAATAGACTTTGCTGCAAACTAATCCCTAGGATTGAAACATAAAAAATGGTTTAGCAAATATGTTTAAATTGAAAGTGGTATTACTGAAATAACCCAAGGGTCTCAATTTTAATCACGACCAAATAAATTATTTCCTGAAAATCCGACATCACGAATTTCAAACATTTGAATTGTGCCTCTCCTGGCTCTTGAAGGGAAATTCAATTACATGTCACGGTAAATATAATTAGGCGGACAGGCCGCTAAGTTCTGAAATTAATATTGTTCGAGAAGAGAGAAGAGTATTTGCAATTCGGTAACTGTTCGGGGGAATATTCATTATGAGTTTCAGGTGGATACACAAATCATGTTTCTAAACCAATTTTCGCATGAATGAAGTACATTCGTCATACAAACTTGTAAGCAAGTAACTTACAATTAAAATTAACACTAGCTTATAAATAGAGGATTCTAAACATATATACATAATACGAGTAACTATCTAACTAACTAACCATCACGCCGTCTCGCCGAAGGGGTAGGCAGAAAGAATGGACTGCCACAATTTTCTTTCCTGACATATTTCTCTCGCTTCCTCAACATTCATACATCGTGTCATGCACGCGCGTCGATTTCTCTGACTCCTCACATGGCCGACATTCAATATTTGATTTATTTGATCGTGCCACGTTTTCCTCGGTCTTCCTCTATTTCTGGTTCCGTTTACATCATTAACATATATATTTTTTACCATTCTTTCTTCATTCATTCTTTCCATATGTCCAAACCATCTTAATGATCCTTTCATTATTTTGTTCATGACACCATCATTCGCACCGCATTCGCTTCTTATATTTTAATTCACACTCTATCATACACAGAGTATCCACGCATTCGTCTAAGAGATCTCATTTCTACTGCATTTATTCTGCTTCCATCCTTCTTTTGCCAGTTCCATGCTTCGCTTCCATACATACGAGTATATTCTAAATATATATTATTAAAACAAAATCTTTATCATTTTCATCTTCCTTTTTTTCTAGGCGTTACATCCCGGTGTGGGATTTGCTTTTGCATTTCCAACTCCTTAAATAGATCTTCTAAGAAGGCGCTTTTGATCCAGTGGAAATAGGAGGCGTTGAGATGCAACATCCGCCCCTGGGTAATACAAGCAGAATGCGCTGAAAAGTTGATTAATACTGAAAATAAAATTTTAGTATACTTTACGTAAGAGGTGCGCCATCGAATTACAGCTTGAAAAAGTGGGCAATCACCCAAAAAAGTTAAATAACTATGGATTTCATAAATGATTTCAAAAGGTGTTGAATTAATTTTTTAATGAGGGTAGGTGAATTTCATATAAAAGGGGGTGTTATACAATACGAGTTTGGAAACCTGTGTATTAAATGATAAAAAAATAATCTATATTAAATATATAATATTAAATTTTATTATTAAATACTGTTTATATTTTGTATGAGAAAACTTTGTTCCGACCTAATTCTACCTTTCAAATAGTATGACCCATTCCATTAATCTTCTTACATGCTTTTCTACTATTATCTTTTTATATAACCAACCCTCTTTTATTCTAACTATTTAATAATTGATGGTTTTCATAATTTTTTATTAATTTCCCATTTATGACTGAAAATTTTGATTAAATGTTTTGTAGAAAGTGACTGTAGACGTAAGTTTTTTTGTCCCAAAAAAACTTGATCAAAAGCGAAAAATTTTCTTAAAAAAGAGTGATAGAATTTAACATTATTTTTATTGTCTAATGCAAAATATTGGATGTATAAAATGATTGGTTTTAAAATATTATTATGCCTAGTTAACTTATTATATAATATAATAGTATTAAACATGTTGATTCCAACGTACCGACCATATTTAACAATGAAAAGCTTTTCTAGAGTTGAATTTTTTTACTCTAATGTCTTGTCTCCTCATTGCCGCAATTCCTACCCGAAGTCCTTTGTAGCGGGAACCGCCGTCAAAATAAACACCCTTTGTCAGGACAACAGGGTACCGATTCCTTCACGGCTGAGTTGGCTCACGAGGAAAAATGAACATGCCAATCCTGGGAAATAAAGCGCCGAGCAGTATGCAGAGGTTCTACTTCATTGGTGTGAGTGATTTTGGTGACTTTAAAATCTATCCTATGCCATAGAGTCTTTATAAACTTATCGTTTTCTACTACGTTATTTCATAGCACTTGTTATTCTCATAAGGTTTGTAATGGCTAAAATATATGGAAAATTGCGTATTATTAAGATGAATCTACTCATAACACAAAGTATTTTTTACTTATTTGAAATACATTTATTTACCATTTATAATATTTCGAACTTATACTCTACCTTCCTTAATGTGAAAAGATAAATAATTTTAAATAAAGTTAATTAAAACTTTTGAATAAGTTTTATAAACTATTATACTGAAAAAATACACAGAGAAGGATGGGTACTATCCGAAACATGTTTATAATGAGTGCAATAAAGTGCTATTATTTAATAGTGAAAAAGTAAATGCTATGTTATTCAAAAGATGTTCAAATGTGAATCCACAGCACAAATAGAAGAAATGTAATGTTTAATTTATAATGTTGTTTATGTACATATGTCAAGTATGTTTTGGAAATATCAATCTGAAAAAGTTGAAATTAAATTCTTTGACATCGTGAATTTCAATAAATCTGATTTCAAATGGTGTTTTACGTAATTGCCTAGGTCTAACCGAATGAACTAAAATACGATTTTATTTTATTTACACAAACATACTGAATTTTCCATATATTTAAAGAATGGTTTGAGATTGTGTGCTCTTTACTCTCCTCACACCCATTGCGAGAAACAGAAATTGAAGTTGTTCGTCTTTGCTCCTTACGTTGACTTATTTTCGCTTGGATGGAACTCGCAGTGAAAAGATGTGTTCTGGGAGTCCATTAAAGCTTAGCAATACATCGGGAACTCATGCAAATATCTTTTCTGTTCAAAGCGTGCATTAGCCTAGAATTTTCTGTATGGAGATTCACTTATCGGGCTGTCTTGGGTCTCTTGACATTATAGAATTCAAAATTTAAGCGTTTTTTTTGCACACGGATTCACACGTTGCGATTTGTAGCAACTATAATATAATCTGTCTACTATAAAATCGGGGAATACTTAGCGCAAATAAATAGGTTTATAAAATAAAGATAAGCTTGTTTATGTATTAATTATTTCATATTATTTAAAAATGTTCAAACTGTTAATATAAAAATAAACAAGAAAAATCTTTAGATTAAAATTAATAACAATGTTTTCATTCCATTGTTATGTATTAAATATTTATAAAGAAAAAATATTAATCCCAACATGTTTCGATGGTGACCTCCTTCATACTCAGGTAAAGTATTATGTATAACTTCACACTAAAAGCATTTTCATTTAACTAATAAAGTTTGATTTCATAAGTAATATCACTGTTTTAACAGTTTTATAAATTCTTTTCCAAATTACAACGGAATACTTTAACCTTCAATAAAGTGAACATATCTTTGTTTAAAATCCTACCGGTTTTGTTTTAAATCGAAGTTAGCCAAAGAAATAAAACAGTAGTTTTTATTTCATACCATAACTGCATACTAAGTATTTCATTTGCGTTTAAAGAAAACTGAAGTAATTAAACTAAAATAATAAAAAAATAAATAAAGAAAACTTTTTAAAATGTGAATTTAGTTACAATTCACAAATGTTTGTGTTTTTGACCGGTTTCGGCAGCTCGCTGCCATCTCCTGATGGAGCTGTCATAACCAGTCAAAGACACAAATATTAGTGGATATAAACTAAATATACATTCTCAAAAGGTATTTTTAATTTTAGTTATTTATAATGAACTTCTACCATGAAATTTCAAATAACCAAATTATTTATTTAATTAAACCAAGGCTCACGAACATCACGGAATAGACGGTTCACTGTAAAAGGGAAAACAGGTATATCGCATGAATATGTATAATGCTTATTTATTCCAATCATAGTATAATGAAAATAGAATGTCAAGTACTTGGAATGTAGGCCAAATGTAATGGTAGAAGTATTTCAATTTCATATCAAAGAAATGCAAATGGAAGCTGGATACAAATGCAGATTTTAATTGCTGTTAATGCCTCGGGCTGGGGAACGAATTTGCATCTTCAAATCTCCATCACCCGGTTGTTAGTCACGCCACAGTATCACCTCGAGATGACTGAAGGATAAAATTTATAATCTTGCCACTTCCGTAGTTCATTAAAGAGGGAAGACGGTTCGGAGCTATTTGAAAATGAAAACCCGCTTTATTCTGGGAACTCAAATGGTGAAATTTGTTTTTATAAAAATGCTTGTGTGGCTTTTAATATTACATGTTTTCGTTCTTTAAAAAAAAAAAATTACATGCATAAAAATATAAAATAAATAAAACGTGTTAACAGCGTGCTAAAAAAAACGCAAAAAGATTTTATCAATCGAATCGATTGTCTGGAAGACCTTTCATTTATATAGAAAGATTTTTTTGTTTTTTATATTCGATAAATTTTTAAATGATTTAAATAAAAATATGTACATTTTTATACATTCACATTTTTATACACCAATCATTTTTTATTTAAATATATAACCTTTTAATTGCATATTAATTATTAATTTTATTTTTCTTTAAAAGCTATTCATAAACGTTTATGGTTTTAATTTTTTTTTGTATTATGTATAAAGCTTAATGAAGTCATGATGTCACAAAGGCACATCATCATCATCTTCTTGGCGCTACATCCCGGTGTGGGACTTGGCATCCTCCACAACGGTCCTCCACTGACTTCTGTCCCTGGCCATCTCCCTCCATCAGTAAAGGCCATTGTGTTAGTGTTATAATGGCACAAAGGCACATATACGTTTTAATTGTCATAATGAAAATTGAGCGTCTGCCTGCAAAAAAATCGTTTTAAAAAAAATAGAAGTGTTAAATTTGAAAGAAAATTTATTGCAAGCCTGGGTAGAACGTTTATTCCACAAACAGAATGCTGCAATGTTGTTAATTTAAATATTTTCTTAGGATATAGAAGGGTTTTCATTTCCATACAATATTGTAAGGGCATAATGAATCTTTTGAGCACATTGAAGAGTGTGAGTTTGAATTTTTTGAAAAGAAAACTGCCAACCTCTGACATGGGTCGAAATATTATTCCAAGGGTCGGAACTTTTGAACCAAACGGGATATATGATTCTATTGAATTGTCGGCTGACGAACTTTGATTTTGTGGAGAGCAGAACGTAATTAATTTACGCTTTGAATTTTCTGACTTAAAAACGCTTTGGACAATTTATTAGGTTTATTAAAATGATGTTTTTGTAAATAACAGAACCAAAAAATAAAATGAAATTTTTGGCGAAAAATTCTATTTATGCGCGGATTAGCTTTTAATAATTTTGTTTTTATTGAATAAACTTGTAAACCTCATTGAAATAAATTATAAAATAAGAAATAGTAGAATGCCAATATTTATATAATAGAGTTTAACGCTTTGGGACCCGACTCCTTTTTCTCAAATAAAGTAAATTTATTTACGGGGAATATATAAGTAATATATACTCCTACATTTTACAAAAAAATTTACTTAAATTCCTCAATCAACTCATGGATAATCATTAACAATTGAGACTCAAAGGTCTCAAACGATTTACAGTACTAAATATACTAGTAATTAAGACTATGATATTTCGATAATGATGTATTTTATTTTATTTATCTTATTTTAAATGTAAAATCTATTGATAAAAAAATATCTTAGCCATTTTTAAATTTTATGAAATGTACTGTAATTTTTTTTAATGAGGAAATAATCATATTCTTTGATGAACATGAAATATGCAATAAAATGTTTGAGTTTTATATTCACGTCAAATTGATAAAAAAGTATTAATTAAATTAGAAACTTATGGAGTATGTAAAAAAAATTAAACTTCAAATAAAAATAAAAAATCATTCAGCGATACGATAAAATTATTTTCGGCCATCCACGACTATGTGAAATATACGAAGAAAGTTTCAATCTTTATCCAACTTTAATTTGTCTTGTGTAACTATAAATAATATTCCCTTGAGCCGTTCAATTAATGGAATAAAAAGCTTGAAGCTTAACACGAAAGCTTAGACTGACATTCCCTCATAAGCTTTAAGTAGGGATCTGCCGTAAGTATGTTAGTAGAAATGTCAGTGTCACGAGCTTATTTAGAACTGTCAGAACCCCGATCATTCCTTCTTCAGTAATGACAGTTCTCCATCCAGACTTGTGGATAAACTCTTTATATTATTTCCTTCAATTTTAAAACCACTTCCGAGCAAGTGTATGCTTAAATATAGCGTAGCGCAGAACAATTCACAAATTTATATGCTTTATTCGTTTACATTCATTAAGTGATCATATTTAATTAACCATAAGTTAGATACAAACATTTCATAAATACGAAATGTCTATAATAGAACTAAACAATATTATTTTTACCACTGACTTCGCAGTTGCAAATCATAAATAAAGTTCAAATAAACAGTTTTCAACTTTTTTCCATGTATGTTTTCACATTTGAACTCAGTTTTTTTTCTCGACACTTTATTTCACCATTCGCAGAGATTTTTCATAAAAATGTTTGATTTATTGATTCTACGTTTCATCTACATTTTTTACAGAATTATAACCATCTGAAGCATATCTGTGAATAGTGAAATAAAGTGAAAAAAAACCCCATTTTTTTAAACAAATAATAATACTTCATTACCTCCGGGTTTTGATATAACGTGTAACTTGACGACCTTCGTGGCAGAGTGGTTACGATCTCTGACTTCCATGTTAAAGGTCCTGGGTTCGATTCCCGGCGATGGCAGTGTGATTGTCACACTGTCTTTGGTCTGGTGTAGAATTCACGTGACAATAAAATGGCGATAGATTGGCTACCTGTCACGTGTCACGAGAATCAATATAATAGCTAAAAAATAAAAATTGTACACAGTAATTGGGTCCAAATGACCTGTTGTGTACATAAAAAAAAAAAAAAAACTTGATACTGTCAGAACACGGCATTAGGTGGTCCATCAATAACTGAAAGGTGGCCTTATTAGTGGTAGGAAAAAAATTGAGCATGCATATCACAAAGTGTGAATACAAAGGAAATATCGAAATATATGTCAGGATAGAATGTTTCGTTCTTTTTACTTATACATCCGAAATTACGGCTCGATGATTAGTTATTTTTTTTAGACTATTAGGGCGACAATATAAACAATTCAAATATCTTTCTTATATACATTATGGTTTTATTTTTTAAGTATTCTTTATTTATTCGCTGAAATAAATAAAGATAGCGAAATTATTATGACCATTATGCGCAAGAAACTTGAAAACTTCGCGGCCGTTATGAGAAACGAGAAATATGAACTGCTGCAATTGTTTATTTAAAGGTAAAATTGAAGTAAAATGAAGTGTCGGGAGAGTAAAAAAACCTTTGAGAATGGTTCAGTTGCAGTGTCAAATCCTTATTTAGATCTACTGCATACAATGTAAATATAGTCACGATATTGTTCAACCACAAACAGGAGATGAAAAAAAATAAGAAGAAATTCTTATTTTATTGAACGCTAAGGCATTAACACTTTGGAATTCCATAGTAATATACTTAGGAAATTGAAAATAACTTTGTTTAATCCACAAAATATTAAAACAATAAAAAAAACACGACATGTTTCGGAGGATACCTCCATTTTCAGGTGTAAAAATATAGTAAAAACTAAACAAAGAAAGTCTCTGCAAACAACAGAGACTTTCAGAGTGCATTAGTAAAGATTTCTGCTTAATGCTTCCCAATCTTAATAGATGACGCTAGTATAGAGTGAACTAAAATATGTAAAGATAAGCGCAGGATGCTAGCATATAAACAAATTCCAAAAATTTGTCAGATGTGGTGGTCATAAGAAGGGCGGAATGGGGAATGTTGTTAAACATAAAGCGATCGCTCAACCCAACCAATGACAGGTCATAAGTCCTGTAATCGCCTCGGCCACCACATTCTGTTCCCAGAAAAACAATTGACATCTTCGTCTCTATTGAGGTACAATTAACCCTTATAAACAAAGAAAGACTAATATAAAAACGCATTTAAAATTCGATGCAATAATTTAAATTTAAAAATTATTTAAGCGCAGTAGCAAATTTAAATTTAAATTATTGTATCGAATTTTAAATGCGTTCTTATTAGTATTTCTTTGTTTAGTGTTTATTATATTTTTACATCTGAAGATGGAGGTATCCTCCGAAACATGTCGTGTTTTTTTTATTTTGTGGATTAAACAAAGTTTTTTTCAATTAACTAACTAACTAACTAACCATCACGCCATCTCCCTGAAAGGGTAGGCAGAAAGAATGGACTGTCACACTTTTACTGATGCGGCACTCCATCCTTCTCTTTTCGCTACGCGGGAGACGTGGTGTGATGGGTTGCGAACCTCATCGCCACCAATAGGCATCTCCCGATTCAATTTAATAAGTATAATACTTATTCGGTTTTTAATGTTCATGTATACATTATAATTTGTTGGCATATTTTGACTAAACAAGTGTTATTATAAATAATTCTTTAAAAAAACATATTGTTAATGTATATACTCGTATACTGTTTCAAAGATGCCTCAATTTTGTTAATTTTTTTTTATCTACTGAGGTGTCCTTAATTATTGGAAGTCAACTGAAGGTCGTTCCCAAGATAAAAAAGTCGGAAAAATCGACGCATCATATGTTGAGGAAGGAGGTTAAGAACTAATTATATTATAGAATAATGTTTGCGTACATCGTATCTGCCTGAATGGTATACCTCCAGGGATATAACATGATGCTGTTTCTAACTATGTTTTTACTACAAATTTAAGCATATTTATATAGCTCGTGTAGGCGTGAATTTGAGCAAACATAAGATAAATATATTAATCAATATGATTTAAGTACTTCTCCATACAAACATCCAGCGGCACGTGGTTGGCGTGAAAACATGAATATTATTTTGCGTTTACGTGGAAATTGAAATCGTGATCTGGCGAATATTTTTTCTATAATAAATCAGTTTCAAGATGAAATGGATCTCATTCTATTGAGACTCTGAAACGGAAAACAGGTGAGTATTTACATTTGGGTGTATGGGTTGGTAAGAAATAAGAAAAAGTTTAGCTTTGCAGAGTTCCAAGTTGAACACAATATTTTTTTTATCATTAAATCAATCTGAATTACCTATATTTTTAAAAATTGTTCGAACAGAATGCTTACTTTTTAAATTTGAAAAAAAAAGGCGGATCCGGAAAAATCAACGTGCGTGCATGAAACAACGTATGAATGTTGAGAAAGTGAGAGAAATATGTCAGGAAATAGTAATAATATGAATAAGTGTGGTAGTTCATTATTTCTGCCTACACCTTCGGATATACGGCGCGACGGTAATTTATTAGTTAGTTATAATTGTAGCTTATTATGGACTGCATTAAAATTTTTATTTATCCTATTTTTAAATTAAACAACCATTACAAACAGTTTATATAAACCAACAAAATTAGACAACCATTACAAACAGTTTATCTGTATCAATTAAAAGATCAACTATTATACACTTATAAAAATAATGCTGAGAATGTTTATTTATCATATATATAGAATAGAAAAAAGTATGTTTATATTATAATAGCAATATATTTACACCATTAATATATGATATCATGACATGTTCTTATGTAGGCATAACATATATTTTAATAAGTAAGTAAATACCAAAAATGAATGAAATCGTCTCGTTTCCAGATAATTTATTACATTTTAAGGAATGACGTGTTTCCTCTTGCTAAGGCGTTATCAAATGTCCTGTCCATAAATATAATGAATCAGAAAACATGAAATTCCACCGAAATATAATAAAACTTCTAGAAAATATGTGTTAACTTTCATGTTAATTATTAGGTCCTTACATATGAAATTGGCGTTTTGCCGTACTGGCAACTTTGATCTCAAATATCTTCTCTTTGGTTAGGAATTCCAAATTCAAATTTATACAGCTATTTACTCCAGTATTTTTGTTTTGAAAATTATAATTCATTTGTTTTTTCCTCAATTGTTTTTTTTTCTTTGCGTCACTCAGTTTACAAAATGGAAAACTTGAAATATCGCGTTATTTACGAGTACGAGTTGCACCAGTGCTGCAGAAACGGCTCGAAGGATTAATGATGTGTATGGCGACGGTGCCGGAAAAGAAAACACAGTGCGTTTTTTCTTCCAACGTTTTCGTTCTGGAAATTTCGACCTGCAGAACAAGCCCCGTGGACGGCCGGAGACCAAAGTTGATAATGAAGAATTGAAGGCTATTGTGGAAGCGAATCCATCGCAAACCACGTCCGAGTTAGCTGCAGGCTGCGGTGTTAGTGATGAAACTGTTTTAATCCACTTGAAGCAAATTGGGAAGGTGAAAAAGCTTGAAAGGTGGGTACCTCACGAATTGAGTGAAGCAAATCAACAAACGCGCGTTGACTGCTGCGTTGCATTGCTCAACCGGCACAATAATGAAGGGATTTTGAATCGAATCATTACCTGTGATGAAAAGTGAATCCTGTATGATAATCGGAAGCGCTCATCGCAATGGCTGAACCCTGCCGAACCAGCCAAACCATGCCCCAAGCGAAAATTGACTCCAAAAAAGTTACTTGTGAGCGTTTGGTGGACTAGTGCTGGTGTCTTCCACTACAGTTTTCTTAAATCTGTCCAGACGATTACGGCAGATGTCTATTGTCAGCAACTGCAAACCATGATGGAAAAGCTAGCTGCTAAACAACCGAGGCTGGTTAATCGCTCTAGGCCACTGCTGCTTCATGATAACGCTAGACCACACACTGCACAACAGACGGCTACCAAATTAGAAGAGCTTCAATTGGAATGTCTAAGACATCCACCGTACTCTCCGGACCTTGCCCCAACAGATTACTATTTTTTTCGAAATTTGGATAACTTCTTGCAAGGGAAAAAATTCAACTCCGATGGGGCAGTCCAAACCGACTTCAAAGATTTTATTGATTCCCGTCCGAATGTTTTTTTAGTAAAGGGATCGATGAACTACCTATGAGATGGCAAAAGTGCATAGATAGCAATGGTACATACTTTGATTAAATAAATATATTATATTAAAAAAAAATCAACTTTATGTTCCTCCCATACAAAACGCCAATTTCATATGTAAGGACCTAATATTTATTTTGGAGTTTTACATCATTATCCAGAATATAATAAATATGTTTTCATTCATATTGAATATATAGTATAGAGTTTTAAATCATTGTTCACGAAACTAGTAATTAAAGAAATATTATTTTTATCACTCTTTTCATTTATTATTAATTCAGTTTAAAGCATTGATAACTTGTTATTCACGCATTTTTCTAAGGGAGATAATTAATATATTATAATATGTTGACCGATGTAATTTTAATTAATGAATGTTCTTTATACTGTACGAGCGACTGTCATTGGTGTATTGGTGTCACATTTATGTAGGTCTATGTTGTTATATTATGTTGAAGTCGAAACATAAATGAAGTTGAAATAACAAAGGTGATTAATAATATTTTATATTTTTAATATGATTTTGTTAAGCCACGGTGTCGAAAAAACAGCTTTGGAGAAAAAACATTGTGTTGAAATATAGAGGAGTATATTGCAGTATAAAAACTTTTTGGTTTTAGTATCAGTACTATAAAGTATCCCAGCCGCGTCCGCTTTCTGGTCGCCCATAGAAATTAGCTACCATACTGCCAAACTTAGCTTTTGCAGTGCTTTATAGTGCTTTCGATAGGTATGGTACGGTGTTCCGAAATCAATGATACTCTTTTTCAAGGGAACATGCACAAGTTTTAGTATGTGTCCCGTAAAACATAATCTTGATCGTATGAGGTATTTTTATCTATAAACAATCCGTAAAAATATTAATATTTTTGATTTTTTTTAAAACTAAAATAATTATTTGAATAATAAAGAAAACAGATAGTTAAAAAATATTTTTAATTTAATAAAAAATGTTTATTTTGAAACCTACATTAAATATAAAAAATGATAAAAATATTAAATAATTATACCTTGTGGTGCAAGTCCACCATCAATTTAAATGATTTATATGTTTTTTAAATAACACTCTTAGAGAAATTTCAAAATAAAAACTTTTAACTTCAACGATCAAATAAAGAATTAGTGCTCACACTGTTATATATATTTGAAAAAATATTTTTAGTTGTTTTCTCGTATTTAAGTTGCCTGTAGACACTTAAGCCTTATAATAGGAAATAACGTTAGTCTATTATAAATAACCAATTAATTTTGTTTATCCCCAACTCAAAACTTTATGTGTTAAAAAAAGAACACATTAATTAAGTTAATAAAAGTTCTCAATATAATATAATAATAGGAAAAAAGTAATAATATGAATTTGAATTATTTATTTGATTTTTTAGAAAGATATTTTTTATATACTTGCTCATCTGAATTGGTACGGATAGTACACCAGGTTAAGTCACACCGTGTAGTTAGGTAGCCGAGATTTTTTCTGGCCCATTTCAGCGCAGTAGCAAAGCGAAGCTGCTGCCAACAACTGAAGGCGGCCGCCTCAAAGCCGCAGTCACTCCACAAAAGGTAGACCCGCGTCTTTGAGCTTTTATGCGGCGGAGCTTTGTTTATTTAATGCCGACAAACGTTTCTCGGCATGTTGGGAACGTAAGTCTTTTACGAATCACATTCGCATAATGAAGAAGGCATTTCCCGTATGCATTCCTGATACCGGCTCTGGCCCGCGCTGCTATTCGGTGAAGTCACTTCTCTCGGGTGACGCTCTTCTGTATTTGACGTCTCGACATAAGTTGTGCTATTGTAATTAAACCACACGACTTCAAGGGTTATTATATTTATTGAACGCTAAGGCATTAACACTGTGGAATTCCACAGAAATATACTTAGGAAATTGAAAATAATTTAATCCACAAAATATAAAAAAAACACGAAGTGTTTCGGAGGATACCTCCATCTTCTGGTGTAAAAATATAATAAAAACTAAACAATGAAAGACTTATAAAAACGCATATAATTCGATACAATAATTTAAATTTAAATTTGCTACATTCATTTAATTTATAAATTAAAATTATTGTATCGTATTTTAAATGCGTTTTTATATTAGTCTTTTTTTGTTTAGTTTTTATTATTATATATTTTTACACCTGAAGATGAAGGTATCCCCCGAAACATGTCGTATTTTTTTAATATTTTAAAAATATTTTGTGGATTAAACAAAGTTTTTTTTTAATTTCCCAAGGTTCCCAACTATTCAAATAATAACACTTTTTTATGTAATCCTTAAGTTCTTTGAAAATTTAATAATGATTTAAATAAAGAATGAAAGATATTCTAAAAGACAGCAAAATACGAATCTACAAAACCTGCTATCGTCCTATAGTGACATGGAATTTAAACAAGGAGGACATCATCAGAACAAAAAGTCTCAAAAGAATAATAGAATTGAGGACTCTCCGATCGCACGTTGATTCTTCCGACTTCTAACATGACCAACCTTTAAAATTTGATTAATTTGGTCATACCGTGTTTTCCTCGGTCTGCCTCGACTTCGTACTCCATTTACATCATTAGCGTATACTTTTTTAACCATCCTTTCTCCATCCATGCGCTCCATATGTCCGAAACAACGCAGCAATCTTTTCATAATTTTGTTCATAATACCTTCTTCCGCTCAACATTTCTTTCTTACATCAGCATTTGAGATTCTGTCGTATATCGTTCTATCACACATACGTCTTAGGGACCTCATCTCTACCGCATTTATTTTGCTCTCATCCTTCTTCTGCCAGTTCCATGCTTCACTTCCATACATTAGGGTTGGGACCAGAACTCCATTGTGAACGGCCGTTTTCGTTTTCATTGATAAATTCTTGTTTCCAATAACTATATTTAAAGCTCCATTCACTCCAACCCTTCTTTCGACGTCACTATCCGTTCGGCCATCCGCTGTGAATATGCTATTTTCCAAACAAATATTAAAAATACAGTTGAAATATATTTCAACGAATATGCTCCGAAACGAATAAATTCGTTTTAATGAGCAACAAAACGGAAAACTCTCGAAAACAATGTTTAACAGTAATTAAATTGTTTGACAGCCATTTTCAATAATTAAAAGTACAAAGAAAATTGGCGTGTTTATCTTAAAAAAAGACTTTGTATAAACAAAGCACTTTTTCAGTTATGGTGTTATCAATCTTGAATAGCAGCACTCTGATGGAGAGAAAATTGAAAAGAAAACTTCGGCTGAAAGGGGGAGAGCGGCATTAGAGAGGCGGCGCCTGGACCGGGATCCAATAACTTCATTATCTCACAAAGAGCCGGTCCCTCTATTGATTTATCAACTCAGGTGTTTCACTTTTAAATTTGCTTTATATTTGCCTTTGACGTTATTAAAGCTTCATTTACGACGCGGTATTGTTTTCCGAGTATTCCTCTAAACGTTTAATGTTTTACTGGGACCTCTTTGGAAATGTCGAGTTTAATAATGAAAGCTTTTTCGCTTGATCAGAATTTAATTGTACGTTTTCGTCAAATATTGTTCCACAATTTCGCGACGATTATTTATTTAAGAGAAATCAAACATTTACAATCACCGAGGTGTTTCGAATAAAATGGCTTCTTACCTTTTGGGTACTTGTTCATTAATTCATAGTTCTCTCTGCGATTATTAATCGGTTCAACTAATCTAATAATACATAATTGGGTTTGGTTTCGTATTCCGACAATATTACTTCTCAATCATAAATAAACACGTTATTTACACAATAGAAAACAAGTCCGCTTGTATTATTTTATAACAATGCTTATAAAACAATAAGCTCAATTGCGTGAACGAAATGAAACCTATTCTGGTGTTAAATTTAAAAAGCTTACATAAGTATTTTAATAAAAGAAAAAACAACGAAAACACAATAACAAACCGAGTAAATGGAAATACTGAGAAAAAATCTAGCGTTCGGGATATTCCGCTCGCCTGTCACTAGTACCGCTGTAAAAATATTTACACAGCTCGCGTAATGCGGATTGGAAATTCCTAGTTGATAACTAGCGCCCTACAGCGGAATACAATGTAATTGAAATTTGTTATGCATGGAAAAAGTTGTTCTTCTTTTCCTATTAAAACCCAATGAAAATATTTTAGCTTCTGGACGAAATTTTTGTTTTGTGTGAGTTGTTAAGTGAAAATTAACTAATGGTACATTTTATACAAAAAAAAATATCTGGTGATATATTATTGAACAAATTACAATCAGGATCCTAAATGTGAAATGGCAGGACAAACGGACAAATGACAGCCTACTTGATGAGGTCAACTACGCTGGGCTAGTCACGTCGTCAGAATGCCTGAGACAAGACTCCCAAGGAAGATTATGTACTCTCAGTTTACTCAAGGGAAACGCTCACACGGTGGTCAGAGGAAACGCTTTAAGGACTGCCTTAAAGGAAACCTACAAAATACTGGGCATCGAATGTGATAGCTGGGAAAAGACTGCAGAAGACAAACCTAGGTGGAGAACAGCAGTACATAAAGGCATGTACGACTTTGAAGCACAGCGCAGAGACGATGTCGCAGAGAGGAGGAGGAGGAGAAAGGAGAGACCACTGGGAGACGGTGACAGCTCCATTACAAGCGCCTTCCCCTGCCCCAGATGCCCCAGAATTTGTAGGTCTAGGATCGGGCTCTTCAGTCACATGCAGACCCACAACCGTGAAGGACAGTCTTCCTCGGACACAAGGGACAGCCGATGATGAAATTACAATAAATTCGTTAGTAAGATGTACGAACTACTATTTACAAATAAAATAATACATTTTATTAACAGATCTGATAAGATGCATCTTAAGTAATGTTATTTAAAACGATTATATTTACGAATTAAAACACTTAATTGCGTAGGTTTTCACTGTTGGTATAGTAATATGTTTTTGGGATATTGGGAAAATCCGTGTTACTCGTATTTCTAGATAGAGACTGCAACGATCTCCAAAACGTCGGTCCTGAAAGATGAGTAACACGGATTTTCCCAAAATGCCAAAAAAACATGTAAAAAACACTGTTTATTTTTCGAACGATGTAATTATTTATAATGAAAGACAATATGATATTATTATTAATATTTTAAGTAAAAAATGTGATTTAAATATATTAAAACGAACGTACGAATATCACTTTAGTTGCATAAATGATGAGTCTATTCAAATGAGAATAGTAACGATGTTTTAGTCATGAAGTTTGAGAAATATTCCATGGAGCTCCCTGCGGGATAAGCTTTGGAATATTTGCACCACAAAAAATATCACCACATCTCCATAGTACAATCATATTTATGTAGATCGGGAATCTGGATAATGGTATACCTCTATAGAAATTGTTGAAACATTTGGGCGAGTTTTGAATACTGAAAACATTAAAGTGCATTTTATTTCATAAAATATTCATATAGAAATAACGAAACCGTCGCTTTGATGTTTATATTTGGTTTTTGAATTATTCTTCTTCTACCTTGCAGTAGATATTTGTGTTGTGTTCACCAGAGAGTTGCTCCTCCTGTGAGGTGGATCCCAGCTGTCCTTCCAACTTTTAGTAAGTTTTTCACGAGGACGAGTCCCATGAGGATAATTATGTAGTTCAATACGGAGTGAGGAGTCTGGTGGTGTCCATTCTTTGAAAATAACCGCATCATTATCTCCTTCGCTGTCTATTCTATCTTATCATATCCTCAGCCACACATATTATTATTAATATTATTATTTTGTTGAATCGCTCTTTACATCATTACAGCATGAGCTATATGGATGTAAAGGATATTAGAGCTATCGTAGTGATTCTCGTGACACGAGATAGGTAGCTTATCTATCGCCATTTAATTGTCACGTGAATCCTACACTAGACCAAACACAGTGTGCCAATCACACTGTCCTCGCCAGGAATCGAACCCGGAACCTTCGGAATGGCAGTCAATGCACTTACCACTCGGCCACGAAGGTCGTCATATCTCTCTTAATCATGGTGTTCCTCATGCGATCTCTCAGTGTCTTGTAAGCTATCATCCTGAGTGCCTTCATCTCGAAAGTCCCGAAGTTTATTTTAAATTCGATTCTATATACATTTTTTATCTGAGTTACAGTATCTTACATACCTCTCCAGATTTATCTACATTCAAACGTCGTTACATGCACGCTCGTTGATTTTTCCGACATCGAATATGGCAATATTGGCCATCTTTTAGTATTTGATTAATTTGGTCATGCCAAGGTATATGTAAACGGCGTGAACGGAGCTAGAAATAGAGGAAGGCCGAGGAAAACGTGGCACGATCAAATCAATCAAATATTGAATGTCGGTCACGTGAGGAGTCGGAAAAATCGACGTGCGTGCATGACAAGATGTATGAATGTAGAGGAAGCGAGAGACGTATGTCAGGACAGAACAGTGTGGCGTTTCATTCTTTCTGCCTACCCCTCCGGGGAGACGGCGTGATGGTAAGTTAGTTAGTTAGTTAGTTGGTCATGCCATGCTTTTTTTGGTCATCCACGGCTTCTGTTTTCACTGCCTGTATACAACATTTTAACTATTCTCTTCTCGTCCATTCGTTCCACATGTTTAAATCATCTCAGGAATCATTTTTTATTATTACTTAGATGCGATCATCTGACTTACATTTTGTTTTCCGCACATTCTTCTCAGCGTCTCATTTCTTCGGCATTTATTGGATTTTTATCTTTCTTTTGCTAGCTCGAAGCTGAACTTTCAGAAAAAAATATATGTTTATAACTCTTTATATTTTTTCAAAGGAAATATTATAGAGAATGCAAAAGGCAAAAGTAAACAGGGAAGATTTTCATTTCAAGGTTGAAGGACCTTTTTTCAACTTAATCAAATGTCTGCTACACAATTCATTGTTGTAATAGAACCGGAGTGAACGTGCCCGCGCGGACATCGCTCGGAATACATTATCGGCTTCGTGTCACTTTTTCAATATTTCTCAGCGGGTGTCCTGAATACGGCACGCCTCCCCCGTTCCCTCCAGCTTCCTTTACTCGCTGAAATACCCCCGACTCAATATTATATTACAGGACAGGGGTTGACAATTCCTGCAATTATTGTGTCATGACGCAGACGTCCTTTGAAAACGCTCGTAATATTACATTTATCAATACTGACTGAAGAAAAATACTACTATCGTAAATAGTGTACATTGATGGCTGACCTCACAAAAAGATTTTTTTTATGAACTTGTTTTTCGCAGATATTACAGATACATATTAGAAGTCAATTCATGTATATTCTTCTTATCGAGCCTTAGCCTCCAGTATTCTTCGCCTCCCACTCCTCCTGTCCTCCGCTTCAACCCTCCAATCTGACACTCTTAATAATCTTGCTCCATCTCTCCCAAATTCATCCTCCCATCGCAGCCTTGGTCGTCCAATTGGTACAAAGAAAATATATTTTATTCTCATATTGTTATCAATTCTTTCCGTAACTTGTTATGTTTCACTGATGTTGACTGTTACCTAAAAAAAATATTAGGTTATTTTGAGATTCTAAAATTTTATCTACGTTCATTAGAAAGGAATATAGAGCGAAAGAAGGTATTATGAAAAAACTTATGAAAGAATCGCTGCGTTGGTTCGGACATATGGAGCGCATGGGTGAAAAAAGAATGGTTAAAAAAGTATACGTTAACGATGTAAATGGAGTACGGAGTCGAGGTAGACCGAGGAAAACATGGCATGACCAAATTAATAAAATTTTGAAGGTTGTGGTCATGTCAGAAGCCGGAAGAATCGACGTGCGTGTATGACTCGCTGTATGAATGTGGAGGAAGCTAGAGAGGTATGTCAGGATAGAGTAGTTTGGCGGTCACACTATACTAATCTCGACAGGTACTTGCAGTATACCAGTCGAGATTCTAAAACCGGTCAGAACTAAAATAAAATATGTAGAATAACTATAAATATTATAAAAAATCTCCGAATTTATATTTTTATATTTTAGTTATGTTATTATTAAAGAAAAAATAATCTCAAATGTGGATACATTAGCGTTTTAATTAAGATTATCAGGTTAATTTGTTTATGAGAGTGTCAAATTTAAATATAAGAAGTAAAGCAGTGCAAATAAAAGTATTAGAAATTACAACGAAAGGGTCATCAAGATGGTTTGGACACGTGGAAATAATGAATGATGAAAGAATTGTGAAGAATGTAAACGGAACAAGAAATAGAATCAGACCGTGTAAAATGTAATTGGCGTTACTTTAATTCTTCTAAATGTTTTATTAAATATTCGTTATTGATATCGCTATACCTGAGTGATCTGAGTGATCTGTCTGTAAACTGTCTGCTTTACGCGGACGATGCCGTTCTCGTTGCGGATAGTGCGGACGAATTACAAGTCTTGGTGTCGAGAATGTATAAGGTATGCAAGTCAAACGATTTAATGATGAATGTCGGAAAGTCAAAGGTGTTAGTTTTGAAAGGGAAGAGCAAATGACAGTTTGTAATATAAGTGTAAATGAAGAGAACTTGGAACAGGTGAGCGAATTTGTGTATTTAGGTAGCATGTTCACAGCGGATGGCCGAACGGACAGTGATATTGAAAGAAGGGTTGGTGCAGGTAACAAAGTGAATGGAGCTTTAAAAGTAGTTTTTGGAAACAAGAATTTATCAATGAAAGCGAAAATGGCCGTTCACAATGGAGTTCTGGTTCCAACCCTTATGTATGGAAGCGAAGCATGGAACTGGCAGAAGAAAGATGAGAGCAGAATAAATGCGGTAGAGATGAGGTCCCTAAGACGTATGTGCGGTAGAACGATGTACGACAGAATCTCAAATGCTGATATTAGGAAGGAGTGTAGAGCGAAAGAAGGTATTATGAACAAAATTATGAAAGGTTCGCTTCGTTGGTTCGGACATATGGAGCGCATGGGTGAAGAAAGAATGGTTAAAAAAGTATACGTTAACAATGTAAATGGAGTAAGGAGTCGAGGTAGACCGAGGAAAACATGGCATGACCAAATTAATCAAATATTAAAAGTTGGTCATGTCAGAAGCCGGAAGAATCGACGTGCGTGTATGACTCGATGTATGAATGTGGAGGAAGCTAGAGAGGTGTGCCAGGATAGAGTAGTGTGGCGGTCCATTCTCTCTGCCTACCCCTGCGGGGAAACGGCGTGATGGTTTTGTTTGTTTGTTTGTTTATATCGCTATACCAAAAATATAATAATGTTTTATTAAATATTCGTTATTGATATCGCTATACCAAAAATATTTACAAATAAATAATTATGGAATTAAATAGTGTAAACATTTTCTATTTCTTCTTCTTCTTCTTCCTCAGCCTATTCCCGTCCACTCCTGGACAAAGGCCTCCTCCATTTGCTTCCATGTCATTCTGTCCTGTGCAGACTGCATCAAGGTTATTTCGACGTGTCTGTTTAGATCATCCTTCCACCGTAGTTAAGGTCGCCCTGCACTGCTCTTCGCCGTCTACGGTCACTAAAGTCAGCAGTCTTCTTGTCCACTTTTCATCTGAGCTTCTGGCTACGTGACCTGCCCATTGCCATTTTAGAGTCGCCAACCGGTGGATGATGTCAGTGATCTTTGTTTTTTCTCTCACCGTATCGTTTCTGACTCTGTCTCTTAGGCTTATTCCTTACATGGCTCTTTCCATGGCTCTTTGGGTCACTCGTAGTTTTTAGGCACTTTGTTTGGACAATGTAACAGTTTCAAGACCATAAGTATCAACTGAACTGTAAACATCTTAAATTGATAAAAAATCAAAAAGGAATGTATTTTTACGTACACTGTTTTCAGATTATTCAAAAAAAAAAATTACAATATTTTTCTCGCGCTAGAATCAATGTTTATCCAGGAAGTTAGTTAACATAATTTGAGTCCATTTTCCGCTCACGAAGTTGAACCAAATATAGTTAGCTGATTTAAACAATTACGGGCGTTCAACTTTTAGGTATAAATTTGTTTTTCCCTAATAAAACAGTTGGAAATTTCTGGAGGTATTTTATCCAGCTGAAATAAGGCTATTCCAGGTCATTGAGTAACAACCGAGCTACTGAGGGACGGTCCGAATAACAAGGATTTTTGTTTGTATGTTATAACTGGTTATTACCTCATGTGAATGTTTAAACCCGTCATTTGGTATGCTGGAGTAGGAATTACATTTCCAGTCACCGATGTAAAGAAAATTAATGTAATAATTAATGAGAGGGTATACGAATGTTACTTCAATGTTTTTGCTGGGTTTAATAATTAAGGAAAAAACGGATACCTTTATAATAGATTATTTTTGTTTGCTAAAGTAAAAGCGAATTTTTAATACTAATTTGGGAACTGTAATTTCATTAACTCTAAATAACAATTTTTAATATATGTTATGACATTAGTAAATAGTTTTGTCACTGTTTGTTTCTGCTATTGAATTTTATTTTCGTATTACAAATGCTTTGACGAATCTACTTCTAATAATCCTGATAAATTTCAGAAAAATTATTTAGTAAAATCGTGGTGACAAACAAAATATAATTATTCACTGTTAAAATATGAAACGCTACTCATAGTATCACAATTATAATGATTGTTTTCGGACAGCTGTTTTGTCAACCTATGTTGACATCATCAGGTGTTACAATAATGTTACTATTACTCAGTCATATCATAGTTTTTTAAATTCCTCTAAAATATCTAAAACGTAAAATATATGATTAAATTGGTGTTCTTGTACCGACCCTTATGTATGGAAGCGAGGCATGGAATTGACAAAAAATGATGAAATTAGAATAAATGCAGTAGAAATGAGATCTCTAAGACGATTGTGTGAATACTCTGTGTATGATAGAGTGTCGAATAAAAATATAAGAAGTGAATGCGGTGCGAATGATGGTGTTATGAAAAAAATAATTAAACGATCATTAAGATGGTTTGGACACTTGGCACGATCAAATAAATCAAATATTGTAGGTCGGCCACGTGAGGAGTCAGAGAAATCGACGCGCGTGTTAATGTATGAATGTTGAGGAAGCGAGAGAAATATGTCAGGAAAGAAAAGTGTGTCAGTCCATTCTTTCTGCCTACCCCTTCGGAGAGACGTCGTGATGGTTAGTTAGTTAGTTAGTTAAAATTTATTATCATTTTTTTTATTAATTTATTCAATAGCTCTTTACATCATGACAGCGGTCGGTGTGAAGGCAAAACATTGAAGTAAATTCGTTTTTCCTCTCATTAATTCTTACATTAATTTTCTTTACATTGGTGACTGAAAATGTAATTCCTAGTCCCACACACCAAAACATCATTATATTTATTGTATTTCTATTTGAAATTGTAGAAAATTACTGTTTAATATACGTAACAGTTCTTTTTATCAGTTTTATGTTAATATTAACAATTACAAGGGGACTGCCACACTGAAGGCCCCGGGTTCGACTCTCGGCGATGACAGTATGATTCTGTAGGGTTTTGAGTAGAATTCACGTGACACTAAAATAACGATAGATTTGCTTTTATGAGAATCAATGTAAAAAGCAATATCCTTCACACCGACTTGGTTCGCGCTGTTATGATGTAAATAGTTATTCAACAAAGTACGAATATTAATATAAAATGATAATATATTTTACAAGAAGAAGTTTTACAAAATATTATACGACTGTGTAAGTTTATTTTTTAATTAGCACAAGCAAACAATCGAATCTACACATATTTCTGATGCTTTAATGTCTTGAATTTTTGTATTATACGTAATTTTGTTAAAGTAAAATTGTCAAATTTTTCAACAAAAAAAAAAAATATTATGTAAATTTAAAATATCAATTTTTGTTATAAAAATGATTTTATTTCATAAAAATAAAACTCAACAACAATCAAAAAGAGTTGTGTTATAACAGGAAAAAATAATTGCATATACTCGTACATAGTTTGGTATCTAAATTCTCTCCTTGTAAGTTTCCGTTTAACATAAAAACATATGCACATAATAGTAGTGATATATTTTTTGGGTGAAGACGGGTTCCTTCAGTAGTTGTGAATCGTATCGTTATATTTGACAGGATATTATTTATTTTCTTCGCTTCCGAACTATTAAAGTAGTGCCGAAACACCTTTCACATACACTCGAAAATAGTGTCTGTGGGAAATCTTGTTATATCGAGATATAATTTCTTTCATCTATTATAATACAAGCATATAAAATATGTATACTTAAATATGATATTTTCTGTACAAATTTCGTTAGCATTGTTTTTGATGTTTTTCTATAATTAATACTGACAATGACATTGCTATGTTGTGTTATTTTTTGAGTTTAAAAATTAAAGACCGGCTTATCACCATTCTTTCCATTAATAAATATAAAATCCGTATTCAAAAATACGAAATTTTTTAATAATATTCACCTTGAAATGAAAAAAGCCTTGTTCTTGTTTAATGGAAACTTTTTATTTTTCACGTTTATTGTTCATCGTACTGCGAACAACTCCAGAACGAAACAATGTTTTTGATAAAGAAAAGTATAATAATTTTCCATCAAGAAAACTCTGAAAAAATTTGAATATTACGCTGGCTTACGGTCCGAGTATACAACTTGGGTATAAAAATATTTTTCAGGACCAAGGTCATGATCCTGCGGGATCAGCTCATTGTGTTATTACCGTAATTTAAAAATGTTTCACAAACTTTTAGGATGAAGGGGTGTCGCTATACAGGGAGAGAACAAAGATTTCTAGTCATCAATCACGTGACATTAGCATACGTCATGACGGTCTCCTGTAGGTGGTAGAATGTATGTATCAAAGTAAACAGAATTTTATCTGCTATACTGGCAAAATGCAGGCTTGGCGTAAAAACGTTTACTTATTATTCGCTTACGATTTTATGAACTGTAAATTGATTTCTCACTTTTTGCTAATGTTATGTATGCTCTTTGGGATTTCAGCATTTTGATAAGGCCTTAAGGGTGGTTTTGTTCACTGATTGTTATACAGCTCTAGAGGATCGCGAGTAGTAGAAATTGTGACAAGGAATGTTGCGGTGTACGGTGGATTGTAATAAAAAGACGTCACCTGGAAACACTTCGCGGAAAATTACAGAGCTTTTACGATAATAGTTTTTACTAATGCGTTGAAGATTTTTAGTTTTATTTAGTAAATTGAAAATGTGAAAAGTGTATTTTGAAGAAATTCAGACACTTAAAAACTTTGTTTTTTACCCAAAATAAATATGAGTTCACTTTTATTTTGAATTCTTATCAGCCTCGTGATTTTTTAAAGGGAAAAACATGTACGTAGAAACATCAAATATGATTTTGTACTTCCCTGAAAAACATTTTTTTTTCATTGCGTAAAGAATTTTATTAAAGATTAAGGCGTTAACACTATTGAATTCCATTGTTAATTTTAAAAAAGAATTCGTAACACTGTAGAACCACTTTATCTATTAAATATATTTACAATCAATAATATTTCAAAACAGGTTTCAGAGGTGACTTCCATCCTCAGGTGTAAAAATATAACTTAAATAAAATTATACAAACTTTTACAAAGTAAACGCATATTTAAGACTCAGTCTGTGCAAAATAACAATAGAAGTTTGGAAATGTTTTCTAAAATATTAACAACCCCGTTGCTTAAATAAATTGTTTAATATAATAGACCACCCAATATTTTCCGTTTAAGTTCTTGTTAATATTGTATCATGTCACATATTTAGCTTATTGTATTTTGTTTATAATATTTTTTTAAAGTTTATATTATTTTTCTGATGATAAAAGCGTAATAAAACCTTTGAAATAGGTCGAACTAAGATGTGGAAATATCAGTGTTTTATTTCAAAATAAATTCGTCACTATGGAATTCCGAAGTGTTAACTGCTCAAGTTTATCAAATATGATTAATTAAATGTTTACTGAAGTTAATTTTTGTTATTCTGGGGATCTTTTATTTGAAACGTAATTGTGAAAAATTAAAAAAAAATGTAGTGAAAATACAAACAACACTTTAAAAAATTATCCAAATAGTTTAAATTTCAATTGGATTTTTGGCAATTAGTTGTTGAACAAATTACTTTAGTATATTTGTATGGAGATGATACAATTTCTTATTAAATTTTTTAAAATTGTCATTGATAAAAATACATATTTTAGAATTAGAACGACATTCGATTGAGAAGATTGGTAGTAACAATAAAACTGAGTAAGGTCTTAACGAGTAATAAAGTAATGTCACACAAGGCCACAAACTTGTTAATTAAATCGGTACCTACGTACCGTGAACTGCAGCAAGTAATAAAACTGTATCCACTTGTGTCGTACACAGTTCATATTATTCGGAACACTTTACACCAACTCTCCGCAAGTGGTCGTGAGCGACAACGGTTTATTTCTTTTCCCTCTTAAAAAAAGTTTTACGAAACACGGACAGTAAAGGAAACTCCATTAAAAGTTGTTACCCAAGTACTAACTTCGCCCCAAATAGGCTTTTAATTGGCTAAACACCCAACTGGGATTTCAGCGATACAACTTAAAATAATCCCTCGAAGAATGCAGTAATGTAAATTTATATTTCGGTATAACATCATGTTGTATTTTGTTTAATGGTTATTGAAACTGTGTAAACTGTTTAGACGTTATTTAAAAATATATAAAAATAAATTACTTCGAAAAATTTAACAAATTATACGACAAATCTGTATTATTTTCAATTTCATACTTTCATTTAACATATATGAAAAATATTTATGTATTTTACTTACAATAAAAAAAAACTTAATACATAAATTTTTAGATCATAAAAAAATTTACTTATTTTTTTCAATCCTTTGATGGTTCTAAAAATTCATTTACATTACTTTAGATTAGTAAAACGTAAAGGATTAGGAAAATATTTTGATCTTAGATTCTTAGTTCTCAATAAGAGTAAAAATGGTTATAACACATTATTGAAAAAATCAATGAGTTGAACTGAAATTGTATAAATAGGAATAAATATTAGCGTCATGTAAATGTGCTCTTTTGTTTCCGACAATGCCATGTTTCAGAAAAGTAACCTCTATTGCCGATCAATTAAGGAATGCATTTTCATATTTAGTTTTAAATATATAAATTTTGAAAGGATAAACCACAAAATTTTCATTCCAACATGTTTTTTTAAACTAAAATTGGCCATTAGCTTGATTGTAGTAAGGAATTTGATTAGTTTTGTAACACGTGATTTTCGTTTTTTTGTTGTTGCTGTTATATGTAATGTCCATATTAAATATAACAGAATATAAGTGAACCATTTATAGATATTATTATTTATTCCACGTTTGAGTTAATTTTTAGGTTTATTACCTTATCATCCAGAAAAAAAAACGTAATAAATTCGATAAAATATGCCGAGAAAAATAAACTCATAATAGTTAAATTTAAAACAATTAAAGGTGTTCTAATTCACATTAAAATCGTATTAATAGAATTCTGCAGTTTTAACATTAAAATAAAGTTGAAATAAAATAACAAAAATTTCTTATGTCATTTTGATATCTTCAGCTGAAGTGATTTGGGGCTTATATAATATATCTGATATATTGTCAATTTCGTGTGGCCTTAGAGGAAATTTGGGTGGTAATGTCGAAAGAAATCTATAAGACAAAAAGTCCCTCGTCACGTGGGTTATCATCTTTCCTCGAATGCATTAGTCATGGCCACATGTCGCGTACTTTGTGAGCGAGGATTATATCGGAAGGGTAGAGTTTAGGCAGCCTGCCACTTGGAAACACACAAAACATACCCCAACACACCCTCACACTATCCGGCTCACTAACACTTGCACACGCAGACTTATGAATATCACGTCCTAAACGAAATGCTCAATTCGTGCAAACTAAACGAGTAATATATTCTCACAAGCTGTAACCAGGGAGAACTCAAATATTAATTTATTCGTTAAAAGCAACTCGGTTTTCTTCTTTTATTTTTCCGATCGAAATATTTTTACGTCCAGTAAGTATTGAGATTTTAATTATAATACAGATATTTTTAAAACTTTTTTTTTTAAATTGGGAATTGTAAATTGTAAAGCTTGGAGTTGGCAAAAAAAATGAGATCATTGATAATAATGTGCGGGAAAACAATATATGATTGAATACCTAACCACAAAATTAGGAAGAAATATAAGGCAGATGATTGCATCCTAAGTGAAATTATAATAAGATCACTTGGATGGTTAGGAAATATGAAAAGAACGGATAAGATAAGAATGGTTAAAAAAATTGTATACAAGCAGTGTGAATGGTAAAAGAAGCCGAGGGTGTTTGAGGAAAACATGGCATCAAAAAATAATCAATTACTAAAAGGCGGCCACATTCGAGGTCGGAAAAATTTATGAGCGTGCGTGTTGCGATGAATGAATACAAGGCACGCTTGAGAGGCGTGTCAAGAAAGAGCAGTGTGGCGGTCTATTCTCTCTGCTTTCCCCTCCAAGGAGCCAGCTTTGTGGTTAGGTTGTTAGTGAGCTTAAAAGTAAGATATGAAATAATTTCGATTTAAAAAAAATACATATTTAAATATATTGTGTTTTAAGACATTCAGACGATTTTACTGAAGTTCCTTGCTGAAAGTTTAATTTAAATAGTAACGAAATAAAACGATATTTTTTAAAAACAATTTCCACTATAAAAAAACGGAACTTTTCATTAATATTAAATAATATACTCAACTGAGTATGGAGTTTATTAATAAAGAAAAAAAAATTCTAAAGAAGTGATACCATGTAAAGTAAGTTTTATTCGCATAACTGTGTGACTAACAACACCCAATTTATAATGTAGTCAAAAGTCATATATTGGAGAATTTCTTATTTCGATAGGCTTAAAATTCAAATCACGCAAGCTGCAGTATCAAATGCGACCTCGGTGTACAGTATATATTCTGCACCCCTCGGCACTCCAGTTTAGGGGGAAGTTCTTAAGGGATGGCCTCAATAGGGAGAGGCGTGTTTGCTTTCTCAAACCCTGTTCAACAAAAGATTATTAAAATGACGTTTTTTTTATGAAACGAAAACGTAAAGGCGGGATATGGCGCGAGACCGATTTTCGATTCCTGCATATGAATAATGACATTAATAATAAAAGGTTGATTTTTTTTGGGGTTACGCTGAATTCAGTAAGTTGTTGTTTTCAAAAGTTACGAAATCTGCCCTGGTTTGATGTTTTTTTTTTGAAAATTAAGTGCGTCATATATTATATAAAAAAGAAAATTAAGTACGTCATATATTATATTTTGAAAATTAAGTGCGTCATATATTACATTAAAACAACCTAGAAATGAAATGACAAATAAAGAACGCATGTTTCCGAAAACGGTCGGTATTATCTGGATCATGATTGACTATGTGACGACCTTCGTGGCCGAGTGGTAAGTGCATTGACTGCCACCCCGAAGGTTCCGGGTCCGATTCCCGGCGAGAGCAGTATGATTGTCACACTGTCTTTGGTCTGGTGAAAAATTCACGTGACAATTAAATGGCGATAGATTAGCTACCTATCACATGTCACCAGAATCACTATGATAGCGATAATACCCTTTACATCGATTTGGCTCATGCTGTCATGATGTAAAGAGCGATTCAACAAAATAATAATAATAATAATAATAATGTGTAATATAATTTTAATTATGGAAACATATTTAATAAACCCATATCAATCAACGATATTAATGTATTTTTTATTCTAATATGTTTTTTTTGACATAAGTTCTGTTATATCAAAAATAAAAAACATTTTTTTTCTCTAAAAATTAAAATGTGAAATATATTTAACTACTTGTGATTTATAAATCCCCCGAAAGTATCATTATTTTATTCTTGAATTTCTATATACGCCGTTATAAAAAACTTCAAGATAATTTTAATAAATATTTTATTATGTTACATATCAATAAGTTAATATAAATGAATCATCCATTGTTTTGGCCGAAACACTATGATATTTTAACATTTTATAACTTTTAATTCAAAAACTTTGTTTTGTAACACCTGATGATGTCAACATTGGTTGATGAAACAGCTGTCGTAAAGTAAAATAAATACAATTTGTGATATAAAACAAAGTTTTTGAATTAACAGTTAAAAATGAATCGCGTTATAATCAAAATATTCGCAATAAATTCTATTATACCTTATATGTGATGACATTTTTAAATCATTTTATAATTAAATGATTATCGTTCACTATAAGTAAATATGTTTTTATCATTGGATAAACTTAAATCTTGGTTTAAAACCAACATATTCGTACGTATCATTAAAAAAATAATGAAAAGTTTGTAAATTTCTGTATAAGAGGTTTGGAAAGATATTTCTCTTGATGCACTGAGGATGCGACGAACAGAATACACGAGTCGCAATCGCAATAATGCACTTTTCTTTGAGAACAATAGAATCGAGGAAAAGCTGATCTTGCAAGTGAAATGTCTTGTCCCATTAAACAGAGTCTCCTTCATCTATTGTACTGCATTTTCTGCTCTTGGCTCACGTGAAATAAATTTATATGCAATCTCGTATAAAAAAAAACTATAATACTGTAGAACTTATTTTCATACAAAACATTTGTAGATTTGACTTGCGCCGTAATGATGAAATTTATTTTTCAACTAAATAATAATAATAATAGTAATGATAATAATAATAAATAATAATAATAATAAAATAATAATAGTAATAATAATAATAATAATAATAATAATATAATAATAATAAAAAATAAAAAAAAATGTCAATTTTTTTTTTGCTAGCGTAGAAACTGAGAAATGACTTAAGCAATATTTATTCTACATGTTTAATACCACATACTCGTATAGCATATCTTGACACACATCAACGCGCCAACGTGCCATGGAAAGAGCCATGCTTGGAATAACCTTGAGGGACAGATTTAGAAACGAATTTATTCGACAACAAACCAATGTGGTTCTGAGGATGGGCGGGCCGAAGTGGCGATGAGCTGGCCATATCTGTCGGAGAACCGACGGCCGATGGGGGAGACGGGTTCTGGAGTAGAGCCCGCGTACAGGATTCCGCAGAGGTGGACGTCCCCCTACCTGCTGGACCAACGATCTGAAGAGGATTGTTGGACATGGATGGATGGGAGCGGCAATGGATAGGGGGCAGTGGCGTGCTTTGGGAGAGGCCTACATTCAGCAGTGGATGACAGACGGCTGATGATGATGATGATGATGACACACATCAAACTCGTATATTGGTTAAAATAACCAACACCAAGGTGGGTAAATAAATTAAAATTATTTTAGGGTAGTCAAACAATGGTATCATTAAAAAAATATTAATCTTATGCGAATCTATAATGTTTAATTTACAATATCATTTTATACGAAATTGATTAAACCTGTCATAATGACCAGTTGGTTGTGTGTCTGATGTAAATGGAGTGCAATTTTATTAAAGCCAATGAATTGATAAGTAAATGGAATGAAATTTTATAAAAGCCAATGAAGTAATTCGTAAAATAAAATATTTTTTTAAGAGTTTGTTGTGTTAAAATAACTGATCACTGGGGAATTTATTTTGCATCCTTTGTATATAATAATAATTGAAAATATTTAGTATACAGTATATTTTTATTTTAAAATATAAAACTATCATAGATAATAAATTAAAGTTGTATATTATTCGATCAGCATTTTCAATTTCAGTGAAATATTTTCTTTTTATGTACCAGAATACGAAAAGTAAAGAAAAAATAAGCACTGATAATACGAGGAAATAGATTTATCAAAGAGATGTAGAACCTAGTTTATAGGTAGGGTTTGATTTTATTTGAACTCCCAAATACCCGTTTTAAACATGAAACAGTTCTTTCTATTTATAGTCGTTTCATGGCATGAACAGAAACAATGCTTTGATGTTTTATCAACCAGAAAATGTAAAAAAAAACTTTGAATGCTTTGTTTTTGTAAAAAAACGTAGATGTCAAATTGCGTAGAACTATTCGAACGCTTCCGACACAAATTGAAATCGTTTCGGAGAAATTCTCCGGCATCATCGCATACTTCATCAAACATACTGCTCGTAAACTGGATATTAAAAAACTCGTTTGAAATATTTCAATTAGATTTTTCCCTTTTTCAGCGCGTAACATCGAAACAAAAATGGGGTAAGGCTCAAACATTATCCAATTGTGCGCATTTCAACTAATATACCCGGAGATGGGACCCTCTTCACTCTTCCCTCTTCCCTTCTCTCCATCCCGGCAGACTCATCCTTCCCCACAGCTCTGAGAGGGAATCAATAGTGATTTAAATACAGCTTACGCACAAAATCTACCTCCGTACATCCGATGTCTTTTAAGTAGGATATTCACTACACACGTGGTATGCTCGCGGCAGGTAAATTAAACCCAATTCGTTGAAATGGAGTTTTCCTGTGGGGTATTGTTTTATATCAGATGGAGCGGGTTTGGCTTTTTACTAAAGTGTCACACTTAATAAAATAGTTTTACTGCATACTATAACCGCTGAACTCAATTTTAGGTGACAGGTAGTTTATTCTAATCGGAAGTTTCTATAAATTTTTCAGGAACTGAAAATTGCTTAAATTACGACCTATCGTCTCTTCTCAAATAGATTTAAAGTTCATATGATATAAGGATATTAGTAGGTAGTATTTAAAATGTATATATATAATATAGTATAATATAATAAAGTATTTTGAAATTATATAATAACATTAAAATAAGCTCTAAATGAATAATTATGAGGGTAAAAATTCTTCTTTTAAACTATGAAACTTTACGGTAATTCTCATATTTTATTTAAAAAATGTGTTTTGGATTTTTTTAGAATAATTTTGACTTTATGATAGGAGTCTTGCAATTAACGTCATTTTTATTTATTATTAATTTTTTCCTTGTATACAACAGGTCGTTTGAACCCAATTACTGTATACAATTTATTTTAGATATTATATTGATTCTTATGACATGTAATAGGTAGCCAAACTATTGCCATTTTATTGTCACGTGAATTCTACACCAGACCAAAGACAGTGTGACAATCACACTGCCATGTATTTATTTAATAATATAAAATGTAAATAGTATAACATACGTTAAGGTTTTAAACCATTGGTATGGCAATCTCCTCCACCCTTCTTCTTTCGATGTCATGTCAGGTTCCTTCTACGTTGGCAATCACTTAAAATTAGGCAGCTCTGTCCTTGACAGCTCAAAATATCTCCTCAATATTGTTTAAGCCATTCTAGTCCTTTATGTTTTAGAGCCGGGAAATCCATCTTCTGCCAATACCTTGTTGATCCTCTATTTTACCCTCAATGGTCAGCTATTGATATTTTTTTCCCCAAAGCTTATGACCTAAATAAGACACCTCACGGGCTTAGATGTTGGTAAAGAAATCTCTTTCAGCTTTAGTTCTCTGGAGAACGTTCGTGTTGCTGACCATATCGGCCCAAGGAATGCGTAACATTGAACGATGCAGCCACATTTCAAATGCCCCCAGCCGGTATATGCTCCTCGTCTTTAAAGTCCACGAATCAACACCAAAAATAAAGTTTACGTTCATTTGACCATTCTCTGTCGAAGCTTAAAATTAATGTTGTCATCACAGACAACTCTTTGTATTTTATAAAAGGCTGAACAACATACTTCTATTCTGAGATACTCCTTTATGCTGGAAACGGTTTAAGAAAAAAATTCTGAGGTATGTTTACATTAGAAAGTATGCTATCCGTGGCTCTATCCCACGCCATTTCTTTTGGGAATGTTAGATATCAACGATGGGCATCTTATAACTTTTTAGATTAATAAGGAGGGTTTTTTTTTATATATCTTTTTGCATTTGATGGATATCTCCGACCGCGACTGCATTGTTTAACCTACCGGCCACCAGAACCAACCTGCTACACCGTTGGGAAGAGAAATGAGTCTGCTGAACACGGTCTCTTCCGAAATCGACGTCTTTAGTAAAATTACGTTCAGAAGACTAATTATCTTGACTTTGGAGAGTACCGTGTCTTTCTAAAGTCGAACCGTATCTAATCCGTTCCTGGTATTATATATATTATTTTGCCTGTTCTCAATATATACCTTAAATCTTGATTTTCTCATGACACTTTCAAAACTCTTGTAAATTCCTTAGTTTTGTCACGACTTGACTATTGTAATGGAATTTACGAAAAATTCCAAAACAACAAATAAACAAACTTCAATCTGCGTTCAATGCAGCAGCAAGACTCATTAAAGGCATTCCAAAAAAGTCCCATATAACACAACATCTCAATAAACTTCACTGGCTTAAGAGTCCAGAAAAAATCCAGTATAAACTCAACTGGACAGTCGTCAAAGCGCTACATGGAATGGCTCCAAATTATATATCCGAACTCTGTATAACGGACAGCCTAAATACAAGGAAATCCACACTTCGCTCGGCGAACTCCTCGGCAATAGGAAGATTAGTTGAGCCAAAGCGTTGCCCTAGTTCAAATTTTGGGGATCGAGCGTTTGGGGTAGCCGGTCCACCAGCTTGGAACAATCTTCTTTCATACCTCAGATGCATGAATGATCCGACAGATTTCAGATCTAAGCTGAAAACCCATATTTTTCATATTTCATACCCAATTTAAAACTTGCATATTTTGTTCTATTATACTTTCTAATCGATCGCGAATATGAATCAGATGCAGCGTTCACATTTAGATTTAAAACACGTCTTAATGCGCATTTGAGGTGATTACATCACAAAAACGCGCTTTATTTTGATTTTGTTTGTAATGTCAGTTGAGAAAATAAACTGATTTGATTTGAATTGAATTCTGCACTTCATTTTTCAGGTCTTACTGAAATTTTTTTATTTAACAATTTACCTATAGCTTGTTGCACTCCTGATATAAAAATAGTCTTAAAGTGTTTTTACAAATATAAAAAGTATATTAACAAAGAAATAATTCTTGGAAGCACTTAGGAGTCTTGAAAGTTTTAATTTAGGACATAATTATTATTCCGAGTACCTACTGGCCGTACTTAGGTCGGGAATTGTTCGCTCCAGGATTTCTCAAGATTCAGCGAATATTCGATCTTCCATTTTCCAGTTCAGACCGAGCGCTTTTAAAATCTTGAATGCCTAATTTCTTTAGAAAACAAACCATGAACACGTGATAAATTCCAGATGGTCTAAAAGCAATCCATCTCTCCGAATACAAGTGGAATTACAAAATTCGATTCAACATGATGAGTTATTTCTTACAATTCTAAAAATGTGTAAATAAAAGCTTTCTTTTATTAATGAAATTTTTATATATCAAAAAAGTTTTTTTTTTTTTAAATTATCCATAGTTTTGGTGGAAACATTATATTACTTAAATAAAATTGACTGTTTCATGTAAAGTACCACTATTGAATAACTTTAAAAAATATCTTCACTTTTTATAAATTTGACGGGACAGTTGTTTCGCCAACCGGTTGTGTCTGCATGAGTGTGGCACCACTATATTGCAATACAAAATTGATGGTAACATCTGATGATGCCAGAGTAAGTTGGCGAAAAAGATTTATTAAAACAATAATCAGATAATGATAAGAAAAACGGTTATATATGTAAAAATCAGAGGAAAACATAAAATACTTTTCATTGTGATCTGTAATTTACTTCTATGAAATTTGTTTATACAATTATAAAATTAAATATTTTTGGGAATACTCGTATATTAAAAAACAGATGAAAAAAAGTTATATTGAATCAATTATTAAATAAAACGGTAGTCTCGTAAACTCTTAGTGTTGATGTAAAAAATGTGAAGAAGTAACTTTTCGACATGCATTGATTTCGAGTAAAATAAGAATAAAAGTATTTTTTCAACAAAACATTTTATATGTCAACCATTAGTATTTCTGGACCCCTCCGAGTTGGCTCGGAAGTCTCTCAGTGATCAGGAAATCGTGACTTTAAAGTGGTAAATCTGTTCCGAAGTTTAGGGCAAAAAGTCTATTGAAATAAATTGCTTTCTCTAACACTCCGCTATCTTTGGCGCTGGCCGCAAAACTTTCTTAATATGAGACAGAAACAAATCCTCGAATTTAATACATTTTTTTCATTTGCTTTTTCCAAATTTTTCAATTGTGACGACAATCGTTCCCCCTGCTCCACGTCACTCTCCTACAAACTCGCCTAAGTTGGTGGAAACTTGGAATTGCTCGCGTTATCTGAATTTATTTTTAAGCAAACGTTTTAAAAACTTTCCAGCCCCCAATCACTCCATATCGTTTTCCTATACATGTAAGTGCGAATAAACTTTCCCGTTTTATCGGAAGCAGTATACAGATGAAATCTCCCCATCTATCAACTTCGCCTAAACTTTCCGGGAATATACCATATTGCGATTCAAAATTTAAATAATTTCGCGCGGGTTGTAAATGCTCGTGAGATATACTGATTGCGAATTATGTAGCGATCGGGATGATCCCAATAACGGTGAAGAGGGTATTCGATAATTACGAAATTTATATCGAACGAAATAGCTTCTGCATCTAGTTAGTGAGAAACAATCTATTCGGAACAAATTTCATAATAGCTTTTCGCTCGGCTCTTCGTTTGAGTTTCCGGGAGCTCATTTCATAGGACATTGCAACATTATTTAATGTTATTGAATATACAACGTAAATAGTATTTTGATCCAGTATTTATTCTATTCTTCCTTGTTTTAACTATGTAGTCTTTTTCCAGAGGGTTGTTCCTCTTGTGAGGTGGATTTCTAGCTATCCTTCCATCTTTTAGGTCTTCCAACGAGACGAGAACTGTGAAGGTGATTAGATAGTAGAATATAGGGGAGTCTAGTGGTATCCAGTATTTGGACATGATCTTCTCTCTTTTGCTGTCTACTCCATCTTATAATTTACTCAACCTCACATATCTCTCTCATTCTGTTGTTGTTAACGCGATCTCTTAATATATTGCCAGCTATCATTCTCAGTGTCTTCATCTCGGAAGTCGTAATTAAAAAAAAATTCTATTCCATATATTTTTCCACGTCAAAGTTACCTTATAAGTAAAGGTTATTTCGTGATATTTTGTAATTGAAAAAAATGTTTAAAAAAAACGTATGGGAATTAGTCGGTTTAAACCGAAAAATGGTAGTTATTATTAAAACATTTTTAATTTGCTGGCTATTATCCTAAGTGTCTTCAACTCGGTCAGCACAATTGTTGCATATTATAATACTTTTACGTCAGTATATTCTACTTATAACATGGGCCCCTTCTAGTATGCAGCTTCCACACTCTTCAGTTTTGTCTCTGCTGCTGATGTTTATTTCCTCCCAAATGCTGCCCCACCATGCAACTTCTAGCAGCGATCCTCTGCCCCCATAATAATATTGTGATGCCGAGCACTCCATTAACAACATGGTCGCACTCTCGGTGCATCATATTGTCACTGGAGTAACGTCTCTATTACATGAACAACTTTTTCCTAAACCATATGGATACGTATTTCATAAACTTTTGTGTTGATTTAAATACATGAACTCTTGAAATTTTATGGTTATTTTTTTAATTAATGTTCATCTGAATAATAACACTGATTTTTATATTTATATGTATAACAGGAGAAAAACTGTTGATTTATTATACTCGTAATATGAAAAGGTTTAAGTTCGTCAAAAGTAAATAACTAAAAATGTTTTGTTGACTCGAACTTGAGTGAGATTTAATCTGAACAAGGAGTAAAATAGAAACTTGAATTATCCTAGTTGAAAGAATGAGTGATTATTAACGCTAGTGAGTACATTTAGGTATTTGTCATTCAATGCACAAATGATAATAAAATACTAAATATAATAATTTTTATAGTAGGAAATGAATATCGAAGTACGTATAATTTGAGCCGTATACAAATGCAGGTAAAACTTTTGCTTCAATACAATAGGTGTATTAAATCGAATTCATTCGCATACGCAGCAAAGCTCTGCTAAAAAGATGGCAGGTTTAACTGTTGGAAAGTTAAACCCTTCTCTGGGAGAAGACTTGGGAAGTTGCAAGTTAGATTTTAATTAGTTTACACTGCGCTCAATAGAGTAAGCTATACGGATATTCGCTCCCCCCGTGCGGTAGACCTTCGGAAAGCCAAGGGTATTTACTTATGCTTTGCTAACTTTAGTATCATTGATATTAGATTTACTCAGCCTCTGGATACATTCACCGAAACAAGCGGACTAAGAATTGTACCCGTGACACTTCCCATACACAATGGAATGTTTTGATTAAAGTAGTTAGATAAGTAGGATTCTTAATATGGATTTCATTTTAAACGATATACATATGTAAACGATCACAGAAGCAAGGAAGATCTCTACATGTATGGTGGTACTATAACACCCGATTCCCTTGAGAACGACACAAGCCCGGCAAACCTTCCACAAGAGCAAGATAAAGAGGAGAAATATGCTATTTTAGCGCCACTTCTACGATATACAAGGTTTTCATACCATTAATACGATGAAGTAATTTTTAATCATATTTTATATGCACATATTATTTTTAGGTATTATGTTAGTTTCCTCCTACAAACTGTTGAAAGAAAGGCTCTCTTCAGCCGCGTTACGCAGCGTCTATATAATGTGACCATTCATAACTGCTTATGACATTGTAAACTTGGTAGTCTTATCTTTAGAGTAAAACATAATGTTCCAAAAAATGCTGTTTGATTGCAATTAATATAATAAGATCGACAATGATATCATAAAACGATGCCATTTTATTTTTTGTAAAATTTGAAATACTCAATTCAATTGTGTGCAAGGGTTCTAAAAACATAAGAGGTTTGAATATTTAATTAAAAAATTAACACCCGTTGTACAATTTTTTTTGTATTTATCGTTTCATGGCAGTCACATTAAACTCCAAATTATATTATTTAATTTTAGTTAAAATATCTCATCGTTTCTGATATAACACTGATATAACTTCGCACTGATGCAGCTTCGAAGAGATGGGCATCTCATAACCGATTTCTTTAGATTACTCAGGGGATATTTCGAGAACTCGGCCGTGCTGGAGAGTGTTCGGCTTTTTGTTTCTGATAGATATCTCCGACAGTGACAGCAGAGATTGTTTTACCTACCGGCTGCCAGAACCAACCTCTGGAGACACCGCTGGGAAGAGCAATTAATCTGCTGAACGCGGTTTCCTCGGAGATCGACGTGTTTCAAATTAGTGAAAGTACGTTCAGAAGGCAAATACTCTTAATTCTGGAGAGTATCCTGCCTTCATAATGTCGAACCATCTCTCATGCGTTTATGGTAGTATACTATACACAATATATTATTTTACATGTTCTCAATAGATGCCTTAAAATTAATTATGTAATGTCTATTGATGAAATAAACTGATTTGATTCGATTTGATTTGATAACTGTACTAAATATTACTTTACTCTACTTTTGGTTGAATTTAGTTTAATTTCGATATTGATTCATTAGTCTGTAGTAATTACTCTTCTCATCATTTTTATTGATTGCATGTAATTGGCCTTATTCTATAGTTATAATGTGTTTATATATATTAATTACAATCGCTGATTGTAACTAACTAAACTAACTAACCATCACGCCGTCTCCCCGAAGGGGTAGGCAGAAAGAATGGACTGCCACACTTTTCTTTCCTGACATATTTCTCTCGCTTCCTCAACATTCATACATCGTGTCATGCACGCGTCGATTTCTCTGACTCCTCACATGGCCGACATTCAATATTTGATTTATTTGATCGTGCCACGTTTTCCTCGGTCTTCCTCTATTTCTGGTTCCATTTATATCATTAACATATAATTTTTTTACCATTCTTTCTTCATTCATTCTTTCCATATGTCCAAACCATCTTAATGATCCTTTCATTATTTTGTTCATGATACCATCATTCGCACCGCATTCACTTCTTATATTTTCATTCGGCACTCTATCATACACAGAGTATCCACACATTCTTCTAAGAGATCTCATTTCAACTGCATTTATTCTACTTTCATCCTTCTTTTGCCAGTTCCATGCTTCGCTTCCATACATAAGGGTCGGTAGAAGAACACCATTGTGCACCGCCATTCTAGCTTTTTTTTGATAGGTTTTTGTTTGCGATGACAACTTTAAGTGCACCATTCACTTTGTTGCCTGCCCCAACCCTTCTTTCAATATCCCTCTCCACTCGCCCATCTCTTGTAAACATACTTCCTAAATACACGAACTCAACTACTTGCTCCAAATTTTCACCATTCACGCTAATGTTGCAGACTGTCGTGGTTGTCGTGTCGCTGATTGTAACTCTTAGTAAATAAATAAACATGAAAAGAAATAAAGTTGGCAATTTCATTCGGTTACTGCCGCTAAATAGGTTAAGCGCAGGCTTCATAAATAAAGATAAATCCTTTAGTTGATATGACCATAATCACAATCACGCCTAACAAATAGACTATCCTAATAGCTGCCCATCTCCCGCCGCCCTCGTCCCCGCCCGCCGCACCCGCCGCCCGCCGGCCCGCCCCGTGATTGATAAGGGTCGGCAAACTGATTACTCCATCCTGGCGCTCAACGCAACATACACTCGTATAAGTTCATTATTCACAGAAGAGAAGAATGAGGGATTGATGTGCTATGTACACTCGTGTGCTGGCGCGTCGAAGACTAAAAAAATCTGATGGCTTTTTCAATATTGGAATGTGGAAAATTCTACTCGGTTCACACGGGCTTTGCGATGTTTCAATTGTTAAATCAATGAAGTTCTAATGGATAGCACACTTTATTAATGAAACGAAGTATACTTCTATTCGTCCTATTTTTTTTGTATTTGGTTTCATTTGGATGGTAAATTGGCGGCAAAAAAAGGATGAAAGTAGAATAAATGCAGTAGAGATGAGATCTCTTAGACGAATGTGTGGATACTCTGTGTATGATACAGACACTGGTGAATAGTATGTATGAGGGTATGCATGCGAAATGATCTAATGATGATTTTGAATAAGTCTAAGGTAATGATTTTTGAAAGAGAACAAATCAGTCTGCAACATTAGCGTGAATGGTAAAAATTTGGAGCAAGTAAATGAGCATTTAAAGTTGTCATTTGAAGCGAAGCATGGAACTGGCAAAATAAGGATGAAAGTAGAATAAATGCATTAAAAATGAGATCTCTTAGACGAATTTGTGGATACTCTGTTTATGATAGAGTGTCGAATGAAAATATAAGAAGTGAATGCGGTGCGAATGATGATGTTATGAACAAAATAATGAAAGCATTATTAAGATGGTTTGGACATATGGAAAGAATGAATAAAGAAAGAATGGTAAAAAATTATATGTTAACGATGTTAATGGAACCAGAAATAGAAGACGACCGAGGAAAATGTGGCACGATCAAATAAATCAAATATTGAATGTCAGCCACGTGAGGAGTCAGAGAAATCCACGCGCGTGCATGACACGATGTATGAATGATGAGGAAGGGAGAGAAATATGTCAGGAAAGAAAAGTGTGGCAGTCCATTATTTCGGCCTACGCCTTCGGGGAGACAGCGTGATGGTTAGTTAGTTAGTTAAAAATAAATATACTCAATTCACTTCCAAATGGACTGGATTGAGAAGGATTGAGGGTCTGTTTTGACCTGCAAGGGATAGAGATTCCAACTCTCAAGTGATAATCAGCATCGGGGGGACCTGATATGATACCAAAAAAAGGAAAAGAAGACAAAATATTTAACTCAAATCATTTTAAAATAAAAAAGGCCTTTCGGATGACTGTTATCCTAATTCAGTGTTTTTAATTAGGTGTATTTAAAATTATTTAAATAGACTTAATGGAGAGGGCGGAATTAGGTTTATTTTAGTATTGAAATACCTAACCAGCCATTACCAAATTTATTCACCTAGTATCAATCTAATTTCTGTATGAACGATAATTTTCCATAAACAACTATCGCCTTTAGCGGGAACTATCGATCTCAAGTCCTATATAATCTATTCAGAGATACACATCAAAGGAGTTTCATACTCTCGCTTCAATTATTCTATATTATGGTTAATGATTTCCTGAGAAAATCTCTGTTAATGTATCTAATTTTCCATCTTAGCGGAGAAAGTCCTACATGTACGGGATGATTTCCTTAATCATAAAACTATGACAAATGAATCTTTTTATTTCTATTTTTTATACCCTTTGTATTTACTACACTTTAATTAAAAATAAAATTACAAAGACATATTTTGGACGAACAGTCCTTCTTCAGTAAAGATACATATTTAAAAAAATATTATATAATTGTTGTTGTTTACATGATCTGACAGTTGTTATAAAGAATCTTTATAAAATCTGTCAGATCATGTAAACAACAACAATTATATAAATTTTTTTTAAATATGTATCTTTACTGAAGAAGGACTGTTCGTCCGAAACATGTCTACATAATTTTATTTTTAATAAAAGTGTTGTAAATACAAAGTGTATAAAAAAGAAAAATAGAAAGAAACCATCATAACAACACAAAGTATGGCATATATAGAAGAGAAACTCTTTTTATTGATGGTTGTGGTTTTTATTTTTTAACCCCCTTTAACCTGTTTGGTACAAAAATATTGTATATTTTACAATACAATACTAAAATAAATAATTTTGATTGAAATCTCTCAAGGTTATTCCAAGCACTTTTCTTTACGTGGCTCGCTGAGCGACCTGGTACTTGTACACAGGACCCCTTGTCAACGTCCACGTCTACGTAAATACGTTTCATGTTTCTTAAACAATAATGTAAAACTCCATATGAAATAAAAAACAAGAATGAAAACGTTTGTTTTCTAGAAGTTTTTTTGAGGTTTATGGAAATTACATGTTTCTCTTTATTTAGGCATTAATTAATGAAATATAGAATAATTAGCGCCTAATTAAGATAACTAGATGACGTTATTAGCATAGATAATTTTTTTGTAAAAAACAAACATTTTAGTAAATAAAACAAAAATTGATATCGTATTATTAAAGTGATTTTGCAACTGCGTTAAATGTGAATGTGACGGTAAGCTATTCAGGCTGTTTCAGGGGGCTTCCTGGTAATTTTATTATTATTTATTATTTCCATGAATTTAAATCGACGCACATTATATGAGTAAACTATAAGACTAGAAAAAGTCGAATTATTTTTATATTTATCGTACATTTTAAAGAATCATCCTGTTTGTATCTCTCTATTAACGGGCTTTTCTTGGCTTCGTAAATTTCCCGGGAAATACATTCATTTAACAGCATAATGCTTTATTGGACCGTTATATGGAAACTCAATTAGAGCACGCGATGTGAGAAAAAGGGCTCATTAGGACCAGCCTTTTGATAACTGTTTCAATACATTATAAGATATTAAATAAATTCGTAAGAAAAAGGCATTGATTCTTACTTTCTATACGAAATTGAATATGTTTAAGTATGAATGATATATCGAATAAATTTCGGAAATGGAACGTGAATTAATGAAAAGAAATGTAACCATGTATATACTCGTATTTCTTAATTAAATATGGTACAGAAAAAAATATAATCTAAAAAGATCGGGTGAGTTTTTAAGTAATTCCGAATAATTTAATAAAAATAAAAGGATCATGTACTCATGTACATGATAATGAAAATATATTTTTATTATAAAAAACTTTTTAAAATGCATATTTAGTTAAAATTCACAAATGTTTGTGTCTTCGACCGGTTTTGGCAGGTCGCTGCCATCTTCTATTGGTTTTATGGAATTAAACAATCAAACTATTAATATTAAAAAAAAACATTCAAATCTACACGATCCCATAATATAAAACAAATTGATAAGATATACGTAGCAACCGGCAGCACACACATATAATTATATTTACTACCATACTCTGTTCCCAGAAAACAATTAACATCTTCGTCTCTATTGAGATACATTTAAACCTTATAAAAATAATTTATTCGCAATGGGTAAAATCCAGTATTTGTCTACATTCAAAATGTTGTGTAAAATAACTGGTCCAAGATAAAGGCATAAAAATTGGAGAGACATCTCCAGGCGTAATCTAGTACTGTATGATTTGCAGAGCCTTTCGCAGTGCATTAATAATTTTTTTTAATGCTTCCCAATCTAAATAGATGACGCTAGTGACGAGTGAACTAAAAAATGTGAAGATAGGCGCAGCATTCTAGCATATATACAACTTCCAAAAAAAAAATTGTCAGCCGTGGTGGTCGTAAGAAGGGCGCAATGGGGAATGTTGTTAAACATAAAGCGATCGCTCAACCCAACCTTGACAGGTCATAAGTCCTGTAATCGCCTCGGCCGCACCCTCGTCTTTATTGAGATACAATTAATCCTTATAAATTTTTTTTATCAGCAATGGGTAAAATCCATTGCGGATACAAGAATTTGTATACATTCAAAATGTTTTATTTATATGAGTTTATCAATTATCAAATTACAATTATCACGCTGAGTATTGAGAGCACTTTCACATTTATTCATAATACTTGTAAAAGGTTGTTAATATAATACAATGAGAAAGATTGGATCCTGTTTAAGGAACATACTTTTGATGTGCGAGGAAAAACTTTGTAAAGGCGTGGCAAATTGAATGAAAAGTTTCCTACTATGACACCGCAGTTTCCTTGTACACCGTTAGTTACTCCAGAGCTCTTATCACTATGCATTAATTAAAGTTTACCGAAATACCTTCGAGAAAACCCTGATGTAAACGAGAATAGAGGAAAGTAATAAGTACATTTTTCATTAAAAGCAAAGTGGCAAAAAGGTCATTGCTAAAACCCCTAGTCATATTTCAAAAGTAAATTAATTTTTTGGCGATATCGCTTTGAAAAATGCCGCAAGGGCGTGCAGTATTATGAGACGTCATATTTATTACGTTTTCATTGAACGACAATGAATACTCTATAAATTATATATTATTAAACGAAAAAAAAGCTATGGGCTGCTGATCATTTTTTGAAATACTCGTACGTTCTTTATATTTTAGTAGTAATGTGACTTCTTCTCCTTCTTTATCGGCGTTATAACGCTTGGTGGGTCTTAGAAAGCGAGTCTCCAAAAAACGACTCCATCCCGTCCTGTCTCGGGCCGTAACATCCCAGTCTTGCTGCTACAGGACCCGACAGTCTGCCACGGTACCATCCAATCATCGCAGTCTCGGCCTGTCGACGCTTCTTCGTCCAACTGGATTGCATAAATGGAAGGTTTTAAACATTGATTGCAGAAAAATACCTTATTTATATTTGTAAATGATTAGAAACCCGTTTTTTTTCTCTGTAAAGTATTTTTTTCTCAACACGTTTTTAAAGCATTATATTTTCATAGTCGAGGACACTAAATATATTAAATAATGTTTATTTAGTAAGGTTTTTTAATTTACCTTCGAAACGTGTCAAAAATAACCAACAGTGTAAAATCGTTGTTTAAAAAGTAACTAGCTTACAAACTATCACGCATCTTCAAAGATTGGACCACCACACTTTATTTATTTTACGATACACTTTTTTGCTTCCTCGACGTTTAATCCGCGTTTTTTTTTAACATTGAATTATACGAGTATATAAAATATTATAAAACATTTTAAACTGTGAAATTATAAATCTCTGTTATGTATTGTATTTTCATTTTTAGTTTTTTAATTTTTCGCAAAAACAAGATAGACGAAGTTTTTATTCGTATTAATGATTTTATATGAAGCTATGCACAATTGTTCATGAAAAAACAATTATAAGATTTAATCATTAATATTAATGAAAACGTAATTTTTTAAGAAGAATTATATTTTATGGGAATTACATGTTTTGCCCTGTTCATATCATTTGATGATGCTTTATCAACCCAAAACATGTCAACATATATGTTTTCATTCGTATTAATTGAGTTGTACATTATTTTTCAAGAAACAATCCATTTAGGTTACTGAATTAGGTGTCAAGTCGTGATTCTCGTTATAAAATAAATAATCGAAGACATGTACTTTGTGTAGTATAGGAGATAATTTCTTTCTGAGACAAATTGAATTTGAATTTGAATTCTAGAACCAACGGGAATCTATTACGTCTTAGTAGTGAGACACTCTTGTTTACTGAATTAATTATAATTTAATTTGGAACTTACAAGGAGCGCAGAAGTGGAAAGGTAAAATAACTTTTTGACTATAGTACAGAAGCATTCCTAAGACGCTGCGGTGGGAATGACATTCAGCATTAAAGTTCTTCCATCATAATCGGATTCACAATTTGGCCCCATTGTGCCGCACCGTGCTCCGGAGGTTTAAATAGTCGGACGACTTGCACAATGGGCAATAATTAGCGGTGACTGGGAGATAAAAGCCGCAAAACATGCCGCGAATTCAGAACAAAATAACAATAAGTATGAATTGAATATCAGAAACGCTATTTAACTAAACAATGGGAGAGAAAATGCACGATCCGGAAGAAAAATGGTCTAGAATGAAATAGCACTCGAATTAATAAAGAACGTGTTTTCTTGACATCTCTTGTATTCATTGTAGAAAAATAATTGTAAAATTCAACATACGTACATTATGTGAACGAGGTGAAATTTAAAAAGTTAATACGGATGAAAACTTCTGTTTAATGATTTTTTTTTATATAAACTGTTAAATTAAAAAACTTTGTTTTATATACCACAATTGTATTTTATTGTACGCGACAGCTGTTTCGTCAATCTATGTTGACATCATCAGGTGCTACAATAATATAATATATCAAATGTCAAATTGTCAAATATTGAAATTATTCAAATTGACATTGAAACAAATACACATAAAGGTTCGAAGATTTGACATTTGATATATTATTGTAATACCTGATGATGTTTACATAGATTGACAAAACAGCTGTCGCGTAAAATAAAATACAATTGTGATACATAAAACCAAGTTTTTTAATATAAAAGTTTATAATGTTTAAGTATCATAGTGTTTCGGGGAAAACAATGGACTAAATTTTTATATAATATATTAAATGGTAATGACATATTCCGCCTTGAGAAGCGATAATCAAAGAAATGATTAAAATATTTCATATAAAATATTCAAATGGTTAAAAATATTTCATATATATCACGAAGGGTTCAAGATGGAAAATGGAAATAGAAAAATACACCCAGGAGGAAATCCGGCAAGACGCTGCGTAGCCAAATTAGGAATACGAGGTAATAGAGAAGACATTGATATGCACACGTGAAAATAATGGATTAATGCAGGGTTCCTCACATTGTATTGCACGGCTGACCTCAAGTTATACGACCCTCGGCCTTACCACCAAAAATATAGATTGATAGATACTTCATAGTATCCAATACCTATTGAGAAAAAAGGCTTACATTTAGAAAAATAAGATAAGAAGTATGTTAAAATAAGATAATATGTACGTTTTCCAGATGTTATTTTTTTTATTTACATATTTTTACACAAGGGCACACAAACTTTCGGTAGAGACCAAACATATAAAATACATGTAAATTTTTTTTTGAAAATTTACGATTTAATCCATTTTAGGTACTTATTACGAAGTTTAACATTATTGTTAAAAAAAAACAATAAATAAATGTCTTGTGAATTAATAATCAGCAATTAAAAAAATGTAATAATAATACAGTAGTAAAATTTTTATACAAATCACTTTATTCTTTACAACCACCAACCGGTTTTGTTCCCACCAGAGCTTCGTCAGGGTTACAAACTATACTAGGGTTACAAAATATGAGTATATTTTGTAACCCTGACGAAGCTCTGGTGGGAACAAAACCGGTTGGTGGTTGTAAAGAATATAGTGGTTTATGTACACATTTTAGAAGTGTGTTATTATTGTATTTAATAATGTTACACCACAAATTAAGTGCTTCATACGAAAGTAATAAAAAAATGTTGTGGTCGTTATTTGCAGTTGCCACGACACAAATTTTGCGTTGGGACCGAACCTGAGAATTCTCAACACTTTGAATTAGATTTTTCACTCAATGAGCATTGTCTGTCTTTGAGCTTAACGTATACATTTATTTAATAAGTGCCTATGTATGACATAATAAAATATTCATTAAACACTAAAGCGAGATATTTCAATTAACACGTGAGAAGATATCCACTTAATGTTTAACAACCTATAAACGGCACTATACATTCGCGGCATAGTGAACCTAATTGAAATTCATGATACTTGGTACTGAAACACAAGGAATTTTTTAAATTAAATTATAAATTCTACAAAATTACAAAATCCACAAATCTGTAAATTTATTTTATCGTCAAAATTAACAGATATGTCTTGAGTTTACTTCTTTTTAAAATTAAAGTTAAAACATTCTTACCACTATGTCACACCATTTTCCCACATTATGTAATATTTTGTATAGTTAAATACTTTATTTCACTTACCATTTAGTCATTTTATTTTCATTTGCTAGGTTGTTTTTTAAATACCATATTTTGTGAAATTTTATACTTTTAATCGTGACACAAAGCTATGCATCGAACGATGCGATTTTCCGTAGTACCTTTAATAATGATAAAATTGATTTCTTTTATGATCCCCTTCACTGTGTGTTATGAATGAAAATAAGCATATTTTACCAACACTTTTCACCTTTAAATTTTCATCTCTCACAAATATTATATCGAGCCTTTCCCGGCAGAAGATCGTAAGTGTAAAAAGCGCATTTTACAGGAGGAGTTTTTTTTTTAAAATATCTAAGGCTATGTTTAATGAATCAATTTAAAAAAAAAACCTAGTTCTTTAATTTTGTCACTGTTAATTGTGGTTGAAGAAAAACCCAATAATTGTCTCAAATTCAAGTAATTTTGGCGCTTACGATGTTTTGCCGTACCCATTGAAGTTCTCCGTGAATGCGCTGTACGCTTACGATATCGTTTACGATGTTTTGCTTGTCACAAATTAATGTGAATTTGTAAGGAAGCTGTATCATAATTGAAAGAGATTTTATTTTTATTTTTATAAAATAAGGTATCACTCATTACATTCATTTTAATTTACCATTCTATGATTGCTTAAATTTTTTTTTGTTAAAAATTGCTAATCAAATTATAAATATTTTTACTAAGGATATATTTACGCGATATATTTTTGTCGTAAGCGGTAAGTTTTGGAATATACAATAAAATTATACTCTTCAATAGGACGCTTACGATGTTTTGCTTAGCTGATTTTTTTCAATTTAAATCATACGATAAAGTGAAAGATGCATTTATTTTTACTTCTGCTGATCCATTTCTTATGATATTTTGCCAGTCGGTGCGGATATTTATTTGGAACGGAAAAAACCGAAAAAACGAAAATGCTCAAATTGTCGCTTACGATGTTCTGCCGGGAAAGGCTCGATATGTTTCAGACTGTATTCGTCCTCCTACAATGTATTAATTTTTTTATTTAAATTAAAACACTGTTTTTTCCACGTTTGAGTTTATTTTCTCGACATGTTTCGAAGGCTTCACACCTTCATCATCGGAAGAACGATATAAACTAACCACAATTATTACAAAATTAGTGCTAGAACCTAGGAACATATATGAGTAACATGTGTTAGTTAACTTAGGCAGAGTACCAGGGACATAACATTACGAGATCAATGGAATAAATTTTGAAAAGGGTTTTTTGAATGAAAGTAAGAAAAATTTTTGAAAAAATTGAAAAAATTAAACCCGAAAGTGGAAAAAACAGTGTTTTAATGAATATAAAAAAATCCTCGTTATTGATGGATTACCTATATGATTAAGGATAGAGTGCCGCATCGGTTAAAGTGTGACAGTCCATTCTTTCTGCCTTCCCTTACGGGGAGATGGCGTGATGGTTAGTCGTTGATTGAATTTTACAGTGTTTGCCTTAAGTTTATCGAATTTTTTTTTTTGTTTATTGTTCTTTTACAAGTATGTAAAACTCTCTATTAAATAATCAATATAATAAAAAATGAATTAAATAAATAACAGTGTTCCAAAATTAAACAAATAGTATAATAAAACTTCAAGAAAACAGATGTGTTCATTTCTTCTTCTTTTTTTTTAAATTAATTTAAATGAACACAAAGTACCACCTTCTCCAACTGATATTGGAGGGGAAAGTTGAGGGACGCCGAGGGCCCGGAAGGAGACAAATGTCCTCTTTTTCTTCAAGTACCCTGTCGGGTCCCCCCAACGTTGGCGATCACCTCGGCGAACCTGTCCCTGTCCTGCGCCGCTCGGAACAGCTCCTCCACACTTCGGATGCCGGTCCACTCCCTCACGTTTCGCAGCCAGGACATTTGTCTCCTTCCGGGCCCTCGGCGTCCCTCAACTTTCCCCTCCAATATCAGTTGGAGAAGGTGGTACTTTGTGTTCATTTAAATTAATTTAAAAAAAAATTAACCGAAGACGAAAACAGTGTTGTGTTTTCACAACAATAAAATAAAAATAATAATAAAATCTAAAGTGAAAGCAATTACACACGTGTTGTTAAGTGCACATTGCTGTTTCTAAGAGTATACGCACGCTTAATATTTCCTTAGGTAATTTATTTCTGGTAGTAATGAGTAAATATGTCATAAATCGTGGTCTAGTAGACCTACCGTCCCAAAACCACATCCGTTACACCTCGCACTGTACTTGCAGGTGGGTGGAATATCCTGTGCTTAATTTCATTACAAAATTCCTTCACCCTACCACAAAATCACCCATGAAACCTCGAGGAATGCAAATACCCACATTCCTACATTAAGCCTATCATGTCTTGGTTTGATAGGACTTTAATAGAACTACCGTTTTTTTATAGTGTATAAAACAAGAGAATAATGAATATTTTTTTACGGTTTCGTAGTTAAATGAGCAGCACTTAAAATCGTACAGCAAATTATTTAATAACCTTGAAGTTGAATTAACAACGAAGATTTTATTCCACTTTCATTTATAAAATATTTTTATAAAATAAAAATATCTAACACAACATGTTTCCGAGGTGATCCCATTCTCAGATGTAAATATCTTCTTCTTCTTTTTGTGCTGTCACACCTCCGTGGTGCATAGGGCCTCAAGGAATCTTCTCCACCCGACTCTATCGCATGCCTGATGCTTAACATCGTCCCAAGTGAGACTAGCTGCCTTAACCTCGTCCGGCAGGGTTCTTCTCCAGGTGGCTCTAGGTCTGCCTCGCTTTCTCTTTCCCCCATAGGGGACCAGTCTAGTGCGCCCTGAGCGTTGCAGGCTGGGTTCCGTCTCAGAGTGTGACCGATCCACTGCCATTTGCGCCTAGCGACTTGTTCTCTAATAAGCTTTTCGCCTGCCATGGTCCAGAGAACGGCATTTGACACTGTTTGGGGCCGATAGATTTTGAATATTGAGCGAAGGCACCTATTTATAAACACCTGGAGTTTACCAATAACGTCTGCGGTAGACTTCCAAGTCTCACATCCGTACAGCAGTACGCTTTTAACGTTAGTTACAGATGTAAATATACAGCTAAATATTTTGTATTAGAGATATTTTTATTTTATGTTATAGAGATATTTTTATTTTATTACAATATTAAATGAATTAAAGTGAAATAAAAACACCGTTGTTAATTCAATTCCAAGGTAATTAACAAATTCCACAGTGTTAACGTCTTGACCTTCAATAAAGCTAATTTAATTAATAAATTTAAATTATTCTTTAAATTATTGAACGTAGATGAAAACAATGAAAACATATTTATATTTATTAAAATATCTTTTATAAAATAATACATATTTTATTAATTCCTAATTGTTGTGACCTTTGGTTTTTTGGCTTCCACCGGTTTCGGCATTCGCTACTATCTTCAGCTGCCGAGAACGGTTGAAGCCATATAATCAAGTGGAATTATGGTATACTTAATAGATGCAATATTATAGGAATTTTCAAAATATTTAAATCTCATTATTTACAATTAACTTCTGCCTAGAAAATTCAATTCACAATATTAACGCAGTAGATGAAAACATCCGTTTTTTATAAGATAATTATACATTTTATTCGATGGCCTTCATTTTGCTCAAGTATAATAAATGATATGAATTATGATACTGATTGGAAATATGTTTCTTTCATACGATATAAAACTACTCAAAAACTTAGAATTGAGCAATTATTGATTGAGTAATATTTGATTAAAAATAAAATAAAAAACATGCGCTTAAAATCCTAGGGATTTACTTGTTTTGATTTGTTAAGGGTATTTTAAATCTAGTGTTGTCACTAACTGTGGGTTAAGGCAACCCCTAATGCCACCTCCGCGGTTCCACCTCGGAAGCATCTTTCTTGCCCCTCTAACGCAACAAGTTGAAAAATATGTATTAAATAACAACCACAACAAACCATCACGCCGTTTCCCCGTAAGGGAAGGCAGAGAGAATGGACCGCCACACTACTCTATCCTGGCACACCTCTCTAGGTTCCTCCACATTCATACAGCGAGTCATACACGCACGTCGATTCTTCCGACTTCAACATGTCCAACCTTAAAAATTTGATTAAGTTGGTCATGCCATGTTTTTCTCGGTCTGCCTCGACTTCGTACTCCATTTAAATCATTTACGTATACTTTCTTAACCATTATTTCTCCATCCATGCGCTCCATATGTCCCAACCAACGCAGCGATCCTTTCATAATAACAAAATGTTAGTATTATTAAAAATTTACACGATCTTATAAACTTTCCTCAAGTAAAGTAAACATCAAAGTCTTGAAAACGAAAATAAATTCATATAATGGTTAACATTTTTCTAAAAGACTTTTGGTTCGAATATTAAGGCAATTTTTTTTTTTCTTTGAAAACGTCTCAAAATTTAAAAATGAAATACGTCTATCAGTAGTTCAATTAGTTTGCTTTGGTTATTAAAGTAATAATAATTATTTTAAACTGTAAGCCTATTTAAACGAAAATTAGAGTTTCATTATTAATCATCGGATGTTAATCGTTTAATGAGAAATTTCAGAGAGGTATGTGTGTATTGACATTTTATATTACTTTACGGTTTCACGAAAAAGCCTTGAAGGCGTTCCGTGGCAGGGTTTTCAATTTGTAAGGTGAACCTGGCGGCTCTTTGAGAGGAAATTAAAACCTTTGCGTGGTATTGAGCCGGAAATCATGACTGAAACAGAAATAAAGGAATTATAAATACTCCGGGGCCTATTAATGAAATTCATTGATCAATTCGGCAACTCTGAATTGAGTACAAAAGTACGAAAGCGTTTTTTTTTTAAATAAAATAACTCAGCAGTTTTATTAAAAATAATTTAAAACGGGTTATTTTTGTTTTAATCAATTATTGTGTTTTATGGAATCAACCGGTTCCACTTCTACCGTAGCTTCACCGGTGTTACAAAAACAAACAGAAATCAGAATTTTCTTCTATGTTCGCCATATTTTGTGTTGTAGATGTTTTATTTGTCTTTTTCTTTTTTAAATACTTTCTTTATACAACACTAACTTAAAAAGAATTAATAACATATCAGACATGTTTCGGACAACCGGTCCTTCCTCAGTGTTATAATAACTTTGAGCAATCTCGAAATTTTAGATATTAAAAAAGCAATTAAAAATAAATAAATTATTATAAATAATCAAATAAATTTAACGTAAGAATCCGATCTTTAATTTAATTCTTTTGTTGTAAGTTACTCTAACCTAACCTAACCTGAACCCCAATAAGAGCTTTAAATTATTTATTTAAATTTTAAACTGATTCATAATATTTGTTAAAACAAAATCATAAACGTTCCAAAATAAATCATTATAACATCTGTAATAACTGATCATATTTATAATCAATTTAATAATACTTTAAATATGTATCTTTATAATATCACTGAGGAAAGACCGGTTGTCCGAAACATGTCTGATATGTATTGTAATTAAAAAAAAAATTAAAGTTAGTTTTGTATATACAAAGTATATAAAAAAGAAAAAGACAAATAGAAATTAGAACGTTTACAAAAACCAAGTGACCAAGCTTGAGCGGAAGCGAATGTGAATGGTTTAATTAAATAAAATAAAATTGTGTGAAGTATACAAGGGTTTTAAATTAATTTAATAATCCACACCACAAATTAAGCTCTTCATACGAAATTAAAAAAATGTTTTATTTAAGTGTACGAAAAATATTCACCACAATCAAAAATAGAAAGGACACGACCTTTTAATTGAATGTACTCTAATGGTCGGTTAAAAAAAGTTTTAACAAATTAGTAACTTTGAAACCAAGTCTCTAAGGGTAAGTTATGCTGAATCTCAAATCAATCCTAGTAGTCAATTCTGCTATTATGATTTCATCATTATTAGATAAATGATAAAAATGGATGCGTACCGAGATGACGATGGGCGTCATGCTTTATGATATAATTATATGATTAAGTTTTCATTAATTTATAGAAGAAAACGTGGCACGATCAAATCAATCAAATATAAAATGTTGCCCACGTGAGGAGTAAGAGAAATCGACGTGCGTAATTGACATAATGTATGAATGTTGAGAAAGAAATTCATTGTCTCATTCGTTGTCTGAAAAGAAAAGTGTGACGGTCCATTCTTTCTGTCTACCCCTTCGGTGAGACGCTGTGATTGACAGTGAGTTCGTAAGTTAACTCGCCGATTTCGTGTCGTGTCCGGGAGCGTTGGGTGTTATAGTTTGAGTTACGCCACACGTGAAGACATGACTCTCGCTCCTATAATTTAGATATGCATAAAAGTTATTCAAAGTTGTATTATGTATGACATGAAATAATTGGTATATACTCGTATTTAGTAAATTTCGAATGAATCGATGTTAATATACTAAAAAAATAACAATTTGCGAAATGTCAACTTGATGCAATATGATTAAAATTTTGAGTAAGTACAAATTCACACAAGTCAACAACAACAGCAAAAGCAAACCTCCACGCTGTATTTTAGAAAGAGAAAGTAGAGAGAATGGATTGTACACTATTCTATCTTGAAAAATGTATCTATAATAGCTTACTCCATATTAATACACCGAGTCATACAAGCACGTTGATTCAACCAACGTCCAACATGGCCATTCAACATAAAATTTGATTAATCTGGTCTTGCACTATTTTCCTTAGTCTTTCTCGATCTTACCCTTTTCACATTGTTAATGTATACATTCTCAACCATTATTTCTTCATCCATACGTTCCATATGATCAAACAAACCCTGTGATATTTTAATGATATTGTTCTTAATATTTCTTCCTCATTACATTCCTATCTATTAGTATTTGAAATTCAGTCATACATCGTTTTACTACACACACGTTTAAGAGATCTCATCTGTACTGCGTTTATTAAGCTTTCATTCTTCTTCTTAGTTCCATGCTTCGTTCATACATAAGGGTTGGAACCAGATATTCAAATTCACAAGAGTATTTTAGTGTTTTATAAAGGAATGAGAAGGTAAAAGCTAAAGCAATATTATTATTTTTTTATATCCGTTGTTTACGATTTTTATACTTGCAATCTTCTTATGAAAATGCATGAATACTTAATTTATTACGAGAACATTGAACCCAATCTTGGTGAAGGGTTGTAAAATATGCATTATGAAATAGCTATAAAAGCGCAAGAGAGCTAAATACTGAAGCCGTATAAAGTAGAGTACATTATTGTGTCCCGTCCAAACCTCATTGGGATTCTTCATAGCCGGTGCTCCAGAGGAAAGTGGAAAATGTCTTTTTAAATTCATTTATCATCGCCGATACGCGATGGAAATTTAAGTGATTTATCCGTCTCTCAAACAGCATAATGCGATTTGCTTCGAACAAAGGGAAATAAATTATTCGACTTTTTAAAAGAAAAGACCAATTTCAAAGTTTCACTTACTTAAACACGGTCGTTCCGTGCTCCTATGTAATCAATAAAGTGAATTCTTTTTCGGTAAATTGGTCGGATCTAATGACATTTCGTTAGTTTTCGCTCGAACGCGAGCATTTGAGGTATTTTAAACGTTTTTTATTTGTTATCTGAAATTGAATGAGGGAACCCACACATTATTGGTTTTGTTGTGAAATAAATTGCATTTTCAAACGATATTTTAAATTTATCAATATATTTAAAAAATAATACGAACACATCGTATTTAAAAAAAAAAGTTGTTTTTTGATATTTAATGGTAAATATTCATTGTAAATAATGAAAACATAAAAACAAGTTGCTAATTTGGCATCGACCGGTTATGGCAGCTCACTGCCATCATAAGTGGAATTAACTAAAAATACAAAACGTTAAAAAAATTACATACTTTTTTATTTTCATTATTTACATCGTACTTAACCAAGGATTTATAATTATATTTGATATCAACAAATCAATACGAATAAAAACGTCTGTTGTCTAGATGTTTTATTATATTTTATAGGAATGACATGTTTCACCTTTCTAAGGCAGTATTAAATGAGACTAACGAGATAAAATGATATTTAGTAATGCTTTAGAATGGCGAAACATATTATATCATTCCGATTAAACATAATATTTTTTTGAATACACACGTTCGTATTAATTTTTGAATATGGAGTTTAACACCTTTGTTGAAGAAACCAAAAATATATAATACCTAATACCATTTGCTGTGAACATGCTTCAAGATCCAATTCATGATCGTTAATTGAGGAGACAAGTCTTTTGTCACCTAGACCACACTCAAGATTTAAAATGGGATTTCCGAAAAATTTATTTTACCTATTTTTTATCAAAAGGCATTTGTGTTACTTGAGTAATAAATTTTGTAGTTTACAAAAAATGGGATAATAAAACGTAAAATATGAACTGGGTCTGGATTCAAACTAAAAACATTTCAGTTTGAAAGAGTACTTTAGACGATATTTTACGTCACTTCTAGTTAAATTTTCCAAAGAACTATTATAAAAGATGAAAGAACCCTTTGTCGTCCCAATAATACTATAAAACTCCATTTTATTATAGGGAGACGATTTTCCTAGGCAGATTTTCCATTACGTTGTTTACTACGAGGTGATACAGCAGAAGTTTGTTATCTCAGTCGTGTGCCATTATTCGGTGTCTATTGAGTTTATAATCTATTTCTTCGATAATAGTACACCATTCCCGTGAAGTGCCGGAGGTTGTTTGTTTTTCATTAAGGGGGAACAGTTGCGTACTTGTGTGCTTAATGGCGGAATAAGTGAAACCCTAAGCGGAGAGACACCAGACAGACGGGCAGGGCGAGAGATTGTTGTGGCGATCAAGAGTTTTCTCTGCTGTTATCGTCTTGGGTGTTTTTATTTAAACCGTTTGACTGTATTTCAAAACATTCTAGAACAACAAATTTAGTCAATATCGCGCTTCAATCTTCTTTAGTCATAATCTCAAATCGAGCCCAGCGAAGCAAAGATTACACAGTGTTGATTGAATCTTAAACTTCTCCGCCAACCTCCTGGCTGAGTTAATGTTCTGCCTAATTTCTACGAGTCAATAAGACAAATTGGTAATCATTGACCTGATTTAAAAAAAAAAAAGTAATTTCATTGCAAGTAGTTGAAAGCTTAAGAATTTGTGGTTGGACATGTGGACATGCCTAATACGCATGTATTATACTTAAGAGAAAAATGATTAAACATCCAAGAAGTAGACAAAATATGAGAAGACCTAGGGGGACGTGGGAGGATGACGTTAAGAAAGACGTCGACTTTCGTGGCAGAGTGGTAAGAGCTCTGACTTCCATACCTAAGGTCCCGGGTTCGATTCCCGGCGATGGCAGTGTGATTGTCACATTGTCTTTGGTCTGGTGTAGAATTCTCGTGACAATAAAATGGCGATAGATTGAATATCTATTACATGTCATCAGAATCAATATACGAGTAATAGCTAAAATTTATTTTATACAGTAATTGGGTTCAAATGACCTGTTGTATACAAGGAAAAAAAAGATGCAGAACAGCTTTTACAAGAAGAGTTAGAGACAAATGTTGAGGGAGGCCAAGTCTTGATTTGGCTGTAGCGCAATTGAAGAAAAGGCAAAGTTTCTGTTTTATAACTTTGACCTCCATTGAAGTAAAAAATATGCTGAATATTTAAATAATGTAGGAATGATGGATATATGATAATATCAGAAATATAAAATTTGTAAAAAATATTTGCAGTCAAGCTTAAAAATGTATTATTTCATAATATTATAAAAATATATATTATCTTGATATATTTTTTTATTACTTAACTGTTTGACCGTAGTATAACGTGAAAGTCGTAAAAATGTGGCACGAAACTACTTAGAAACTTACGACTAAGTATATCTCACTAAGTGAAAGCTTCAAGTGTATCTTTAAGTACACATAACATTCAAGTGGTGAAGTCCTCGTGAACATCAGTGAGTTGGTTCTAAATAACTCTTAAAGTGGTACATTTTGTGACATACGAATAATATATGATAACTGTATGTTACCTGAATAATATTAGAAGGCATTCGTGTTAATACTCGTATATTATGAAATCTGAATCAAATTAACAAAAATCAAAAATACAAAAATCTCAAAATCAATTTACGTGTATGACATGCTATTTCATCATCATCATCAGCCGCCTGCCATCCACTGCTGAATGCAGGCCTCTCCCGAAGCCCGCCACCGCCCCCTGTCCATCCATCTATCCTGCCGCTCCCATCCATCTATGTCCAGCAATTCTCTTCAGATCGTCGGCCCATCGGGCAGGGGGACGTCCAACCCTGCGGAATCCTGTACGCGGTCTCCAATTCAGAACCCGTCTCCCCCATCGGCCGTCGGTTCTCCGACAGATATGTCCAGCCCATCGCCACTTCAGCCCGCCCATCCGCAGAGCCACCTCAGTCACCTTGGTTTGTTGACGAATCAATTCGTTTCTTAATCTGTCCCTCAAGGTTCTTTCCAAGCATGGTTCTTTCCATGGCGCGCTGGGCGACCTTGAATCTGTAGACTTACCTTTTGTCAGTGTCCACGTCTCGGCTCCGTACGTCATGACATGCTATTTGAATTTAGAATATTCTAGGAAACGTTGAAAAAGAATAATATTATGACCGTCTATTTTGTTGACTTAAAGTGTTTTGATTAGTCAGTTTAAATATTTTAGGTTCAAATTATTGAATAGTTTAGCCTTCTTCCTTTTTACCAATGAAAAGGTAAAGTTAGGTGAAATTTAATTACACTAGGACGCTCTGAAGACGATTGGGAAAGTGTAAGCCACTCACTGGAAATTTGTTCTCCAGTCAGATACTTACTCAGATCGAAGAGAAGAGGAAGGATTTTTCTGCCGAAAAATAAAGTGATTTATTATAATTTCATAAAAATCTCTTTACTGAATATCAAAATGTATTTTTATTATAATAGAATATACATTTAAAAACAAACTTCTATTTTATAAAACGGTCGTTCTATTTTTTTTTACTTTTACGGGCTTTTTGGACCATTTTCACTTAGCAAAATTACGATAAGACCCATTGAAATTTAAAACTAAAATCTTGGTTTTTATGATATATTTTATTCGTTGCATAGGTTTAATTGAACTCTGAGAATATTTTTAGATAGGTAATAATCGTTTATTATTTCTCCATTTGATTTATACGCTTCTAGTATAAAAATAAATACAAATATTTTTTGATATTAAAATACTTAATTATACGAGTATACTATATATTATAACACAATTAACGTTTTTCTAAAAATCGAAAATGAAATATATCTTTGTAAAAAAAACCCAGAAATAAAAAAAAAAAAGACTACAGCGGGACTATACTTATATGCATTTGATTAGAAAACATTGGTAATGTAGGCCAAAAAATGTTTTCTACTTACTGTCCACGAACAACAATAGAAATTTCAAAATCAGAAAAATGAAAATATTTAAAAATAATGTATATTAACTTAATACCATTTATGTTTATGGCTTCGAACAGTCTCTAGCCATATGTTTTTTAGATGCATTATTTACAATGAACCTCTACTCAGATGGTTTGAACATATGGAACGAATGGACGAGAAAAGAATGGTTAAAATGTTGTATACAAGTAGATTGAGTGGAAAGAGAAGTCATGGAAGACCAAGGAAATCATAGCATGACCAAGTTAATCAAATACTGAAAGGCGGCCAATGCATTCGATGTTGGAAAAATCGACGAACGAGCATTTAACGATGTATGAATGTGGAGGACGCAAAAAAGGTATGTCAGGACAGAACGGTATGGCGGTCCATCTTCTATGCCTACCCCTCCGGAGAAAAGGCGTGATGGTTAGCTTAGTTTTAGTTCAACTTCAACTATTAGATTTAAAATAACAACATTATAAATGGAACATTGTAAATAGAACCAGAAATACAGGAAGACGGAGAAAACGTGGCACGATCAAATAAATCAAATATTGAATGTCGGCCATGTGAGGAGTCAGAGAAATCGACGCGCGTGCATGACACGATGTATGAATGTTGAGGAAGCGAGAGAAATATGTCAGGAAAGAATAGTGTGGCAGTCCACTCTTTCTGCCTACCCCTTCGGGGAGACGGCGTGGTGGTTAGTTAGTTAGTTAGTAAATTATTTAATTAAAAAAATTGGAAGAAAAAAAATTTGTCTACACAGTCTTCGCAATGATTTTATTTAAAAAAAGGCCCCATGGAAAATCGGAATATTTTTTTACTAAAATGAATTTTATTTGATACATTTTAGTACAGATAAATGAGTTAAGTGTATTGAATTCGGTCTAAGCCCTTTTGAGAAACAAGCCATAAGGCTAACATTAAGAAGAATTGAAAATTATAACAATAAAAAGGAGTGTACTGTAATACAATGTTAATTGATGACTGCAATTAATATTTTAGTTTTTCTGAAGGTGATACTCAAAATCGTGAGAGGTAGAGCCTGAGATCGAAAAGAGCCGACCCTAACAGTCAACACAGAATGACTTCGGATAGCGCCAAGAAGAAGAAGAATTTATTTATAGTTTTTGCACTCTAGATTTTTTATTTAAAAAAGCTTCAGTTTTTATACGAGCCTTCCTTGAGCTACTCCGAAACCTCTTAGGATAGTCCAAATTGAAGGCATGCATTTGAACAACGCGGATTTACGTGACTCCGCTGAAATTAAAGTTTGGCCGGTTCTGCAGGTGGGGCGAATGAAACGAAGCAAATAAAGGCCCGGGCGGGGATCGCGCATAGTGCATTAGTGACAAAGCTTAAACACACTCTTTTGTCGCTTTGTAGCGTTTTCGATTCAGCGCGCCTCGGATGAATCGAATTTATTTATTTTTGTTACGAATCGAATCGAATTTAGTTTGAAATACGTTCGTTTTAATGACCATGGAAGTCGGATTTCAGTCATCCGATTATTCCAAACAAATTACGTTTGCTTAATTTTGTTGACTTATTGTATTTTTAAACATTTTAATATAGTTACAAACAAACATAATTATTAAATAAAACGATGTTTTTTTTAACTAATTCCACATTTGTCTTTATTTCGATTTCGACAGACTGTCATCGATGCCAGCGAGCCTGGCGAAACCGCTGGCTGTCGAAATAAAGACAAAAGTGGAAGTAGTTAAAAACATCGTTTAATTTAATTATTATTTAAAATGAACTTCCATCAAGAGATTTCAGTAAAATCATTTTATTATCTTAAAAACATAATAATAATTTTTATAATTACACTTTTGATAAAAAAATTAAAAGTAAGCAGGTGAATTTTTTTATGATAGACATGTTTATTTACTGATTATTGTTTAAAACTTTTGTTGAAGTAATTTGTATTGAAAAAAAAAAAAACGATTTAACAACTTCTAAATTTTCTTGTATTGTATAGGAGTGGGATGTTTCCAGTTAGTTGAAACATGTCATTCCCGAAAAACACATTAAAAATTCCACATAACGGAGTTTTTTTTTCTAGATTAAATAACTAACATTGGATTCTTAGCCATATTGTTATAAAACAACGAGTTTTACCGGAGCACTTGTACCTTAAAACACGACTGTTTTGCATTAAAAGTAACTTTTTACAAAAAACAAATCTCACACCATTTTAGTCCATAATAAGAATATTTTGGTTACAATTTATTTTTTACGTTATTTCATCAAATATTGTTGTTTCTATGTATAACAATATCTCTAAAACTATATATCTCTATAACGCTGATAATGCTCAGCTCCTCAGGTATCGTTATAAAGAGATAGTACTGTCGTAGAAACCATAAATCTAATCAAAAGTATAATAGTTATTTAAGTCTTTAGTTTATTCTTTGAAAATATTTTTAATTATCTAAATAAAAATATATGTAAATTATGCTTAATTGAAAAACAATAATTACAAATAAATCAAGAGACTGGTGTAGATAGACAGATTAAATGGATTAAATAAACTTATATAATTAAATGAAAAATATTTCTCATCAACTTTAGAGAAAAGTTCAAAACAACTTGGTACATCAAACTTCCTACATAGATACCCACAAAGAATTCGTAATAAAATGATTCTATTTGCAACAGCAAATTGGACATATTTGGAAAATACCCTATTTCATATTACGACTCATATTTTGTCCCCATTCTCCGAGTCAAAGGGGTCGCCTACAAATAAATTTTTGTCAACACTTTCCTGAAAGGAAAATAAATGGTTGTATTCCAGAGACTAAAATATTGTTTCCGCGCGATGTGAAGTCATTACACCAATTTCAATTTTTCAAAGGAAATCGACACGGGGCGCCTTTACTCATACTTCGGAAACGAATAATGTTCCGAATTTGAAAAAGTTCCCGCATAGGGTACCACCGGAACTTCCCGGACGCACGAGGTAATTTCCGCTTCCGGTTCCACGAACGGTAAGCTGCGTAATAAATAAACTGGTTTTAGGTAAAAGCATGTAAAAACAACCCAATAAAAGGAATATTTTCGATGGGTTGTATATAGCAATTTACGTTTATTTTCCTCCATTTTAAGGATTTAATTATTAAAATGACTTTAAAAATTTTACCTCAAATAACAATTAAAACTAAACTTAAAATTTAATTTTTATTAAAACCAACAAGGAAACTGAGGACAAAAAAGTCAACATTTGGATCTATTCATCGTAGTTAATTTGATTTTTACAATACATTTAAAGGATTTTTTTCGCTATTTTTGCTTGAGAGATGTTGTATAAATCTATATCTTAATGTATTTTATGGAAGTGTTTTTTTAATTTAATTGGTAAGAGCTCTGACTTCCATACCGAAGGTCCCGAGTTCGATTCCCGGCGATGGCAATGTGATTGTCACACTGTCTTTGGTCTGGTGTAGAATTCACATGGTGTAGCATAGATTTTCTACCTATCACATGTCATAAGAATCAATATCATAGTAATATAATAATAATAATTTTAAAAATTGTGTACAGTGATTGGGTTCAAATGACCTGTTGTATACAAGGAAAAAAAATAAAAAAATAAACGAAAATTATATCAATAAAACAACTTTGTATTAACCACGGTAGGGTTATTATATTGATGCCAACTAGTTTCGCTTGGACCCAAGATTCATCAGGGTAGTATAATAACTTATTATACTGCCCTGATGAAGCTTGGGTCTAAGCGAAACTAGTTGGCATCAATATAATAACCCTACCGTGGTTAAATACAAATTTGTTTTGTTTATATAATTATTTAAAATGTCTATCCACAAAGTGAGTGCTTTATATGAAGAAAATTATATCGTCAATTAATAATATTAATTATTTAATTTTATTAAAACTACTGTACATTTGTTGTTCTTATAATAAAACAATATAAAAACCCGCAACAAACAGCAATAATGTTACATATAAAAGTGAACGGCTGGGGCCAAAATGATTTAAAACGATAACATCATGTATTTGAAATATTTCAGTACAGAAATTTCATACAAAAAATTGGAAGTGAAATAATTCTCTATTGACCACCAAACGTGATACAGAACATTGAGCCACTTATTTAATGCATTTGAGCTTGTTAGTTGCCGCGGCTCGAACGTTTCAGCTATTTTCGCAAATTATGAGAGAACTCCCGTATTAGCGTCATGGCCAAGCAGCGCTCATATATTCCGATATTTCTAATTTCACTGAACGAGCTTTTGGGTTTACCGAATATTGGGATAATATAAGTGTCGAGTGACGTCACAACCCTCGTCTTGGTGGCGTATGTTGAGAGGGGATTACGGTTTAAACTGTCGATTGTGAGAACACACAAAGAAATACATGTAAATATTGCCCATACTGAAAAAGGCGAAATTCTTTCTTTAACAAAGAATATTGAATTATTTTGTGAGTTTGGACTTTGCTACACTAGGATATATTGTGTTTGAATAAGATGTATTTACATGTAAATTATGATGTGGTTATTACAAGTGCCAATAATAACGGTTTAATGTGAACCGCGAACATGGAAGCAATAATGTTAAATAAAAAGACTTGTACCTGTTAAAATCTATTTTTAATGTATACTAAGTAAGTACCACATTTAAGTAAAGTGTTTAAAATTATATGATTTAATTTACTATTAATATCATATTATATATGATATTTCAGAGAAATCGACACGCATGTATGACACGATGTATGAATGTTGAGGAAAGAAAAGTGTGGCAGTCCATTATTTCTGCCTACCCCTTGGTTAGTTAGTTAGTTAGTTTATAATATTTCAAAATATAAATTTGCAATAATGCAAATTTGTAATCAATTGATATAAACATTAAAAAGTTTTAATTACTTGTTAACACAGATACAACAACACATATTATCTGCAATGTTTTCTGATAAAGTCAATGCTGTATCTTCTTTTTCTTTTTGTCCTCTCACACCTCCGTGGTGCATAGGGCCTCAAGGAACCTTCTCCATCCGATTCTATCGCATGCCTGATGCCTAATATCATCCCAAGTAAGGCCTGCTGCCTTAACCTAGTCCTGCAGGGCTCTTCTCCAGGTGGCTCTAGGTCTGCCTCGCTTTCTCTTTCCCCCCATAGGGGACCAGTCTAGTGCGCCCTGAGTGATGCAGGCTGGGTTCCGTCTAAGGTCAATGCTATATAGTCTTCAATAATTATGAATCATTTTGAAATACAATGATGTTTTTTTGTCCTTTGAGTCGATTCATCTCGATTTGTTTTGAACCAATTACACCGTTTATCATTGGAGTAAGATATTAACACATTGTGTGCGAAAAACGTAAAAATACACGATTATTGAAGTTTAATCAGATTTTATTTTTACCTTATAATATAACTGGCAACGGAAGATTATGAGAAACGTTTTTGGATCCACGCTAGAGGATCAGACAATTTCTTGTACTTAATGTTTTAATAGACCAGAAACATTGGCGAGATTCTGTCTCAAGTCTCGAGGCCTACAGTAGGTTAGTCATTTTGAAAGAACCCCAGACATAATATCAAAGATTATGCCAGATGGGAAAAGGTAGACCAAGAAAATATGAGGAGACTATATCGAAGAGAAGTGGAATAAGCTAGTGAGATCTGGAGAATTGAGAGGGATGTTTGGAGACAGAAGCTAGTTGAAACAAGAATGTTAGTCTTCATTTACAGAAATTCCTCTAGTACAAAAGAACCCGCATAGAATATGTTAACTGAGTGTACTAACTTATGATCACAATGAAGTTGGAAATATTGTTTTCGAAACATTAAAGATTAGAATCTGGAATGTGCACAACATAGGGTTTTGATGAAGAGAAAATAAAAAGATTCATAAATTATATTTGTGTGATTAGTGTAACTAAAAAAATGACGATTAAACTTTCTCGCTGATATTTATGATAATGCTTAGTGAAAATTGGATTTAACAATGCAAAATTTTCATCAAAATAATATAAGTTTTTAATTCAGTGAATTACGTCGAGTACTTAGATAAATACTCAAAACAAGACAACAGGAAACTACTGAATGACAAGCTTTAATCAAATACAAACAATAGTTGTCCTTCAATGGTGTGGGCGTTTTAGTTCGTATAATCCTAGTAAGACGGGCGAAAGAAAACACCTCGCTTATTTCGGTACGCATTGACAAAAAATATGAAAGGAATAACTAATAAAATTTCTTGAAGCATGCTTTTAATCTAATTGAACAATTTGAGATGCTGCCTCGGGGAGAACAAAAAATATTACTTACCCAAAAGATTTTATCCCGCGGGCAATTCTTATGCGACCTATTTTTCCTTTAATTTTAATATTAATGTTAAATTAATATCCTTGACGTGAATATAATTTGAAGATGGGCCTTTTTATATCTGAAAATTGAAGCAATATTTAATTAAATGCGGCAGTTTAAATTATCGAAAAAAATGAAAGCTGGCTGCCAAACTGTCACCCGAGAAGTAGTTACGGAATCTACAAACGCTTATGGAAATTTAGATTTTTGGGGTTGATCATTTTTACGAAACAAATTTAATGAAGCAATTTCGGTAGGATTAACATTTTGGGTTAAAAGAAAAGTATGTATTTAACTTCAAATTTATATTATACGAGTATATTGCATAATAACGATGAAAACAATATCGAAAAGCTAGCAGAACAGAATATTCTTGATGCAAACTTTTGTCAGTCAATATTTTGTTTTTAGCATTTTGACCTTTGGTTTGATACAGGAAGACGTAGCACAACTCAAATAAGAATTAAAAAAATATTATTAATGATAGAAATTTGAAAAATCCACGTGTTTACTTTATATATTTTTTAAATATAGTGAAAGCTAGATAAGTGTGAAATCTTTAACAGTGTGGCCGTCCATTCCTTATGCTCGCCTTTGCGGAAAAAACGGGTAATATTTACTTTTTTATGTTTATTTTTCTTTTTTATATACTTTGTATATACAACACTTATATTAAAAATTAAAAATTATAAAGACATGTTTCGGATAACCAGTCCTTCTTCAGTGATACATATTATAAAGATACATTTTAAAAATATTATAAAATTGTTTACATGATCTGACAGATGTTGTAAAGATTTATTTTGGAACGTTTATGCTTTTGTTATAACAAATATTATGATTCAATTAAATTTTTTAAATAATAATTTAAAGTTCTTATTGGGGTTCAGGAAATTACTTACAAAAAAGGAAATAAACCAAAGATTGGACTTGACGTTAAATTTATTTGATAATTTATAATATTTTTTTATTTTTAATTTCTAAAATTTCGAGATTGCTCTAAGTTATATTTCTATTATTGACATGCAAAAATTCAACGCCAATATCTTTATTAAATGAATGATCTTTTCTTTTTCTATAAAAATATTATTTAGCTATTTAGTTATTATATAAGCACTTTGTGTATTGTCCTGAGAAAGTTTACTACAGAGTGAAACCGGTTAGCGCTACTAACTCAATAAAGTGGTTTTTACTAAGTATTAAAGTTTTATATTTTATTTCCTTTAAGTCTCATTAAAAGTGATAACACAAATTTCCAATGCCGCATTCTATTTTGTTATTGCGATGGTGTAAAACTCCTCATTTCATTATTTAGAAAATTAAAATTTATGCTGAATAGAAGATATCGTTCGGTGGAGTAGACCCAGAAGAAGATACTAGATGGACCATGTAGCCAAAATGGATCACCTGGAAGACCATCTAAAGGATGGAGGGACAGCTGGACCTCATCATCCTATGAGGCCTGATTTTTATGCTACAGATCGTCCGATCTATTAAAAGAAGAAGAAGAATGACATTATTGAACATTAATATATTGACTACTATCAGGATTTTTTCTAGTAATACAAATCTATCCAACCATTAACAAGACAAGTATGTTTGTATATATGGAGTTGTCTACATAATATTGATAGACTAAAGGATTCCAATAGGAAATGTGAGCCGTCCTGGGCTGCGATGGCTGACTAGAGCTGTGAATGACTGCCATACTGTGGGAGAAACGGACTAAGGAATGACAAAAATGAAAAATAATCAATGAAGGTGGCTCCTTTAGGCAGATCTCACCGATACGGATGGTTTACTTTTTGTTTAACATGCTTATTTTGAGATGCTACATAGTTATAATTTTTTATTAGATCAGAATACGTATATATTAAATAAATAAGAGTATTTCAATCAAATAATGTTGATGGTGAAAGGTACTAAAGAGAATTAGTTTCAAATAAAAATTAAGTAAAACTGTAAATGAATAAACTTTGTTTTTTGTATCACAATTATATTTTATTTTATGCGACAGCTGTTTCATCAACCAATGTTGGAATCACCAGGTGTTACAATAATATATCAATTGTCAAATTTCCGTGATTGAGCAATATTGTAGTTCTACAAAGAGCAAGAATAGATTGCTCAAGGTCCGGAAGGTGTCCTACCTGGGTCGTGTGCTTAGAGGAGAAAAGCAGAGCTGCTAACTAGATCTTTAAGGAAAAAAAAAGAGAGTTTAAGAGGTGTGGGGAAAAGACGGATCTCTTGTTTCTAAAACATTAGTGACTGGACTGATATTGAGGCACTATTCAGAACTACGCAAGACAAGAACATGCACTCTCAAGTGATAGTGAACGTCAGGGAGATCCAACATAACACATAAAGAAGATCAAATAAGTTATGTCAACATATCGAAAGTAAGCCGAGGGAAAATATACGAAATTTTCGATAAACAATTTGGCCAACTATAATCACACTGTTTGCTGTAAGAATCACTTATCCCCACCATATGAAGTTGCGAATCCTCTTTGCAGTAGTTTGAAAGCCGCCATTCTCGGCGGTTTAACCGCATTGCATTATAAGTTACGAATCTTTTAAGTTAAGTAAGAAAAGTTTTATGAAGAACGACCAAAGTGGCAGAGTGTTCGCTCGAGCCCGCTTTCTTAGAGGGATGCTGTTTGGAACTTTTACAAATATATATCTACGTACTTAACCTTTCATCAATTTGTTTGACAGGGAATTGAGTTATCTATTCACAATTGTAGGTGCATGGGCTAGCAAACGGAAATGTCAAAAGTCACATTCAACAACATTTTTTAAACCAATAAATTCACTGAGTAATTTTTGATAATCTTGAGACGTTAATACTATGGAATTCCAGTAGGTAAAGTAAATGAAAGTAAAGATGAATTTGTAATGAATTAAAACAATTTTTTTTTTCACTTTTAAGTTTATTTTTCTCGGTATGTTTCGAAGGTTTTACACCTTTGTCATCGGGACAACAATATAAACTAATCAAAATATTTTAAGCAAAATACAAGAATCTAAGTACACATATAACATGTCCTAGTTAAAATAGGGCGGAGTTAAAATAAGAGTACTAAGAATTGTACACGAGGTAATATTTTTGTATAAGGCACATCACAAAACAGTTTTTGGGAGAAGAAAATAACACACCATTGATTGAAAGGTACAAAATTATAGAACAAAGAATAAACCGTAAACGCACTTCTTCCGAATAAATAAATATGTTGAAGAAATTATGTTTATTTTATTGATAAAAAAATGTGGGAAATACTTCCCTTGCGTTTTGAAATATGACCATGGATAATATCTATAAGAAATGTTTTCCTTCTGTTTAATAAAATGTTAAGAAAAATAACAGTGGTCATATTTTAGGGTTTCTTAAACAATGATGTAAAACTCTATATTAAATAGTTAATACGAACGAAAACGTATTATTTAAAATAAAAAATTATTTTCGAAAAAAAATCCAAATCATTTTATTTTATTTTAATAATATGCTTCGCATTGCTAATCTTCTTCTTTATTTATCTGTTCTGTGGACTATTCTCTAGATGGCTTCTCTTCTTGTAAGGTGGATTTCAAGTTGTCCTTCTTCTCTTTAAAATAGTCGTTTTAATCGTTTTAACACCGACGTATTCAATATTTTCGATTATTAATTTTATTAACTGTAAAACACAACACAATTCTAATATATTACACAATGAATGTTATGTCGGCATTTACAAACAAGTACATTCACCAATAATTAATTGCCTTATGTTTTCATTTACTTTTTAAATTTATTTCTTAATCTCTGCCCCCGAAGTTTAACGTTAAACGGATTTTTTTGGATGCTGACAAGACTTTTATTTTACTTTCGTATTTCCAATCAACAGCAGTACCTAATTAATTCAGTTCACAGAGTCTAATGATACTGAATAAATTTGTTCTCCCCTCCAAAGTTTTTAATTACCTACCCCAATAATATTATTTTGGATAATTACCATTTTCTTTAAACGAATTTATGAATAACTTTCCATTCGTGTTATTTTTGTAAAAGACTTTCTCAACATTAATTACGGCTGCAGTTACGAATTAAAATGATATTTTAAATTAAGAGCACAATTCGTTAATTAATATTGAATAATTTTCTTTTTGAATAATGTTGGAAAAAACATTGTAAAAACATATTTTTGTTATAAAATTCTGTGTCGTAACTAAACATTTTAAAAAAAGATTTCACAGTATAAAGTGAAGGATACTATTGTTAATGGCCATAAAAACCATTAACGTAATTTTTTAAATATTATACTGTATAGCAGAATAGAATAGAATAAAAACTTGTTATAAAAATGTTAATATTTTTAGGTAGGGTAGGCAGTGGGTAAAAACCACAGTCACACAGTCTTCTATCCTATTGCACTTTTGAAATTAGTTTACCAATCATACACCGATAACATGTAGCCAATATGGTAGCAGATTAAGATACTCTTTTAGATTATCATAATTTTTGCATTGTGTAATTATTTAAATGATTTTCATTGAAAATTTTAATTAAGCCGCAAAAAAAAATTAAACAGAACTCGTCTTAGATTTCTGGATAGCTTATTTTTAAAACTTTTTTGACAGGTCCTTATGTCATATTGTGTTTTAATATAAAAATTAATTTGAATACGTTTTCTCATAAAAATTAAATAGAATGAATTGTATGAAACTACGAGTATTAATTAATATTTATTTGAATTAAAAAAAATGCTCTTTCAAATTTATAATGTATGTAGAGAGAATCCATCGAAGTTTGGAAATTTATGCCACTGCGGAAGAAGGCTCTTCTCCTAGAATAATTTATAGATGGAAATCGTCCTCCTATTCTGCGAGAAATTCTTCCCAGACGTACCAGTCACACCAGTAGCCAAGGAACAGGATTCACTGCACCAGAATATCTTTGGATTTACGTACTTGATATTGAATATTCGTTTGGAAACGATGGGAAAAATACGTATCGATGTATTTAACCAAATAAATAAAGCTAATTTTGATATTCATATACTCGTACATGCAAAATTTTGCTCCATTTTTCATATTCGAATGTATTGTAGATGTCTTATTTGTTTTCTCCATAGTATTTGAAAATGTAAACGGTTTATTTCATGTGTTATTTTTATGCTAAGTATTATTTTAATTAAAAAGTTATCATTTAACAAAAATACGTAGTTTCCAAATGTGGTAATGGCAGAGCATAATGGTTTTATTGTATCAACCCTTTATTATTATGGAAGTGAAGCATGGAGTTAGCAAAAGAAGGATGGTTATAATATATCCAGGAAAATAAGATCTCTTTGAGAAGTATAAGTTTTCATCTTGTGTTGATCGCTGAGATCAGAAAAATATAATGTACGATTAAGGGAGTAATTGCGTTATAACGAAAGGATTATTATGATAAATTGAAAAAACAATATTCCTTTATCTATCTCTCTTTTTTGTTATTTATTTAAAACACGTGTTTCTTATTTTATTTTAGAAAACTGAAGTTGTTTGTATTTTTTTTGTTTTTGTTTTTAAATAAATCTTAAATTTCTATAATTTTATATTCTCGTACCAAAAAAAAAACTGGTTTAAGCCCGCGACTGCGTTTAAATTTTATAAATAAATATATATTATAAATAACGTAGAATTTTCAAAAATTTAACCCCTTAAGAGGGATAGCTACTGTGATTGTGCGAATTTTTTATTTAAATTTAAAGTTTATATTTTCGGAAATATGTGTATAAATTTTTAGGTGAATATACCAAAAATTTACTGCGTTACAGTCATTTGAGTGAGAGTAGGTACACCGACTGTCCTTTCGCCGACCGCGACACAAGCGAGTGAAAGCTGCTGAGAATCGCATGTAAAGGGTCAATAAAAAATTAAAAAGTCAAGGACATCACTGGAGATAAAAAGAAAGATCCATCATATGGTGCAGGACTTGATAGTTTGATGTAAGCATAAATAATCTTATTTTAGAAGATACTTGATTTTATAGTAAGAAAATGGACAAAACGCGTTTTTCTCAAAAATATATATTTTTAACTGGTCGCATCGATAACTCGAGCAATTATCATTCGATTTTCAACGTAGTCGATTTTGAAATTAATATTTTTACTATTTTTGACTGCTAGAATACAAAAAATAGGCAAAAAAGATTTTTTTTTTCAATCGTCGTCATTTTCTAAAAAATCAAAAAAAAAAAAATTCTGCTACGCTTAACGATAACAACATTTATACAAATGATTATAAACTTTGGTGTTTTTTTTTCCAGATAACCCCATTTTGAGAAATCGATGCGACCGTGAGAGAGATTTTTTTTAAGACTCTACAGCGACGCTGTGATAACTTTGTTACTATTAAATATTTTTCAATAAAAAAATGTAAATACTATATTGAATGTATACTTAATAAAACAGAAAAAAACGCGATCCACATATTCTTTAATTATTCCGGTAAATTTTTTTTTTCGAAAATCGTATATTTTTCAGCCGCCACAGTGGCTATCCCCCTTAAGATTGATTAATATTTAAATTATGAGGAGTGTTGTTGGAAACTTTGTACGGAATTTCAGGTTTAAAATTTGCTCCATTAGATGAATTAAATTAATTTTAATAAAAATGTCTCAAAGCCCCTTTAGTACGATCAGCTGGTAATCTCCATTTTAAAGGTTTCATCCCCTCGGCGTCTTGTATCTCCACTCATTATCTAAGTTTGTTTATTAAAGCTTTTTATAAGAAAGCTCAAGAGAAACCCCGCGCTTCTTTAGATAATCTAAAATCTGTTATATATTTGTACACTGAAAGGAATTTAATAATAATATTATACTTTAAAAAATCTATTCCCGACACAATTATTTTGACGAATAACAATGTTTTCGTCAAAATAATTATTTACACATGTGTCCACTATTTTATTTCGATTATGTACAAATTAAAATACACTTTTCTGTAACAATGAGTACATAAATTCATATAAATTTTAGATAAACTACAAGCGCTAACACTGTAGAATTCCATAATGACGATATTTTTTTAGAATTAAAACACTGTTTTTTCCACTTTTGAGTTTATTTTTCTCGACATGTTTCGAAGGCTACCTTCAGCACCGGAAGAACGAGATAAACTTATTTTTCTATATATTTTTTTATATCGTTCTCCCGATGATGAAGGTGTCAGATTTCAAAACAAGTCGAGGAAAATAAACTCAAAAGTGGAAAAATAAATGTTTTAATTAATAAAAAAACGACAAATTCGTATTAATTAAAAATAATTTTAAACGCCTGTGAATACCACATTTTTACCACTTTAATTTAATTTTTTGAACCAAAGTCATGTTTATAAAATAAATAATTTATTTTTTATCCCTGACAAAACTCCAGCGGGAGCCAAACCAGTTGGTTAAAAATAATAGAGTGAACTTTTAGAAACAGATTTATTTATTTGTATTTTTTATTTTATATGGAGTTTTAAATCATTGCTCAATAAACAATCAGTAAAATTATTAACATTAAAGCTTTTGTCTTATGTCAACTTAAAACATAAATTTTGAACAAAATTCGCAGAGTCCAGCATTGTGAGTAAAGAAGGAATTTAGCACAAAAGCGAGTGTTAACCGAATTATTATACAAACAATCACGAGTTGAGCCTTATTCTCGTAGAATAAATATATCATTTGGAGACATTCATAACAATTCAAAAAGATTCCCAATAAACGAGAAGTTCGTATCAAATTGTCAGAGGTGTTACACCTCGAGTTTACGACTCGGATGAAATGTTATATGTACATAGACGAAGAAGAAGCAACGACGAAAGTACGTAACTACCCATCAAATCTCAACATTTGAACAACTTTGTAATGGCTTAGTATGTAAATACTGGCACCTTTCCTACATGCTGTGTACACGCGTACAAGGGAACACTTCAGGGAAAGTTGAAAGCGTGTCACGCGACATAATATTAAACTTATAGGTAAGGCAAGAACAAAGTAGAAGACTTTGTATCAAATGTCACTTTGTGAAAATTATCAGCCTGGACCAACCCTTGTTATGTAAGGATAATGATTTAAAATCATTTGCAAAACAAGCAGTTTGTTATAGTAAATAAAAATTCGCCTTAAATACTTTGTCTACATTTAATCTACCGAGCTCCCATTCCCAATCAAATTCAAATTAAGGTTTTTTTAATTTCTATATAAATTATGTCTTTTCAAATGTATGTTCTTTCTAAATTACAATTTTTTATTTATTTAATTTAATTTTTGTTTTTTATATAATCATCACGTATTATTATTATTTCATATTATTTATTAGTTTTTACTGTTAAAAAAAATAATTGGTAGAACTTATAAAAAGTAGCCCAGGTTAATTTTTAAATATGATTTATTCTATTGAATTTTAAATGTCTTTCTTTGTTTAGTTTTTATTATATTTTTATACCTTGGAGGTATCTTCCGAAACATGACGTGTTTTAAAACATATTTTTAAAAAATAATTAGTGGATGAAACAAAGTTATTTTCAATTTCATAAGTATAAATAATAATACATTACTCCTTAACTTTTGTCTCTAACTTTTCCTGTCTTCAGCAACGTCTTTCAATTTGTAACTTGTAAAAGCTATGCTGCATCTTTTTTTACGTCGTCCTCCGACTTCAGATTAGGTCTTACAATCCTTCTTCTACCCCTCGTAAGTCCTGTAATTATGTAATGTCTTATGTTTTCGCTTATTTAGCTAATAAATTAACACCAAAATAAACTACTAACGGTTTGTGTAACAATCATAATGATTTATTTATTTATTGGTCAAACAATGCTTCAGCTTGCAGGTCGTTTGAACCCAATTACTGTAAACATTATTTTAACTATTAAATTGATTCTCATGACATGTGATTATTAGCTAATCTAACACCATTTTATTGTCACGTGAATTCTACACCAGACCAAAGACAATGTAGTAATCACAATGCTATCCCATCTTTAAACCCATCTTTTTCATATCTCATACCTAATTTAAACATTTACACTTTGTTCTACTATACTTTCTAACCAATCGCGGAAATTAGATGCAGCGTTCACATTTAGATTTAAGAAACGTCTTAATGCGCCTTTGAGGTGATTACATCCCAAAACGGCACTTTGAAAGCATATTATTATTATTTATTTTTGAGATGTTATTTATGAGATGAGATTTTTATTTATTTTTGAGATTATCGTTTTTTGAGATGAGAGAGAGAGAGAGAGAGAGAGAGAGAGAGAGAGAGAGAGAGAGAGAGAGAGAGAGAGAGAGAGAGAGAGGAGAGAGAGAGAGAGAGAGAGAGAGAGAGAGAGAGAGAGAGAGAGAGAGAGAGAGAGAGATAAAGAGATATTATATTGATATAATATTACTTGAGATATGCAATGTGAACATGACTGACAATTAGCTAGTTAACTGGTTTGCAAAATTAAGGGTTTGGTGGAGGTCAATACTTTTATAGTGAAGAAAGAAAATAATTATGAATAATTAATTAAAAAATTGTGACTACTTGCAAATATATTGTTTTATGATTTCCATCCTTTAGGAGAAATAATAACATAACACGAACACAGTTTATCGATTCATCGTGTTGGGTTTAATTTACAGCGTTTAATATATTCCCGATTGAATTTATCAGCCGGTAAACCCCCTATAAAAAGGTGTTTGTCCAACATAAATCATTTACATATGGTTTAAACACGTGAGTTATTGGTCACAAATGGAAAATTCATACACAGATTCCGCTCAGATAGACGCTAAATGTAGCAATTTATCGACACTTTGCAGCAATATTTTGGATATCATGATGTTTTTTTTTAAATTACGAAACGTAATTTTTATAACGGTTTTTTACTGTTAAGTCCGACTTGTTTTTGAAACAATATTTAAAATACATACATTATACCATATTAATGCTTCGTACGAAATAAATTAACTAAAAGTATAAAATATTATTCTGAAAACTGTAAAAAAATTAATGAACTGAAATTTCTTGATGGAATCCATGTTTTCAATTTAAAACGAAAATTCGAAGGAGTAAAAGATTAATGATTTTTGCATGACTATCGGGTATCTAATTTTAAGCAAAAAAAAATAATACGTAGGTACCAAACAAATTAGATCATCAAACAAACATTACATGTGAAAAAAAAACCTCTTTTATTAAATGTAAATGACATGACTCGTCTATGTCATTATAAAATGTTTGTCGCACGCATTTGATAAAACATGTCATTCACGTTTGAAATAATAAAACTTCTAGACAACAAACGTTTTCATTCCTATTAAATACGTAAAGATACTATATTTTTCATTTTGAGTTATTTAAGTACTACTCATAAACGTGAAGCTAAGATTTAATAAAGAGTAAATTTATTTAAGATGAATTTACACACAAAATTTGCACATTTTTGATAAACCGCAAGAGTGATTATTGAAGTGAGGCTGAATTCTGGAGGGCTAATGACTCGTTCCATTTCTTATTCATCATAAGCTTTTATTTGAGAAGAGTCATTGACTTAAAACGGCCATCATTAGTCAACTGAATCCTTTTAATGTTAATAGTCCCAGACTCTTAAATTCAGCGACGTTCCTTTGCAAGAAAACGTGTATTATTGATAAAACTGAGTCAGAAACAAGTGGCTTAAATTAAAATAAAATGTAACATACTTTAATTAAACGATAATAAAAGTATATTGTGTATTCATCTTTTAATAAGAATTTATTAAGTTATTAAGTTATTTTTATGTATTAGTGGTTTCTTTTATATCATATATAGATATGAGAAATCATATAATGATTTGAGAAATCATATAATGATTTCTCAAAGGCCTTTGACACTGTGAACCACGACATTCTGATAGCAAAGCTATCTCAAATTGGATTCTCTTCTCAGTTGATTATGTTTTTCATTAGTTACCTCGAGGGGAGAAAACAATACGTCTCATACGGAATTTTTCAATCGGAACCTTTTCTTGTAAATTCAGGGGTGCCACAAGGTTCAAACTTAGGGCCACTCCTCTTCACCATCTTCATAAATGATATTGCGAAGGTGATAAACTTCTCGCGATTTCTTTTATTTGCCGATGATCTGAAATTATTCCTGGAAATTAAAAATCCTGGAGACTGTCTTCGCCTCCAGTCGGACATCAATAATATTGTCAACTGGAGTCACAGTAATCAAATGCAATTCAATGTCTCTAAATGCGTTATGCTATCTTTTACTAGAGCATTGAGAACTGTGTATTATAGATACATAATGAACAACCAGCAACTTGCACATGTATCTACGATGAGAGATCTCGGGATCATCTATGAGAGTAGGCTGACTTTTCGTGCACATGTTGAGAGGATTTGTGGCACTGCACTGAAGATGTTGGGCTTCATCGTCCGGACCGGCAGAGTTTTCCGGGATCCCAATGTGCTCAGAGTCCTATACAACGCATTGGTTCGGAGCAGACTCGAAAGTGGTTCTGTGATATGGAGTCCTCACGAGGCGAGATATTCCATTATGCTAGAGAGGGTTCAGAAAAAATTTCTGAGGTATCTCTACATGAGGGAGTATGGTAGCTATCCTTGGCTCTATCCCACGGCATTTCTTTTGGGAATGCTCGGAACCAATTCTCTACAGCTTCGAAGAGATGGACATCTAATTACCCATTTCTTTAGATTAATTAGGGGATACTTCGAGAACTCGGCCGTACTGGAGGGTGTTCGGCTTTTTGTCCCCGATAGATATCTCCGACAGCGACAGCACAGATTGTTTTACCTACCGGCTGCCAGAACCAATCTGCCTCTGGTGACACCGGTGGGAAGAGCAATTACTCTGCTGAACGCGGTCTCCTCGGAGATCGACGTCTTTCATGTTAGTGAAAGTACGTTCAGAAGGCAAATACTCTTAATTCTGGAGAGTATCCTGTCTTCCTAATGTTGAACCATCTCTTATGCGTTTCTGGTAGTATACTATATATAATATATTATTTTACCTGTTCTCAATAGATGCCTTAAAAATAAATTTTGTAATGTCTGTTGATGAAATAAACTGATTTGATTTGATTTGATTTATTTTTTTAATTATGGATTTTTAATATAACATAAATTTATCTTATTCATAAACAAATACCTATGCATTGTACGGTACAATCATGAAGCCTACACAAAAAATGTTCATTGCCTATAACACAATTACGAGGAATTTCTTGTTTACATTTTTTTTGTTTTCTTTCATTTGTAAGCCATGAGCAACCTTCGTACTAGGCGCAAGCGCACTCGAGCATTTCGAAAACTCCATGGCTGTCAGTGGTAGATCGTGAAATTTAAAATGTATGCAGTACCCTATTTTAATAATTTGTATAATAACCTAGATATATTTTTGTAGAACCATAAATATAAAAATAATTAGAGAAATATTTTTAAAAATAAAGTACACAGTTTAAATCGATATTCTATAGGTATGAGCACTTAACTTTATACGCGGCAAGGCAGATCAATATATATTTATTCATTTGAATAAGAGAGCTCTCTCATTATAGATATCCTATTATATGAACATAAGAAATGAGTGAGCTCAATGAAAATGAGAAGACTAAGTAAGAATAAAATATTTATAAATGCAAACAAAGGTCCTCCTTTTTTTGCATTGGTGTCTCTCCTCTTTTAAATGTTTATAAATATATATATTTAATTTTTCTTTTTATATACTTTGTATACAACACACACTTTGTTAAAAATGTATATTAAAAATCTAATATGTTTCGGACATACAAGCCCTTCACCAGTCATATATGATAAATATTATATAAATATTACAAATATTAAAAAAAAAATCACGAATGTGATCAGTTTCGATAGATATCGTGTGTCCAAAACATGTTTGGTTTTTAATTTGTAAGTGTGTGTTGTATACAAAATATATAAAAAGAAACATTAAACATCCGCTACACAAAGTTATGGTGAATATAGAAAAGATATTTAATTAATAAGTCAATATTTTAGTTTGGTTTGTTACCCTGATAAACCAGTTGGTAATGTTTAAAAACGAAATAAACTGACGTTTAACAAAATCTGCTAGAGTTTTTTCTCTCTCTAAAAATGTAACAATATAAATTTAATCCTTCATATGAAAGTATTGAAAAATTTAGTTTCCATATTGTGTATAAGTTCTTAACTCTCTCTATAAATAAAATTGACAGAAAGTACCCGTAAAGAATAAGAATATACGTTCACCGAATGCCACTGACACCAGGAGCGCATAATCTCGAGTGAGATATAAAATAGACAATATGAAATCCGAAAGCAGAACGCAGGGACAATAATATATTTCAGTTGGTACGCGCTCCGTTTCATACACAATCTTCTCACCCAGCTGCATTCCTGGTAGCGGCGGCAAAAAATTATCCACATAAATTTCCCTTTCCCTCGATTTCGATGCCTCGAAAGACGGCGAGAAATGCGGAAGCCAGTTTTTATGTGAAATATTCTGTTCTCTTCATATTTAAGTATTTATTGGTTATTTTGGATTCTAGAGCACCATCGTAAAATGTGTAAATACAATGAAATATATAAATAGCTCCATATTAATAAAGAAACATTTATTATTATTATTTTATTTATAGGATTAAAATTAAAGTACACTAACGTGAATGTGACATGAATATTCGAATGTTCGAAATGTTCCCGTTATCTATTTTCCCTCATCAATCCTAATTATACCACCTCCACTTTTATACATAACTCCACCCTTTTTGTATATTTGTGATCACTGTGTTGTATTTTGTTGCTTAAATTTTGTACATTGAAATAAGGTTATGTTATAACCGAAATATGTTTGTGAAAATGTTATTAGTTGTTGTAAAAATACTAAATTCAGTTATATTAATTAAAATATGATCTACAACTCAAAGTGTAGGCGAATATAGAAGAGAAAAATTTCGTCTTATCATTTAATAGTGAAGTTAGATTAAATTTATGTATCCATTATTTATTAGTTTTTATAAACCAACCAATCTGAAGTAGGTCTGATTTAATCTGGTGAAGATTCCTGGCGGTCGCACTCGAAGTGATCTATGATAGAAAATGCAAAGGAGCGTCGTCTGTGACGGTACGGGGATGTACGCAGAAGAGACAAAGACCACATAATTCAAAAGCCTTACAATTGGACGCAAAAAAAAAATGAAAGGGTCAGTCTTCGACAACTTGCTTGTCAACCGTCAATAAATGATATGAAGTTACTGAAATGGACAGCGAGATGGTTCAATACCAAGAAGCCTGGCGATGTTCCATTAGATGAGTCGATCCCATAGAAATATCTAAAACTGAAGAAGAATAGTCTTCTATTGTCTTTATTCGGTTATTTTCATAGTAATTTATATCACGTAATTAACATATTAATGATATAGTTATTCACCTGACTAGGACAATGACAAGGTCAACGACGTTCGTGGCAGAGTGGCAACAGATATGACTGCCACACCGAAGGTCTCGAAGTGTAATTCTCACACTGTCTTGGCCTAGTATAGAATTCATGTGACAATAAATTAGCGATAGATAAGAGCTACTAATAACATGCCATGAGAACCAATATGATAGCTTTACCCTTTAAATCCATTCGGTTCGCGCTGTAATGATGTAGAAAACATTCTAAATATAATAAGAGTTATTCAACAAAAATAAGTACTCGTAATTATTATAAATTTATTAAGGATAAGATGGAGGGTCGACGAGGTGTTGGGAGAAGGCGGGTTTCCTGGCTGAGGAACATCCGAGAGTGAAGAGGCTGAGCACCGTGGGGGAGCTGTTCCGAGCTGCCCAGGACAGGGAGGCCTACTCAAGGATGATAGTCAACGTTGGGGAGACCTGACAGGACACGGAAAGAAGAAGATCATAAATTGACAGATATATGTATTCGTATCTACATATATCTATGAATATTCCGATAAAGTTAATTACTAGACATATTCACAAATTATTGAAAAAAAAAGTTATTGTTTCGAATCACAAGAGAGCATATCTATTTGTTTTGATTAACAGTTGTGCAACAAAAAATATTCACATCCAATAGCTGCTACTCAGGGAAACTTTCAAAACACATTGGCACAGTGGAACGCCTTGCACAAAAATGTCAAACTCTTCCCATTTGCAGAAATTTATGTATTCCAATAATACAGTTCACAATTTTCACAGCTCTCATTCAACCGCCAGTGCAATGTGCTGCGCAAATAAATTAAATTAAAATGAAGAATCTTATGCATGAAATTATCACGTCGTCTCAAATATCTAACAATCGTGTTCACTGGTTAAGAAATATAATCTTTAAAAATATCTTAAATAAATGAATTATTAATGTTCCATTTTTATATACTTTGTATACAACACTCACATTTATTATAAAAATAAAATATCAAACATATTAAAAAAATAAAGAACGATTAATATAGTGTTAGTATATCTATCATATATGTATAAGATATTTGATTTTAAACAAATATAATACATGTGAACTATGTATTGTTTCCTGTTGGTTCCGTATTTTTATTATTATTGCGATTATATACGGCTAAAAATACTTCCTTAGAACGGGTAAACGAGAAAGGTCCTTTGTAAATGAGCAACATAATATATTTATCATTTTGCTTCACTTATAACGCCACTGACCTATGTAGCCAATAGACTTGATCTCCGTAATTATTGAATTTGAGATAGCGCATAATTATTCTCTGCTTCTCTTGACTTGGTTAGAAGCTAATATTGTGATGACAGCGGATAACGTCACAATGTAAGAATGTCAAAAACACATTTTTCCAATATCTATAGAGAAGAATTTCTCGCAGTTGACCATGTTGATGAATATTTCAAAATAAAGGTGACTTCTAAGCAAATCTTGGCTTTCCAAAGTCGAACCATCTCTCATGCAGTTCTCAATAGCCTTAGGGTGCCTGTCTACCGGAGCGGAGCTAGGTGGCGGAGCGGTAAGCGAGGTAAAAATCCACCAATAGAATTGCATAAATTTCGGTGGACAAAGAGTTGCGAACTAGTTTAAAATTCATACAAAACCGGGAAGCGGAGCGAGGACGCGGAGCGGAGAAGCGGGCTCGCGGCCTAGCTCTGTGTATGGAATAACACAGTCCGCAACTCCGCTTCGCTACCTAGCTCCGCGCCTATGAACAGACACAGTCCACAACTCCGCTCCGCATTACTCCCTCGCTCCGCTCCGCTGCCTCGCTCCGCTCCGATGGACAGGCACCCTTAAACCGTAATTTTGTTTGTAATATCTGTTGAGAAAAAAAAACTGATTTGATTTGATTTGAATTCTGAACTTAATTGGTCAGGTCATACTATAGCTAAACTATTTAAAGAAATGCCGCTTTTTTGACTTGAAAACCTTTATATCTTCTACTTAGCAAAACACCTGTCAAGAGTGCTTGCTCCTTCTAGGACTACACAATTGTTTACCATCTCTAGATGTTCTCCAAGATATCGATAGCATTTGTTGGTTTTTCTACATCTCAAATTTTTCTACACGGTACTTGATCCTAAGATTCGGGGTCTAAGTCTTTATTCCGCATAGAAGTACTAGTAGGGAAAATGAACACAGATATAAAAAAAATACTAACATAAATTTAATTTAATCAATGCTTATATTAAAACAATGTATAAGCATGAAAAGCATTTTTGTAGTAAAGTTTATGATAAAAAAAAATTGCTAACGACAGGTAAGTTTTGGTTTCGGTATAGTTCTGCAACAAATTAAAAGTTAAAGTATTTCAATCTTGAAGGGTAGTTATGCCTTTGATTCCAAAAAAATTGAGGAGTACTGCGCTGTTATTTTTGTCGCTTCCTCGCATAAACATTAAATGAGAGTGTGAGTGAATTCCTGCTATAACATATTTAAAACGAAATATCGTTTGTTGTCATAACATAAAAGGCATGCCTACCTCCAACTGTTTTATGCGCATCTTTTTTGCCAACATAACTAAAATTCTCTGCATATTAGTCAACCAGAAAACCGCTGAATACACGAAATGTGTACGGTATAAAAGTTGTAATTATTATGTGTCATTCAGGCTGGATTTTTAGGATGTGCATGCAAAGAAAAATATACCAACACATTAAATAATTTAAAATAAATATTTATTTGAAAAAAACTCCTCCTTTGTATCCACTTTTTTGCCAGCTCTATATTTTATACATAAGCGTCGGCACTAGAATTCAATTAAAAGATAAGTCCCATATTTGCTTCTGTAGATATGTTTCTCCTTATATTGATGACTTGGAATCATTTGTTTTATTTTGTTCACTTATTAATGCGACCGAAACTGTCTACTTTATAGAAATTTTATTATATTTTATAGAAATGATATGTTTCGCCTTATTGAGGCATCGTCAAATGTATATTTGAAAATTACACATGGACATTTTATAACGCTTTAATATGTCGAAACTCATTAACGTGGCGCGAACAAATCAATAAAATATTAAATGTCAGCCTCGCAAGGAATTGGAGAAATCGACGTGCGTGCATGACCCTTTGGGGAAACGGCGTAATGGTTAGTTAATTAATTATTTTTTTTCAAACAGACGTGTTTGTTCATATCAATTATTCAACACTGAGCTTTGCACCATTGCTCAAGAAACAATAAATAAAACTGTTCACGTTTTGTGTTCACAAAATTGTTAATGCCATTTCATTTAATACAGGTATATCATCAATGGTTTTGGGTCTACAAGTAGATGTCGATGTTCAGAGAATTATATTTTTTATGTATAATTTTTTTTATCTAAACATTCTCAATTTAAATCGCTAATTCAACTACAAACTGGAATCTTACAAGAATTTATATAATTTGAATGTTTTTTTCTTTCATAAAATTTAGTTTTAACTTGTTAAAACTAAAACTCTTTTTTCGTTCTTAAAACCCCTTCCACTCAGAATATCATATTGGGTAAATTGCTAGGCACATATAAAAATCTTTATACAATAATAATTTAACCCATACACATGTAAAATGAGATATTTTTCTGAAATACAAACTTTTTAGTGGAATTTATTTTCCTACTTCATTTCATACAAATAAATCGTAAAGTTTACGCATCATTCATCAAGTTGTAAAAAATGTATTAAAAAGTTTTTCTGCAAACAAAAGTAATAAAAAAAGTAATTCATTACTGTCTTGTCTTGTTATTACGTGTATTTCCGGCCATTTTTACATCTCTTTGACACAATACCACAACTGAAAACTGCTGAAAACAGAAGTTTGTTTGGCGCATTGTGGGGCTCAGTGGGTAGTTAGTTTGGAAGCTCTCGAGAACTGATTTTTTATTCATGGTTGTCTGGAATTATGAATACCAAGTTGTATTAAAATTCAGATTCGAAATATCTTTACATGGCGGTTTGTGTGTTTACGTTAACGTTATGCGGGTTTCGAATTTTATGCTTTCCCATAAATAACACGTGGATACACATCTACTTGTGTTTTGATGAGGGTACAAATTTGTCAATAAAGTATCATCCGATAAAAATAAGGATATTCATAAGAAGAGATTTTTTCAAAAACATATTTTTCACATATCACGTCATGTGATCAGATTTAGCAAAAATCTTTGTGATTGCAGATATTTTTAAATTCGCCTTTTGTAATATCTCTTTAGTTATAAATTTAATCTGATACATTTCTATTTATTGTAAAATACTATATTTAATTTAAAAATATTTAAATGTTACATCGGATTTTACTGAAACTCTATAAAATATGTTTTTTTTTTTCAGAGAGACGAATAAAATAACTACGTGCCATTGATGTATTTTTTTAACGCCATTAGGCGATTACAATCGCAATTTTGTTTAAAGATATATATTTTTTAAAACACAGTTAGAAAAATGTACATTTTTTAAAATTATGTTTTACAAATTGTAAACATAATAAATATATTATATTATGTATATGATATAGAATGTATGACGATTTTTTTAAATCACCCTGTTACCATAGTTTGATAACTGTAATACCCGGTTTCGATAGAATTATTAGTTTATTAAATAAACCATTACATACATATTTTTGAGGTACTTGTTTTGACATGCAACGTTAATAATTATTACGAATAACAACGTCAGTTTTCTAGAAGCTTTATTATATTTTATGGGAATGCCATGTTTTGGCCCTTCTTTAAAAGAGCAAAACATATAAAAATAATTATTAAATAATTATTAAAAATGGATAGTTAAAAAACATAATAGTTAAAAAACATCGTTTTATTTAATTATTAATTAAAAATGGAGTTTTATATCATTGTTTAAGAAACAATGCTAAGTGAAGATTATTAAATACAAAACATGTTACTATTTACGTGTTATTGTTCACATTTTAAGATAATTTTGAGTCTCATTTCATGTTTGATTTACTCGAAGCCGCCTGTATTTTTTAAAGATTTTTCGGAAAACGTGCTTTTTAAATACTGGTTTAAGTACAGACAATCTATTTAAAGAAGTTTCAACTAAAACCAAGCCAGAGTGCGCAGGCAGAGGGGCAATTTAGAAAATCGAATAAAGTGCGCAATTTGGCCGTTACAAAAATACAGCCTGGGCGGGAAGCCGTCTCGTTTTCGTAGAATGCAATTTGTTACCGCCGTTTAGAGCTGCGGAGTTAACAATACCATCCGCACTAATTGCAATTCAACTTTCCTCTCGCCTAGACCCGCGGGGCTGCGAAGGGTAGCGCGCACGCGCGGCGGGTGGAAAGCGTGGTACAAACGTAACAGAAAACGTGGAAATTCACCATTCAATATTTATTTGATAATGTTTTGATATTCTAAATAATAAAAAAATGGTTATTGATAATTAATTCGAATGAAAACGTCCATTTTCTAGAAGTTTTATTATTATATGTGGGAATGATATGTTTCATCTTAAATAAAATCAAACGACATTTATTATTTAAAGACAAAACATGTCTTCCCCATATTTTATAATAAAAGTTCTAAAAAAAAAACTTTTTCTTTCATATTAACTACTTCCATTTTTGTGTTTTATTATTATTTATGTTTTATTATTATTTATGTTTTATTATTATTTATGATTATTATAATTATTTATGTCCATCTTAAATAATAATAAAATAAAAGGATTTCTGCAATAACTTATATTCTTTCGATGCCAGCCAGTTGGACGAAACCGGCTGTCGAAATATTAGTCGTTTTTATTAGAAAAACCCTTAAAAAATTAAGAAAAATTATTTAATCAACCTTTGCTCTATTTTAGATAGGTTTATTTCACATTACGGTCGAATTTACGGGTATTTGCCTCGGAGCGCTTTTCTCGTTTATTGCAAGTCCGTGAGTGGACTTATGCGGAATTCCTTATTTGCATTACAAAAACGAACTTCAGTTAATTAAAAAAAATACCGTTATGAATATTGGATTCTATTGCGACTAAAATAAAGAACGATAGAAGATCGTTTGAATACTAATTCAAGGATTTAATTGCATTCACAACATTATTTGCATTGGGTAACTTAACTTAAAGTTTTCATAGCACTATTTTGTTTAAAATTAGATAAATATTCAATGAGTTCAAACATTATTTGTACAACTTTAGCCCATACTATTCATTTCAATGTTCTTTAAAAATTTCCATGAAAAATCTATAAGGTTTTAAATTTTAAGCATTTTATAAAGATGTTTTAAATTGCATTTTTAATTTGAGTTAGTTTGATTTTTGTAAATAATAGTTTTATTTGAATAATTTGACTAAATATATTTTTAAATTAATTGTTTTAATTTTGGAACGCTGTTATTATACGTATCACGTTGTCTTTTTATGAGATCGTTTTTCGCCAACCTATGTTAGCATCATCAGGCGATATAAACAACTGTTGTTTGTAACACTTGATGATGCCGACAAACTTATTAAAATGAATTGTGCTACGTATAATTACAGTTTTTCCATATTAAAACATTTAATAATGTTGAAGAATCATAGTGTTTTGGTCAAAACAATGAAATATTTCAACCAATTATGGATTTATTGTTTTTTAACAATGATGTTTAATTCTATGTTCAATTATTAATATGAACGCATTAAAACATTATTAATAATATATTTAATAGTCCCTTGTTTTGGCCGAAACACTATGATACTTCAACATTATTACTGTTATAATATCACAATTTCTTTTTATTCACTGAGAGTGTCGCGACAGCTGTTTCGCCAACCGATGTTGGCATCATCAGGTGTTACAATAAACTAAAGTAACAAATGAAAAGAGTTATTATTTATAGGGCAAACAAACTCATTAGTGTGGTTAGTGGTTAGTCATAGTAAAAATTAAGTGTGCGAAATCTGTTGACAATTTTACAAACAAATATAACAAAGGTGGGAAAAAACACAACACAAAAACTCAAAAAAACAAATGTTGGCAAAACAGCTGTCGCGACACTCTCAGTGAATAAAAAGAAATTGTGATATTATAATAATATATTTACATAATATTCTTCTCTCTGTGTCCTGTCAGGTTTCCCTAACGTTGACTATCACCAAGTGATGACCTGGGGAAAAATATCCAGAGTGGTATCCCCTTTCCTTCTCTGGAGGATTTTCCGTCGGGGTTACCTTCCCTTAGCTGGGTTATCCAGTTTTATAGCGCTGGAAGCTTGCCATTCATCCTCTCTCTATCTGCTATGGCACTAAGTAATATGTGCCGCATTGACCGGGGTTCGCGGGGTCTTTAAAAGACCTCTCGTGGACGCTAGAGAGTTGGACTTGATAGTAGTGTTGCTGTTGTAAATGCAACATGGGGCCTTACGACATTTTGTAGAGGCATGCTTTCCAGCAAAACATATCCCATCGTAGCCCTACTACCCATTTGAACCCTTATATATTTATATATATAATATTTTTATATATTGATTACAAATAAAATACGAAACAATCTACCGTAGACTATGAAAATTAAATGAAACCACATATTAAAATGGTTAAATATCCAACTAACAAGATGTGGATATAATCGGTCATACGCGTTTCATGATTTGATAGAAAATTACAAAGGACAAACTAATGGCCCCTCTAATCCAGGTCACCTGTTTTGGGGATTTGGATTACGGGATTATAAAACTAGGATTTCTGTATGGCGGATTTAATTCCAAATTGCGTCTGAAACCCTATTTTTGTTCTTGGATTATATTACACAACGGAATGGCCGAAAGGAACATTTATTGAACGAAGTGAAAGAAGCGAAGTTTTCATGTTTTTATATATATGTTTTTTATATTATTTATACGAGTTACAAAATAACTTCAGTAAATATACAATATAAAATTGAAAAAAACATTGTTTGATCCACTAATTATTAAAAATATAAAAAAAAACACGACATGTTTCGGAGGATGCCTCCTTCTTCAGGTATAAAAATGTAATAAAAACTAAACAAATTTAATATTATTTATCAGTTTTCACTGTTAAAAAAATATTAATTAGTACTTATAACAAAAAGCCTAGGTTAATTTTTAAATTTGAATTATTGTATCGAATTTTAAATGCGTTTTAATATAAGTCTTCCTTTGTTTAGTTTTTATTACATTTTTACATCTGAAGATGGAGGTATCCTCCGAAACATTTCGTGTTTTTAAAATATTTTTTAAAATAATTAATGGATTAAACAAAGTTATTTTTAGTAATATTAAATAAAATGATGTTTTTGACTACTTCCACTTTTGTCTTTATTTCGACAGCGACCGCTTTTGCCAGGCTCGCTGTCGAAATAAAGACGAAAGTGGAAGTAGTTAAAAAACATCGTTTTATTTAATTATTATTTAAAATGAACTTCCATCAAGCGATTTCAGTAAAATCATTTGATTATCTTAAAAAGTTATTTTTAATTTCCTAATTATATTACTACAAAAATTTCCACAGGGTAAATGCTATAGCGTTCAATATGTTTAATATAAAAGATTCTATTTAAGCTGAAAATTCTTTAAAGAATTAATATTTTATTTTAACAAAATAATACTTGTGATGAAGTGTATATGTGCGTATTTTTAAGAGGTCTTTGTTGCTAAACTAATAACCAACTACCAACCTATCAATCAATTACGTCACTACTAGGTACAAAAATATTATTTACCGTATTTAATCGCATAAAAAACGAGAATACACCCATTGTGTTAATCTATTAGAATGTTCATGGGGGAACTTTTTTATTTTCTCGAGATACCTTTTACGCTTTTTCCGCTTAATATATTTGATATTATTAATGGTACTCTTGTAGGAAGAGGGCTTATAACGATAATTTCGCATCGACTTTTCTTGTAGACCAGGTTTCTCGACAAAATGATACACGACACTTTCAATGTATTTTATGACAAATTAATCTTTGTCAGTCACAATTTATTTTAAGGAGCCATAAATAACTTAACATATTTTTAAAGGCTTTTGATTTTATTGAGCCTTGTTTTGGAGTTTTTAAATTAAATTTTGAAGACTTGATATTGTTGTATTTTTATATTTAATGCGTTATTTACTGTCAATCTCAATAATAATTGGTATTTTTTCAATATAAAAAATATATGTTTACTATTTATTTATTGAATCTATCAATCTCAATAAAAATTGGTATATTTTTAATGCAAAAATCAGATTTTTTAAAAATCAAATAATATCAATGTTATATTAATAATATTTTTCATAACTTTAACTTCACGCCTGAACAATATATCAACTAGGAAATAATATTTTTGACATTGAATATATTGAAAATACTATTCTATAATATTTAAAATCAAACACAATACCTACTTTGAAAATTTTTTTTTTCTGAAAACTTGTAAAGTTTGTGTATGTATAAAAAATATATAAGAAACACAGAGACACAACATTTTTATGATACAAAATTTTAACCCAAAAATGCACAATAAATAGGCGTAAAGATGAGTGTTTCAGTTTATAAATGATAATTAATAAAAAAGGTCAACATAGCTATTTCTTAAATTTAGCTTGTAAGTTTTAAAATATAATAAATGCAGTAGAAATGAGATTACTAGGACGAATGTGTGGTAAAACTGTATATGATAGAGTTTTAAATGATAATATAAGTAAATTTGGTGCGAATGAAAGTGTTATGAACAAAATAATGACAGAGTCGTTAAGATGGTTTGGACACATGAGAAGAATGAATGAAAACAGAATGCTGAAGAAAGTAAATGTAACCAACGTGAACGGAGTTAGAAATAGAGGCAGGTCAAGGAAAACTTGGCACGATCAAATCAATCAAATATTAAACGTCGGTCACGCGAGGAGTCTAAGAATACGACGTGCGTGGATGACACGATGTATGAATGTAGAGGAAGCGTGAGAAGTATGTCAGGACAAAACAGTGTGGCGGTCTATTTTTATGCCTACTCCTCCGGAGAGACGGCGTAATGTTTAGTTAGTTAAGTTTGCAAGTTTCCCATTAAAAATTGATTTATGAAGAAAAAAGATATGCACGGTAATTTTTTATGATATACGAGTATAGCCCATATATATGATTTGTAAAATAGTTTAGTAATCATAATCAATTATAGCATTTTAAAAACTTTTTTTTACTATCCACAAAATATTAAAAAAAAAAAACGTTTTTTATATTAGTCTTTTTTGTTTAGTTTTTATTATATATTTACAATTGAAGATGGAGGTATCCTCCGAAACATGTCATGTTTTTTAATATTGTTTAATATTTTGTGGATAACAAACAAAGATTTTATATTACTATGATATTCTACAGTGTTAATGCCTTAGCTCAATAAGTAAAATTGTAGCATCGTTTACGTTAATTGTCATAACTAGTTACAGATAATACTTTTTAGTATTTAAGGGATTATGCCTGAATTATTTTTAATAATGTCTTGAGCCACACCAATAACTTTAATTAGTGTATTCTGCTCATTTAATTCGTGTATTAGAATAACGCGCTGGATTCTCGTCACATTTGATAGTGCCTCAGTAAGGCAAAACATGTCATTCCCATAAAATATAATAAAACCTCTAGAAAACAGACTGAAAGAAAACGATCATTAAAAATAATTCAAAATTTACAATGTTAATATTACAAACCCGTTTTGCTTATATTTCGTAATAATTAAAGGAAACGTATGCGATTTATTACGGAATACAGTAGATGGAACGAGGTGGATTGTATTATTGTACATTGAACCACGAAGATATAATGGCAATCATAAATTGTTTAATCCTCACCTTTTGGTACTGTTATTCATATGTGTCTGCTCCGAATCGGGTCTTATGCAGTGAATATTTATGATTTTTGAAGCGGTAAAAGTTTCATTCTGACAATAACGCCATGTTCGCGCGCCGTCGAAAGTACACCGAGTGGGCCATAATTAAACTGGGGCCAATATTAAATTCCTAAAATGATTTCCCTCTATTGTTCTGTTCCGGGGGCGGGGGTGAAGGCTGGGCCGGAGCTGGGGCGGGATCCGCGTTACACCCCCAGGGACTGTTAAACGGGGTGTTTGCACATGTTCTGACTGTACACACAGCTTTAGTACGCGCGTTGTACCACCGAAACATCTCATCAGATTGAAAATTTAGGAAGTTAAAAACATTTAAAATACATTGTTATAATATACATTGTTAAAAGGGGTTTAAAAAAATCGTTGTATTGAAGTTCGTTATATCGATGTTTAATGGTATTAATTTTTCTTTACTATTTTGAAGCATAAGGTGTTCAAATTAAAATTTAATTAGTTTTGGCCGAAACAATGGACTATATAATTTAAAATGTTATCTTTTATATTAGCCATCACTTTGTGCTGTGGATTCACATTTAAATTTAAAAATAATTATAACATCGCATTTTCACAATACTGTTTTTAACTTTTCACAAAACTCCCAGGTTTAAATTTCTACAATGAGGAAGGAAATCCATGGCCCGGAAAGTGTTGTGAAAATACCAAGTTATTTGAAAATTATTAAAATTAAAATTATTAATTTATTATATGTACGATAACACAAATATGTATGTATTTATATAATGAATTTATAAAAATGCGTTGACCAATAAACTCAAGAATATGTATAACGCTCAGGAAACGGAATAAAATTCAATAATAAGAATGTTTTTTTATTGAACATTGTTTCATTTACATGAAAAATGTAACCTTCAAAGCTACAGCAGATTGATTGATCTTCCCACCCACCAGAGGCTGGCTTATTGTGCACGTTGGAAAATAAAATGGTCTGCTCTAACACTATCGAAGATGCCCACCCGAAACATAAAGATGGATACCCCACAAGACGGCGAAGTTCTCAAAAAAACCCTTAACAAGTTTAAGAAGTAAAACATTTACATTTTTTTACCTTAGAGGTTTCTTTTTTTTCGTTTTAATTCGAATTCCATTTTTAATATATGTTAATATTCAATCCAAAATGTTCGAATATATTTTAATTCGGTTAAAAGCGTTAAAAACCAAAAGTATAATATTACATCTTACATATAAAACTGAGAATACTCCTCATCAAGACCTATGTATGGAGTATCTTGATTTTCGGCTGCGAGACATGGTGCCTATCCGAAAGAGATAAACGGAGACTAGAGGCTTTTGAGATGTAGTCGTATAGAAGACTATAAGGAATTTCCTGGAGAGACCACATCACAAATGAGGAGGTTCTCCAAAGAATCGAAGGAGGAAGGCACCTGCTAAGGACCTTGTCCGAAAGGCGTGCAAGATGGATCGGCCGTGTAATACGATAAGAAGGCCTCTTGTATGCTATAATGGAGGGTATGACCGAGGGAATAACTCTAGGGGACGCCCACGCCGAGAGTACTTGGAGGACTTGTTGGTGGACGTGCGCGACTCATCATATGCAGATTTCAAAAGAGCCGCACAAGACAGAAAAGAATGGAAGAAAAGAATAGAGAAAATTGCTGCAAACCAATCCCAGGATTGAAACCAGAGAGAGAGAGAGAGAGAATATTACATACAAAAAATTAATGAATGATAAGTTATATGATCTAATTCTTTTATATATACGAGTATGCGATTAACACAAATGATAATTTATAAATTAATTTGAAGATATTTATTACCCATTATGTGAATAACCTTCTCATTTATTGATTCGAATAAACTTTTTTGTTGAGGAACTGACTCAAGGTTTACAAGAAGTTTATAAATTCTCGGGAGATCCTTGGGTACAGTAAAAAACTATTAATTTAAATTATTTGATAAAATTAAATACAAAGGCTTAAAATAAAACAATTTATGGGAGACATGTTAGAATAAAATCACAAAAAATAAATGTATTCAATTGTTTTAATTGTTTTAAATTGTCAACTGATTGCTTTGAAAAATATCCTGAAATAAGGCAAGTTGAAATAAATGTTGCGATACCTATTTGCTAAAATATTAGTTTGACAAAGTAATTTACACTAACAATATGATATAACTCTTATAATATTGTATAATATATCAAAGTATTAGTAAGTTACTAAGCTACTCATACAATAGGAGGGGGGAGTGATATTATTAGGTTTGTTGTGAAGTGCCAAAAACTTGTTGTGGTACAGTACTCCAGCAATGCTGAACCCGCGGTTCGCGGCCACAATGTTATCGTGTATTGTTATACCGTGTTATTCTAAATTACACAACGTGAACTATTCCGAGTGCGAATACCGCTTAAGAACAAGGATCGAATAACTAATTAATTTGCAGGGTTCTATGTATATAATATTTGATACGAGTATGATATAGAAATAAAAATGGATTTCCGTAAATGTGGAACTAAATTATAGCAGCCTAGGCTTACGAACATTGTAATCATAATTAAACTTTTATTGTTTAGCTGCTGTCTACAATAACACATGGATTAAATCTATGTAACGCAAAAAAGGAATATCATATACATAGAATCATTAATAAAATTGAAATATAACTTGTAAAATTATAAACACAGTAATTTGTGAATAATTGTTTCCGAGAAAAACATCTGTTGTTCTCAGAAACACTTTATTTTGAAGACTGAAAAAACCTCTCTGATTTATATAACACATTATGTATTCTTTACCTATGTAAACATGGTAGGTATTCATCAATTATCTTTTATATAACTAATTCCAGGTAATACTTTCCAATATTCTGGGATTTATCCCTTAATCATTTTCAACAATGTATTAAGCCACATCAATTACTTTAATTACGGTATTCTGGTCCTTTAACTCGTGTATAAAAACAACAAAGCATTTAATTTTTGCTATATTTGAAAATGCTCTAGACAGGCGAATGTAATTCCCGTAAATTATAAAAAAAACTGACTTTTCATTTGTATTAACTATTCCAGATTATTTAAAAAACAAAACTAACACACATTTACAATTCACCTTTGAATAAGTAAAGATAATATAATATAATATTTTAGATCACCGCACTCTTTTAACCTGATGCGCCTCTCGAGATTCCTGTAAATTCAAAAACCGCGACACGCATGTTCGTCGAATTTTCTGAATTCGAACATAGACATTTTTAGTAATTGTTTAATTTGATCTTTTAACACTTTTAACGCCCCCTTTCTCAACTTGTTTTTCCATTCAGGGGTTAGAGGTAGGCAGAGGTATGAAAAAACAAGTATTTATAATTTTTTTTTTTTTATAATACATTATTACATAATAAATTATTATAATACATTTTAACTTGATTTGATTCAAATGAAAAAAAATAAATATGCATGGTTTATGAAGTTATCGCCACATTTTGTTGGACCTTGTTCCATAAGCGTTGCTTTACGGTAACCATGATTACTTCTCATAGGTTCATCTTAAATCATTCAAATAAAAAATTTTTTTTTTAATAGTTAATCTAGTGCCTGATCGAAGTTTTTATTTTATTTTAAAAAATTAACAAAATTGCCGGCTGATAAATAAATTCCCGATTTTCAAGGAAAAATGCAACGGTTTTAAAAAATAGAAGTTTTTAAAATGAAAAATATCATTCAATCAGGCACTAGATTAACTATTAAAACATGTATTTTTTATTCGAATGATTTAAGATGAACTTCTAAGAAGTTATAATGGTCACCGAATTTTGGAACAGGGTTCAACAAATATGGCGACCACTTCATATATAATTTATATATTTTTTTCAAATCAAATTAAAAAATATAATAATTTTATATTGTTGGCTTTATAAAATATATTAAATTACTGACAATTTTTTTTACTCAAAATAGTTGTTTTTTTCAGACCTCTTTTAGACCTTCGTTTCACAAATTCAGCAAAAATACATTCAATAAATCAATACTTATCTTAGCCAGTGCTCTGGAAATCCTATTTATGTTGTAATTTGAAGCCCTGTCATGAGCAGAGAGCCATTAGTCTATTTAAAAAAATATATTTCGATGTTTGATAAATATATATTTTCTTAATATTTCTCTTTTTGTCCTCACTATGAAAAATAAACTTTATCTTGATTAGTGATTGTATTTTTAAATGCTCCAATTCAATTAAAATTATTTTGGTTAGTTTAAAATAATACACCGGGGATTAAAAAATGTTTTTATTCTAAGAAGATTTCTAATAATAATTTGTACTTAGGTAAAGCTAAAAAACCGTTTGAAAAATTTTGGTTTTGGTTTGGCACCGCTTACTCCTAAACTGTAGGGTTCTTGACTAGCTGTTCTTAAAAAAAACTTTCCCTGCGATGCACCGGATGAGTTGTATCCCATGTAATTGACGTCATTGTAATCACACATGCTCTTTTGAAAATCCTCCCAGGAATCACACTTTCGAGCCATGAACGGCTTGCTGCCTTCTAAAGACTCCACATAGAGGATAGCAGCCCGGCTGTGACTGCATGAAGGACCCATGCAGCCTGGTTGACTAGGACCACCGCCATTCACGAAAAAATCTGCATGTCCAACTTTTTCTAAGATTCCTTGAATTCCTTTGTTCACGTGTATAACATCCACGAATACAGCATCGTCTTGATTGAGTCGTCCCGAGCTTTCGGCGTATGTAAAGCAAGGTCCTGCAGGATCTAATCCGGTGATTCTGTGTAGAGGGTTCCCTGTTTTGTTTCGGAAGTATTTTCCCGCCCAACCCGCAATTTGCGCCCCGAGAGAATTCCCGATTAGATGTGTGTTGCGGGCGCTGGTTCCCAAGGCCTCTGTTTGAGTTAGGAACCGGGCGAGCCTTTTCCCAATCAGCTGACTCATGTACGCCGCTTTGACGTATTTACCCGAAGTTATGGCGCTACAGTCGAGCAGCATGACGTTGTGCTTTCCTTTTTGTAGGTAGGCCCTGGCTATAGCGGCCGGGACGGCAGATTCCGCGTGGTCGTTGAAGCCGTGAATTGTGATCACGGTGTCGCGGTGTGCGAGCCCGCCGGTGCGATTTATTTGCTCGATTGCCTCGTCTATTGGATAAATCTCCAGACCTGATGGACCGTACCAGAGGAGGGAGAGTTTCTTGGTTTCTTCGAATAGGCCGGGGTCGCTCCTATAAGTCTTCATGATCGTTCGACCTGGAAAATAAACGCTTCATTTATTACGTTATTTATTTATTGCCGGTAAAACGTAATTAAATTGTATCAAAGACCGACAAAAATACTTTTTTCCACGCCCAGTGACTAGAAACACATTTCAAAAAAGAATGTCTTATTTTTGAAGAAAGTTGTTTTTACATTGCTCTTAGATTTGGTAAACGAAATTACGCGTATAAATATATTTTTTATCAAAGTAACCTAAGTTAATTTAACAAGCTACATATTTACATTTAAGACATCGAATCATAAGAAAAATACTACGAAATTAATAATCTAAACCAATATTTCACATTTGTAGAGCTTCGATATTTTTTTGGTTTTTATTCTAACTAACTAACTAACCATCACGCCGTCTCCCCGAAAGGGTAGGCAGAAAGAATGGACTGTCACACTTTAATCGATGTGGCACTCCATTCTTCTCTTTTCGCCCCGCGGGAGACGCGGTGTGATGGGTTGCGAACCTCATCACCACCAATAGGCATCTCCCGCGTACACTACGATCGTCCAACATCCACAAAAAAAACTAAAACAAATTATATAAAATATTCTAAATATGTTATATGTAATTACCATCTCATATATCTTTTGAGTTTGATAATTTCTTAGCAAGATGTAATATGTCACTCCTATTAATTAAATTAAAACTTCAAGAAAATAAGCGTTTTTATCAAACTATATTATTTATTAGTTATTGTCATTGTTATTGTTATGATTTTAATCAAAAATATATTTTAATATTGCAACACGGTAATTATAAATAGTATTTCAATCAACTACCGAATTATTTTTCATACAATTTAATAATTTTGCCAACATTAAAAATAGTGCTTTGGACACATGAAAATAAATAATGTTAAAAGTACAAGTTAATGATGCTATTGAAGTACGAGAAAAAGCGTAAAAATTGGAAAGCTGTATGATTACTGAGCAGAATTGAGATACATCAGAACAAAAGAGTCACGAAGGTAAGATAATTAGAAAATGGTATGTCTGTATGGAACATGACATGTTTATTATTTATTGTTTCTTAAACCATTATATAATACAAATATATAACATATTTTGATAAAAACGCTTATTTTATTGAAGTAATATTTAATTTAATTGGAGTGACATATTACATCTTGCAAAGAAATTATCAAGCTCATAAGATATACGATAAAGTAATTACATGGAACGATAAAAATATCACTCAAATTCAACATAATAAAATTTAAGAATACAGACGTTATCATATAATATTTATTAAAGCATCTTTCTTCATTTCGAAAAATAATTTTTGCAGTCTTGATTTTAATATACGATTTTTTTCTGTTTTGTGCCACTATCTTACCTTACTCCCAACACAAGTAATTTGTATTTTTCATAAGGGGAGTGAGCGAAACGAATAAAAAACATGTAACTTAATAAAAAAAACGCTTTAAATTTTATATAATTAAATAAAATCAATGTTACATTAAAAAACAACAATATCTATAAGTATTAGATGCGTTGTTTGTCAACCAATTTATGAAATGAAAAATATTTTATATTAATACAGTGTGAAGAAAGAATGGTAAAAAAATTATATGTTAATGATGTAAATTGAACCAGAAATAGAGGAAGACTGAGGAAAACGTGGCACGATAAAATAAATCAAATATTGAATGTCGGCCATGTGAGGAGTCAGAGAAATCGACGCGCGTGCATGACACGATGTATGAATGTTGATGAAGCGAGAGAAATATATCAGGAAAGAAAAGTGTGGCAGTTCATTTTTCTGCCTACCCCTTCGGGGAGACGGGGTGATGGTTAGTTAGTTAATACAGTGTTATAACAGACAACATCGATCCCGAAAAAGAAGTAAGGTGCAGAATAGAGATTGCGAGGGCCGTATTCAATAATATGAGACCATTCTTCTGCAATGACAACATCAACATAAAATTGAGACAGAGGATGGTCAAGTGCTATATTTGGTCCATATAACTATACCGAGTGGAGACCTGGACCTTCAAGGTGAACAAAGTAAACCGCATAGAAGCACTTGAAACATGTCTCCATCGCAAATGTTGCGGATCTCATGGACTGATATGGTCACCAGTATTATTATAATATAATATGACGAGTATACGCGGACGAGTTTTTAACAAATATATCTCTTCAAATAATAATGAAATAAAAGTTTTTTTTTTAACTACTTCCACTTTTGTCTTTATTTCGACAGCGACCGGTTTCGCCAGGCTCGCTGGCATCGAAAGACTGGTCAAGTCTGTCGATGATCCAGGAGACGGCGTGATGATTAGTTATTTAGTTAGTTAGTTTATTATTCATTATTATTAGTATTACTAGTATTATCTTTGACTCACTAAAATATTATGTTACTTTATTCTTCTTATATATTTATATACATATGTCAGTTGTTATACTCGTATAATAATAATGAAATAAAACGAAGTTTTTTTAACTACTTCCACTTTTGTAGTTATTTCGACAGCGACCGGTTTCGCCAGACTCGCTGTCGAAATAAAGACAAAAGTGGAAGTAGTTAAAAGTAAATCGTTTTCTTTAATTATTATTTAAAACGTACTTCCATCAAGAGATTTCAGTAAAATCATTTGATTATCTTAAACATATACCTAGTTAATTTATAAATTTGTTCCGTTTATTATAATACCTCTTTTGATTAGTATTCGCTGTTGTGTTATTGAACAAGAGTTCTTACACCAACAACAGTTATATGTAGTAAGTACACAGGTATAACCAAAACCAGTTTTTTCTGCTGTTGTAAAGTTTAATAAATCTGGGTTAAAAAGCAATGATTCGTACAGCACAATGCACAAAGTCTTGTACGTCGCGTGCAGCGGGAGTGTCTGTTAACGAAAACGAACTCGATTAACTTATGCAACAAGACCAAACGCATTACTGACCTCAAACTTGAAAGTGCTGTCCGTTCGCGGTGCCGGTTAGTTCAGCGAATTAGAACATAATGGAAAGTCGATACACTACATTGTATTTGAATAAATAATATACTAAACATGTATCAAACAGTCCTAAATCCCACTTGTATGTTACGAATTTTACCAAATGTACCAGTATTAAACTAAATTTATTTAAAAGCTTTAAATATAACGACGTTTTTTAACTATTATACTTCCACTTTTGTCTTTATTTCAATAGCGACCGGTTTCGCCAGGCTCGCTGGCATCGACAGACTGATCAACCAGTAACCAGTCTGTCGATGCCAGCGAGCTGGCAAAACCGGTCACTGTCGAAATAAAGACAAAAGTGGAAGTAGTTAAAAAACATCGTTTTATTTAATTATTACTCGTATTTTAAATGAATTTCCATCAAGAGATTTCAGTAAAATCATTTGATCATCTTAAGTTTATTTAGATAACGAAAAGTAAGGGCAGGGTGTTTAATGTAGGCATCCGTCTCATCATGGCATATGGGGTAGAAGTGAGAGGCGATCTCAACTGGACAAAAACCTTCTAAGAGTAGCAGAAATGAGAACCTCTATTGCAGGCATAATTCTCAAAGATCGGTTTAGAAATGAGATGCTAAGTTATGTCTGTGGTGTCGAAGATATAGCAAGGTGGGGAAAAAGTAGAAGGCGCCTTTGAAGATACCATGTAGACCGCATGGAAGGTACGAGAATTACAAAAATTCTTAAAAATGAAAACAGAAAGGAGGCCGCCTAATAAATGGAGGGATGGCTTGACGTCATCATGCCAGGACAGCCCACCGTCGCAAACTGGTCAAACGACTTAGACTAAGAGGAAGAAGAAGCTTTTTTTAGGGTTATGATTGAATGAACACTATACTTTACTAATTTATTTCAATTCTTCATATAAAGCACTCACTTTGTGGATAGACATTTAATGAAGCTTGGGTCATATGAAGCTTTTATCATATGAAGCTTGGGTCCAAATGAAACTAGTTGGCATCAATATAATAACCCTACCGTGGTTAAATACAAAGTTGTTTTATTTATATAATTATTTACATTTCAATTTTGCTTATACACCATCCATAGATTGCAATACGGTATATTCTACCGAAACGATCTTGAATGTAGAAAAATAATCAGTTTCATAAAATCTCCAACTACGCAGAGGTAGGCGCAGAGGATGGATTGCAACGACCATGCTATTACATATAACTATCTGGATTTTTCTACATATATGATATAAAGCATGTGATTTATGATTGTCGATTTTCTCAAATATTATAGTTGGGGATTTAGCAAACTCCTAATTCAAATGCTATTCTTTCTTTTATATTTGAATATAATGAATGATTAATGTATCAGTTTCTCTTACGTTCTTTATTTAAAGGTACACTAACACATTTATTATTCTGCCGGAGCACTCTTTGGATACAGTTAGCCCAATCGGACGTTTATATAACGTTTCGGAAACTAAGAGTTTCCTCTGTAATGTACGAAAATAATTGAATTATGTCGATACTATGTTGTATTAGAAAACGTCGAATAATGTTGTTCAAATAATGAGGCTTATTGCGTATGTTTCGCACATTTTTTATATATAAACACGCCAGTAATAATGAAATCCTATAATACTGAGCAAATAAATTATTTTTTGCTGAATGGTATAAAATTTTTGGTTTAAAAAAATGATTCTAAAAAGATTTGCTGTTCAAAAGTTAATATAAATTAGACAAGAGCATCAATTTCGTATCCGAATATATTTTATAAAATAAACTCTTATCATAAAAATAAAACATATAATAATACTATTGAGCAGATAATGCTTCGAAAAATATCGTAATTATAATAAGAATTAATTATATCAGATTATAATAAAAATACATCCTTGATTTTAGATTCGTAACAAGTGGATTAAAAATTTCATATGAATGTCTACGATTACAAATATTTTATTTTGAAGGAATGAAAATAATGCAGATCAAATTATTTGGAAATATGTTCCTAGATTATTTTGATTTTTTTTTAGCAATTTATTTGATATTCATAATTTTTGTACACCGATGTCAACGGACGGAAATTCATCTAATTATCCAGGATATTAAATGCCTATATGATGACATTCTGATCACTGAGAATATATAATTATTTTATATGATGAATCACAAGAAAAAAAATAACACAGCACTCACAAGCATTAGAAAACGCTATGAACAAATTTTCCGCGAGGTTGGTCTCACTGCTCGCCGCAACAGCGCTGCCAACAACTGTCAGAACTATCAGCGCGGGAAACCAAAATGGCGGCACCGTGAGTGTCATGGCCGACCGCCACGAATCGAGCGCTGCGAACTGCGACTAGCGAGCGGTGTTAGAGTCGGCAGATAACTGAACCGGAGGACGTAGAATCGATTGCGATCTCTATCCACCATTGCTGCTGTACCTTGCTATCAGGCACCGAAAGTAATGTTGCGTGAAAATGGCACTTGAATCACTCAATTTATTTAAAATACGTATAAGCAGCATGCAAAGTGCCCGCTTACCTCATTTCCTAATAGGGTGTAAAGTAATAATTGCTTCATTTGTTATTTTATGAATAAACTATAGATTTCAAACCTGTATTACACATAAAAAATGATAATTATATTAATTTTTTTGTCTTCAATATATAAATGATGAAACGGAAAGTATGAATGGTCAACTTAAGGAACATGTAAGTGCTAACTTAATAGATGGATTATACAAGAAAAAAATTTGACTGATCCATACAAGAGAAAATTTCTTTTAAAAATGTTAATTAAATAACGTAAATGATAAAACATCAAAGTCCGTAAGGTGTCCTACTTGGGCCATGTTCTGAGAGGCGAAAAGTACTCACTATTGCATCTGATCTTGGAGAGTAAGATTGAGGGTCGACGAGGTGTTGGGAGAAGGCGGGTTTCTTGGTTGAGGAACATCCGAGAGTGGACGGGGCTAAGGACGATGGGGGAGCTGTTCCGAGCTGTCCAGGACGGGGAGGCCTATTCAAGGGTGATAGTCAACGTTGGGGAGACCTGGGGACAGGACACGGAAAGAAGAAGAAGAAATGATAAAAAAAATTCAAATTGATTAGAATAATTCAGATTAAAGATGAAAAGCCAAATTACGTGAAAATGTTGCTAAGGATACATTTTATTCCATCTTGCTTGAATATTAAAATGCAATTTGTTCAATATATTTACTAATACACTGTACTTTTCATAAAATAATCAGTTCAAAACGATAACAATTAAAGATTAAGTAGAATTTGGAAAATCGATGAATCATAAATTTCAAAATAATTGGCTATTATGCTTTGTTTTTACATACGTTGTCTAGATCAATTAATTATAAATTACCAAATTTTCCTCTTATCCTTTCAGATTCTACTAAGGTTATGTATCATCTAAAGGAATGACTCCAATTATTTTGTGTACAAGTCTTAAGTCGGTTTATTTATATTTTTTTCAGAAAATACATTTGTTTTTTGCTAATTCAGACAAAAATAAAAATTATAATTGTTTTGTACACAATATTGTAAAAACTTCCATCTTCTCGAAGTCTTATTATAACATATAACATAACATGTCATGAGAATAAAATGTTTCGATTTACTAGGATACTATCACAGTGAAAACATTATCGGTACCAAATGCAATAAAATGTAACAAATTTCTCTTTTTCTTTTTTATTTACTTTGTACATATGTACAACACTAACATTAAAAAAATAAAATTATATAGACATGTTTCGGACAACCAGTCCTTCTTCAGTGATTAATTTTATAAAGACACATAATTAAAATATTATAAAATTGTTTACATGATCTGACAGATGTTATAATTAAGAAAAAGGAAGAAGGACTGGTTGTCCGAAACATGCCTATGCAATTAAAAAAATTTAATGTTAGTATTGTATATACAAAGTACATAAAAAATAAAAATATAAATAAAGCATCTACAACACAAAGTATGCCGAACATAGAAGAAATGTAACAAAACTTATAGAAACTACTTTTTCAGCAAAATAATTTATAATGATTTTTCATTATTGTTCTAAAACAATAAATAACTAACTCACTAATAAGGGAACGCGCCGTCTCACTGAAGGGGTAGACAAAAATCGTGTAGAAAAAATGTCAACCTTCGTGGCAGAGTTGTAAGAGCTCTGACTTCCATACCGAAGGTCCCGGGTTCGATTCCCGGCGATGGCAGTGTGATTGTCACACTGTCTTTGGTCTGGTGTAGAATTCTCGTGACAATAAAATGGCGATAGATTGGCTACCTATCATATGTCATAAGAATCAATATAATAGCTAAATAAAATTGTATACAGTAATTGGGTTCAAATGACCTGTTGTATACAAGGAAAAAAAAATTATAAAAAAAAAATAATAATAATAATGAACGGCCACACTTTTCTTTTCTGACATAATTCTCACGGTTTTTCAACGTTCATACATCGTGTACGTACGTCAAATTCTCAGACTTCTCACGTGGCGATTTAAATATTTATTTTATTTGATTGTGCCACGTTTTACTCGGTCTTCCTCTATTTGATATACCATATACATTCCTTTCTTCTTTCATTCTTACCATGTGTCCAAACCACATGATGCTTTCATTATATAATGTATGTCATGATAATAAATTAACACAAGGCTTTAGTGAAAGCACAGTACTTCACAAAAACTATTACAAAAGAAGAGAACACATCTCCTGTCGAGCCATTACCAGGCTGGTGCTTGTAGCTTTAGCGCAAACATTAGACATTATATACTAGAGACGAGGACGCTTAGCCGGGCGCTGAACCAAAGCCGTCTCTCGAAATTCGCTATAGATGTCACCTTGTTTGCTGTCACTCTGAGGCAGTGTTGCACCGGGGCAGTGCAGTGTGGTGATACAGAGATGAGAGGGGAAAGCGGGGTCAAGAACAGCAACATGTAGCGCGTGTAAATACACGCAGACTATTGCTATAGCACTTGAAATCTTTTGAGAAAACGTAAATAAATCTATGTCACGCATTCGGAGTGGAACAAGTTAACAAATAAACTCTCCTTAATAAATCCTCTCTTGAGACCTTGTTCAACTTCTTTGATTCTTGCGCAAGACATTACTTCACCTTATTTAAACGAAGATAAATATTTTCAAATTGAATTTAATGAGACTTTAGTCTTGAGAAGAAAAATACAATTTCTATTAATTTGATTACTAAGATATAATGAAATAAAATTAAACCTTTTTTGATGTTAATACAAAAGTGAAATTCATTAATTTGGTAGTCTTTCATAAATTATAAGAGATGATCTTGCATTACGTTGCCTTTTTTTTAAAATTCACGTTTAAATGAATATTATTTCTTGTTAAAATTTACGATATCACAATTTTTATAACTACCTTTTTGAGTGTTGCAACAGCTGTTTCGCCAACCGATGTTGGCATTATCACGTGTTGCAAATAAAAACTTTGACAAAACAAATTGTTTGTAACACGGCATGATGCCAACATCGGTTGGCGATATAGCTGTCGCGACACTCAAAAAGTGAATAATAAAAATTGTGATTCTATTACAGTGTTTTAAATGTTATCAGTTAATATGTTGAAGTATAATATTATAGTGATTCGGCTGGAGAAATGGACTATTGAATATTGTTTCCAATTCCCATAGATTTATAAAATATATTTTTTTGAATTCCCATATTATTTATTAACTAATAAATAATTAAATAACACATTAATTTGATATTAGAATTGAAAAGCTGTGAATATTTTTTTATATGAATATAGATTAAATGTACAACAAATGTGTAGATATTCACGCTTGGTAATTATATCTTTAGATCTTGGGTATATCTGTGACTTGTCTTCTTTGACCGACGTTTCGGAGATCATTGCAGTCTCCATCTTCACTATAGTTATATGCACCCTGTACACATACACCCAAGCACCTAAGAACTAGTGAAACATACAACTAAATTGGAAATTTTTTCCGTTGAAAATTGTTTATATAATACGGTTTTTAAATATAACAAATATTTTCATAATACAAGAAAATGGGTTCACGTGAAATCATTTTTCCGATCCTTTTATTCTACCTGTCGTTCCAGAGGTGCTATAAAATTTAGAGAGCGGAACATTGCAGACATTTGACCATTACAAACAGAGAGTCTAAGACCGTTTGTTTTTGAGGTTGCCATTTTTATAGCAGCCCCTTCACAACTCCCGCAGGGCGTGCATGGAGCCAAGGGTGGCTAGTGAACCCTCACATGTTGATAGTGGAAAGGGGTTGCACGGGGCATTGATACGATAGTTAATCACCCCTCAATATTCAGATCACGATTCCGGTGCCTTATGGTTGTTTGAGATTGAACCTGTCGAATGTTATTCCATAGAGGAAAGCCCCAACCTTTAGAAATGTATGTGCTCAGTTTGAAGGTGCTCGTAGCGTACATAAAGATAAATGTGCACAATTTTTAAGGAATCATGTTCTGGCTGATCCTTAGGATTCTACGTTAAAATGGGCATAAAAGTAGATATGAAAGGATAAAGTTAAATGTAACATATAATTTTATTGACTTAGGTAAACTATTTTTATTGCAGGAATATGTCTATTAAATACTTTTTAAATTAAAATTCACCGCAGAACTCCTTAGATTTAAAATTTATTTAATATCATAAACAAAAACAGGAACATACCAAAGGTCTAGAAGAAGAAGGAGAAGAAAGGGAATATCATAAAAATAAATATACAAATATTCTTCTTCTTTCTGTGTCTCGTCAGGTCTCCCCAACGTTGACTATCACCCTTGAGTAGGCCTCATGGTGATGACCTGGGGAAAAATATCCAGAGTGGTATCCCCTTGCCTTCTCTATTATAAATACTTTTATTATATCCAAGTACCAGTTTTATATATAATATTATTTGCCCTTAAATAATAATTTAAAATGTTTTAGCAACATCAATGACTTATTTATTGTTTCTTGAACAATGACATAAAACTCCATATTGAGTCATTAATACAATGAAAACATGTATTTTTCTAAAAATTCTATTATACTCGTACGAGTAGTTTAGGGGAATTGCACTTGATAATGCCTAAGTAAGGCGAAACATGTCATTCCGATAACAGAGACGTTTTTATTCGTATAAATCACATCAATTACCTCGAGTAACATATTCTGCTCCATTAGCCCGGGTAAATAAACAGCAATTCGTTTGATTGTGCCTTTCTGCTACATTTTACTATTAATGGACATACTCGTATATATGTAAATGAATAGTATTTCTATAAAAATACATTTTTTTGTTTCAATTCTAGGGATTGAAATAAAAAAATGTATTTTTATAGAAATACTATTCATTTAACAGATAAGTTGTAAGTCTATCGCCATTTTTTTATTGATTTAGTTAGTAGACAGTTTTCCCAGTTTGTAAAACATGTGATTAGCCGATAAATTATTAATTCTTCTGTATGCCAGTGGATATAGTAGTAAGTCCAAAATTTGAAATTATCTGAGAATATTCGATAAATTATAAATGAGTCCTAAGAATGGGGCCATACGCTATCAGTCCATTTATTTAATGGCCCCACGGTTGGGGCGGTATGCATGGAGAGGTTAAAATATATATTTTTAAGTTTCACATATTTATCTAAAAAATTCTCATTTTCTGCTAGTCCTGAACGACTTCATTATTTAACATTTACAATATCTAGGTTAATTGTTCACCTTGATAAAGCGATTTGTATATAAATGCATGGAAGCGAAAGGCAAATATTAACAAAACGACGATATGATGTTGCATTCGATTTACAAATATTTAAATGAATGTCGTTTTTTATACAATGGGCAGAAATGTTTCTCTGTAATGGGTTTTAATTAATCATTTGAAGAAATTAAAAGTGTAATGCGTATATAACCTTGGGTACGTATCGTGCGAAAAACCACATTGTATGGATGTTGCATTGTGTATACCATTAATTACAAAATGTTGCAATAATAATTAAATTTGTAAAGACAAAAGGCTTGCGACATGTGGTTACGAGTATATATCAAGTTTTTTCATTATATAATGTGTTAAAACTCATAAATTGAGTTTAATATATTTTAATTCATGTTAAATTTACTCTTAATTTCTGAAATCTGACGTAATGTTTTACAATTATTTTATGTAAATTTAAAATAATCCATGTATGATAAAATACCGAACGACGAAAGAAAGGAATATAAGGCAGATGATTGCATCCTAAGTAAAATAAAATATCACTTAGATGGTTTGGGCACACGGAACGAATGGATGAAAGAAGAATGTTTAAAAAGTTGTACACAAGCATAATGAATGGAAAAAAGAACCCGAGGACGGCTAAGGAAAACATGTTACGATGTATGAATGTAAAGGAATCTCAAGAGGTAGTCATGAAAGAAAAGTATTGTGATCCATCTTCCCTTGTTTAACTCTCCGGCAAAATGGCATGATGGGTATTTGATTTAAAAAAAATAATAACTGTCAAATTGGGTTCTACAAAACGTTGCTATACAGACAAAATTACTAAGTGGGCTTATATACAAAATCACAGGGATTCCAAAACACTTTCGGAACTAGTCGTTATCTGGCATAGTTGAATTGTGATTCGGTTTCGCATATCAATGCAGGCACATGTTGTGGAATCACTATCAGTTCCAAAAGTCTGGTGTCGTTCCACTTCCGAAATGTTCGATGGAATTTCCACTGATAGACTTCCACTACGTGCTGCACGTTTGTTTGGGGGCCGGATGCAGTATTTTATACGATGAAAATTCAAATAAATAATAACGGGATTTTCAGATCTACATCATAAAATAATAAACCTAATTTTCAAACAGGCTTTAATTAATAGTGTATTTTTGAAATCTGAAATGTAATTTTATTTGCCGATTCATTCATTCATTTCTCGGGACTACATCCCGGTGTGGGACTTGGCCTCCTCCACAACAGTCCTCCACTGACTTCTGTCTTTGGCCATCTCTCTCCATTCCCCAGCTCCTACCGTTTTCTCCCAATCTTCTTCAACGCAATCCGCCCATCTTTTCCTCGGTCTGCCTTTTGATCTCTTTTCGCGGGGCACCCATCTGGATATAATTTGTGGTGTTCCCTCTGGAATTCTTCCTACATGGCCAGCCCACCGTAGGCGTTGAGAATTACAGAATCTCACTTCTGTTTCACGGTTAATCAGTTCTTCAAGTTCAAGGATTCGTTTAATTCTGTAAGTCCTATCCTCCAGTGTGGGTCCAAAAATATTCCTTAATATTTTCCTCTCAAAAACTGCCAGCCTGCATTCCTCTCTCTGCGTTAGAGACCATGTCTCACAGCCGTAGATGACTACCGCTCTTATGATAGTCGATATTTGCCAATATAAGTATTAATTTATACATGCATATGTAGTTTTCCTTATAAATTATTAACCATCTTGTGTGTTTAAAATGAATTAATGCAAAAACTTTTGATTAAAGGACAAGGCATTATACAAAGTATTACGTGTATTACATATGAAATTCTACAGTGTAAAGTAGAGCAAATGTTATATTAATAAAAAAACAAATAAAACTGATATGGTTTGAACATACGAATATCATATTAAGATGTAAAATACACGATAAAAACAGGGTCAAACGAAAACAATACAATTTTTGAAGTCGGTCTTGTTAGATTTCGGTTAAATATGCTTGTGTGTAAGATACGTGCATGAATGCGGATGAATTAAGTATTCATATCTTACCTTCTTCGTGTAGAAAATTGTAAGTTTATGTTTAGCTAGAGAGGACTTATTTTTTTCCAAATTTAAAATAGTTTATTCTAGGTGGGTCTGGATTAGCGGCAGCAGCTCGGGTCGTGCGCCAGTATCGCCTGGCGAAGTAAACTTGTGTCAGAATACCTAAGCATTAGGGCGGGTCTGTTCCCGCTCACGTGTGCACTTTGTGAGGCGACCATCTTGAGTGCAATCTCAGGGAGGAATCAAATTATAACTTATTAACAGGGGGCTCTGGAACTTTCGAAAAACGTCTCTCGAATGAAGGGACCGTGAAGCGAGTAACTTCGTCAGAAATCCGTTAATGGATGTTGGCTCCTTGTCAATTTTAAAGATAATTACTTATTATAATACAGTCTACGCAGAACGCTAGTTACATTATTTCTAAGATGTGATAAGTTAGCAAAAGTAGTCTTAAGAGTATCTAAAAGTTTTCCCTTTATATTAAGACTTGATTATATCGCTATACGAGTTGTATATTATTTTGTTTTTACACATAATTTCTTTGCTGATGTCATTAATAAAACCATACAATTCATCTTATGTATGGATATAATAATGTTATAACACAATTAAAGTCAGCTCGTGGTTCCATGGTTCAAGTTTTGATTTAAAAAACAAGTGTTCTAGAATTTAGGATACAAGCAACATATCATGCCTTTACAATATATAACATATGTTGATTTAGATGTTTAGGTCACGGCCCGCCTACAAAAATTCGTACCTGTTTTAAAGTCACATGTATGTCAACTTTCTCCTAGTGATGAGATAGTTTCGTGTACGTATTAGGAAATATTAAAACCAAATTTAATCATATAAATATTGTTATGCAAATAATTTTAATAATAAAATAATAAAATTCATTCAAGTATGCAGGTTGTGGAGAGTTTTTATTTATTTAAAACTAACTAACCATCACGCCAACTCCCCGAGAGGGTAGGCAGAAAGAATATACTGCCCCACTTTAATCGATGCGGCACTCCATCCTTCTCTTTTCGCCACCGCGAGAGACGCGGTGTGATGGGCTGCGAACCTCATCGCCATTTTATTTATTTTATTTTAATAAGTAGTTTCAGAATCAGAAAATATTGCATGTATATAAAACGGTCCATGTCTATAGATGGTATAGCAAATAATTTTTATTTATTTTTGAAATTGAGATTAAAAAAAAGTGATGACAAAATTTGCTCATTGTCTGTGGGAAGATGATTAAAACCCATTTATTGGACTGGTGGTGATCGGCGGCAAGGGTATAAATATCTTTCTTAAGGACTCAGCGTAAATGATTGGAAGTTATACAATATTTATTTTGACTACATTTTAAAGTACAAGTTAAAATAAATGTTTTAATAGTTTTTTTTAATTCAAGCTACGCGTGATAATAAGCGCGTAAATCTACCCCCAGACAATGTGTTAATAGGAAAAATTAAAATTTATATTTTTTTTGTAAAAATATGACTTTACGTGATTTATATTTGAGTGTTTTGAAAATATAATTATGAAAGTTTAAGAATAATGGTTATGACTGATAAATTCAAATGAATGAAGTAATTTTTTCTCATTAATTGGTCTTTAATGTGTGTTGTGAATTCATAAATAAATAAATATATAAAATACTTCATAATATATCCATCCCATTCGGAATGTATCCATACATCATTCGGTTCTTCGTAAAGATTTATTTTACATTGAGGAAGGATGGATGCCGTTTGAAAAATATAAGCGGAGGTCACGTGGTGCAGATACGCCCTTCCCCTTACACTAGTGAGGAGTACAACCCATCTTCAGATGGTAAACAAGAACCCAAATAACAACATCAAATACCGAAATATGTTTAATTTAATAAGCGATTGACGTGTTATAATCCAAAAAAAATAACACTCACACAAAATTATACTATATATGTAAATACTCAGAAATAACATTATAAATTATTTAAAAAAAGGTAAATTGATAATAATACATAATTTCAGTAAAAATACTTTATGTAGGGCGGAACTAGAAATAAAGAAAGAGCGAGAAAAACTAAGCACGATCAAATAAATCAAATGTTGAATGTTGGCTACGTGAGGAGTCGGAGAAATCGACATGCATGCATGACACGTGTATGAATTTTGAAAAATCGAGAGAACTATGTCAGGAAAGAAAACTGTGGTGGTTCATTTCTGCTTACCGCTTAGGAGAGACGGCGCGATGGTTAATTAGTTTAATTTTAGAAAATATAATTATCGTGGGTAAAACCTTTAGAGATAGGATACCCAACGAGAAGATACGCAGATCCTGTAAAATTTATGACAAAGTGAAATGGAGAAGGCAGAGAAGACGATTTTGGAGGGACCACATCGAGAGGATGGACCCAGCGAGGATTCCAAAGATCATGATGCACGAAACACCATGACGACCACCAAAGAGGTGCAGGGAAGACTGGACGTCTTCATCACGTGAAGAAATTTTATATTGTGTATAAACAGATTGCATGATCTACAAAAAGGGGAAGTAGAAGAAAAAAAAACTAACTAACCATCATGCAGAAAGAATGGACTGCCACACTTTTCTTTCCTGACATATTTCTCTCGATTCCTCAACATTCATACATCGTGTCATGCACGCGCGTCGATTTCTCTGACCCCTCACATGGTCGACATTCAATATTTAATTTATTTGATCGTGCCACATAGAAGAAGAAGTATAAAAAATAGATTATCAAGAGAACTATATCCAGAATGGAATAAATAAATAAAATCGATTGTATTCATGTATGAAACAGTTCAGGGAAAAGGTGACAACCTTCATTATTTATTAAAGGTGTAAAAAAATACACAGTGATGTAGTGTGTTTACTTTGCTTGGTAACAGGGTGCCTTAAAATAAAAGGCCTCGCTATTTCCACTTTCATGCTTTCGTTGAAGCGTCAGTCATAAAAATATTATTCCCGGCTCTCGTGTCAAATAAATTTGTTCCGTTGTCATAATATGTAGCTGCGTGTGTAACGCGCTCGTAGGCAAAATAGAGGGCTTGCGAAACACAATTCCGGCGTAATCCGGAGCTAGGCACGTAGAAGGATTACCTTCGGAAAGGATGGCAGCGTAATGAATACCGAAGGTATCATACAGTTCGCCAGTGGCAATTCGTGAAGTATAAATATTGAAAACGAAAGTAGTTAAATGCAGTTGGTGAGATAAGTTGAGGTTTCCATAATATTATATGAAATTCTAGTATTTCTTTGTTAACATAGAACAAATTGTATTTAATATAATAATTTTGGTTAAACATTATGGATATAAAATAATAAAAAACTTAGTTTTTAACTACCGTATGGTTACTATATGGTAATTGATACCAACTAGTTTCGCAAGGAACCAAGCGTAAACAGGGCAATATAATAACTCTAATAACTAATAACCATATCGTAGTTAAATACAAAGTGTTTGATTGTGTTATACCTACCATATACGATTAATAAAATACTTTGAAATAATTTATTTTGATTGTAAGTAAAGTTACTTCTATGCAGCAAATTAAATTTAACTTCAATTACCATGTTCGAAATGTTCCCCCACCCCTCAATCCTAAGTATAAAATATACAATTTACTCCCACCCTTATACATAACTCCATACATTTTTTTGTATATAAGTGACGATTATATTACATTTTATTGTTAAAATTAGAATATCGGGGTTGAGTCACAATTGAAAAACGTAAAAAGAAAAAGTAGGCTTTGTGAAAATAGGATGTGTAAGTCTATTTTAATGAACTAATTCTCTTTTCATAGTACGCAGAATAACTTGATGCATTATACACAAGATCGACCTGGGTTTCCATATTTTTTTTTATTTGAAAATAAACTAAAAATGATACAATTTTTTTAGGAGAAAGTATTGCGGAAATATTAGGTACCGCAGTACTTTTATATCAAAAGCTCCCGGGCTGCCACTATAGCGCCCACACCGAGCGCAAGCTATCTGCTTAATCTCGCCTGAAGACGCGGCGTCTGGTCTAAATAAATTATAGTTTGAACAAGATCATGCCGCAGGTCGTGAGCGTAAGTGAGCATAAAGTATGGCCGATTAAAGTTAAACGACGGACGAGAACGGTACTTTGACTTGTTACGTCATAACTACACATGACGAAAATCACTCCGAAATACCTTAAATTTAAAAAAACGCATATAAGTACGAACTCTGTAACATTAAATGTAAATTATGTTAAATTAATAAAATAAAAATAAGGCAAACAGTTAAGTTTACTTGCTCATTTGATTAGTACATATTGTATTTCATAGTTAATTGAAATCTAAGTTATTGAATGTTTATTTATTAAAAAAATAAAATAAAAATAAAATATCAAATATGAATAAGAACTTTAAATTATTACTTAAAATTTAAAATTTATTCATAATATTTGTTATAACAAAAGCATAAACGTTCCAAAATAAATCATTATAACATTTGTCAAAACTGACCATAATTGTAAACAATTTTATAATATTTTAAATATTTATATAATATCACTGATAGGCTAGGTTAGTCCGAAACATCTGTGATATTTAATTTTTTAAATAAATTTGAGTGTTGTATATAAAGTATATAAAAAAGAAATATAAAACATCTACAACACAAAGTTTTGGCGAACATAGAAGAAATACTAAGTTATTCATTCATTAATAACTTCATTCAAGCTTAAGTTATGCCCGAAGTGTTAAGTTACATCTAAAGATGGAGTGTATTTCCAAAATATTGTTATTATTATTATTTTGTTGGATTGCTTTTCACTTCATTACAGCGCGTGCAATAACAAAGTATAGGGTATAGCTGATATATTGATTCTCATGGCAATACTAGCTAATCTATCGCCATTTTATTGTCACGTGAATTCTATACCAGATCAAAGACAGTAATACAATCAAACTGCTATTATATGTCATGTGCCATAATTTTTATGTACATATTTTTTCACAAATTTTGACATAAAAAGACATAGAGTTGAGATATTTGTCAAGTTATATTATATTGATTATCAAATGGAAATAAAAGTAATTTATAACCAAAATTCTAATTGATATTTTTAAGATTTTGTGTATGATATTATATTGTTTGAGATTGTAGGAACTACCTTGAATATGGATATTACAACAAACTCAGAAACGTCGGTATGATAAAAAAAACGAATAAGTGTTAAAAGGGTGGTGATAACACAATTATCACGCCATAAAAAATAGCAGTTCATTTTTCAAATAAAATCATTTATTTATTTTTCGAGTATTCAATATTTGTAAAATCAAAGATTAAAAATTCATTAGTCCCGTAATTTAAGGCAGTTAACCGAGGTTCAAGTATCGTTAGGTGATTCAAGCTTGGGTATATAGGTGAGTAGCGGCGGAGCCATAAGGGAAAATACTGTAATAAAACAGTAGCATTAAGACCGCCGAAACGAATATTCTGCATCTGCGTCTTGATGCAGTGTGTATTAACCCCGCGAACCGCAAGACCCGGGTGCCAAGATACGGTTTATACCCCGCTGAACATCGTCTGACTCCGCCCACACCAAATTAGTCAGAATAATTACCCCATTGTTAAGCTGATGTTTCTGTAACTTGGCGTAACATTTGGCGACTCTCCGCTTCATCATTACCTAAGTGAGTGGATTATTATGCAAAAACCTCCATACTAATGCCGGGCTGAGCCTAACGTCTGGAACTTGAAAATTCAGAATGAGGCAAGCAGGAAAAATTATGCAAATCATCTCTGCTCTGGTTTAATGTAGGGACGGATATAATCCTGTTTCGACAAACAAAGGCCATAAAGTAAATTGAAATGAACCCCAAATGGTGGTATAAAGATGTGGGTATGCGCTTCAACCCATAATTTCATGAATTTCCTGGCTAAGTTTAACATTTTGTCTCATATTTTTAACACACGGCGATATGTTTGGACGAAACAACACTTGCTTTATTTTACCAAAATATTTGTAATGCTCGTATTTCCAAATTGACATAGGAACAAATACACATAAAGATTCGAAATATCACGAAAATTTAATTTTAACAGTTGATAGATTATTGTAATACCTTATGGTGTCAACATAGGTTGACGAAACAGCTGTCGCGAAAAATAAAAAATATTTAAATTGTGATACAAAAACAAAGTTTTTTGATTTAACAGTTCCAAATTCAAATATTTCATAAGTTGTGACATTTCGTGGTTAACATTTTGAACTGTACACAATTTAGGATGAATTGATTTATCGGTAATAAATTGTTAGGAAAAAAATGGAAATAATATTATAGGGTATATAAATTTTAATGCAAGGTCATTTTATTTTTAAATATAGTATCTTTAAGCTATAAATGAAAAGTATTTGTTCTATTGAGGATTTAAGTGTTATCCAGTAATAATCTCAAAACTAGAACCAAACGTTTTAAAGCATTATTTTTTTTCTCAATATTCGAGGACTGAAAAAAAACTTCAAACTCATAAAAATGTGTATAATTAATGTAAAAATAGTTGAATGTAAAAACTGAGTGGTATAGTACTTATTTATTATTTGTTTGATATTGATATTATTAGTTATTGAAAACTTAAAAGATGGCGCTAGTATAGATTGAACAAAAATATGTGAAGTGTTCCTCAACATAGTAGCATATATACATCATTCAAAAATTTGTCAGACGTGGTAGTAGTAAGAAGGGCAGAATGGGGAATGTTGTATTACATAAAGCGATCGCTTAACCCAACCGATGACAGGTCATAAGTTCTGTAAACGCCTCGACCACCATATTCTGTTTCCAAAAAAAAACAATTTACATTTTCGTCTCTATTGAGATACAATTAATCCTTATTGAAATTCGTTTTTGATTGAAACCATTGTCTATAATTATATTTTATATTTCTTTAGTTTTGATACAATTCTTTAAAAAAAAAAGGCAATAGCAGCAGAATAAACACGAATGCATACAAAATTATTATTTCTGTTTTGAATTTTATTATGAACAGTAAACATTGAAATACATGCGGTTGAGTGCATAGATTTATGAGTACACATTTCTTATGTACAAGTTGTGCCAGTTTCAAGATAATTACACGTAAACACAGTATCGATTACTATATAGTACACACGTTATGCTAGGAATAATTACTTCGTTTGACCGCCCCAAGTTTCTTGTGTTAAAGGAAAAAGGATATCTGAGTGAGCGAAATAATAAGTAAGACCACGAGAACTTCTTCAGTACATTTACGGACTTACTTTATAATTACAATTTGTTCTATATTCTTTTGTACCATTTTGATTCAATCACTGTTTCAACCGTAAATTAATGTATCAAAATTACAATATCTTCATCTAATGATCTTGTGATATCTTATCAATATAATTTATTAAATGTTATAATTTATTTAATTTATGGAGACATGGATTTTTACAGGCAAAATAAGGATAAAAGTAGAATAAATGCAGTAAAAATGAGATCTTAGACGAGTGTATGGTAAATCTGTATATGAAAGAGTGTAAAATGCAAGTATAAGAAGTGAATGCGGTGCGAATTTAAGTGTTACGAACAAAATAATGAAAGGGTCGTTAAGATGGTTTGGACACATGGAAAGAATGAGTAAAGACAGAATGGTGAAGAAGGTATATGTAAACCACGTGAATGGAGCTAGAAATAGAGGAAGGCCGAGGAAAACTTGGCATGATCAAATAAATCAAATATTTGATGTCGGTCACGCGAGGAGTCGGAGAAATTGACATGCGTGTATGACAAGATGTATGAATTTAGAGAAAACGAGAGAACAGTGTGGCGGTCAATTTTTTCTGTCTACAACTCCGGGGAGACGGTGTGATGGTTAGTAAGTTAGTTAGTTAGTTGGATTTTTACAAAAGCTAATACCAAAAAGCTGGATGCCTTTGAAATATGGATATATCCTAGAATATTTAAAATATTATGTCATGAACAGGGATAGTTACAAATGAGGAAGTATTGCAGCGAATGAAGAAAGAAAAAGGAATCGTCAAGACCATAAAGCGCAGGAATGAACGGAAAATGAAGTGTCGTGAGAAGAAGAAAATCCTGGATAGAAAACCTTCGAAAATTGTTCAGTTGCAGCAAAATGTCCCCGTTTAGAGCTGCTGCATTAAGGGTAGAAATAGCCATAATGTTGTAGAATCTCCAATTGGAGAGGAACGATAGCAAAAAATGTTTGGATGATGTCAGTGTTGCAATGATTGTGTAAAACAAAAATATTTATTTAATTATTATTTGAAAAGTAATGCGGTTGATTCACAATTCATAAAATAAAAACGTTAAATGCATTTAATATTAGTCGATTTGTCTCCACTTAAGATAGAACCTAGCTTGAATCCCCCATGACCCACTAAAGTAGTCACGCGCGTGACTAAAGAGAAAGCGAGGAAGTCCTGGAGAAAAAATCTGCAGGACGAAGCTAAATCCCAGATACATGTTTATTATTTCTTCAATATTCGCCATACAGATGACATCTGTCAGATCATGTAAACAATTTTATAGTATTTTAAATATATATCTTTATAATATGTATCATTGAAGAAGGACTGGTTGTCCGAAACATGTCTTTGTAATTTTATTTTTTTAATGTAAGTGTTGTATATACAAAGTACGAGAAAGAGAAATTAAACATGTTTATAAGTTAGTTTTCTCTCATTTATAACACAGACATTTAAGATTAATTCAGAATTGATAAGAATAACTCTTATAATCTGTTCATACTCCGTGACGTTAAAGAAATTGTCAATTCATTAAGAAAAAAAAAACGTTTAAATGATTGCACAATAGCCAATAACGCGAATCGTATTTAACCGTATACTACGACCAATTTCGCTTATTCAATTTCGAGACTAACTTGTTTCCTGTAGATAAATCTTATAGGTCAGGTCCAAAGTGTTGCTGGTTCACTAAAAAAACACCAGATGGCGCTTTTGTTTTGCGACGCGTCCAAAACTTGGATTTTTATCCGTCGCAGGACCCAAAACTTCCAGCTAAACTTTGTTATTGCCACTGGGCGTTTTTCAGTATGTAGGGCATGCTACCCTACAAAAGTTATTCTTTGGCATTGTCACACTCGATGAGGTGTAATGTCCATCCCCAATCCCTTAAAGACGCAAACAGCAAATAGGGCTCCTCATAAAAAAGAATTACCATCGATAAAGATAGCATTAGGATGTTTAGTCAAATTCCGGATATTTTTACGTGGGATGTGAACTTTACAGTATTTCCTTCTTAACATAGATCGTGAGAATTCTTACCCTCGTCAGGCCGAAGTCTAATCTGCACATTCTTATTCAATTTTGGACAAAAATAACGAAATTAAGGGGGCGTTAAGAAAAGGGACAAAAAGTTGTAGTTTGGCGACGTTTTCTTTGACGTGTACGTTAAAAAATGGAGATTCGTCAAAGAATTTTAATGTGATATAACGTCGCCACCATCGACAGAAATCAGTGAGTGACACATGAGCATTAGCCAACCATTTTTTGTTTAATAAATTTCTTCTTTGAAAAATTCGAATATGACTTATTATACATACTTCATTTTAATAACCTCCTTTAGAAAGAGTTGTCATAAAAAATCTGTATTATCATAATACGAATATACATTTTTTTAACAATCAATGACCATCTTAATATTATATAAATCAAGTAATTCATAAGTGTTAAAAAAAAGTATTTCGTATTCTTATAAAAATTAGGCTATCGTGGAGTAGTAACAATTATATTTTATTTTTATGTTTATTCTTCAACTTTTAAATTCATAAATAAGTATTAGTTATTTCTAAACTACTAAATTTTTGGTACGTTATTTACGAAACATTATTAAAATATTATTTTTGGTAATAATTAATAATTTTTTCAAAATTAAAAAAGGGTATTATAGGTATATAAATATCTCTGTTATGGTTGGAATTTCCCTATCAAAACTGGTCAGTAATAAATGTGACGTCATGATATTTTTTTTACAACATTTATGTATTAAATTTAAAAAAAATTAAGAACAAGTAACTTAGTGTCTGAAAAACAGATGTAAGGATGGTGACTCCATTTATAGACATTTAATTAAGATGGTCAGAGTTTCGCATAACGATAGAAAGAGAAGAGAAATTTATAAAGCGGTATTACCGATATTTGCGATATTTGATGGATATGTGATTGCAATACTTTAAAAAATAGAACATTAATAGTATATAAATGACAAGTGAAATGAACATTCTACTTCTATTCAAAATATTCACAATCAGACTTGTATTACAAATTCTTGTATTTACGTAATTAAAGCAGGGATTCAATGCAATGGTAAAATTTCAATGAAACATTTGAAAATCTAGTTTCCTTAGAGAAGAACGAGAGACTTACAGAGCGCAAAATAAAGCATCGCATTGTGAAAGATCTTGTGAAATACACAACAAAATGGACACTTAGCTTCATTTTATACTATTTCGGAGTTAAATTTAAATTCAGAATGTTCTTTCCTATTCATATTGAAAGTTTCAATTGATCGCATTCACATTTTTTTCTGTAAAAAAGCAGCGCAACTTAATTAAAATTCACATTTTCTAAAGCGAACTCTTGCAGTTTACTTTTGTTGACTTGTCCGTTTACAAGTCATTGATACTTTTACTCATTGTTTGAAATCTCAATGATCAATATACTTTCATCGGAAAATAAAGTACCTTAGTACTTGACAACGGTCGTACTGTGGATGCGCCTTTGAGATAATTCCTTTGCAAAAAGTACTATATTGGATATGCTGTTATAATATTATAATATAATAGCCAAGGCTTATAACATAAATTGTACTTAAATTGTGATGCTCGAAATATCGTTTTTTTATTAAATATACTAGATTTTGGTAGTCATTTTTTTATCGCATTTAAATAAACTTGCTATGAAGATATTTCTTATAAATAAAACTTATTATTGATTATATTATATTGTACTCGTATTAATCAGTGATTATTATAATTTTAAAGACAACATAATAATTTTCAAATTCAGTTGTGTAAAAACACAGAAAAACTCTCGATTGAATTTAATTATTTTTATAGAGATTTCATTTTCGCAAAAAAAGCTTAGTAAAAAAATATATGCAATTTCATGATACAAAGCAATTAAACAAAAGAAACATTTATATCTGTTCTGTGTGTTTTTTTAAATCTGTATATTGTGGGGTTCAGAGCGTGCACAGCGTTAAACCTTAAAAAAACAATGGTTGTGAAAACTGGAACGTTTCTGGATTAATTTAATTGAATGATGTAAGCTGTAGGGAGGAGTTTTAAATCTAAGAAAAAACATTTCCCTTGTAAATCCGTGTAATTGATTTGAATATTGATAGAGCACGTTCTCCGAGTGCTGCCAGGGATGAAATCGGACCGTAGTTTGCGAGCACAAAGGAATGCCACCTTAATGCTGTAGAATATTTTCCTTTTCTTCGTGATATGGCCACCGTACGTGACTCGGTTCTTAACGGATCCTACAAATCTTATTCTAATACTCCGGAGGCCCGCGATGTCCGCCGAGATTCTGTGCGGAAATTCTGATGTGTCATCCATTTGTTTTGGCCGATATTTGGACACGACTCCTCTAACTATTGGATTTATCTCTGCCTTTTGTTAGATCGTGGGCAAAATAATTTTCGTTTTCCGCTTTGTAGAGCAGTGTTTTTCAATCAGAACTATATTGATTGCAAAAACCACATTGAAACGAATAAATACTTGACATCTTACGAAATGTACTACAAGAATAAGTAAATAGTGCGATATCCATGCGGAAAATGTGGTATCAGTGACATAAAAGTAGAAATTATTGTTGGATTTACATGACGACCTCCGTCACGGAGTGATAAGTACATTGACTATCACCCCGAAGGTCCCGGATTCAATTCCCGACAATGAGATTGTATTTGTCACAATGTCTTTAGTTTGGTGCAAAATTCACGTGACAATAAAATGGCGATAGATTAGCTACCTATTACAATAATCAATATGATAGCCATACTTTTAACATCAATTTGGCTGCGCTGTAATGATGTAAGGAGCGATTCAACAAAAGCTGTAATGATATTTTGTGAGGTTGTTATAAGTGAATAAAAATTCAACTAGAAGTGGCCTGGATACCATTTTGACTTTGCCTTTTTTTCTGGAATGGTGCATTTCCCAGTTAACGTAAGTCCGCGTGGACGAAAGGCGGGCCTAGGGATTGTATTAACGAAGCTGACGAAAGGGCGCCGCTGCATCCTATAACAGCTTCGGGTAAACGGTGGGTAACCTTCTATGTCTTTATCTAACTGTATGTTTGTTCATGTTTATGTGTATTAACAATGAATGTATGTTTTCATACAAAAAATAAAACGAATATATTGATTAAATAAAATAATAATAATAATTATATAATATGTAATATACTGTTAAATTAAAAAAACTTTGTTTTATGTATCAAAATTGTATTTTTATTTTTCGCGACAGCTGTTTCACTTAAATAATATTAATTTGTATTAGAATTATTTAGGTATTATGCGATAATTAATAGAAAATTGTCTCACCTATTTACTCATCCTAAATTGAAAATTGTCTCACCTATTTACTCATCCTAAATAAAAAATTGTCTCACCTATTTACTCATCCTAAATAGAAAATTATCTCGCCTATTTACTCATCATAAATTGAAAATTGTCTCACCTATTTACTCATCCTAAATAGAAAATTGTCTCACCTATTTACATGCTGGTACATAAAAGAGGCGTCATTTAAGATTTGATTCTAAATCCATTTAAACAAATAATAAAATAAAATAATTTTTAAAATATTGAATATACGATTCGCAAAGCATTTATGAAAAAACAACGCTTACGTTAAAGGTTCGTAGAATTTTGAAATCTAAGATACAGAAGCATTTGTTAAAGTAATGGACAACTTCGGAGAAACTTGATTTAATGCAGTAAGAAGCGTAGTAGCGCCCTTGAGATGATTAATTCATAAAAATGGCGCTCTATAAATCATCCAATTTATTATTATTATTATATAAGAAGAATTGCTAGGTACTCCTGAAAGAACACCCCATTTAAGCCATCCTACGTTGATTCTATGCTCTTAGTCGTTTTCGATCGTGCCATCCTTCTAAGAACAGAGCCAAGATATCTCAAGTGGTCCACCTTTTTATTGTAATCAAATAAAGCAATAATGTGTTGGTATCTTCAATAGAAATTCTCAGTAAAAATATAAATTTGATTTCAAAATGCTTCTTAAAAACAATTTTATAGTACCGTTTTTTTAAATGTATACAACTCGTTATATTTTAGAAACGCAAATATATTGAGCATTTGCTATGCAGACGATGCCGCATTAATAGCAGAGTCCGAAGATGACCTGCAAAGAATCTTGTACAAATTCCACACAGTATCACAAAGGCTAAATTTGGCTATATCAGTCAACAAAACAAAAAGTCTCACTATATCTAGGCAACCTACAAGATGTAAGCTGACTGTTGATGATATACCTGTAGAGCGAGTAATGAGTTTCAGATATTTGGGAGTAGAGATCTGCAGCCAAAATGACCTTTATACTGAAGTACGTGAACAAGTCAGTAAAGCCTCTGCCATGTCAGGATGCCTGAAGTATCTGGTCTGGAAGAACAAGCACATGCGTGTCGACAGCAAGATCAGAATCTATAAAACATGCGTGCGACCTATCATGGCGTACGCTGTAGAGACGCGGGCTGACACTGTGCGAACCAAGGGACTACTAAGAACACCGGAGACGAAGGTCCTAAGATCAATTACTGGAAAAACCTTCCGAGATCGTGTCCGCAACGTAGACATAAGAAAAACCTGCGAAATAGAGGATATCGTTCAGTGGAGTAGATCCAGAAGAAGATACTGGAGGGACCATGTAGCCAGAATGGATGGTGACAGACTTGCATATACAGCCGCTTATGAAATCCCCTCCGGACACCGCCCACCTGGAAAACCGCCTAAGAGATGGAGGGACAGCTGGATCTCATCATCCGACGAGATATGATTTCTGTGTCACAGATCGTCAGATCTATTAAAAGAAGAAGAAGAAAGATATTGAGAATAGCCAACCCTTACACTAAGGTAGATAATATTATATAATTTTGTGATCTAATTTTAATCAGAGAGAAACACTTAGAGCAAAGCTTGGCGATGAGTTAGAACCTAAGTGAACAAGATTTAAAATAAATTGAAGATAAATATTTTTTACCACGTACATTTCCCTAGGCGTGATTGCTTCCTTTCACGCCAGCCGGCTCGCGAATGGAAATGAGAGCGGCGGCTTTCAAACAGCGCTTAAAGGACGAGAAAAAAAACGTAATCAAACCACACTCCTTGCCGTTCCTCACGCTAGTGCATGTTAAAAGATATTAATGCCCAAGTAATGTTGTGCACAATTTCTTTGTACCTTTTCACCGTGAAAAACGACTTTGTTTAAAGACACTTAGTCCTAAAAATAGTTATGAAAAAAATTAATTAATTAAAACTGATCATATTTGTGAACAATTTCATAATATATATTTTTTTGTGAATGTATACTTATATAATACTTGTATACGAATGCTGGATTTCACCCATTGCGGGTAATCAATTCATGATTTAATTGTATCTCAATAGAGACGAAGATGTAAATTGGAAACTGAATATGGTTGATCAAGGTGTTTACAGGACTTATGACCTGTCATTGGTTGGGTTAAGCGCACGCTTTATGATGGCGCATTGAAACTGACATGTGAAATCTGGTGTAGGACTTTAACATATATACAACTTCCAAAAATTTGTCAGACATGGTCATAACAAAGGTGGAATGGGGAATGTTGTAATTACATAAAGCGTGCGCTTAACCCAACCAATGACAGATCTTAAGTCCTGTGAACACATTGATCAACCATATTCAGTTTCCAATTTGCATCTTCGTCTCTATTGAGATACAATTAAATTTTATAATATTTTAAATATCTTTATAACATCACTGAGAAAGGACTGGCTGTCCGAAACCTGTCTGATATTAAATTAATTTTTAAAAAAAAGTTAGTGTTGTACTCGTACGAGTATATACAAAGTATATTAAAAAGAAAAAGACAAATAAACGTTTCTGATATTTTAGAATTTATACAACATTTTATTTTTCTGAATATATACAAATACTTGATTTTACCCATTACGGTTTAATCATTAAGAATTAATTGTATCTCAATCATAAAAACTGACCAAAGTTAAAAAGCATATAAAAATTGGAAAGTTTTCTCCAGGCGTTGTCTAGTAATGTGTGATAATTGGGTTGATAGCCTTTCCCATTACATTAATAAAGATTTTCTGCTAATGCTTACATCTAAGCTCAATAGATGGCACTAGTGTAGATTGAACTAAAATATGTGAAATGTTTCTCAACATGGTAACATATTTACAACTTTCAAAAATAAATTTCAGACGTGGTGTTCGTAAAAAGGGCGGAATGGGAAATGTTGTATTGTAAATGTTGTATAGCGATCGCTCAAGTCCTGTAAACGCCTCGACCACTTTATTGTGTTTCCAAAAAATTTACATCTTCCTCTCTATTGAGATACAATTAATTTTTAATGATTGACGTAATGGGTATAATCCAGTATTTGTCTACAAGTATTTATATATAATAGATTAATAAAAACAAAATATTTCTGATCAATTTTGTAGATATAAACAATAGATAGCCTTAATTAAATATTTGGTATTATAATCATAGAATAGGGGGGGTGTGAATTTTTTTCTTGTAAATGAGGCGATGGTTAAGAAAAGGTTGGGAACCTATGGTTTATACAGTTTATACAAGAATACGTGCGTTTTCCTAAATCTTTTATGTAAATTATTCAAGGAACAATAAATATACTTCATTTTAGTGTCATAATTATTTGATATTTGTATTGATCTTTACAATATAACGGTAAGTTCCAGCTTTGTGTGACTGCTCCACCAGTGGAGTTACTACTTTTATTTTTTTTCTAAAATTATAAACTAAAGCGAATATAAATGCAAGAACTTCTCTCGCGCCCGCAAAGTGTTTCGACGAGTGGATCATCTCATTGAAATGCAATTATTGGTGATAAACTAAAGTGCTTTTCTCGAAAATGCATTACGAAGAAAAGCAGCAAAGTTCTTGAAGCGTTTTCACTTTGAAATTCGTTTTTAATCTAACGTTTCTTCTGAAAAAGTAAGATAAAAAAATGCATTTTTCAAAGTTTGCTGTTTCTTGAACAATGATGTTAAACTTTATTTAATAATTAAAATGAATGAAAACGTCTTATTTCTAGATGTTTTGATATATTTTACAGGAATACAGTTTTCCCCTTGCTAAGGTATTATCAAATGATAATGCAGAACATTTGATAATAAATACCCTAGCAAGGTAAAACATTCTACTCACAAAATTCTAGAAAACGGTCGTTTTCATTTGTATTTTTTACTATTCTCAAACGAAATTTTAAAATGTTCTAGAACATGGAAATAGTTGATGACCTTTATAGCTGAGTAGCAAGAGCAATGACTGCCATATCGAAGGTTTCGGGGTTGATTCTTGGCTATGGCAGAGTTATTCTCACAATGTTGCAAGGGTTATTCAAAACATAATTATTTTATTTTACTTCGTTTGATTAAAAGTTAATTGGCTCAAATGAAATTTCAACCCTTCTATAATAAATATTTTTTTTATAAACATAAAAAATCCTTCGTATTTAAGCACAGTATATACATTTGATGTGAAATTGTGCCGCTTGAATATAAATTTCACCAGCGCAATACAAATAGTTTTAATATTGCTTGTTGCTTTGAAAACAAATTTCAATTTTTTAGCGGTTTTTTAGAGTATTCGTATAAATTAATATACATATAAAGCAATTGTAATTGTACGGATTTTTAAAAACTCAAATGTAGATTAAATATTATTTTAACTAATATTTAACCTAATTGTGGAATATTACCTCAAGTTAAAAAAAAATTATAAGCCTTTTTCGTAACATTGGACGGTAAAATGTTAACGTTTATTAATTCGTATAGGTATTAACGTTTATTTTTATAGAATGCATTAAAGAAAAAATCAAATTTACATATCTTTATTATTAATGTTTTCTTATTTTCCACAAGGATTTTATAGTGTAGCAAATTAATTTGCAAAATAGTACTTTCAAAGTGTATTCTTTGTGGGCATCGACAAAGTTTCTAGAATTTTCCCCGTTTAAGTGTTAAAGTGTAGATCTCGCAGCATCCTCCGCTTATTTCAATCACACTCGTTCACCGCTGGATGGGTTGCAATGCAGTTTATCTGGCCTCCAGGCTTGGGAAATAATTTCAGGAGATATCTGATTTATTTCCTCTTCTATCGGAGAAAAGTATAAAAGAATATTACGTAATTGGATTTCAAAGGATATTGACGTTTTGAGGCTCCTGGTAAAATGAAGTATTTGCTATTGAGAACATTATTTCAAATACTGAGTGGGGAAATTTATAATACTTGCATTTTGCAATAAAATATCTGGAATTTTCAAGTACTTCAAAAATTGTCGATACAAGATTAAAAATATTTATTTTAAAACCATGTATTTTTTAACTGAAAATATATGAAATAATTTTTAAATGTAAAATAAAATAACTATTATAATTACAACGATGTATCGAGAAAGTATGAAGATCCTTTAAAAAATACTCAAAAAATGGTTCAGCTGCAGTGGAACATCCTTGTTTAGAGTTGCTGAACTCAAAGTGGATAAAGCGATGATAATATCTTACCCTTTAAAGAAGAAGAATAAGAAAAATAATAATTAAAAAGTTTAATTATTTTATTATTTCATTTTCTGTTAAACTTGAAACCGGACGATATAAAGTCACGTGACACATTATTTCAACCCCCACCATTAGCATTTCATATAAAAGCCTAACCTGCTTTGATGAAGGTACTAGAATATGGCAGTGAGCTGTAGAAACTAATCAAAGTTAAAATACAAGTGGAATAAAAATAAATTCATATTATAATGGAAAAAATATTATTTTTAATTTATTTATTTTCAACTACATCATTTCGATTTGGATCGCGCTGAAATGATGTAAAGATATCTATCATATTGATTCTCGCGACATGTAAAAGGAAGCTGATCTATAGCAATTTTATCTACTAGACCAGTGATTCCCAAAGTGGTCTTTATTGACCCCCAGGGGTCCACGACAACTTGCAGGGGGTCTACGACAGTTGCGAAAAAAATTGGGGGTCCACGAGATATAAATGGGGTCCACGAGATGTAAATAGGGGTCCACATGATGGTTCAACTAAATAACTAAATTGAAGCCGAATATTGAAGCAAATATCAAAAACTTTGGCGACCTTTTTTTAGCTCATTTGGGAAAAATTATACAACCGAAATCATTGGCGACCTTTTTTTTAAGCTCGACAGCGACTTCCGGTCAGTAGAATTCGGCAGCGAACAATTTTATTTAGTAAAATTGGCAAGGGGTCTACGGGACAAAAAAGTTAGGGAACCTCTGTACTAGACCAATGACAGGTTGACTATTACACTGCCATCGTCGGGAATCGAACTTAAAAAAAATCTTAAACAAATGATTTTTTAGAGAACACAGATTTTTATCTCAATATCGAAACCGAATCATCTTACGTTGAATATTCTAAATGTATAATTTTTTAATAATTGATTCTTCTAAAAAGCCATTGAAATGAAAACGGGTAAATGAGGTTTTCGTTTCTGTTTATTAAGCCCATATAATTTTACTGCTAATTCCATTAAAAAATTTCAGCATCTTGTCATTTAACGGTCGATTTCCTCGCATTCTTCCCCTCTGTTCCTGTTTATCAGTTGAGTGGTTACAATTCCACTAAGCCAGTGTTATAGCAAAGTGATTCGGAATGGAAGAAAAACATTTCAATCTAAAGAAGCGGACTAAAATCTAAAGCTTTCTCAAATTCAGGGGGAAAATCGACCTGCTTAAATAATCCTTCGTATACCGAATGATTGATAAGGGAAAATGTTCTGTAAATACTTCAGATACAATAATAAAATACAATATGCAAACTGATATAAGCTGACATATAAAATACTTAAGATGTTGTCTTGGGACTAGAAGAGCAAAACGGCTAAGTTAAGACGACAGAAAACTCCATAGGATTATGATTATTGTTTTTTTTTTTTTTTAATATGATTACTTACTTTAGATTAAGCCGTTCATCGTATTAAGATCCACTTAAAGTTTAAAAGTGAGATGCTTTATTTACTTATTTAATGAATAAATAATATCTATTATAATAAAATGCAATCCATAATAAGCTGCAAACTATCAAATCAATCAAATCAAATCAAATTGATTTCCAGTATTTTTCCAAGAAAGGTAGTAACGTTGTATTCTATTTTAACCCTTAACGTACCGTGTTCAAAACAAAACGCTTGCTCCCATGTGGTAAGTTCAGTTTACCGCTAACTTTATCTAAATATCAAGCATATGACTAGATGAATCAAAATTTAATTTATGTCATCTTGTAGGGAATTTCATTAGGAATAGATCGATATCTATAACATACATGGATTATTTGAAAAACATCATTATTAATTTTTTTCTGGAACCATGCGATTTCTGATATGTAATGCGTCACAGCATACGGCTGACTGAACATCGGGTCGGGTCGGGTCGAAACTTGTCTGTGGCGGGGCGAGGATAAAGGCACCTAGGCAAAATGTATAGTACGTTCAAGACAACGAGTACGTATTAATATTTGTCCCTTTTGGTAAAGTGTTAATATTTTCACAGTTCTGATATTATTAAGTTACGTGGTGCGTTTTCATCCAGTCGGTATTATTACGTACCTAGTGAAAAGGTCAAAGATATAATTTATAATATGTTCAAAACAGCGAGTAAGTATTTGTCACTTTTGATAAAGTTGTAAATATTAGCAAAACAAATTCTACCTTAACACGAATGAAGGTGAGGGCAGTCTTAGAAAAAAAAAATTTTTGGGATGAAGGAAGCAATTTTTTGCTTTTTTTTATTACGAAATATTGAGAACACTTCAATGGAGGATTACAATTTTTTTATAATATTAGGGTCCATAGGTTTTAAGAAAATCAACTTTAAATTGGCAGTGGAAACTCAATTGACCACATGGCAACGCGACGGTTAATTTCAATCCTGATGATTGGTTTGCAGCAAAGTTTTTAAACGTCTTTACTGGTTCATGGAACGCCATTTGGGCCTTTTTAATGTGGTAGTTTCCCGTTGCTTTTCACATTTGTATACAACATGTTATTTGAAACCAATCACTGTATACAACTTTGAAGCTTTTATTTCCGTGACGTGTGATAAGTAGCTTATCTTTCGCCATTTTATTGTCACGTGAATTCTACATCAGAACAATGACAGTGTGACAATCACACTGCCATCGCTGGGAATCGAACCCGGGACCTTCGGTATGGCAGTAATAGATCTTGTCACTCTGCCACGAAGGTCGCTATTTTGGATTTATTTAAGTTGTTTATGATTTATATTACATTAATATTACATGTCCCCATTTCTTAATAGTTTACTTTGTATTGCATCGAACCGTATGAACTGTTGCAGATGGATTTATTGCATTTTATTCCGCCGCTCAAAGAAAAGCGGGTCGGCAGAATAACCGAAGGCTGAAACTTTGTTTTATCGAGTGTCTGTTTCAGGAAAGGATAAAAAAGCCACAAATACATGCATGAATGATTATATAATGATTTTAAAGGTAACGCCATTAAACGGAATGAATGGTTAACAAATATTTAAAAATTCTGAATTATTTCTGTGTAAATGTAATTTCATATTTATTGGATGCTTTGACAATTAATTTCTTATAGAGATTTCATCTTCTACCCCCGCCGCCAGTAAAAAACTGCCTCTGGTGACATCGGTGGGAAGAGCAATCTGCTGAATGCGGTCTCCTCGGAGATCGACGTCTTTCATATTAGTGAAGGTACTTAACTTGTATTCTAGATTGCTGTATCCTGTTTATAATTTCTGCTTTGGAGCCTATATTAGCGTATTAATGATAATCTGTGAATTAGTTTGCCAAAAAAACCAACTAATTATTTAATGTCCCTCAGGTGGCTACTATCTTATATAAAGATATTTTATTCTTCAAACTTTAAGTCATATTAAAGGAAAAATATTTTTCCATACGAACATTAGCTCACTATTTCAAAGTCGCGTGGTACAGTTTTTCCTTTGCAAAGAGAAGACCGGCCAAGGAGAGATGAATCTTACATGGAATAAGAAATCACTACCATTGTCGCTTCTACGAAAAAACTTCTGCGAATCTGGGGCAAGTTTAAACAGGTACTATGAAGTTAAAATATAGAGCTTAATTGCGCAGAATGTTACATGGATGGGGTATAATGGGATCTTTCTTTTGTAAAGATAACGAGTGCGGAAATAATTTGAAAAGGAATGAAATTCTTTCATCTCCCTGCATTCTCTTGGCGAACGAAAGTGATTTAATGGCAGAACATGGTGTTCTTAGGATATGAAAGAACAACTCTTTTATTTAGTACTTATATAGGTAAGTCAAGAGTTTTCACTTTAATATAGGAGAGTCAGATATGGTATTTACACCTGTGTGGTGTAAAGAGCCTTGATAATACCAGGCTTAACTTGTCACTCCCATAATAATACAGCTTTAAAAATAATAAACGTTTTCATTAACATAAGATACAATATTTAATTTGTAAGTCTAACATTATTATTCAAGAAACAATGAGTAAATTAATACATCGTTTTTACATAATTAATGCTTTTTTATTGACGAATCCAAAAACACAAAAATGGTTTTGATCGTATTTATGTTTTTGGACTTAGTATCCATAATAAAGACAAAAATAATTTGGCTGTATAAAACTAAGCGTTTTTATGAATTTCCGATGAATAATCGATAGTCGAAAATTAATATTTCTACGAATATGTAATAATAATTGATATTGAGTTTTTTTTAAATACTCATAGCTTATACTTTTTTACGCCTTTATACGTTGTATATATTGCCTAGTAGGGATTACTCTCCCGATTATGAGCGTTTGCTACATTCGAAAAAGTGATAAATAAGCTCATTTTGTTTTCTTTCGTAATATTTTTTGGATTTCTATGATGTTTATTATTTATGTTTATAAGAAATCAGCTAAAAATACTTAAATATATTATATTTCTATTTAAAAATGGAATCGCAGTCTAAATCGCAGTAAAAATCTAGATCTAAATTAGGAAAAAAAACTAAAACATATGTATTATATAATGTACTACAATTTCATATCGTTCAGTATCCTTCCTTCGGCACGCTTATTTACCGTATATATTTCACAACATTACCTCGCGCACCTCCTCCGAGGGGTGTCTCGCGAGTGTATTTTGAAGGTAGAGAATATTCTAGAGGGCCATTGTTTCGAGCTAGACTTCCGTGACGAGGATGTGGAGGGTCTCCTCAGCCGCCTGCTCATCTGTGAGACACCCGACTCGTAAACTAAAACAAACACTCCAAAATCTCAACACAGATTTTTCTCCGGGGTTCTTGTTCCGTGGATTTATGTAAAATTGACATACATTTTCAATCTATCCTCACTTATTGATTTTTTTTAAATATTGATGAAAACATCATAATTTCCGATAATGTTATGTTAATATAAGAGTTTTATAAGAGTTAAAAAATTTTCTAATCATTATCAATAATTTATTATTATAAATATCATAAGTAATTTCCAATTGTTTCATTGATTAATACTTGAGTTCAGTGAAACATTATCTTGTGATATGCAAGAAAGGTGTGTGGTGTTTCTTCAATATAATCATAACACCCGGCGCCTCTAGAAATGAAACACAGTCCGACAAACCTTCCACCACAATGGCAAGAGAATAGGGGAGATTAGCAATTATCCTAAAGTTTTCTGGAAATTTGTAGGTAGGTATTTAACAATCGATTTTTGGTTAAAATAATATTTCGCTTTTTTTAAATTTGAATCCTATTTGTTCTATATACCTATACGAGTTAATACAAAACTTTCTCACCGAGAGAAAAAATACATTTTATTGGAAATATACAATCATGTTATATTGGTTTATGAAGAACAGTTTATTTTATTCTATATTCGCCATAACTCTGTGTTACGGATTCATTGAAGAATGTTTATCACTTTGTAAAGAACACTAACTTTATTTTAAAAAAATATTAAAATAAAAACATATTTCGGACACAGAAGCCTTGTTAATTTTTGTTAATTTTTGTATATAAAAATTAAATATTAAAATATTTTTTTATTAAAGATCTGTCAAAACTGAATACATCCATGAATATTCTATTATAAAGAATATTCATGAATGTGTTATCTAGTCAAAACTGACCACATTCATAATATTCTATTATAACATATAATATATTCTATTAGACATAGTGGTTTAGATAGTTTTAACTACTATTTCAACAGTAAAATAATATTTTATACTTTTTTTTCAGTGTAATGATTTTAAAATATTTATCATAATATCAGATTAATAATAATTTAACGTCTACTTATTATTCTCAAGAACAAATTTTCAAACGATTTTCAAAAAATTTTCAAACGATACAAGACCTAATAAATTATTTATTCTAAAATATATTACTTTTGTTCATCAAAAGAGAACTAGGCAACATGACTACGATACATACATGGATTAGAAGTTGAATGTTTAATCTTCTAAAAACAGAGATATATGAACTTCTATAATATACGATAACACAGCATAAGCGCAAAAATCAGAATACAAAGTATTGATTGATACGTAGGTATTTAAACGCTTAAATCATAACATAACGGGAGATGCCTATTGGTGGCGATGAGGTTCGCAACCCATCACACCGCGTCTCCCGCGGGGCGAAAAGAGAAGGATGGAGTGCCGCATCGGTCAAAGTGTGACAGTCCATTCTTTCTGCCTACCCTTTCGGGGAGACGGCGTGATGGTTAGTTAGTTAGTTAGTTAGGGTGAACATAATTTAAAAAGCCTTAAGACTGAGTTTCGAAACTTGCATTAAAAGCTACTTCAAACTCAAATACGTTAGTAAGCTTATTATAATAATAGCAATTTGAAAGCTAGAATTCAAATCTGGATTTCACTAAGTAACTCCTAAAACTAGTTACCAGTATTAATAATACGAGCGTCGTTTCGCAAATCTTGAAGTACAAACCGGACAACACGGAATCATATTTAAGTGAAGTTAAATAGGCATCTCTCGCTAACCATTAAATTTGAAACTGGCGCATATTAACTGAGTATGTATCAAACACAGGCCAGCCAGAAGTTGGGCGAGACTTGGAGGAGCACAAAGTTATGCTCTTAATATCGTGGCCACCTATCATCACAAACTGTGACGACGCGAAACTTTACTTTCGGTATTTGCTATCCCGTTCCAAGATAAATATGAGACACTGGGTGATAAAATAAAATATATTATTGCAAAACTTTCAGACCGCATTAGAAATGCTTCGAGAGGAATATGTAAGGATAACGGTTGAAACTTGTTTTACGAGTATATGAATTATTATAAAACATTTAAAATTAAAGATAATAATTTACAACGCTTAAATACGTAAAAATTGTAAAGAAAAGCTTTGAAAAGTACAATATATTTACAGATTTACAAAACATGCATTAAAAATAACTAGTTCCAATCGGTTAAATATTCACGAAAGAAAATATATTTATTTATTTATTGTCGGTACCGAAACAAAACATCTAATGTACATTGGTGATTAGTTATAAAAATATATGATATATTAAAAGATATAAGATGGCTGAGTTAGATATTCCACCCTTTAATAACTTAGTTAACTGTACGATCGTAACCAGTAATAAGTTTTAATTTTTAATGTGATTTTTTTTTCACACTCGTTAAAAATTTCACAATTATCAATACCATATTGTTCATCTTTTTGTTTTCTACACTGCTGTCATACAACAATAATCGGAATGAAATTCAAAATAATCCAGAAACGTTCTCGGGCAAGCGCATAGTGTACATTTCAAATTAATTTCAGAGAGAACCAAAGTATTCCTCTCTCACTCTCTTGTAATCAACATATTCAGGTACTCATTTTTGACGACATCCGTTTTTGACTGTTTATTGATTCTGAATATTTAATTATTTTTAGGTCACCGTTTGATTTCCGTTTGATCCATGTAAAATAAATCAATGTATTTGAAATTTTGGTCTCGTCTTTCAAATCGTAGTTATTTATTGTTTTTTGAACGATGATATAAAACTCCATATAAAATAAATAAAACGAATAAATAGTATGTTTTCTAGAACTGTAATATATGGGAATGACATGTTTTGCCTCTCTAAGGCATTATCATATGTTAATGCAGAATATTTGATAATTCTTTAGAAAGGCGAAACATGTAATTTCTATAAATAAAATGAAAAATTCTAGAAAACAGAAGTTTTCATTTGTATTAATACATCGTAGTTATCTTATTAATCAAAAACTTTTTTAATTTTTCGTTAAATAAATAGTAACATTTATAGATCTAGTTATTTCGTAATCAACAAAAAAGAACAAAGAAATATTCGCAACATATTGCAAAATTATGTAACGCTAAAATTTGTCTGAAAATTGTTTCCGAGGCACTGTAAGCCAATAATTAATCAACAGAATCAACTTATTACCGCAGCCCTGGCATTTTAAAGTGGTAGCAGATGATTAATGGGGTAACTTTTGCATCCCCTGCGCCGGGCTGTGTTCCTGGCAGAAGCGGAGTGATCTCTTAAATTGGCAGGACCAAGGGATTTGTAAGGAAAAAAAAAACAATTTTTAAACTTCATCAAAATGTGATAATTATTTATGAAGACCCGAAGGAATATAATTTTTGAAAGCATATTAATTATAATTTGACAAGTTTGATACAAATTGACATATTTTACAAAGGAAATGTTTTAAAAAATATATAAAATAACCTTAAAATATACGTGCGTTTATATAAAATTTGATAGATGTTTGTTAAATTTATGTTTGAATTATATATTTATTCATAGTTTTTATGAGTTGAGTATCAAACAGCGCGTCTGTTTTTATTCATTTATCATCATACCTTTAGTGATACTTGTAAGGAGAGTAATCAAATAAATGTTGATTATTTTGAAAATCAACATTTCCTTATGAACATAAGTGTGTTCGTTCATAAGAAAATGTATCGCTATCGAACTTGTTCAAGTGTTTCTAGTTTCATATAAATAAAGTGACGCATAAAATATATTAACATTTATTGCAATTGAGAATTGGATTTGAATATATTGTAATATAAAAGTTGTTAAAGTAAGTGGCGATGAGGTTCGCAACCCATCACACCGCGTCTCTCGCGATGGCGAAAAGAGAAGGATGGAGTGCCGCATCGATTAAAGTGTGGCAGTCCATTCTTTCTGCCTACCCTTTCGGGGAGACGGCGTGATGGTTAGTTAGTTAGTTAGTTTAAAAGTTGTTAATACATTTCGAAAGATTAATGAAAAAGTCAATTTAAAACGTTATAATCCAGATTTTAAGTTTCTTTGTGGAAGGTTTTGAAATATAAGTCACGAAAATAAGACTTGTTTCACTTAAAGTTATACTTTTGTGTAAATACTTTTTCACTATATGAACAGTAACTATGAAGTTAAGTTATTGGGTAACAAATAAAAATTACAGGTCGTAATAATATTATTGGTTTTATGGGGAAAATATATTGATCATTCCAAATGCTCGTAGCAACGATATTATCGTGGGTTTATTTGTTTATCCTTGATTTATTTTGAATGACATCATTCCCCAAAGCACGGAAGATTTATTTCAATGTTTTTACTCCTTATCGTATTCCCGCTGATGTTCTCCGTAACAACGGCAAACTCATTTGGACTTAGCGCCAGTGTATTGTGTTAATTCCTCCTCCCAAACGAGGACTTGTTTATGTTTACCTTGGCGGTGTCGAATGTCCCTTATAATATTAATCCATGGCGAATTTTTTGTGAGTAAACAGCGATTCGACGGAATACAAAAGGTATTTACTCTGATGTAAATTTTCCAGCGTGTACACAGAGCCAGCCAAATAATTTTCGAGTCACGAAATGAGACAGACAGTTAACGGTGCTACCATTTTACTGTCGAATTTTCTCATTTTCTTACTCGGCGTGAAATATTGTGTTGCAAATTAACAAACAAGCCAAAGCTGTATATCAATTTTTCAATGATGTGAAATGGGTTTCTTTGTATTATATAATATATATCGTGTAACTAATGAAATAAAAATTCTTATGCATAATATCAACCTACTTTTTGTCCTCACCAACTAAATTAAATAAAGCAGTGAATATAAAAAAAATAGTTCCATGCGTTTTGAGGGTTAAATTCATTTTAAAAGCACCCTTTTCCATTATAAAAACTGTATATGTGACAAAAAGAGTTTTACGCTGTAATTAGTATTATACATATATTAAATAAAATAAATTCTCTTAATAATGATAACATTATGATAAATTTATGATTGAATATTGATGTATACAAGATACACCAGCTTGATTCGAGACACAATAGAATTGTTAATGGCATAGCCGATATTCATAGTTAGTTGTAGGATTAAATACGAATTTTATGATAAATATTTATAAAAAAAATATATTTTAGTGTCTGCTTCTTATAATGTACTCGTACATTGAATTATTTATACAATAATCGTGATTTTAATATTGCAATTTATAACACTCACACATTTAATACATAACACAACACTCACACATTATATTTTCATAAAAAAAGTCATAGTACTGTAGTACATAGTAAATTCTATGTATTTATTATTTAAAAAATGTTAATTTTTTTAAGCAAGCGAAACAGGTCATCCTAATAAAATTAAATAATACTTCTAGAATACAGACGTTTTCATTCGTAATATCATTATTTATAGATGTAAAATATTTAGTCAACATATTCCTTTATTGACAAAGTATTCGTTAATGCCAAAAACATCTATATAACGGATAACGCAAAATTTTCGATCTGTAATGATCATGCTACCGAGGAATGATACACCCAAGTCTCGGATGAAAGGGGCTGATATTGGAACGCATAAAAGAGAAGAACGGGTCATAATGGGATAGTCTAGAAGAAACGGGATACAAGTCCCATAGGTGCTGAGAAGTCACGGCGCAGTAAAATATTACCGCCTTTACTCTGGAGCAGGGACGGACATTTTATTTGTGAAAGCCATTTTGTGCAGACAGTTCCGAGTTATCATCGGCAGGTTTGAATTTCGTAGTACGTAGGTGATATTTAATTCAATTTTACAAAAAAATACACCTGAGGATTCCTTTATGAAATTTTAAATATTTTCCAATAGAAAATATACATATTTTTGAAAATGCAATTTGATATTTCGTGTTTATAAGGATACGAGTAATAAATATTGTTTTTTAATACGCATATTAATTTTGGATCGGTTAAGTTATACAATGGATTTTCTCATAAATCATTTGAATTTAGAATATTTTTTTGCTTAATTTACACGGATGTTTTTTTGGGATCTTGGCTATATTCGTGTATCTTGGTATCCTCTTCGATCGATGTTTTAGAGATAAAAAAAATTACATCATTCTCGTCACATGCTTAGTCTTTCGAGTTAATTGAGACTCTGATTGTGTACGTTTTCGATATTTTTTTGACAATGCCCACGTAAGGATGCTAGGCATACCATTAAAGATTTTTTGAAATTATGCAATTTTTTATATTTTAATAGAAATACAAGATCTTTATAAAACTCATTTTATTTTTTCTTCTATATGTTGGCTTAATATAATCATAATACTTATTTACAAAATTCTGTTGAATTTGAACAGTATAAAGCTATTATTTTGAACAATGATGTAAACATTAATATTATATAATTAATATAAACGAAAACGTCCGCTTACAAAAGTTTAATTAAATTTTACCGGAGTAACTGTTACCGTTGAAGGTTAAAAAACGTCTTCCATAAAATATAATATATAATGATAAAACTTCTCAAATACGGAAGCTTTCAACAAAATTTTATGTAACCATTAATAATTTCATTAAATAAATGCTCTTATACTAATATCTCAAAAATAAAATATTATTCAACATTAAGTAGAATCTTCATTTCAATTTGAGTTTTACATATATACAAGAAATATTTGGTAAGTAATTCAATATCCTTAAAAGAGAAAATGCTGCAAAAGGGATATTTACTAATAACATACATTAGAAAAGTGATACGCTTGTGTAAAAATAACGTCGTCTAGCTAATTAAATATAAAATGGTCCTCGATTGTTTGTTTTGTAACTTGCATAAGTATTTTCATGCATAAAACAACAATTTTGTGACGACCTTCGTAATCGAGTGGTTAGTGCTTTGACTGCCACACCGAAGGTCCCGGGTTCGTTTCCCGGCGATGGCAGTGTGGTTGTCACACTTTCTTTGGTCTGGTGTAGAATTCACGAGTCAATAAAATGGCGATAGTAGCTACCTATCACACGTCACGAGAATCAATATGAAAGCTATACCCTTTACATTGATTTGGCTTGCGCTATAATAATGTAGAGAGCGATTTAAAAACAAATATATAATAATAAAAAAAATTGAGAAAACATTGGATTGACAATTGTGATGAAGCTATTTTGTTACTGTCACATTGGCCGTCACTTTGTATTGTGGATTCCCATTGAAATATTTTTTTGAAAACTTTGTATTTTCACAAAACTTTTTAGAACTTTTCGAAAACATATCTTGGGAAACAGAAGCCCTTTCTAGAAAATTTGGTCAGTGTAGGAAGGGCTTAAGAACTTCTGTGTCCCAAAACATGTTTGTGAAAATACAATGTTTTAAATTTTTTATGACAAAGCTATTATGTATTGCTGAAAAGGATTGCCATTTAATTGTCATCTTAACGGATTGACCTGATGCCGTATGAAGACAATATAGAAAATAATGCAGAACTAGATTGATACGTATTTTTGGAAACAGTGGTACCAGTTCAACAGTTTTCTTTATTAAAAACGGGAAGAGGAAAACTAAAGAAAAATTCCGTCTGTGTTTCTATTCCCAGGCGACACGGATCGACAGTAGTATTAATATAGACGGATTTTATGTAAACCAAGGCACAAAAATACTCATGCGGAGGTAGATTTTGTTGCCTTTACATACGGCGGATTTATGGGAAGGCTGTAGAGCTAGAGAGAAGCTGCCTGGAATCTCCAGAGAACAATATGCCGGTAATTAATATGTAACCTTATAACGAACGTATCTTTCTTGAGCGCGGTTAAGATCTTTTTTACGTCAGTATTTATTAGGTCGTTTACACGATAAATTTAAGTTGCTACGATTATTATTATGTAAGGCGAAATATATTTATAAACTGTTAAATTAAAAAACTTTGTTTTATGTTTCACAATTGTATTTTTATTTTTCGAACCTATCTTGACAACATCAGGTGTTACAATAAAATAATTTTGCATTATTTTCTGTTTCATTAAAATAGACGAGTCGTGTATATATTATATTTTTACGGTATATATTGTATTGTATAAAGTTTCGTTTTTTTAAGAGAACTGAATTTAAAAAATGTCTTATATTAATTCTTCTTCTTCTTCACTTTTGATAGACTCAGGAGTCTGTTATTTCAGGCGGGTCCTCTTGAGACGCTGAAATCCAGCTTTCTCTCCACCGTTCCTATTTGAGCTCATTCTTTCTACACGTTGATGACAGTATCGCCGTCTTTGACGTCCCCATCTGACCACATCTTCGACCTCGCAGATTTCTCGGATTGCTGTATTCGTAACTCAATCAGGTAGATTAATATTAATTCTCTATTCGCTATATTCACATCATGTTGTGGATTTAAATTTGAAGAATTAAAAAAAAATACAGTATTTTCAAAACAATCTTTTGTACTATAACCGTCAGATTTTTTAAAAATTTTGTCAAAACTGACCACATGTATAAAAAATATGTTAAAATATTTATGTTGTATAAATAAAACAATAATGAAGGGTTTATGTGTTCGAAACATGTTCGTTTTTTAATTTTTTTTTTAAATGATGTTCATGTTGTTTACTAAGTTGTTAAAAAAACTAAGGAAGGGCGTCTGTGGTCCAAAACATGTTTGTGAATAAGAAAACAAATGTTCTCTCTATTTTGAAAGACTATGAATATAAATTTGGTAAATTAAAGAAATGTGTGTTGTCTTCTAAAGTGATCGATATTTATATTTATACCTGTTACAAATACGAAATGAGCATTTTTACTTTGTTGCATTTTTGCTGTAAATCCTATAATGTTACGCTAGTTACGTTACGTGGTATGCATACACGTACTTTGCGCTAGCAGAAAATATTATGTAAAATTCTGTTTGATAATAATCATAAGCTCGCGTGTCTCCATTTCCAATGGAACAATGGAGATTGGTGATAATAATAAGAACACATTTATTTGAAAGAAGTATTCGCGATCTAGCGAATTATGTAATTTTGGATTTGCAACTCGCAAATTATTTAAACTAACTAACTAACCAAGCCTGCCACACTTTTCTTTTCTGGCATAATTCTCTCGATTCCTCATCATTCATACATTCTGTCATGCACGCAAGTCAATTATAATTTTTATTTAAAATTGGATTCAAACGTTGTTTGTACATTTGTAATATAAAAAAACACGTATTTACGTGTATTTTTATATTATGTTTCTATAAAGGATATATCATGATATCTTTCTGTTTGCAAATTTAAAGTACAACATGTCTTTAAAACCATTTATTTTTTCTTGATCAATGATTATAAACTACATAATACTTAATGAATACAAATTAAAAAGTTTGTTTTGTGTAATTTTCAGATATTTGATTATACGTTACCAAGGCGAAATATATAATTTCAATAAAATATAATAAATTTCTAGAAAACACGTTTTAATATTTATTTGTTATAATGCATCTTAAAACAATTTAATGTCATTATTATTATTGAAAATCATATTAAGTAATATTGACAAGTTGTTGTAAGTAACTAACTAAATAACCATCAAGCAGTTTCATCGAAGGGGTAGGCAGAAATAATGGACCGCTACATTGTTCTTCCTGACGTACTTCTGTCGATTCCTCAACATTCAAATATCGTTTCATGCACGCACGTCAATTACTCCGACTCCCATCAACGTTGACGATCACTGCAGCAAAGGCATCTCTGTCCTGCGTCACTTGGAAATGGTTCTGAACACTTGTAATTACTGTCCATTATTTAGTGTTCAACAGCCAGGACAGCTGCCTTCTACCAACTCCCCGACCTCCCCCCACTTTACCCGTTAATATCAGTTAAAAGAGGTGGTATACTTTATTTTTTCATTCATTCATTCCATGTGTCCTAACCATTTTAATGATCTTTTCATTATTTTGTTGATAACATTTACATTCGCACTGCATTCACTTAATCTCTTCTATCTTTCAATTTGCATTCGACACTCTATAATACACAAATTTTCTACACATTCGTCTAAAACAACTTATTTATTCTAGTTTCATCCTTCTTTTGACAATTCCATGTTTCGCTTCCATACATGTTATATGTAAGTTAATGAAACAGCAAACATGTTGTTAATCAAATTTGTTACAATGTAACGTATTAATTGACGGATGTAGAGAATAATCCAATCCGTCGAGATTAAACATTTTAATTAAATTTGTAACTGTTTACTACGTTCATTATGTACAGTTGAACTGCTTCATAAAGTTTTGCAGCTATGCAAGCCAATAGCTTTCCGATTGAAATAGTCTCAATGAAATATTTCCGTGTAAACAATTATTCCGATAGAACCTCCGTTAAAAGCAATTAACACACAAAACTCCTCGCATTTGAGAGCGGACCCATTTTGTGCGAGTTGTCGGATCCAGCTTCATTAAAAGCGACGCTTTTTTCCCTGTAATTACTTTCCACGCATCAAACAACCCAAAGTGGGTCCCTGACACCAGTCGCCGCGGGCATTGTTCTCGGGGCGGGACCGCTTGACAACGATTGAGAAATAGAAAATTCTGCTTATTTATGTATATTACATTATTCCCGTATACGTTTCCATCGCGCGAACACTGTGTAATCAGTCACATAATCTGGTTAAACATGTGTAGCGAGGAACACAAGTCTCGGGTCTTTGACTGAAAAATTACAATTTCGTGCTATGTTCTAAAGTAAACGCAAGATCACAGAAATTCAAACGTTTTATATATCTCTTTTGTAGAAATGTGGTGGTTTTGGGTATTTTATAATACCACATTCTCATAAATGAAATATGAGACACATTTTGCAGAATTGTATTAATATTTTTATGATTTTACGTTAATGAGTACTGTAATGGCTATCTCCTTACCTCGGCTAGTGCAGAGAGCGGACTTTCATTTTACCAGATTTTCACGCAAGATTATTTATTGCTTGGTCATTCGATTAGGGACGGTTGTAAATAGGAACAAAGGTTATGGAATACATGGTTAGTTGCATGAGATTATAATAACAAAAATAAATCTAGAGCTAGAGTAGTAGTCACTATATAATATTCTACGCTGTCACGGGTCCGTGTAACAAGTGCAGGATTACCACGTGGCAGAATTACCACGAAGTCCATCTCGAGGGTTAGGGGGGCACAAAGGAATAACAGCGGAGTCACCTGACTTATAAGCGACGCTGGTGTCCGGCATGAAGCGACGAGGTTATTCACGTTGTCTGGACATGGTGTGCGTAAATAATTAAAAATAATGAAAACATTTGGTAACTCCTGACCAAGGCAAAACACATCATTCTTAGGTCTTAAATAAAAATAAACAGATGTTTTCAGTCATATAAATTAATTCATATTTTCAATTCTATAGTTTAAGAATTTTATTTACAAATGCCAAATGTAAGCAAACACTGTAAGTAAGTAAGAAGAAGGAACCAGTGTATTTCCAAAATTAAGCCCTGGATCAAAAATCAAGAATTTTGTTTCCTAGATCATCACTTAGTTTTTACATCATTATTATTTTTTGCAAACGAGTGATTTTACATTATTTTCAATGATAATTTGAAATTACTAACTTTTTTCAGAAATGTATCTATGACTCGCCAAGCTGTATTAATATTTATCTTTATTTTTTAAATGAATAAAATGTTTACTTGTACTATTTTTTTATTGGGAGTCGATCATACATAATCTAATGTATGTATGTAGTATTTATGTTCTCGTTGCCCAGCGGATAATACTGATGGGTGTTTGGGTACCGAGCATGAGGACCTGCTAGGAACCACTCGGTGTATGCGGTAAGTGACTACATACAATAGCCTCTAATTAAACTGTCAGGTAATTGGAGTGACGTCACACGCAAATATATGCCACTCCGCACGTCATCCGAGAGGACTCACAGCCGGGGAGGGATGGATTTATCTTGATTCGTACTCATCTGTTCAATAAAGAAAACAATTCTTTAAAAATATCTAACGCAAACGGAATGTAAGAAAATCTAAAATTTATTCACGTTTACACGATTTTTGTCTATTCTACATCTCACAACCATAACGCCGTTTCCTTGAAGGGGTAGGCAGAGAGAATGTCATATCACAATCAAATTCATATTGCAAGTCATACACGCACCTCGATTCTTCTGACTTCTATCATGGTCAACCATTTTTTTTTAATTTGGAAATTTGGTCATGCCAAGTTTTTCTTGGTCTCCAACGACTCCGTAGTACATTTATATTGTTAACGTATAATTTCTCAAGCATTTTTTCTATATCAATGCATTACATATGAAAAAAAATAGTCCACATTTTGTTTACAATACTTTCTATCGCTGTACATTCTTTCCTTATATCGGCACACGACCACACAAACATCTAATGGATCTCATCTCTACCGCATTTATTCTGCTCTCATTTTTCTTCTTCGCTAGTTCCACGCTTCACTTTAATACATTATTTGGTACTAAAATTTGTCTACTCTTAAACTTTTATTAATTTGTTTGTTTTAAATAACATTCAAAATAACACGAAATATTTTGATAGTGGATACTTTCAAAATGAAGGCATAAAGTTAATTTCAGTTTTGTTAAATATGATTTAAATATACACATATTTATGAATTACTTCTTTCAAAGGCACACACTATATTTTTTTTACAGATATTTAAAAAAAATGGATGTGGCTTTATATAAAGCTTAACAACAAATTTCTGGTAATACGCTGACACAGTGGCATCCTATACTGATCCAATATACGTAACCTTCCAATGGTTTCACCAGTTTGAAGTGATTCAATTGCTATTTTTTATTAAAATATAATAATTTTCTGCAATTTTGAAAAAATGATGGCCTTATTGTATTGCACTTTTGAGAAGATAAATGTATTTATTGAAAAATATCATTCAACGAAAATAAAATACACAGATATTTACACTGTATGTATACTGATTCAATGGACATATTACGTATTATCGTATACTATGTATTATAATAAACAAAATCTTTGAAAATTCATATACTGATATTGAAAAGATATCTCTAGATTTAAAGCAACATTCGAAATCATCGGTTTATGAAAATTTTGTATCCCAACCCTAAAAGATTTGTTCCATGTAAACTACCCCTACGCTGGCGTCGGTATATTTATTATATATACCCGGCAATAATGCCAAATGTCCGAGGGTACTTGATATGATCGGCCATTTGTGAAATGATAACATTTCACACGCTTTAACTTCTGAAGTGGATTGTACTGATATAGGAAGGGAGCGAATTGAATGTTAAAATTATTTATTGTATAATTTTCATATAGATATATTCCATAAAAATCTAATTACGTTACAATAATTGAGTAAGTATACTATAATAATTTCTATACCATTCAATTTCTCGCAGTTAATATCTAAATAAGTGACGGTCTTTGTGGCAGAGTGGCGATAGCTGTACCTGGCACACCAAAGGTCCCGGCTTCAATTCCTGGCGAAGACAGTGCGAAAAAATCATACTGTCTTTGGTCTGGAAGAATTCACGTACCAATAAAAATGGGGATAGACTAGCTACCTATCATATGTCATAAGAACCAATAGTTAAAAATCGTATTAAGTATTTTTGTTCAATTAAACTGTTGTTTACAAAAATGTAGAAAGCAACGGGAAACTACTACATTCAAAGGCCCAAGTGTCATCCAAAGAACCAGCCAAAATGTTACTGCAAACTAATCCCTAAAATTGAAACAAAAATAGCATAATTTATACTGTTCTTCCATAAAAAACATCTAAAATTTGATTTTTATAGTTTTTTTCGTATACAAAATGTAAATAAAAAATACTTGTTGGTTACATTTCAAAATATAATTAATACGAATAAAAATGTCTTCTTAATGGAAGTTAACTAACTAACTAACTAACCATCACGCCGTTTCCCCGAAAGGGTAGACAGAAAGAATGGACTGCAACACTTTAATCGATGCTGCACTCCATCCTTCTCTTTTCGCCAACGCGAGAGACGCGGTGTGATGGGTTGCGAACCTCATCGCCACCAATAGGCATCTCCCGCGCACACTTCGATCATTCAACGTCTACATAATAAATCTAAAACATATTATATAAAATACAATGATATAAAATAAAATAACACATAAAAATAATTTAACAATGTTCTTTTAGATGGCGCACTTGTCGTCAGCTGGACAATCCCCACATTTGTGTTTATTTAATTTTTTATTCCACTGTTTTCATTTTAATTAGGCACTTAAAACAATCCAACACCAGCAAAAACTTGAAAATTTGATTGAAGAATTTATTCAAATTGTCATTGGAACAAACGAAAAATTTATTTTTACACCTGTCAAAATTATTTTTATAAACGAAAAAACTTGTATTATTTTAACATCAGAAGAGTGAAAACGTATTTTGTGTCACAAATAACTATTATAAAGTGCGGCAATAATCAAATTGAACAAAACAATTCACTTACACAAGAAATATCTCCAAATTCACAGGAACACCACATGAAACAAACCATTTAAAAAAAATCAGAATCAGAAATCATTAAAAATATGTTACTGCATATGTTACTGTTTTTTAATGGAAGTTTAAATATATTTTATGGGAATTATAGGTTTTCGCCTGGCTAAGGCATTTTTAAATGTTTGATTATGCCTTAGCAATGCGAAACATGTCATTCCCATCAAATGTAAAAAGTTTTCACTAAAAAATTATTTTCATTCGTCTTTTTTCACATGGAGTTTCACATCATTGATTAAGAATCAATAAATATATCGTTCACTTCCTTTATAAATAATGTGTCATGGGTTAATGAGAATATGGAAGATGTTTTAATAAATGTTTGATATTTAAATTATCTTTAAGACATAGACATAGTAGAGGTACCTAACGCTTACCCGAGGCTGTTATAGGGCACAGCGACGCCCTTTCGTCAGCCTTGTTCATTCACTTCCTAGGCCCGTCCCCCGTCCATCCGTGACTGACATTAATTATGATGTAATTTACGAAAATCAAAGAGACACCAGGCCATCTTTAAGCTACTTATTTTTTTCCCTCTATGCTCCGCACTTACAAACACAAACACATGGTATACTGTTTTTTTAAAGGTTTGGTTTTTAAACTGGCAACATTCTTTCTACATACTGTCAATTTGACAATTGATAAGTTATTTGTAGTCAGTACATTTTGTTATTTTAACAGAAATAGATTGACGTCAGAACAGCGCTTGCAAATTCTGCAAAATTATTTTGAAAATCATGGTTTGGTTCGCCAAACTTATCGTGCACTACGTCCATTTGACGGTCGACATAATCGTCCATCCGAGCAAGTTATTCGGAAGACCATGGATTGCTTTCGCACCACGTATACTCTATTGGATAATACGCATCCAAAAAGACGACAATTGTCGAAAATTGGACTTCATGACTGCGCTTCATTCGAGCTAGCCATGGCGCTCATATGCCCAAAATCATATTTAAACAATAATGGCATAAATTATTTGTTAAATGAAGCCAATATCATAGACATTTACATTATTTGAATGTGTTTTTTTTTTCATTCTCCAAAAAAACATCCTTTATATACAGCCAATACAATATTCTTATCTGTAAGGGAATATAAAGCAAAAATCTTAAAATTTATATGTAAGGCAGGCGGACATATTTGGGGGTAAAATTATCTATTGCACAAAAGAGTCTCAAGTTTTTAGGCTGTTGACTCAAAGTTTACATTTTTTGTTGTATTAATTCTGGTATTCGTGTTCTTTTTGGAGGCCATCTCACAATTTTTATCCAATAAACTCAAAGTGATGATGCGCTATGGCTGTATATACATTTTCAAACAAAACAAATTTCTTGCTTCACGGTCGCTGGTCAAGGTTAAATAATGATTCGCTGTTTTTAGATTAAAAATCTTCAGTAGAATATTTTTCTTATAGACATCACTAATTTTGAATACAAAGTATGAATAATTCGTCTAGGGAGAAGTCCATCGGGTTTATTAACATTTTATTAACTTTTGATGAACAACTTTCACGTTTAAAACAAGAATGAAAAGTTATAAACATAACTAAGTAACTAACTAACCATCTCGCCGTCTCCCCAAAAGGGCAGGCAGAAAAAATGGACTGTCACACTTTTATTTCCTGACAAATTTATCTCGCTTCCTCAACATTCCTCGATTTCTCTGACTCCCCACATGGCAGACATTCAGTATTTGATTTATTTGATTGTGTCACGTTTTCCTTGGTCTTTCTCTATTTCTGGTTCCATTTACATCGTAAACATATAATTTTTTTACCATTATTTCTTCATTCATTCTTTCCATATGTCCAAACCATCTTTATGATCCTATTATATATAAATGAAATGAGAATCCTATTATAATGATTATAAGTTAATATAAGAGGTACTTAGTACTCGCGTCACGAAATCAGAATAAATATCCAACATTTTGGATCTCTAATGTGAATCGTAATAATATTTCCCCGATTTTCAAATATATTATCAACGATGAAATGGTTCTATTAAAATGGTCACTTGAGTATTGATATGACAATCGAAATCTGTTTTTAACAGATATTCCGGGACCGAGTGCCACTAAGGGCCCTTAGCCCACATTAAGGGTTTGACCAACGACGGGGTAGAGACAGAGGGCTCTTTTAATTTTAATTTTTGACCTTTAGGATTACATTAGTGAATAAGTATTTATTAAACGAATAACATAACTTCCATGTAAATTTATTATTCGATAATTAATTTTTTTTTAATTAAGTGACTTGCTTATATAAAACATACTGAGAAACAACGAATGAAGTAAACTTTAATGAAAACACCAAAATAATACTGTTTGTTTGGAAACAAATAAAAGGAAGATAGACTAAGAACCCAAAAAAAAAAACAAATGTGAAAAATGCTTTTATTTATTGTTTCTTAAACGATTATGTTCCTTGAACAATTTACACGAATTAAACGTCTGTTTTCTAGAGGTTTTGTTTTATATTCCGGAAATAATATTCGGGAAATAATAATATGATCCGCCTTGCTTCGGCATTATCATTTATTTGTTATTGCAAAAAAAGTTTTTTCAATAAAATTATACAAAAAATCTAGAAAACAGACGTTTTCATTCGTATTTAAAAAAAATGCTTTCAATATTATTATTCTTTTTCTTCTTCCTCTTTTAATAGATCTGTGGATCTGTTTTCTCTGTCTCCTGGGACACAAAACTCCAACCGTCTCGCCATCTCTTTGCAGGTCTTCCGGGTTGGCGAGTTTCCATTGGCACGTTGTTTGCGGCTGCTTGGGGGAGTCTATCGTCGCTCATTCTTCAAAGCGTCTTCTTCTCCTGCCCCATCTGACATTAACATATAATATATAATTTTAAATTTATTGAAAGTAAAGGCCTTAACACTGTGGGATTCCATTGTTATACACTTTGGATATTGAAAAATGATATAAATAAATTAAATCTATTGTTCCTTTGTATTGTATCGATTGTATGTGTTTTTAAGAGTATTTCTTTGTTGATTTTTTTATTAAATATTAACAACAGATGGAGGTCTCCTTCGAAACATGTGGTGTTTTATTAATACTTAAGTGGATTTGACGTTTCGTAATTTAAAAAATAAAATTAATGTATAATTAAATTTCATTAATAAAAAACCTGTTTTTTTGCACGTTTCTCGGAAAATAACCCAAAGGTAGGGCGGTTAAGAAATATTGAAGACATTGATGAATATTTTTTATATATTTTTCTTTTAAAAAGTTGAATTTGGGTTGGATAAAAAAATGTGAGGGAATTTTGTTTAATTTTACTCTACAGAACATATGCTCCCCTTTCTAATTGACGCAATATTTTTATGTTCCCCTAATTCCCCCCTACACCCGGCGTTAATGATTTTCCTCCGGTGATTCTGTCAACTTCCAGTAGCAATGCTGCGGCGCGGTTTGACACACTCACTGCTCTCCACACTCCACTGAATCGGCATAAAGTGGCCTATTCTACTACTTTATACAATACACGACTTCTAGAAAAAACATTTAGAATTAAAAAAAAATAATTAAACGTCGCGAGCTTCATCAGGGCTATACACAGTGAAACCGGTTGGCGCTGCTAATTTAATTAGTTGGTTTACACTATGTTAACTAACTAACTAACTAATTCCTTTTAACTAACTAACCCGGACGGCAGAAAGAATGGTCTGCCACCCTTTTCTTTCCTGACATATTTCTCTCGCTTCCTCAACTTTCATACATCGTGTCATGCACGCGCGTCGATTTCTCTGACTCTCCACGTGGCCAACATTCAAAATTTGATTAATTTATTCGTGCCACGTTTTTGATGGTTGATGTATTAGTTTTGTAAAACTCCATTATTACCACATTATGTGCCACGTTCAAGTTCCATTAACAACTTTTTACCATTCTTTCGTCATTCATTCTTTCCACGTGTCCAAACCATCTCAATAATCCTTTCCTTTTGTTCATAAAAGTGTTTAATTTATATTTTAAATATGTCAAACCAACAAGTAATGGCTTCTTATCAAAATTCAAAAATTCGTTTGTTCAAAACACATATACTTGAAACATATATTTAACTCCATATTAAATAATGAATTTGAATGAAAACGTCCGCTTTTTTAGTTTAATTTAAATTACTGTTAATTTAAATTATTATATGTATAACTAAATAACTAACTAACTAACCATCACGTCGTCTACCGAAATGGTAGGCAGAAAGAATGTACTGTACTTGCATCGGTTAACACTTTAACCGATGCGGCTCTCCATCCTTCTCTTCTCGCTCCCGCGAGAAACGCGGTATGATGGGTTGCGAACCTCATCGCCACCAATAGGCATCATACGATTGCAGAATATGGAATATACTCGTAATTACTGAGGCAAAGCTTTAAACACGTTCGAGGCTATCAGACGCTAGTAAGTGTAACTTAAATATTCATATTTTAATTGTATTTATCAGGTGAACATTAGATTTTTATTTAAATGAAAAATACCCCTGAGTAGTCGGATAGCATTAGGGGTGGGGGGTTAATCCCGGTCACTTGACAAATGAGAGGGCGGAACCACCCCCCGTTCCCCCTTCCGCCACTCTATCGGAACAACGACCCCTATTGGAAAAGTGGTGTGGAAATACTAACTGGTGTTGCGCGGGAAACTTAAATCTTTGTAGACCAACACAGACTGTGAGTTTCAAACCGAAAAAATAAATTTGTTTACCAAAACAGCAGTGTTGGAGGAAAAACTATGATGGATTTTAAAATAATGAAATTTGATAATGTTTTTAAAAAAATATATAAAAACAGATGATAAAATAATTATTAGATTAACCGAAGAGCTTTACTAAAATATATAATATAAAGAACTATAGTTTCAGAACTCCAGTAAAAATAGATATTTCCAGACACTATTAGTTGGGACACGAGACAATTAAACTATTTAAATTGCACAAAATAAATTAAAATCTAAACATTGTACAGTATCATGAATCTTAGTCACACCCGTAATTGCTTTTAAATAATATAGAAATTAAAAATAATTTCTTTAAAAAAAATCTTTTCGAACCACCTTACACTATTGGATCATATCTCTCTCTCTCTGGTTTCAATCCTGGAATTGTTTTGCAGCAATTTCCTCTATTCTTCTCTTCCATTATTTCCTGTCTTGTGCGATTCTTTTGAAATCTGTATATGATGAGCAGCGCACGTCCACCAACAGGTCTTCCAGGTACTCTCGGCGTGAGCGTCCCCTAGAGTTTGTCCCTTCGGTCATACCCTCCATTATGGTATGGATCATATAGAATAATTAAATTTCAACCCGTCATAATTTTAATTTCATACATAAGCCTATTTGATATAGGTACCAGAAAATGGCAGCGAGCTGCCGAAGCTGGTCGAAGCCATAAACATAATGTAAGTGTAATTTAAATAAATACATACCAAAACATTTTTTTAACTTCCATTGAGGTTGATATTTTCAATAAATAAAAATACGTAATAAAATTAACTTTTAGTGGAATTCTATACTGCTGACTTGGAGACCGTGGACGGCGAAGAGAAGTGCAAGGCGACCGCAACTACGGTGGAAGGATGATCTAAACAGGCACGTCGGAATAACCTGGATGCAGTCTGCACAGGACAGAATGACATGGAAGCAGATGGAGGAGGCTTTTGTCCAGGAGTGGACGGGAATAGACTGAGGAAGAAGAAGAAAAAGATAGGTTAACGCCTTTACCTTCAATAAAATATATTTCTAAAATACTTATTTTTTCTTTTTCAATTGCTTTCTTTTTCCTATTCTCTTGCCATTACGGTCGAACGTTTGGCCGACTTTGTGTTAATTGAACGGGTGGCAAAATTTGGTTAAAGTGACACCTCACGTGAATGCACATTCTCTCTCTATAAATATGTTTACTAATTTTATATGAGTATAAATAGAAATTGTTTTATTTCAAAAATGAAAAATATTTTGTGTCGCGAAACTACTTTTAAGAAGTAGTTGCAATCGCAGTTTGCTACCTTTGGCCACTCTCCTTGATGATGCAATGAGCGGGACATTTTTCGAGCTTCTCTTTCCGAGCGGAACCTTCGGCGACCAATTATGCCTTCCCCGTTCATCCGTGCCTCCGAGGCGCGGGTGGATCCACCGAAAGGGGAGTCAGCTCCAAGCACCAAGCACACGAGACCAATCGGTCAATCTGACACACCGTGATAAACAATACGTCATATTGGCCGAATGTCACCGCCGATTCCGCCACTCGAATTAATGAACGGCGCTTGGGGACGAGTAGTATCGATGCCGTAGGCTGTCAGGCGAATTGTTACAATTCCGATATCGTCCATGTATTCTAAACTTCGTTCGGGAGCTTTTAGCGTTCTTAACGAGCTAAAATACATGGGACGAAATGAAACAATATTTTTTACCTGCAAGTACAAATATATATATATATATTTTAATCATTTTTGACTTATTCCTTTTTCACTCGAGGGGGTCAATTCATCAAAGCGAATTTATTTATTAAATAGATTTTGTATTTTTAAATAAACCTGTGAAGTTAAAAAACACGTTTTGGCTTATATTCGGGATATTTTGTTGCTAATATAATAGAAAAGATCTACTTTTTGAATTTTATGTTTTCACATTTAAATATCTTTTGAATGAAAATTTCTGTTTATGAACTCTTGTACTTTACTAAAATTTGTTAAAGACCTAGTGTCAGTGTACAATTTTTACTAATAAATTAGACAAAATCGTGCCATGTGACAAATATAGCGTTGTTATATTATACAATCTTAATGAAATAACAATTATCCCTACTTTCAGAATTAATCTCACTCCCCTTTTTCATTTTGTAAATTAGTAACTCTTTTATCTAATTTTTTGTTGAAATTTTTACTCTGAGAAAAAACATCTGTGGTTCGATCCATATTTCGGAAAAGTGCAAAAAAAGTATTTTCAAAATAAAATTATTTTCAAATGTTATTCGACCATGATATATATTTTATAAATGAAATAGAAAGTGGAAAGTTTCGGAAATGGAATATGGAAGTGTCATATCTGACATTCAAGAACCCTTCCTCCTTTATTGTTTCTTGAACAATGATGTAAAACTTCATATTTTATATTATCAAAAAAAAACTGTTACAAACAAGTTTTATTTTACCGCCTGCAGGGAAATTTTTACACTACGATGATAATTAAATTTTATAAAACTCTAGTTAAGCGAAACATTTCGCTCACATAAAACAACATAAAATTTCAAGATAAATCGTCCTCATTTAAAAAAAACCCTAAATAAGAGGGTGTTCTTATTTAGACCCGATGACGTTTAGGGTTCACGGTTTTCTGCCATTATATTTCTATGATATAACAACGTCTTGTATTTACTTTTTTATTTCTGTATCATTTCGGTACCTGATGATGATTGGAAGAAAGCCTATCTCGTCAACGTGTTGCATCTAGGGCATTCGCCTTTCCTTAATACTACAATGCCCTACTATAAAGATATGTATGAACAATGAAATATTATAATATTTTTTTCACATGAAGCACTCATTTTGTCGTGAGACATTTTAATCTTATAGGAAAAAAAACCACTTTGTATTTAACCATAGTGTGGTTATAATAATTGATACCAACTAGTTTAGCTTAGACCCAAGTATCATCAAGTCAGTATACTAAGTTAATATACTGCCCTGATGAAGCTTGGTTCTAAGCGAAATTATTTGGCGTCAATTAAAGTATCCATACTGTGATTAAATAGAAAGTGTTTTATTATTTTATGTCTGTAAGTTTATTATTATTCTTTGGATACTATACTTTATTCTAATTCTTCTTCTTCTTCTTCATCTTCTTCCTCAGCCTATTCCCGTCCACTTCTGGACAAAGGCCTCCTCCATTTGCTTCCGTGTCATTCTGTCCTGTGCAGACTGCATCCAGGTTATTCCGACGTGTCTGTTTAGATCATCCTTCCACCGTAGTTGCGGTCGTCCTGCACTTCTCTTCGCCGTCCACGGTCTCCAAGTCAGCAGTCTTCTTGTCCATTTTTCATCTGAGCTTCTGGCTACGTGACCCGCCCATTGCCATTTTAGAGTCGCCACCCGGTGGATGATGTCAGTGACCTTCGTTTTTTTTCTCACCGTATCGTTTCTGACTCCTAACATGGCTCTTTCCATGGCTCTTTGGGTCACACTTTTGAAACTGTTACATTGTCCAAAAAAGTGCCGAGAAACTACAAGTACCAACTGGCAGAACGCAGGCTTCATAGACTTTTCGTTTCAGGTTGATCGGTATTTTCCGGTTTTTAAGGATGTAGCCCAGGTTTTCGAAAGCTGCCTAGCTTAGTTCAATTAAGTCTTTAGTTAACAGCTTAGTCCTTATTCTAATTATATTTCTTAATTGTTTTTTTTATAGAAAATAGTGAAAAACTAGAATGGCAGTGCACAATGGTGTTCTTCTACCGACCCTTATGTATGAAAGCGAAGCATGGAACTGGCAAAAGAAGGATGAAAGTAGAATAAATACAGTAGAAATGAGATCTCTTAGACGAATGTGTGATACTCTGCGTATGATAGAGTGTCGAATGAAAATATTAGAAGTGAATGCGGTGCGAATGATGGTGTTATGATCAAAATAATGAAAGGATCATTAAGATGGTTTGGACATACGGAAAGAATGAATGAAGAAAGAATGGTAAATGTTAACGATTTTAATGGAACTAGAAATAGAGGAAGACCGAGGAAAACGTGGCACGATCAAATAAATCAAATATTGAATGTCGGCCATGTGAGGAGTCAGAGTAATCAATGCGCGTGCATGACACCGTGTATGAATGTTGAGGAAGCGAGAGAAATATGTCAGGAAAGAAAAAAGGGGGGTAGTCCATTCTTTCTGCCTACCCGGCGTGATGGTTAATTAGTTAGTTAGTTAGAAAATAGTTGAATTTACACTACATTCCCTCGTGAATATGCCATTAGAAGCACTAGTAATAATTTGATTGGTATTATAGCTAACGAATTAAATGGCTTGTGTGTTTACGTATAACGAGTAATTAATTAAAGTGGGAAATTGTTAGTATATGTGTGTATTATATGGAACCTCGTCGAATTAATTACACACAACAAACGTGTCATATGATACGAGCTAAGCCGGAGTTTCAATACCTCGTGTGTTACTTACGCAGTGTCCTCGACAAGACTATAAATATTGGAGACCGGGAGAAGAAGCACGATGTGAATCCTAAGACAATGCTGATTACTCCCTTAACATTTACATAGGCTACGTGCGGTACTGATGTGATAAGGAAATCCTTGAGTACGGAGTATTAGACAAAGGTAAGTTTATTAATCTTCATGTGTCTTCTTACCTAAATTTTCCTTCAAGGATCACTTATATTCCGTTATCCTTGTATTATTAAGCGTTCCTGTTAAACTTAAGTCCCTTTCGGGTCGTTTATCATTTTTATGAAGATTCATTGAAATATTCTAAAATATCACGTATACTTTTCGAGTATCTATTATGAAAGACCCTATATTTAGTTTTATTAAAATTATTAATTTAGTTTCCGCTGTAGATTCAGAAGATGGCAATTAACTATCGAAACCGGTCGGTGATTGATAGAAGACTCAAAGAATCTGCGTAAGTGGGTGGTGGTTTAGGGGATAAAATGCTTGGCTCCTGATCCAGGGGACTTGGGTTCAAGCCTGGACACGACCAAATTCCTTCTTCATAATAATAAGCTATTTTCTGCTCACATTGAAGATTGTAATAAAAAATTCTAATATCATTGATTTAAATCCTTGGTATTAGTCTTTAAAAAAAAAAAAAAGTGGGAAAACATTCGAGAGTTTTAAAATGTTATATATAATATACAAAATTGTCGTTTTCGTTCATATAATCAATATGAATTTATTGAACGTTAAGGCATTAACACTGTGGAATTCCATAGTAATATACTTAGGAAATTGAAAATAACTTTGTTTAATCCACTAATTATTAAAATAACACGACATGTTTCGGAGGATACCTCTATCTTCAGATGTAAAAATATAATAATATAATAAAAACTAGGCAAAGAAAGACTAATTATAAACAACCAACATTTTATATTAGTCTTTCATTGTTTAGTTTTTATTATATTTTTACACCTAAAGATGGAATTATACTCCGAAACATGTCGTGTTTTTAAATATTTTTTTAATAATAAGTGGATTTAACAAAGTTATTTTCAATTTCCCAAGTACATTTATATGAATTTGAACGTCTGTTTTTTTGAAATCATATTATATTTTTTGTTTTCATTATTTTACTGTCACATGAGTTTTACACCAGACCAAAGACAGTGTGACAATTACACTACCATCGCCGAGAACGGAATCCAGGACCTTAGGTGTGGTAGTCAAAGCACCTACCACTCGGCCACGAAAGTCGTATGCACCGAAGAGGATAGACTTGATCATTTAGAAGCGCGGCCCGGCTAGTGAAATTCCAAAGATATTTGATTACTTTGAAGAAGAAGACAGTGTTTAACTTTCAGCATCATTTTTCCATTGGTTATATCATTATTGTATGTATAATCTTCTTCTTCTTCTTCAGCCTATTCCCGTCCACTCCTGGACAAAGGCCTCCTCCATTCACTTCCATGTCACTCTGTCCTGTGCAGACTTCATCCAGGTTATTCCGACGTGTCTGTTCAGATCATTTTCCACCGTAGTTGCGGTCGCCCTACACTTCTCTTTACCGTACACGGTCTCCAAGTCAGCAGTCTGTATAATGTATGTAATATATGATAGAATTATTAATAAAAAGTAAAAATGCAAATATAACAGGCGGCTAGTGTTTTGGATGAAAGTAACCGAAAATTTTAATATAGCATTCTTCAGTGATAGTTATATAATATATACTCGTATATCTGAAGAAGGACTGTTTGTCCGAAATATGTCAATGTTAATTAATTTTTTTAATATAAGTGTTGTATATACAAATTATATAAAAAATAAAAAGGGAAATAAAGCATCTACAACACAAATTATAGCGAATATAGAAGAAACAGCATATTTCCATTAAAATATATTGTATTTTAAAACAGGTACGTTTTTCATGCCTTTTTAAAATGCCTGTTAGTAGCGGTTTTTAAAAACATTTAATTTACTATAAGGTACAGCTTTATATTTTTAAACAATGTTAAAAAAAAACCATTGGAAAACCTTTTCGTATCCAGCTTTTGAAGAAATTCCTATTCACATATCAAAAATGTTGTCGAGAATAATTTATCATACAAAAATATGTAAAAATCACAAGTTGACAGAACTTATTTCACGAAACACCGTGTTACGGCAAGTTTGTTTGAAGGTTTTCATTTCCATGATCAGTGTGCAGCGTATGGCCCGTGTGCCCGTAACAAGACTGCAACTTTATAAAACGACTCATGCAAAGTGGAAAATTCAAGTAAAGTTGGGAGCACTCCGGTTTTGTTGCGAGATACTTGTTAGTTCCGCTAGATGGCGCCACATACAAACTGCTTCTGAATGTTTTTCCATAATATGCAAGATAAACATTTTAAAAAATACATTCAGAGATTCTTCAATGGATCCATATGCTTTTGTTATTTCATCGTGCGTTCCAGGTTAATTAAAAGGATTTTTTAAAAGTTTTTTGAAACCTTTTATGAATCTACTATCGTTTATTTGTCTTTATTTTGAAGTGATAATTTTTTTTAAGTTGTTGCGCAATACCTAATTATTATATAATTAAATTATTTATGAAGTTGGTTTTAAATTTTGAACATTATTGTCTATTATTTCTTGAACAATGCTGTAAAACTATTAATTAAATAATTATTACGGACGAAAACGTCTATTTTCTAGAAGTTTTATTATAATTTATAGGAATGACAAGTTTCACTTGTCTAAGGTATTATCAAATTCAAACCTTTGGTAATGCTTTAGATAGGTGAAACAAGGTTTTTCCCATAAATAATAATATTATATAATTATACTGGATTTGAGGACTTCGAGGAGTTGAGAATGGAAGAAGAGGATCAGGTCGGAGAAGAATCTCTTGGCTGGTCCCTCCAGTATCTTCTTCTGAATCTACTCCACTGAACGATATCTTCGATTTCGCAAATTTTTCTTATGTCTGCGTTGCGGACACGATCTCGGAGAGTTTTTCCAGTAATTCATCTCTGATGTTCTTAGTAGACTCTTGTTTCGCACAGTGTCGGTCCGCGTCTCTACAGCGTACGTCATGAAAGGTCGAACGAATGTCTTATAAATTCTGATCCTGCTGTCGATACGCATGTGCGTGTTCTTCCAGACCAGATTATTCCGACATCTTGACACGGCAGAGGCTTATTTTCGTACTTTGGTATAGATGTCATTATGGCTGCAGATCTGTACTCCCAAACATCTGAAACTCATTACATGCTCCACAGGTATATCATCAAGAGTCAGCTTACATCTTGTAGGTTGTATAGATATAGTGAGACTTTTTGTTTTGCTGACTGATATAGCCCTATTTAGCCATTCTGATACTGTGTGGAATTGGTACAAATTTCTTTTCAAGTCATCTTCAGACTCAGCTATTAATGCGGCATCATCTGCATAGCAAATGACGTTCAAATTATTAATTGCTTTTTTAATTTCTTAAATTTCGAGATAGTACAAAATTATACTTCAATTATTCTTCCAATCACCCGATCTCACATAAACATTAAGCTTTCTATTCCACGTTGACTCGCTTAATTAGTATACCACTTTCTGCATCCACTTTTTTTCATCACGGTATTATAAAAAATATATTATCTATCTATATAAATAAAAGGCGATCTTCCGGGTGTGTGTCGACTATTTCTGAGGTTATTCCTGAGCTGATCCTTCTGTATCTTGGGGAATGGACTAATTGGAATTTAGCGGTCGTCATAGGCATATTTTCGTTATTAATCGAGCTCTAATTAACTTTATAAATTAATTAATTAATTGAAAATTTTCGTAGTGCAAACGAATATAGACCTTAATGTTCGTATCACCTGAGTATCAATCTTTTGAGTCTATATTCGTTTGACACGGTCTGGAGAGAATTCAGTCTCCATGTAATTTTGTGTAGTGGCAACAATGTGTTTTGCTTTCTGACAGTCCAATATATTGCGTTTTACTTTGGGATGTATAATACTTAATACGTTTTGCTTATTACGTACTAAAATAATTGGTTGTTTAATTGGTACAGTATATTTTATTGGCCATATTTTAATGTACACTAATGCAGACAGGTAATTATACTTCTTAATTTTGGCGAGTATAATTTTTACGCGTCAATTTGAGGTTATGAACGAAATTTTATTTTTTCGTGTGGCTGAAACTTATTCGTTTCTCTTACGTTCGACGGTGATTACTTAATGATATTCGTTTTCTAGAGTTCTAGCCGTTCGATTGGTCACGTGGTCTCTGACCTGTCACAATCTCTTTGTACGTCGTAATATTTTGTAGGTATGAAGTTTCGGTACTTTTAGGTTATGAAGTTTTTGGGATTAAAAATATTCAATGATAATTAAATTGTTCAGGTTATTTCAAAGGATGATAGCGAAAATATAAAATATTGGACGTCGAAGCTCTACAAGAATATGAAGAAACTTGCTTCCGTAAGTATAATATAATATTTATATTTCTAATTCATAAATATATTTTCAGTTTATTCTATTTTGCTGTTTTCTTTATACGCATACTTTGGTCAGGGAAATTGTTACATTACCACAGCAACGGTAAGAAAGTTCTAATGATATACAATATGAATTACAATATGAATTACAATATGAATGAATGACACAATTCTTATGACTTTTTCCGTTTATTTCTAGGAAAATAAAGTAACGGATCAGAGATGGGACGAAAATTACCGATGCAGCGTGCAAAATAACTTCGTTAAAATGGAATTAGATCAATCAAACAACGGATGATCAGTGAATTAGATGTACCCTGGAGTGGCGAATGAAAACCGGCTCATTTTTACATTACACATAAGCTACTTTTAGTAGTTTTCATTCATATGTGAAAATTCCATTATTAATTTCAGGTAAAGTTATTAAATTTACAGTTTATAGACAATAATTAAGCACATTCCCAAACGTGCCACCTATATATCTGAATTTTGTGTTGCTCGGGCTGCCTGAAATATGCTTCCTGCACGCCTCAGATGCATTGACAAGCCGACAGACTTTAATTCTCACCTAAAAACCCACCTTTTCAAATTATCGCATAAAATGGTAACAACGGTTGTCTGTATATCAATAAACAATATTATATCACATTTGCACAAAACATTCATATGTTTAGAGAAACAAAATTCTTGATTTTGTTGTCCATGAAATTCACATCAGAGCCAATAAAGTAAGTTTCTACGATCGTGATTTCGCTGTTGTTACATGCACCTTTCATGACTAAAAACATTGTCAAAGCGCCCTTGAGGTGAGCTATTCACGAAAACGGCGATTATCAGTTCCGTAAGTTCAATGTTTATATTTTGATATGTACAGGTTTAAATTTTGAATTAATTGGTTTATTTTGTAACTAACTAACTAACTAACCATCACGCCGTTTCCCCGAAATGGTAGGCAGAAAGAATGGACTGCAACACTTTAATCGATGCTGCACTCCATCCTTCTCTTTTCGCCAACGCGAGAGACGCGGTGTGATGAGTTGCGAACCTCATCGCCACCAATAGGCATCTCCCGCGCACACTTCGATCATTCAACGTCTACATAATATTTTGTATATATAAGAATATAGACAATTTATATGAAGGAGTCTGGTTGTAATGAATGCTTTTGTATAATTGTATGGAAGTTGAAAATTTGCCATATGCGCCTCTTCGATGTCCGCCTTATGCCAATTCCAATATTATTTTTTTTTATTTCTAGGAAACAATATTAATTAATCAGAGATCGGAATGGAATCGGTCATATAGCAGGGACAACGGATGATAAGATGCACCCTGGAGTAGCGGGCGAGAAACAACTGGCAGAATTTTGAATGGTATTGCGCTATTTTATTAATGTTATTTAATTATTATGATTTTAATTAGTTATTTAAAATACAATTAATATGACATTTGATGAATTCAAACATAAAGGTGTTCTTTATACGCGTACTTTGGTCAGGGAAATATTAAAATTACCACAGCAACGATAAGAAAGTTCTAATGATATACAATATCAATTTATTCGTTTTACTTACGTGTCATTTTAGGTTATGACGTTTCGTTGTGTAATAATTAGTTAATTGGTATAATCTATTTTAATAATGTTGTTTTAATGTAAAATTGTTCTGGCAGGACGAAAATCTATATCTTTGGGATTAGACATTAAGTTTTGATAAAATAATTGCCTGGTTGTGAGAGACCACTGGTCTAATGGGGATATTTTTGTATTGGGATTGAAATTATTTTGATAATGAGCCATATTGGTGCATCTGCATGTTGCAATTCTTCTTTATTTTCCATTCCACTGAGTAATTCCAGCAGCACACATACCCAAATACACTATGAGTTACTTCAGCTGTTTTAGTTTTTCTCTGAAAACAAATGCTGTGATAGGTAAACATATCCTTATATGCAGCATTAGCTGCCTCAGTTAGAAGAGTCCAGTAATATTCCATTTTTGACCATTAAATTCTACATTATGCTGAGATTTAAAATATTCAAAGATAATGAAATTGATTTCAGGTTATTTCATTTGCTTGAGGATGGGGAAGACAACGCAGAAGATAATGGATTGCGCATGTGCAGAGGATGGGGAAAACAACGCAGAAGATACTGGAGTTCGCATGTCCAGAGGATGGATCCCACACTTCGATATATGCGTATCACAAGACAATGTTGTTATCTTTATGAACTAATTTGGAATGGTATGTACAGGTTTAAATTGGATTAATTGGTTTAATTCGTTACATAAGAATATAGACAATTTATGTTTACTACTCCATGATACATTCTCATCTGTCTTACCTTTCCTGTATTTGGGGCTTTATTACAAAGAAGAAAGCTAATGAGATTCAGGTGATCCAAAATCGGGCTGTTAGAAATATTTTCCGTCTACCGTGGTACACTCATGTAAGGGCCCTATATTCTCAGACGAAAATAATTCCATTTCAAATCCATCCAAAATTAGAGATCACTAAAACTATAATACAAATAATAAAGTCATCAACGCGCTCTAATACTCGACCAATATTCAATACGGACGTACACCAACATGATACGCGCTCACAGAATAAGAAGCATTGCGTTCAACTAGATTCGGTGTAAAATCCTTACAATTTATAGCCTCTACAGAATTTAATAAACTCCCTAATGATTTAATAATGATGTCGAACCAAAAACTTCAATCTGATCAACTTAAAAGTAATTTTTACATTACATTTTTACATTTTTACATTACACATAAGCTACTTTTAGTAGTTTTCATTCATATATGAAAATTCCATTATTAATTTCAGGTAAGGTTTTTAAATTTACAGTTTATAGACAATAATTAAGCACATTCCCAAACGTGCCACCTATACGAGTATATCTGAATTTTGTGTTGCTCGGGCTTTCACAGTAGTAGGTTCGTCCGCCTGAAATATGCTTCCTGCACGCCTCAGATGCATTGACAATCCGACAGACTTTAAATATCACCTAAAAACCCACCTTTTCAAATTATCGCATAAAATGTTAACAACGGTTGTCTGTATATCAATAAACAATATTATATCACATTTGCACAAAACATTCATATGTTTAGAGAAACAAAATTCTTGATTTTGTTGTCCATGAAATTCACATCAGAGCCAATAAATTAAGTTTCTACGATCGTGATTTCGCTGTTGTCACATGCACCTTTCATGACTAAAAACAATGTCAAAGCGCCCTTGAGGTGAGCTATTCACGAAAACGGCGATTATACAAATTAAACAAACAAACAAACCATCACGCCGTTTCCCCACAGGGGTAGGCAGAGAGAATGGACCATAACACTACTCTATCCTGGCAAACCTCTCTAGCTTCCTCCACATTCATACAACGAGTCATACACGCATGTCGATTCCTCCGACTTCTAACATGACCAACCTTTAAAATCTGATTAGTTTAATTAATTTGACAAATTAATCAGATTAAAAGGTTTTATTAGTTTTATCGTTTTTGTAAAGAATTTTGACAGGTGTAGAAATAAATTTTTCATTTGTTCCAATGACAATTTGAATCATTTCTTCAATATTATTTTCAAGTTCTTGCTGGTTAAGTGCCTTACTACAGATAATTTAAAAAATGGTGGATACGTGTAACATAAATTAAATAAACACAAATGTCCGGATCGTCCAAGTCAACATGTGCAACATCGAAAAAAACATTATGTGTTATTACATTATGTGCTAAATTAAAAAACAGTGGATACGTGGAACATATTATAAATTAAATAGACAATATGTGCACCGTCTAAAAAGAACATTTTGTGTAAAATTATTTTTATTTTGTTATTTTATTTTATATCATTGTATTTTATATTATTTGTTTTAGATTTATTTTGTGGGTGTTGGACGATCGAAGTGTGCGCGGGAGATGCCTATTGGTGGCGATGAGGTTCGCAACCCATCACACCGCGCCTCCCGCGGGGCGAAAAGAGAAGGATGGAGTGCCGCATCAGTAAAAGTGTGACAGTCCATTCTCTCTGCTTACACTTTCGGGGAGACGGCGTGATGGTTAGTTAGTTAGTTAGTTAATTTGACAAATTAGCCTAATTATTATTATTATTATTATGCATATAGCATGAACTGCCTTTTATATGAAGAATATCTTCAGCAAACAAGTGAAAAACAGTTGTAATTCATTCATTGTATGGAAATTTAAATTTTGCCTTATGCGTCTCTTCGGTGTCCGCCTTATGGCAATTCAAATTTTTTTTTTTTTAATTCCAGGGCCCAAAATTGATGAATCAAGGATCGGACCAAAGTTGCCGATGCAGCGTGTAAAATAACTAATGTTTAAATGGAATGGGATCGGTCATAAAGCAAGGACAACGGGTGATAAGATCTTCTGGCCTGGAGTGGCGAAAGAGAAACAGCTACACAAATTCTGGCAGATCACAAGCAAGATGGTCTGATGACATTAAACGAGTGGCAGGAGGTCAATGGCGCAGAGCGGCGAGGGATACAGTTGTGGAAGTCGGGAAGGGAGGCTTTTGTAGTATTATCATCTATATTACTATTCCACGCCAGCGGACTCGCAGTGCCGAAATCACGATCGTAGAAACTTACTTTATTGGCTCTGATGTGAATTTCATGGACAACAAAATCAAGAGTTTTGTTTCTTTAATATAATGAATGTTTTCTGCAAATGTGATATAATATTGTTTATTTGATTATTAAATTTCATATAAAATATTCAAAAAATAGTTTTTCAATTACCTTAGTAATATGTATTCAAGTTTATAATTCACAGCGAGTTTGCTTGGATTGAAACTTTGTTTTAAAGATATAGACACACATTTTTGCATCCATACACATGGCATTTAATCCAATAAATAAACGAATTGTTATTGAACTTTAATTGTATTTGTTGAATATATATTGGGTTTATTTATGTACTCGAATTTAGCAATAGCGAAGCGTTGCCGGGTCAGCTAGTATAATATAAATAAATGGTTTGATATCACAAAGGGTGTTAAGAAGGGCTACGTGATGTCTCCATGGTTGTTTAATCTGTATATGGACAAGTGTATGAAAGAACTGAAAGGAATGATGCTATTAACTGTTGATAAGATAAGTGATTTATCTGTAAATTGTCTGCTTTACGCGGACGATGCCGTTCTCGTTGCAGATAGTGAAGACGAATTACAAGTCTTGGTGTCGAGAATGTATGAAGTGTGCAAGTTAAATGATTTAATGATGAATGTCGGAAAGTCAAAGGTGATGGTTTTTGAAAGGGAAGAGCAAATGACAGTTTGTAACATAAGTTTGAACGAAGAGAATTCGGAGCAGGTGAGTGAATTTGTGTATTTAGGTAGCATATTCACAGCGGATGGCCGAACGGATAGTGACGTCGAAAGAAGGGTTGGTGCGGGTAACAAAGTGAATGGAGCTTTAAAAATAGTTATTGGAAATAATAATTTATCAATGAAAGCGAAAACGGCCGTTCACAATGGAGTTCTGGTCCTAACCCTAATGTATGGAATCAAAGCATGGAACTGGCAGAAGAAGGATGAGAGCAAAATAAATGCGGTAGAGATGTGGTCCCTAAGACGTATGTGTGATAGAACGTTATACGATAGAATCTCAGATGCTGATATAAGAAAGAAATGTAGAGTGGAAGAAAGTATTATGAACAAAATTATGAAAGGATCGCTGCGTTGGTTCGGACATATGGAACGCATGGGTGGAAAAAGAATGGTAAAAAATATACGTTAATGATGTAAATGGAGTATTAGTTTGTTCTTGTTATTGTAATATAAATAAATATTTCAATTAAATAGATATATTTTTAAAAATGCTATGTTTCTTTTTAAAAATTTATTAGAAAATTCTTTGATGTATTATATAGTGCCAAAATAAAATAACTGTGCACTTTAAGTTATTCATAGATAATGTATAAAAAAACTTTAAGTAATTGTGTTATTTATAAAATACGAGTATTAATGTAACATTGTGACAAGTAGAGTATTTTATCACAAATAAGCTGGACAAATAATGTAAATCATGAATTACTTAGCTTAAATAAACACAGTATTTTAATAATTCTGCCCTCGGGGCTCAAAGCTCCGTGCTCGATTCCCGTCATTATTTACGCGCCCTTATTCGGTCAGTATTCGACCGCAAAAAAGCACGCGTCGTAAACGGAAGCGGGTAGAACAAAAAAGCATTATCCCGCCAATAAAAAGTAGTGAAAAATTGCGGGTCACGCCCAAGCTACCGTAATGTATTGGCCTGGACACAATTCTGGGGTAATATTCTCAACACAATCCGCCGATCGGAGGGACAAATAAATCTCCTAACGTCAATAGCTACTGCTCCGGCGTACAGTCGGCCCCATATAATACATGTACTTAAAATAGTAGTACAAACTTTATTCTCCTTAGAGAGAAACACGATAATTCGTGACTATACTATACTAATATTAATGTGTCCTTGCTTGAGATGAATTATGAATTCTATCGCAAACTCATGAACCAGATGTTAAGTCGTTTCATGATTTTTCTTTGGGTCAGAATCTATTATACTTGAATATATTTATTATTATTTATTGTTTGTAGACAACGATGTAAAACTGCATATTGAATAGTGATGAAACCGTCTGTTTTTATAAGTTTAAATATACAATATTAATGTATACCATGTTTTATGTTTACGTAATTAAAAAATCCTCTATAATAATATTATTTGTTATTATCTTAATTGTAACAGCGCGCATTGTGTTTTTATTTTAAGTATAAAATATTGCAATATATTTATGACCTACCCCTAAATAAAAACCTGTATATACCATAATGCAGTATTTTTTAAAAATAACATCAACTAATACGAATGAAACATCTGTTTTCTAGAAGTATTATTATATTATAGTTTATCGAAATGACATGTTTTGCTTTTACGTTAAGGCATTATCAAATACAGCGAAAATCAAGCGAGTGGTTGTTTTCATACACGAGTTTAAAGAAGCAGAATACGGCAATTAATTGCGAAAGCAATTTTGAGTTGTGAGGGAAGAATGATTACTGATTTTGACAGTATACAAGGAAGATGGATGGAATACTTTAAAGATGTATATGGCAGTGAAATGACTGAGAGTTCAATGAGAAGGAGCGTTACAAATGTGAGTTGTACGAATAGCGAAAGAGATATGACAGAAATAAGTTTGAACGAAATAGTAAAATCTGTAAGCTGTATGAAAGGTGGAAAAGCTGTTGGTTATGATTGTGTCGCTTTGGAGTTTATTAAAAACGGTGGGCCGGTTGTTGCAGCGTGGTTATACAGACTCTTTAACCAGTGTTTAGAGGAAGGATATACGCCGCTTGACTGGAGGAGGGCTGTTATCATGCCTCTATATAAGGGAAAGGGGTCTCGTATGGACTGCGGAAATCACCGGGCAATAAGTCTGTTAAGCGCCGTTGGTAAACTCTACGGCCGAATTTTAATAGAAAGAGTAAAAAAGACGACGACTGAAAGAGTATGGGATGTTCAAGGCGCTTTTATGACCGGAAGAGGATGTATGGATCAGATTTTTGCACTTCGAACGCTTGCGGAGAAGTTTATGGCCAAAAACCGTAAGCTTTTCTGTGCGTTTGTCGATTTACAAAAAGCCTATGATCGAGTGAACAGAGATAAACTGTGGTCAATCTTGTCCGAATACGGAGTGAGCACAAAACTGATACGGGCGGTTGCTTCTCTCTACGAAGGGAGCACTGCCAGTGTTAGGGTAAATGGAGACATCACGCCTTGGTTTGATATCACGAAGGGTGTTAAGCAGGGCTGCGTGATGTCTCCATGGTTGTTCAATCTGTATATGGACAAGTGTATGAAAGAACTTAAAGGTATAAATGCTGGTGCTAAGATGAGTGATTTATCTGTAAACTGTCTGCTTTACGCGGACGATGCCGTTCTCGTTGCGGATAGTGCGGACGAATTACAAATCTTGGTGTCGAGAATGAATGAGGTATGCAAGTCAAATGATTTAATGATGAATGTCGGAAAGTCAAAGGTGATGGTTTTCGAAAGGGAAGAGCAAATGACAGTTTGTAATATAAGTGTGAACGAAGAGAACTTGGAACAGGTGAGGGAATTTGTGTATTTAGGTAGTATGTTCACAGCAGATGCCCGAACGGATAGTGACGTCGAAAGAAGGGTTGGTGCGGGTAACAAAGTGAATGGAGCTTTAAAAATAGTTATTGGAAACAAGAATTTATCAATGAAAGCGAAAACGGCCGTTCACAATGGAGTTCTGGTCCCAACCTTAATGTATGGAAGCGAAGCATGGAACTGGCAAAAGAAGGATGAGAGTAGAATAAATGCGGTAGAGATGAGGTCCCTAAGACGTATGTGTGGTAGAACGATATACGACAGAATCTCAAATGCTGATATAAGAAAGGAATGTAGAGCGGAAGAAGGTATAATGAACAAAATTATGAAAGGATCGCTGCGTTGGTTCGGACATATGGAACGCATGGATGGAGAAAGAATGGTTAAGAAAGTATACGTTAATGATGTAAATGGGGTACGAAGTCGAGGCAGACCGAGGAAAACATGGCATCACCAAATTAATCAAATTTTAAAGGTTGGTCATGTTAGAAGTCGGAGGAATCGACGTGCGTGTATGACTCGTTGTATGAATGTGGAGGAATCTAGAGAGGTTTGCCAGGATAGAGTAGTGTGGCGGTCCATTCTCTCTGCCTACCCCTGCGGGGAAACGGCGTGATGGTTTTGTTGTTGTTGTTGTTGTTGCAACATTAGTGTAAACGGTGAAAATGTGGCACAAGTGAATGAATTTGTTTATTTAGAAAGTATGTATACAAAGGATGAGAGAGTGGAGAAGGATATTGAAAGAAACGTTCGAGCAGGCAACGGAGTTAATAGTGCATTAAAAGTTGTCATCGCAAACAAAAGCCTATCCAAAAAAACTAACATGGCAGTGCATAATGGTGTTCTTGTGCCGACCCTTATGCATAGATGTGAATCATGGAACTGGCAAAAGAAGGATGAAAGTAGAATAAATGTAGTAGAAATAAGATCTCTATGACGAATGTGTGATAAACCTGTATATTATACTGCTGTCAAATGCAAATATAAGAAATGAATGCGGTGCAAATTGTTATGAACAAAATAATAAATGGGTCGTTAAGATGGTTTGGACACATGGAAAGAATGAGTGAAGAAAGAATGGTGAAGAAGGTATATGTAAACGACGTGAACGAAGCTAGAAATAGAGGATGGCAGAGGAAAACGTGGCACGATCAAATCAATCAAATATTTAATGTCAGTACCGTGAGGAGTCGGAGAAATCGACGTGCGTGCATGACAAGATGTATGAATGTAGAGGAAACGAAAGAAGTATGTCAGAAAAGAGAAGTGTGGCCGTCCATTCTTTCTGCCCACCCCTTCGGAGAGACGGCGTGATGGTTAGTAAGTTAGTTGGTATGTACAAGTAAATAATCAAAAATATTTTAAAGAAATATGGCAAAACTTCTGTTTTCTAAACATGAACAAGCAAAAAATATTTGACCTTCGAAACAGTTTAATGGAATTTTTTAGCTGTCTGTACCCTCTGCCGGCACGCTTGCCCTAACTAATGCGAGGGCATTATTTTTGTTTTAGCGACATCCCAACAGGAATCAATGGGTGAAACGGGGAAACGATATCAATAGTCCAAACGAAACTACCCCCGGCGGGCCATTCCCCGTGTCCTTCTACCTGTACAGTTTTAATTGTTATAATACCATGTATAGTGGCAATTTAAGTAAGAAAATAAGAAAACTTATAACATCTCTTCTTCACTAGTTCAAATTCAAGGGATTAGTTTGCAGCAAGTAACAATAACTGGTTCTTGGGATGCCACTTGTTTTTTTAATGTGGAAGTTTCTCGTTGCTTTCCACATTTATATACATCAGGTCATTTGAACCTAATAATTGTACATAACTTTAACCCTTACAACTCTGTGGGCCAGACATTGTGGCCCACAGAGTTCTAGTTGCCAGCTCTGTGGGCCACACGTAGTGGCCGAGCGCGGGTATAAGTTTACTCGACGATTTCTCTAGTATGCAAATTTTTTTATTTTTTATTTTTTTGCCACAAATACACTTAAATAACATAAGATTCTGGATATACTAACATTTCTTCGTTTAAATTTACCATTAAATTGATATACTCGTTAAAAAAAATATGCATCATTTTAGCTGATTAAACATTTGTCATACAGTAATGTTTTTTGGGACGGTCTGTCGCTACCCGGCATTTATGAGGGTTTCTGCAAGGCCACACCCACTTGTTGTGACTATTTTTTATAGTTTTGTGGAATTATTATATTTCTTAATTTTGCGATATTGAAAGTAATAGAAAAAGCAATGTACACATTTCTAAATAACTACCTAACCACCATGCAGAACCAAACTAGCTTATTTTTTGTCTTGAATATAATTTCCCAGGCATTTTAACTAAAATGTCATACATTAATGTTGGCAATTAAAATTTCTTCGTAGAAGTTCATTGTAAATACGAAAACACAATAATGTGTGATATATAATTTTTCTTATATTGTATATTTAGTTAACATAAATCCACAGTTCTCAATCCAATATGTTTTACGAAAATGCATTTCAAATAAATACACAATGTGCTGGGTAACCAACATTCTTTATTTAAATTGCCGGAAAGTTCGATTTTTTCTTGGAATTAATTATCCACCATTTTAGCTGATAGAATAAATATCATATTTTATTATTATTGGCACAGTCAGAATCAACACAATCTGCTGGGTAAACCATTATTCTTTATTTCAATTGCCGGTTAGTTAATTTTTTTATTAATATTATTGGGACAGTTAGTTGTTGTCCTGCACTTGTGACGGTTCTCCGAGGCTACTTCTACATTTTGCGACTATATATTTTTTCTTTTGATTATCTTACTTAATTTTGCGATATTTCTCTCAGTAGTTGACAATAATAGAAATAGTAATTTTCTTATTTATAAATATAGTGAACTAACTGCAATGGAAAACAACGAAAATTTTACTTCAAAGTTCAGTAATAATAACGAATGTGATTTTATCGATAACAGAGATGATGAGGACCTTTTCACATTTGATAATGTTAATTTCAATGACAGCGATAAAAGTGATAGTTTTTTTGTGGACATGGACGTCGGTGATAATTCAAGTGTTACCGATAGTGGAAGTGATATTATACCGACCAAAAAAATGAGATTTATATATTTTAGCGAAGATAGTGATGATGAAAATATTGAAGAACTGATTCCGCAACAACCTTCAACATCCATCAATCCTACGTCAGTAGGATTTTGTAATTCAGAAAAAGTTAGCATTTAATGTCTAGTAATACATCAGAAGGACAAATAAAATGTTCTATTGGAAATAGAACAGTTGGACCGAATACCCCCACAAACTGTTCGGAGCCTATCGATTACTTTACGCTATTTTTTTACAAATATACTCATTAGTAAAATCGTCGATGAAACAATTAAATTTGCAAATGCCAAAATAAGAAAAAAATAACGCTAGAAAAAGTTCCTCGGTCGTCCTCGGCTTCTTTTCCTACTCACGCTGCTTGTGTACAACCTTTTAACCATTCTACTCTCATCTATTCGTTCCATATGTCCAAACCATATCAGGGATCCTTTTTTAATTGAATATATGATGCAGTCATCTGCCTTACATTTGTTTCCGGTTAGTTAATTTTTTTATTAATATTATGGGGACAGTAAGTTGTTGTCCTACACTTGTGACAAGACTCAATTTTTTAAATACCGTGTAGAATGTTTGCAAAGCATATTACCTATTTTATGACTTGTGGGCTGTTCTTGCTTTTGTTTCCTGACCGAGGGACGAATTTGTCAATGAACTAACCAATGCAAAACAATAAATGACATGGCTCTAGCCAATTAAATGTTTACAATTCCAGGTAGTCGTTAGTTAGCCGAGACCCTTTAGACGAAGGCGTTAATTTGTTGCTACACTGTACAAGATAATTAGAAAGCAACTTCTTCAAGAATTTACATATAAATATTAGTATATATTACCTATATAGTACACAATTATTGATATGCAAAATAATAAATTATCAAAATCAAATATATTGAAGAGTCACTAATTATTTTCTGTTACTTTACGTGTGATTTAGCAATCATATTTTGAGAAATTTACCAAAAATTTAATGGTCATACTAATTATCGAACAGAGTGTCCCAAAAATAGCAGACCAATTTTATTATTTTTAATTAAAAATATACGCTTTGTTTTCCATTAAATCGTATACTTAATCCAAGCACGTGGAAGTTTATCACTTGTTTAACTAATTTTAATTTTTTATTTTATAAATACGTAAAAAAAAAAATTCAGAGTAGCTGGTCAGTCATGAGAAAAAATGGCCAGAGTGCAAAAGGTTATTTATTCTCATGATATGTGATAGGAAGCTAATCTATAGTCATTTTATTGTCACGTGAATTCTAGGCCAGACTAATGACACTGCCTTCTTCGGGAATCGAACCCGGGACCTTCCGTGTGACAGTCATAGCTTTTGCCGCTCTGGCACGTAGGTTGTTACCAATTATTTAACGTACCTAAAAACGTTTATCAACTTGTTTAATATGTTAAAAAACTTCTTCGCAAATATGATCGTAAATACGTTTTTGATTTATGATGTTTTAGCCAGAGTTTCGTATTGAAATAAATCCTCTATATTCTTTCTGTGGTTGGAGATGCAGTTGACTACTTCCATTTGGGAACAGTTTATCTTTATATGTCTCCGGACATTTAAATCAAAGGGTTTAAAGTCTTGGATTGGTCGGTACGTAAAATCTGCACATTTTTTTATCATCGTCCACCCATAACTTTTGATTTGCGATAAATATTGTGAATTACAATACTTAACATACTGCTGAATCAACAATGTTTTGGTAGTTTCATATATTTTTTATTTTATTTTTAAAATCAAACTAAAAAATTACTTTATTAACCGTTTTTTAGATAAATAGAAAAGCTATGATATTATGAATTATTTTAAATTATTCTATATTGAAATATAATTTTGTTAACTGATGAACTTATTATTTTAAACTTTGTACATATTTATCAGAGTATACAACATAATTTAACTTAAATGTGAAGAACTCGCCTTGTAGTAAGACCTTTTAAATTTATAAATATAAAAACTTATAAAAGTCAACTAGCTTTGCTTGTGTCTAAGATTCGTCACAGCAACATAAAAACCAAAAGTGTCCTGATGTATAATATATTTTACATAACCATTGTTAAGTACTCATTATTATTATAATTTATATTTATAACATATTTTTTTCCAGATAATTCATATAAAAAATTTATCTATTTTGGTTTTTATATGATAAAATACAACTGGGAATGTCTTTTATGTTCACCATCCTTTGTGTTGTAGATGTTTTATTTGTCTATTTATTTTTTATATGCTTCGTATATACAAAACTAACTTTAAAAAAAAGTTTTACATATCAGACATGTTTCGGACAACCGGTCCTTCTTCAGTGATACATATTATAAAGATACAATATTATCAGTTTTGACAGATGTTATAAAGATTTTGAAGAAGGACCGGTTGTCCGAAACATGTCTGATATGTAATTTTTTTTTTAAAGTTAGTGTTGTATTATATATACAAGGTATATAAAAAAGAAAAAGACAAACTAGGAATGTGTTTATATTGTTTGTACAGGAATGTACACAATCCTAATAAATATAAATATATGTTTGTATCCATGTCATAAAGCTTCTTATAGAAATAATGGATTATTTGAACAACTTCCGGTGTACGTCCGGCATCCTCAAAGGTTTATAAATAAACCGGACATTCGATCAATTCGGTTTAACGTCACCGTCCCAACTCCGGCCGTGAAGTTTACTGAGAAACTTTTGAGCGGCGCTGTGTTGTGATAGTTTGAGAATTTCTGAACATACAATTGTGTCTATTGAGCACATCTGTAACAATAGTTTATATTATGTGAATTTCCACAAACCAGTAAGATACAATTTCGATTTTACATAATGCATTGTTTATAATTAGTACCCCATAAAATCAATTATTAATCAGAATTTTATTTACTTTGCTCCAAATCACATTTTTGCTAAAGTTGCTCGAATAAGTTCTTCTTTTTTTATTTCTTTGCTGTAGACTTCTGTGGTCTCTTCTCCAGAGGTTTGCTCCTCCTGTTAGGTGGATTCCTAGCTGTCTTTCCATTTTTAAAAGGTCTTACACGAGAACAAGTCCCGTGAGGCTGGTTATGCAGTGCAGTATAGAAGATTCTGGTGGTGTCCATTTTTTGGCATAAGTGTTTTCTGTCTACTCCATCTTATTATATCCTTAGCCACACATATTTCTCTTATTCTGGTGTTCCTCGGGTAATTTCTTAGTGTCTTGCCTGTTATGATCTTCAGTGTCTTTATCTCAGAGGTCATCAGAACTTGTTTGGTCTTGACTATGCCTGCTCTTACTTCTACGCCATATGTTATATATAGAATAAGTTAATAAGCTAAAATCTAATTAAATAATAAATTTGAGATTTTAAACAGCAAAATACGTTTATTATGTTAATAATATTAACGTTTATGAAACGCATTTAATTTGATGATACGACAAGTTATCATATATTAATATCAATGAAAACGTCATTCTTCTAGTAGTTTTATTATATTTTAGATAGAATGTGATAAAACTCATAGAAGATGGACGATTTCAATCATATTAACTATCTAATATGGAGTTTTTAACAATAAATTAAAAATGTATTTTTCAAATTTAGTTAGTTTGAAATAAGAGTAAAAAAATATTTGTAGAATTTTACTAACGTGTTGAAAAACTCCATTTAAGTATTTTATTTTCCATCAGAGCGAAAACGTTTATTTTTTTCTTAAATGGACATCATTTGAAGCAATTCATAGTAGAAACATATGTAAAGGATATGTGTAAAAGGGGAATATTACCTGTATTCATCTGCTTTTACTGCTAATAGGGCGGTAATTGAGTTTGTACTGAAGTGTGCGCATATTACGGAGAGGTAAAGGCTTTCACATGAGGCCTTTATCAAGGGGCAAATTAAATGCCGCGGAGCACTTTGCCAGAAACTTCCTCTTATGATTTCGTGCATGTTCAATTAGCGAATTTCCAACAAAATTTGTATGGTCCACTTCGTCCATAAATGCTCAAATGTTTGGGGGAATATGGTATCGGCCTTAGGAGCATTTGCTTCCTCGGCACTTGTACAACTTTGAGACAATATTGCTTGGCAAATGAGCGCATTAACTCTGACAAATTGTTCAGTATCACTAAATTATAGATATTTATTAAAACAGGTACGATGTGGGTTAAAATCTTCTCTATGCATCACATGTTTTCGAGCGGAATCATAGTGTATATCAAGAGAAAAATAAAAGTATTGCAGTTCGCAATAACTCAAGTATTGTTTTCATTGGTACGATGATATAATGTTATAAATCCAAGGGATTGGTTTACAGCAAAGTCTATTCATATCTTTGCTGGTTCATAGGATGCCTCTTAAGCCTTTATAATATGGTGATTTCTAGTTGTTTTCTACATATGAAATATATATGTATAACATTAATACTAAAGAAAACGTCTGTTTTTTAGAAATTTAATGATAATTTATGTTTCACCTCTCTAATACATTATCAAATGTTCCCATAAATTATAATAAAACTTCTAGAGAAGAAACGTTTTCATTCGTATTCATTATTTAAAAAGGATTTTTACGTAAGTTTTAAAGTAAGAATATATACAAACAAACAAACAAACCATCAAGCCGTTTCCACCCAGGGGTAGGCAGAGAGAATGGATCGCCACACTACTCTATTCTGAAACACCTCTCAAGCTTCATCCACATTCATACAATAAGTCATATAGGCACTCGATTCTTCCGACTTCGAACATGACCAACCCTTAAAATTTGATCAATTTGGCCATGCCATGTTTTTTTTTATTTAGCTCGATCTCATACTTCATTTACATAGTTAACTTATACTTTCTCAACCATTATTTCTCCGTCCATGCGCTCTATATGTCTGAATCAAGCGATCTTTTCATAATTTTGTTCATAATACCTCCTTACATGACATATATGGAAATGTATTTGAAAATGTTGAAATACCGGTCTGTCTCAAAAGAAAGGTCTACGATATGTGTATACTGCCCATGATGACATACGGACTAGAGACGACAACTTTTACAGCAAAAAGTGTCCACAGGCTCAAGTGTACACAGAGGTTCATGGAAAGACAGATACTTGGTGTGAGCTTGCATGACCGCATAAGAAACGAAGAAATCAGACGCCGCACCAGGGTTGCTGACGTCATGGACCGAGTGGCAAAATTGAAATGGCAATGGGCTGGACACTTGGCTAGACAGGGTGGCAACAGATAAGCACCCAGGATACTCAATTGGAGACCATGGGAGAATAGACGAAGTGTCGGAAGGCCACCGATGAGATGGACCGATGATATTATCAAAAGGGTTGGAAAATCTTGGATGCAATAGGGACAGGATAGAGATGAGTGGAAGAAATTGGAAGAGGCCTATATCCAGCAGTGGAGGGAAGAAGGCTAGCAAAGAAGAAGAATAAGACCTCCTTACGCTCTACATTTCTTCCTTGTATCAGCATTTTAGATTCTGTCGTACATCGTTCTACCACATATTTGTCTTAGGGAACAACAAATATTTGTTAAAAAATGCGATAATTATTATGTTTATAAATAGAAATTAAGTAAATTTGTAAAAAAAATATATATTTCTAAGAAACACTCGATCATAAATAATCAGGTAAAAAAACACTTTCTTACAACAAAGTAATAAATGAGTGACGAGCTGTCCAATATTCAAGTCTGTCAATTTATCCAATTGGTTTCTTGGAACAAGTAATGAATTTCTTCTATTAATGACATTCGCTCACGGAATTTTTATCATTTCATATCGTGGTCTACAGTGTATAGAACGAAGGTTTCGAACACAATTCCAGCGCAATATCGTGTTATTACACGAATAATATGTAAAATATGACAGATGATTGGCAAGCGGCATAACAATAAGGGCTTACATTGTTTCCTCCTATTTATTTCCCGAAAAGGATTTCTAATAATTTATTTATCTCGGAAAATGTGCGAGTTCAACACTGATAACATATTCAAATAAAAGAATGAATTTTTTTGATGATTTATATTAAATGACAACGAAGTGTTTGTAAAACGCTTGTAAAGTTAACGGACCACAAAATCATGAAAGACCGCGCGAAATGTGATATGATAAAAGTAACAAAATTGAAATGTCGATTATATAAGGAAATCACACATCAACGTACGTATATGATTCGTTGCATGAATGTAAATGAGTTCATAGAAATATTTCAGGATATATATTATAAGTATGACAATCCATTTTTTTGTCTTCTCTTTCGGAGAAACAGCTATATGAAATTGTTAATATAATGTTTTTTTTATAAACGTTGTAATGGTACATCATTACGATTTCTTCGGCCACTGTATTCGCCCCAATTCTCCCCAGTTAAGTACCACTTCGAAATTCATTTCCAACTTCTCCTGTTTGCGCCCTGTGAGCCACCGCCGCCTTCCCAATTGGTATCACTGCTTTTTCGGTACTCTATGCTTCGAGGCCAGAAGCCCGCACTTCCCTCTAGTCAGCCATTGCGGGTAGGCCGCCATCTTGTGTTCTTTCGCCAGTGCCCAGTTACCACCACGATGTAGGAGAAACGTTAATCCGTTTGCATCCGGCTGGACCAGCAATGGTTCAGCCTTTCTCCCATCATATCAGGTAGAATACTAATAATAATATCCATATCGAAGACCGCACATTGGTTACACATGTGCGTCATGTGTCCGCGTGTCTGCGATTGATTCCCTCCGCCACGGTCCGAGCCATCCTCTGCTCCCGAAATTGCCGCCCACGTGTTGTCGCACATCATGTCCCGACAACGTGGTTGACCTCACCACCCAGCGGAACTGCGAGGACCACTTCTTCACGCCGCTTCAGACAGCACCAACAGGTTAGGGAACCTCGTGTCTGCCAGGTGACGCTCTACATATTGATTTGCTGACCCACCATCTTCTGGTCAGCGTCGCTGATAACGTCTACGGACGACGTCGCCGGTCGATGTCCTGACGAGCACGCCATCAAGGAATCACCTCAAACAGCCTCTTCATTCTTTCATCATGTGCCTTTTTTTATGTATTCGTACGACATCCCTAGCCTCTGGATTATTGTTATAATGTTAACTAGATAATAAACCTTAATGTATCCCATGTAACTGTCTTTATATTTACACCCGTCCCTGAATCGAATAATATACCGAAAAGAATCTCACGATTACCACCCTGAGGATTAAAAACCATGCTCTCCGTGCTAACCGAGGAGTTACGTTTCAACGTAAAGTACTATGGAATCACTGTGGAATTACATAATGTCGAAATTGTTTATGAATTAAAACAATGTGTTTTTTACAACATTTTTTGAATGTATACAAATACGAGTACTTGTAGACAAATACTAGATTTTACCCATTGCGGGTTATCATTTTAAGGATTAATTGTATCTCAATAGAGACGAAGATGCAAATTGGGAATAGAACAATCTGTTCCCAATTTGCATCTTCGTCTCTATTGAGATACAATTAATCCTTGAAATGATAACCGCAATGGGTAAAATCCAGTATTCGTCTACAATTATTTGTATACATTAAAAACATTTAAAAACAAAAACTGGTCCAAGTTAAAAATAGCATATAAATTGGAGTGACATCTCCAGGCGTTATCTAGCAATACGTTAATGGCGGTAGCCATTCACATTCCTTTAATAAAAAGATCTTCTGCTTAATGCTTAATCCAATCTTCATAGATGGCGCTAGTGACCAGAATGAAATAGAACATGTGAATTGTGGTGTTGCATATTAGCATACGACTTCGTATATACACATACGACATATTAGCATACGACTCGTATATACAACTTCCAAAATTTTTTCAGACATGATGGTCGTAAGAAGGGTGGAATGGGGAATGTTGTATTACATAAAACGTGCGCTTAACCCAACCAATGACAGGCCATAAGTCCTATAAACACCTCAACTACCAGATTCTGTTCCCAATTTGTATCTTCGTCTCTATTGAGATACGAGTACATATAATCCTTGTAAAGTATTTTTTATTTTTATTTTCAGTTAAATTTTCTTTCGATGATAAAGGTATAAAACTATCGAAACAGGTCGAGGTAAATAACCTCCAAAGTTAAAAAAAATGTTTAAATTTGTTAAAAGTTCGTTAAATATACTCGTATAAGATTTTTATTTTGATTTATTCATATGTATTTACATTGTAAATGGTATGTTTAAAAAGTAAATTTACGAAATTCTTGAATTTTTGTGAGAATGTAGTGCCAAGAAATAAGATATGAAAATAAAAATGCAATATTACCATCGCACGCGAGAAGCTCCACACCTAACAAGGCTTCAAAGGATTCATTGTCGAGCAAATCACGCAGTGCGCTTCCATCGGAAACATACAACGTAAGGGTGGAGGTAATCCTCACATACGCTTTATTCATCCTTTTATATTAAATAAGTGTTGTGATGGCTGGAGAAATATATCTGGGGCATTCGTTTCGAGACACGATTGAGGAAAGTCAGTTTATAAATGTGTGAATAACATTTAAAAATAATAATACATAAAACAATAATTAGCTTTTGATATATATTTTAATTTAAGGGAAATTTCAGTCAGTCCAGCAATGGTCTGTTCCAGTTATGGCTTTGTGATCAAGACTTCTTTAAAGTCTCTCTTCCTTACGACAATAAAGTCAATTAGATGCGAGTGTTTGGATCTTGGGTGTTGCATAAGGTCTTTCGCCGGTATTTTGCTGATAGTTCGTATTTGTTATCACAATGTAGGATGGCACATTTTTACTAGCTATTTCTTCTAGCCATTGGCATTGATCTTTTCGAATTCTTCTTTGCCAATTGCCCTTTTCCCGAGATCTGTTTCTCTTCCGATTCTTGCGATAGGAAGACTATATGATAAAGTACAAGGAAGGTGCCTCTGTATGTCGTGTCTCTATAACTATAACACCTGGCGCCATTTGAATCGATAAAAAGAAGGCTAAACTTTTCACCACAATGGCAAGAGAAAAGGAAAAATATGATCCTTTTAGGACCTTATTACAAAATTATTTTACCTTTGACACGATGACGATGAAGAACCTAGAAGCGCATTATATCAAACTAAGCACAAATGAAATAATTTTAGTATCGAGTTTATAAAAATTATATGAAATAAATACTTATAATAATAAAATAAGAGTTCTCATATGTGGGTATAAAGTTATTTTGTAAATCTGCTCATTTGAAGGAAGTTGGCCATAATAAATAATTTTGGTTGTGTATCTATATTAAATTAATTAAAATATTTGAAGTTTGTTATACGAGTAAATCTAAAAATAATTGTCAGAACTGTCTTTTATTTTTTGGAATATATCAAAATAAAACATACAAACCTTAAGTAAAATTATACGATTGATAATTCATCACTCAAGACTTTTTTTTAATTGTGGGTTTTATTTAGTACCAAAGAATGATTGTACTATTTTATTATGCAGTTTCTTTTTTTTATTTCCAAATACAGAGCCCTTTTCTTATTACTCTTTTGTATCCGTTAGTTAAATTGTTGGCAGCTTGAAATAAAAAGTGAGCTTTTATTTATTTCGGGCTAATACAGATACAAAAAACAGACGAAGAAAAGGTACGAGGCGATACATAAGATAAAAAGCAATCCTTCAAACGGCACAGCTCTATCACAATCGTCTTCAATACAGTCTTCCTGTCTATTTTTTTCCGAAGAATGAATAATATAGGAGGTTTAACGCGAAATCCTCAAAACACTTTTTATATAAAGCATCTGAAGAGTGTCATTTGAATATAACACACGTTAAACCTCTAACTACGTATGTTTCCTAGAAAATGAAATGAGATTTATTAAAACTCAATTTCATTGAAATAAATTAAAAACTAATGTATAGAACTTGTTGATGTTGATGAAATTTTACTGAATTTCCCTTTTTACTCGACAATATTTATTATAAGAGAATCTGCGTTTAAACTTAAGCGTGTATCGTAAACAGCATTCACGAAATTTTTAAAATATTGATATTGTATTAGTATAATATTTGTATTGTAGAAAATATGTATTAAGGATACACAGTAATTATTTTTTTCTCTTGAACTAATTTTCCGATATAAATTAAAACAAATTACAACATGCCAAAATAAATATTAGTAACTGTTGAGTTTTATCGATGCATATAATATATGCCTTGTATTATTATACCGTAATTAAAATGCCTTGTCATTGTCTGAGAATTGTTTAAAAGCTAATCATTTTTCCTCCTCATTGTTCACAAAATATAAGAAAATGACAATTCACAGCGGATTTTTGGTTCCAACTTTTACGCAAGGAAGCGAAGCATGGAAATGGCTGAAGAAGGATGGGAACAGAAAAATACAGTAGAGATGAGGTTCCTTAGACTCATGCGTGATAGAGCGATCTATGAAGTTCAAATGCTGATATAAAAAAGGAATGGAAAGCGGAAGAAAGTATTATTAATAAAATTATAAAAATGATCACTGCATTGGTTCGGATATATGAAAACGGTTCGGATATACGCAACGGACGATTAAAAAATGTTTAAGAAATATTACGTTAACGATGTTATTGCAGTACGGAATCGAGGCAGACCGGGTACATCAATGTGGAGAAAGCTATAGAAGCATGTTAGGTGGTGTAGCGATCCATTCTAATGGCGTGATAATTGGTTGTTGTTGTTGTATTATACACGAAAACTTAGTTCAAATTGAGATTTATAGTTAAATTTATAAAATCAAACTTGTTTCATAATACATGTTTAGATTAATTTCACTTGATTTTAAGATTTTGACCGGTTTCTACAGCGAGCTGCCGATGAAGCCATTAAATCAAGTGGAAATAAACTATGTGTCCATTTTTAAATACAGAAATTGTTATTATAAATATACATTTTTATTATTTACAGTGAACTTCTACCGAGAAATTTCAAACATTAATATTTTTGTCAGTTTCTCTCATTTATTTTAATCCTTGATTTTTTTTTCAATTTCAGCCGGAGGAGTTGCTTCCATCGGGCACTGTTCTTTTATTTATTTTCCTAGAAGAACTATCGCGAATAGTTCTTAGTGGATGTCAGTCGGGAGTGTTTGTTATCCGGGCGGGGCGGTAAGCGAGGGGCGACCTTTTTTAAAATAGTATGCCGGGGAAGTTAAAGGGTAGCGCATTTGATTGGTATTGGTTCGGCGACTTCTCTGTCGTAAATATGTACAATTCATGTAACTTGTTTCGAGTTATTAATGGAACGTAAATAAGCCGTTATTAGTTTGTTATTGAATATATGAAAGGATTTTTATTGCCTCATTTACAAGGGTATGATTTTTCTTTATTTATGATATTTAAACACGTAAAAAAAGAGTAACGACACCTTGTAATTTATGCTTAGATAGGATTAAAGTAAATTAAAAACTAACTAACTAACTAACCATCACGCCGTCTCCCCGGAGGGGTAGGCAGAAAGAATGGAACGCCACACTGTTCTGTATACTTACTTCTCTCGCTTCCTCTACATTCATACATCTTGTCATGCATGCACGTCGATTTCTCCGACTCCTCACGTGACCGACATTTAATATTTGATTGATTTGATCGTGCTACGTTTTCCTCGGCCTTCCTCTATTTCTAGCTTCATTCACGCCGTTTACATATACCTTCTTTACCATTCTGTCTTCACTCATTCTTTCCATGTGTCCAAACCATCTTAATGACCCTTTCCTTATTTTGTTCATAACACTTTCATTCGCACCACATTCACTTCTTATACTTGCATTTGTCACTCTATTATATACAGATTTGCCACACATTCGTCTTAGAGATCTCATTTCTACTGCATTTATTCTACTTTCATCCTTCTTTTGCCAGTTCCATGCTTCACTTCCATACATAAGGGTCGGCACAAGAACACCATTGTGCACTGCCATCTAAAAAACATAATTATATTAAAACCAGTATTGTGTAAAATATGTGTATTTTCTATGAAAAACCGATTTATCTCGTGTTAAAAAAAAAGTTTCTTTTGATACTATCATGAAACTTTTTGTGTTTAAAAACATAGTTCATATTTATATTTAATTGCCATACTGCCGTTAAAAATTAAAGCAAACAGTATTTTTTAATATCGAAAACAATGACTATGAACACGAGCGAACGTATTATTGTAACTCACCCCAAGTTGACGAAATAAGATGTTATTTTTTTTAATATGATATTTTTCTTCTTCTTTTAAATGTGCCATGCCAGGTCTTCCCGACGTCGGCTTTCACTCTGGTGAGGGCTTCTCTGTCCTGTGCTAGCCAGAATAACTCCCCCACCCTTTGGACTAGTATTTAAAAAAAGTATAAACGTGGCACGATCAAATAAATCAAATATTGTACTCGTATGTCGGCCATGTGAGGAGTCAGAGAAATCGACGCGCGTGCATGACACGATGTATGAATGTTGAGGAAGCGAGAGAAATATGTCAGAAAAGAAAGGTGTGGCAGTCCATTATTTCTGCCTACCCCTTCGGGGAGACGGCGTGATGGTTAGTTAGTTAGTTAGTTATTATAATTTTAACCGATTCGACGATAAATCGACGGGATCCATAAATTTATTTTGCGGGATTCCTGGAATTATTAAAATATAAATTATGTTATTTTTAATGTATAATATTAACTTGATTTGCATGAATCTCATTTTCACATATTAATTCATAATTAATTTATCAAAAACTTTATGGGCGCTTTTCTTACTTATTTACTCCTTGAAGTTTGTTACGGAATTATGATACATTTTGAATGATCAGGTAGTAATAAGTATGAAGTGTACACTTCCAGTTTTCTCATTATCCGCAGGTTTCAGATGAGTCGCGAGAGGGGGCGGCAGCGCCAGAGGGCGGCCGGAGGATGCGAGTCAGTAGCGCGCGCGTCGCCGGCAAGGCTGCACGTGTGTCGGGCGCTGAGCGACGGTCGCACGTGGGTCCCTACTGAAACATCGACGCAATGACACTAATACCCCGCCAATGACTTTGTAAAGTGAACAAAACATGTTACTGCTCGGAATGACTGATGGATGTACAGTGAAACATTGACTTGAGTCGGAATTATTTCAGGATTGAAAGTTTACCAAAGTAAGAAAACAAATTTAAACACAGATTTATAGAATAGTTTTGTGTGGCAGTTGATGTTTATTATTTTTCGATGTCACAGCAAACTTTAATTTTATTTTTGATATTATGTATGCAATGATTTTTTAGATGGTAAATTTATTATTTTAAACTTAGGCAATATTTGTTATTGTATGTACAATTAGAATGTTAAAAGTTTACAACTTTATGAACATGTCGAAAATATGCACTTGGCAAGAAGAAACTTTTATTAATTTAAACAAAAATGGTTATTATGTTTTTATATTCATTGTAATATTTCTAAATACACATTATTATTTAATTATTCAAATAAACAATTAACACGCTTAAGTCTTTATCGCATTTAAGATATTTAAGTTAAAATATTTCAGCCGTCGTTTATATGATATTTTTTTTATAAAGTAAGCAATTCCCAACTTTTTCAAAAATACATTTAATTAAATCAATAAATAATATATGTCTAAAAATCGATAAAAAAAATGTGTCATAAACTCAATAAACTCATACCTAATTAAATTTGATGTAATGTGTTAAGAAAAAAAAATGCAGATTAGAAGTTTCGAAAACAAAAAATATATTTTTTGTGAAAAATGTGAATGAATAGAAGAGAAAGTATCAAATATTAAATTTTCTTTCTGCACATGTTAAATTCATAAGAAAATGATTAATCCGAATCAATCTTTCTTAATAGATTTACGGATATGAATTCTGTCCATATACTCGTATTCCTTACCTACCACATTTCTGATGCATTACTTGAAAGTCTTCAAGCAGGAACCCAGAATTTGCGAACTTTTTCTAACTTATATACAACTTAAACAGTATTTTCGAAAGTTCGGTTTTTTCGAACTTTTTTTATTGGGAACATGTATCTGATGATTGATCGATGGTAAATAAGCTTCAGACTATTTTTTTAAATTATATCAACTCAATATTTCCAGAACTTAATATCCAATTACAGCTTTTATATACTCGTATAAAAAAAAACATTTTTTTCTAATCTTCAACCTTTAAGCGAAAAAATGCATATAGATACAAAAAGTGAAAAAAATATGCAGATATGGTCTATTAAATAAAAATTCAATTTTATAATCCAATAACTCCTTAACTTAATAAATTTATGGAATATTTTATCCCGATTTGAAAAGTCTTTTTTGTTATACCATGTTTATTCGAATTAAAAGCATGAGTATCAGATTATTTTTAATAAAAAAAAAATAGAATAACGTTTTGATTTATGGTACATCATACGAAATCTTCTTTGCTTAAAATATATAAAACGAATGTATAATTATTACAAAAATCATATAAAACAAAAAACGTTGGGAATAAGCATGGTCTATTCTCCAAAATTAAACTAAAATTCCAGAGGATAAGCCAAGCGTTCATTTTCATTTTTACCATCGCAAGAACGTCATAATTTCGATATTTAAAATTGTTGAAATTCCTAAATTTATTATTGTGAACCTAATGTATACCATTTTAGATTAACAAGTTTATTCTATTGTTTCAATGAAATGACATATAGAAGTAGAGCACGTCATAGACCGCCGTATTATTAGTCCTGTACGGCCGGCAATCAGGCGAACTTGTCGCCGCTGTAACGCAACTCCGGTAGATGCGTGCCGGCGACACGGTGAATTTATAGACCCTCCATATAAACATTTTTTATATGGCAGGAAGCGCGGTTAGGCCTATTCAGTGTTTGGAGTGAAATAATCGCCTACATATTATGACCGTTTTCCGCGATAAGGGCGCCATCCAGTGAAGGCGCCGGATTTTTATAACGGCCACTTCCTACACGGTATATTTAATAGAATTTTGTTTGAAAGGAAATAAACAAATTCAAATTATTTAAAAATCTTTTGGCTTAAAAAAAATTACTTAACGAAACTCGGACCCACAGTTCTTTCCGTGTAGGCGGATTGCTTTAAGTTATTGCAAATTTTAACTACAGACAGATTAAGCGAGAGTATTTGCAAAAAAAATTGCTGCATGCGCTTTTACGAAATAACATAATACTCGTAAAATGCTTATTTCTTCTATATACGCCATACATTGTGCTATTACGATGCTTTATTTCTCTTTTTCTTTTTTATGTACTTTGTATATACATCACTAATATTAAAAAAATAAAATTACACAGACATGTTTCGGACAACCAGTCCTTCTTCAGTGATACATTTTATAAAGATACATTATAAATATATTATAAAATTGTTAACATGATCTGACAGATCTTATAATATAAAGATTTATTTTGGAACGTTTATGCTTTTGTTATTACAAATATTATGATTCAATTTAAAATTTAAAATAATAATTTGAAGTTCTTATCGGGGTTCAGGTAATTACTTACAACAAAGGAAATAAATCAAAGATTGGACTTGACGTTAAAATAATTAGATTTTTAATAATATTTTCTATAATGAATATTTATAATATGTATCACTGAAGAAGGACTGGTTATCTGAAACATGTCTGTGTAATTTTATTTTTTTAATATAAGTGTTGTATATACAAAGTATATAAAAAAGAAAAAGATAAATAAAAATGCTTATTATTTCTTGAACAATGGTGTAAAACTCCATATAAAATATTATATTTAATGTTCATGAAGACGATGCGTGGACAATGACAGCGAAATCCGAGGCGCGACTGGATACTTTTGAGAGAAGGGTGCTGCGCAGAATTCTGGGACCTGTGAATGACGGTGAAGGCTGGAGAGTGCGGCATAATGACGAGCTGTACTATATTTACAGAGCTTCCAGTCTCTCCACACAGGTCAGAGTGAATAGACTGAGATGGGCCAGTCACGTGCAGAGGATGCCGGCATCGCGAACCCCAAAAAGATTGCTGGAGTGGCACCCAGGTGGTAGAAGACCAGTTAGATGACCAAGGCTGCGATTGGAGGGTCGTAGCGGAGGACAGGAGGAGTTGGAGGCGAAGAATACCGGAGGCTAAGGCTCGATATGGGCTCTAGGGCCATCGAAGAAGTTGATGAAGAAGTTTGTTTTCTAGAAGAAGTTTCATTATTTTTTTGGGAATCAGTAACATATTTCTCATGCGTTCCTAGTATTATGCTGTATAAATATAATATTTTACCTGTATTAAATAGATGACTTAACATTTATATTGTTTGTAATGTCTGATGAGTTGATAAAGAGTTTTGATTTGATTTGATTTGATGTTTCGCCGTGCTAGTGCATTATTTTAAATAAAATGTTGATAACAGTTTAAAACTTTTGGTTATCTCGTAACAAAGTAATGCACGTCTCTCACATAAAATTGAATACGACAGGCGTTTTCAATAGATAATATATGAAATTGTATTAAACTCAAATATTTAATTTATATTTTAGTACAAATTAGTATAATATTACACATGCATTCAAAGTCCTCGGATACTCTAATACATTTTAAAAGATTCTTCTTTATCCGATACCGTGTCAGGTCCCCCCAACGTTGCCAATCACTGCAGCAAAGGCATCTCTGTCTTGCGCCACTTGGAACAGGTTCAGGTCTCGGGTCATTCTGTTAAAATCTTTTATGTTCCGCGGCCCGGAACAACTGCTTTCTACCAACTCCCCGACGTCCCTCTACTTTACCCATTAATATCAGTCGAAGTAGGTGGTATTTTAAAAAAATATTAAGGGTCGTTTTTATTAATACAAAATTGTAAAATAACTTTCACCTAGAATATTTTTTTAGTGCCGCTACTGTTTGGAGTTATTCCGGTTATGCACCAAGTGGGTGAGTTTCAGTTTTACGAATGAGCGATTTAGTATTAAAATAAGCCCACGTATATTATTTCATAACTCCATAAACTATACGAATGCACCATAAAAGAATAACAAAATATACAATATTTCCCCTTAATAAAAAATATTATGAAGGTACACATATATATTTCAATCGTAGCAGTTGGTAATACTGAGATCTCTTACGATTTTGACTTTGTTTCGGTGTATATTTGATATTATTAAAAAAAATCTGCATTGGAAACAAAACAACTTTATTCAGATGTAAATTCTACATATTTTCAATAGATTTTGATTTAGTTAGCAGTATTTTGAAAATGTGAACAGATCCGATGGTCTAATATATTCTATATTATTTTGTAAATGTCTCAGTTATTTAAAATAGTATTGTTTAGTGCTGTGATTCTCAACGGCGGCAGCGCCCTTTTGTGGGCGTTTTGGAGGTCTGCCGGGGCGTTTTTGAAATTTTAGCATAGTGGGCATTGTGTCAATATAGAAAAATAAGCTCGTTCGCGAACTGCACACATATACACTTTTACACATTCTTTAGGAGCTCTGATTTTATAAGTTCTGTTAAATTAATTACATTTCATTTATACTTCTCACCTTTTTTATTTGTAGAAGGTAACCAATTGGATAAAATACGTACATAGATAGAGAGTAGTGCAAATTTCGAAAAGATAATTTTACTGACGTAAAGAGGGCAAATCTTTCAATACTCTCAAAAAACACTGGTTTAGTGCATACCGATAATAAGTGATAACATATTCAATTCTTGTAATATCTCAGGGTTTTAATCATAGAAAGTCGATAGAACGCTTGGCTTCTGATCCAGGGGACTTGGGTTCGAGCCTGGACACGACCAGATTCCTTCATCATAATAATGAGCTATTTTCTGCTCACATTGAAGATTGTAAAATAAATTCTAATATCACTGATTGAAATTTTTGGTATTAGTCTTACAAAAAAAAAAAAAAAAATTATTACTGCTAAAATTTATAGTACTGCTATAATATCACATTTTATTTTTATTCACTAAGTGTCGCGACAGCTGTTTCGCCAAACCGATGTTGGCATCATCAAACTCTGAGATTATTGTAACACCTGATGATGCCAACATTGGTTGGCCAAACAGCTGTCGCAATACTCTCAGTGAATAAAAATAAATTGTGATATCATAACAGTGTTATAAATTTTAACAGTAATAATGTTGAAGTATCATAGTGTTTCGGCCAAAACAATAGAATTAACAAAACTATTATTGATTAACACTGCAAAATTCAACATTGACATTTTTTTTATCAATTTAAATACAGTTTTTTTTACTTTTGAGTTATTTTTTTGCCATGTTTTAAAGTTTTTTTTACTTTCATTATCTGGAAGACAATATAAACTGATAAAAAATATGTGTGATAAAATACAAGAACGGAAGCATAAAATATATGCATATTTAAAGAACAAAGGAAAGAACAATAACCAGCGGTAAATTGGTTGATATTTATATATTGAAAATATATATTGAATGACGTATAGTGGCGTCGAAAGAAATGTTGGTGTGGGTAACAAAGTCAATGGAGCCTTAAAAATAGTTATTGTAATAAAGGATTTATCAATGAAAGCGAATATGGCCGTTTACAGTGGAGTTCTGGTCAGAAGAAGGATGAGAGCAGAATAAATGCGGTAGTGATGAGGTCCCTTAGACGCATGTGTGATAGAAAGATGTACGATAGAATTTTAAATACTGATATATAAGAAAGGAGTGTAGAGCGGAAGAAAGTATAATGAACAAAATTATGAAATAATCGCTGTGTTGGTTCGGACATATGGAGCGCATGGATGGAGAAAGAATGGTCAAGAAAGTATAAGTTAACGATGTAAATGGATCACGGAGTCGAAGTTCACCGAGGAAAACATGTAATGATCAAATTAATCAAATTTTAAAGGTTGGTCATGTTAGAGAGGTGTGTTAGAATAGAGTGGTATGGCGGTCCATTTTTTCTGCCTACCCCTGCGGGAAAACGGCTTAACAGTTTTTTGTTGTTGTTTTAAATGTGATTTTTCGATGATTTATTACACTAAAGCTTACCAAAGAAACTGTAAATAGTTTAAAACATGAAGTAGATGGTTATGGCACCCGTTAAAGGTATAAAATACGAGTAATTACATCTCGTAAAATATAATAATTAACAACAATTGCAAATGTGCTACTCGTAAAAAGTTTTTTGTTATGGTATTTAAATAGAATTTCAATTATTTGCAAAACTGAATTTGCTAGTTTTATAAGGGCTTACTGTCAAATGAATGGTCGAAGTAAAATAGACACTTAGTACCAAAAAAATAAACTTTGTATGAAGTTTCGTTGTATTTGTCATACAGAGCGACACTGCATACTTATTTTTTGTGTATTTCCTTGGTACTCAGTGCCGAACATTCAATTGTTTTAAAATATGTTAAAAATACGAAAATGTTAATGATAAGCTATCTTGGTTAATTTTTTTTAATCTAACCTTATAACAGGTCCTTAGTAAAATGAACGGTTCTGTGTCAGCCTTAAAAAGGAAAAAAATATAACGTATTATATTGGTTAAAGAAAATGGAAAAGAAACGTTTTCCAAAAGTTTTTTTGTAATCCAAGCCTCAACTCTTTACTTAATTATACTTTTAAAGTGAAAAATCTAATTTGATGGCCGCCTAGCAGGTTGTGGTGAAGGTATCCTGAAGATTTTAATAAAAATTTCAACCCTACTTTGCTTAAAATCTTAATTTCGGAACGAGTGGAAAGCATAATAGATATTGGTTTTTGGATTCCATAAAATGTGGTCTATTTGATACTCCTTACTATCCTATGGAAGTAGCGATGTCGATAAAGATCTTATATAGCTAATATTTTTTGTTTAATTATAATAAGTTTCTACATTTATTATTATTTGAAAAATAAAATTTCCTCACGTTTTACTACAAAATGTATTTAAAAAATTCCAATGATAAAGACAAATCATGTTTTTGAATTTTGTTTGGTTTAAAATAACTACTTTTTCAAAATATAACATGTAAATATTTTTTTAATAGGGATGATTTGATAAAAGTCTTTTTGTAATAATTATCAATCAGATATTTTTACATTATATCATTATTTTTAAGGATAATTTTTCTAAGGCCCTGTATTGATCTATGAGTGAAATAGCTTTTCTTCACTTATGCAGCCCCAATCTGGGGCTATGTAGCTTCGAGTCACATACAAAAAATCCAAATCCTGCAAAATAAGGCTATCCGTTTATCGCTTGGTGCGCCTTCATGGACCAGGATTACACAACTGCACCTAGAATCGGGAATCCTGATGATAGATGAATTCATTCTGAAACTTGCCGAACGTTTTTACAAAGGACTCCCTTCACATCCCAACCCCACAATAAAAGACCTCTCTAATTACGACTCAAACACTGCCAGCCGCTACAAGCGCCCAAAATCGATTCTCCTTCAGAGGAACACTCCGGGCCACACAAATCATGCCCCCGAATAAACTAACAACCCACCAAATCACCTTCCAACAATGTTCCCATCAGACGTAAGAGAAATACCCACATGAGCTGAACCTCTGTAAGCCAGAAGATCCAAGTCCAAGTCCAAGTGAAATAGCTAAATATCAAAATCAGACAACCAACAGTCGATTTTCATTTGCTTATTCTAATTCTGGTTTTTCGAGTTTTTTCTCACTAGTTCCCTGCAAATAAACACAAAGTAAAATAAAAATCTCAAGGTATTTGAAAACATATAATATTTTGAAATTTGTTCCGAATAATTAGTCCTATTTATTATATTTTTTTAAAGCATGGTGTTTTAACAAAAACGAACAGTACCCAAAATAAAAAAAATACCATATCTGTTTAACAAAAACGTATCAATAATTTGGTTAAATTTATAAAAAAGTGAACAAGTATGTAAGTTACATGTTTTGTTTCATTATTTCAAAAAAAGAAATAAAATGAAAAACGCATGATTTTTTAATGGAACGTATGTCTATTGATTTATTAATAAAGTATTTATATACATTTTAATATATTTTTCCAACCATGAGTTATATTTTATGTATGAGTAGTTATACACTCATGAGTGATAGTTAATACATTTCGGGAAAATGATACAAACTTATAGTTTTCAAATAAAGAAAGCTTATTTAAAATTTTGTCGAGATAAAAAAAAACGATTTAAGAGAAAATGGTGTTTTATATAGTCATATGAATGCATAAAATAGTCCGGCTGTACGTTAATTTCTAATAGCGTTCAGAATAATTTATTTTCAGCTCATAAACAATACGTTATTTCTGAAAGCGCACTTTACATATAAAACGAATATATTATACTTATCTTTGGTGAACAAAGAAGTTTTATTGTACAATAGCCACTGTGCAAGGACATTTAATTCATAAAATTAATATTATCACTGCCTAGATCTTGTACAGCGCAAGTAAAACATTGTATAACTAAAACGCGACTCATTAAAATAAGAGCCCGTATAAAAAACGATACAGAATAAAAGCACAGTTTTAGATTACGCGGAAAATAATTAGGTCTTTTTACAAACGGTCTTTTAACTACTTGACAACTTGTTGTCCCATGTCCAGGCCTATAATCCGTCCAGTGATTATGACCGAAGCGCCATACTGGCCTTTATCGATTATTTAATCGCGTTATAACTGTTTTTTTTCTCTCTCTGGAAACGACAGCTTGCGTGTTATGTTATTTTTATACTTGCTATGTATACCAATTACCGCACTCTTAATTAAAATAAAGATTGTTAAGCATTTTCGATAACAATTGATTAGCATGAAATATTAATATATAATAAAAAATTATATATCTAGAATTAATCGCATTTGTATTTTTCCACATTACGTCGATTCACGATTTTTTTTGTAGACAATTTAAGACATCATTCAGTCCATTACACCAAGAGAAGTTTTTTCTTTTCACTAACCTTCCAGTTCTCTTTTAAGTCACGAGGTGAAGTGAAGAAGTCTATCTAGAGAATTATGATTCGAATTAAATCTGTACCGGAGAGCTATAAAGTCTTTAGTGAATTTTGAGAGCTATAAAGCCTTAAATGAGTTATGTACATATTACGTTATTTTCGTCACAGTATCCCGTATTTTGAACAGAATATCCAGCACATAGTATAAAATATTGTAATAAGTAACCGTTAAGATAGAATATTGTCCAGAATGCACTAAAAAAATATTATGAACATCTGACATTACCATCATAACTCATTTTCGTCGAAAATTTACTTGTGACTTTATAGTCCCCAGGTATAGAAATATCTCATGCCTCATGGACACTCCATAAAAGCTTTACATTCGAATAATTATATCTCATTGGAAGAAATATATATATAATATATATATTTGTTTAAATTTATCTATATACTTTCATATTTGTTGCTTATTAGTAGCACTGTGTATATATTGTATAATACATAATATAATAAGAAATAAACTTAGTTATTGGTTTATTTATTCAGATTTTTTATTATTATATTATAATATTATACTAATAGTAGTTATCCCTTGAGTGTTCGCTATTTTATTTCAAAATGTTTGATAATACCTTAAAAAGGCGAAACATGTCATTCGCACAAAATATGATAAAACTTCTGGAAAAACACGTTTATTTTTTGTATTAATTATATTTTCATTTTATTAAGGAGTTTTACATCATTGTTAAAGAAACACAATAATTCTTTCTTCTATATTCCCCTGCACTTTATGTTGTGGTTTCACATTTGAGTAAATCCAGATATCTTTCATAACGCGATTACTTTCATGTCTTATTAAAAATGTAATGAAAAGATGGTGTACGTAAAATCCCATTATATTAAACATAAAACAACATACCATTTGAAAGGAATAATACATCCTTAGTTCCTCTCAGATATTTTATTTAACGTTATAAAAATAATCTCTGGAAAAGTAAAGCCGAGGGTTCGCCCATAAACCTGTACAGTACACGACTTACGCGATCTTCGGCAGTTTTTTGTCTATTGTAATATTATACCCCGTACCTTCCTTCAAGGTATGTTTTTTACGGCGACAGGTTAGGGCTAAAGAACAGACATTTTCATAAAGCGCCTAAACCCGAGCCCTCGGAGAGATGAAAGCCGGCAGGGCTCAATGAGCCGACAATCATTTGACCTTTTGACCATTGAGTCGTCCGCAAAAGACCGATTTATCGGAATATTCGAAAAGGTCCTCTATAATCAGTGTATACCCGAAAAGACTTCATTCGATATCAGTTCGTTACCTTATGAGGCTTAAAAGTACATAATTCACGAATCGCTTACGGGGAGTAATGAAAATTATAACCTTTGCGGTTTGTTACGGATACAGCGCTAATAAGACCTGAAAAGTTTGACCACCGGTTTAAATTTTGGCAAATTGTATGGAACTCATTTCGCCTAACGCTAAAATCCCCGTAGCGTTTGAATGAGTTTAATTCACATTTCGTGTAACGAACAATAAGACCGAAAGTTCGCCGAGTTACGGTGTCCGCCGCACTGTTTGTTTAGCAGAGGAATTCTTCAGTACATGAAAGGTTACCTACTTTCTTTACTACTTGTCAACTAACCGCAACAGACTCTATGGAGTGATGGGTAAATGATGAACAGTAATAAGGTCGGCCCAGATAATTAATTAGAAAACGCTTTGTTCCAAATAACTTCAAAATATTTGCGCTTAATAGTCTTCATTTAACATAGACTTTTCTTTATTGCGATGTGCCTTTGTATTTATGTTTAATTGTATTAGAAAAGGTAGGTGTATATTATGGCGGACATAATGAAAACATTGTTCTACTTCACAGCGTCTTCCTATACAGGAAAACATTCCCATTGCTTTGCTTTGTTTAGTTCCGTTCTAAAACATTTATTCAGTAATTTTGTTAAAAGATCCCTTAAAAAACGCCGGGGATTTAGGATAAAATTCGCAGTGACAGTAAATAAAAACTTCGTTGATGAGAAAGGAAGGACGTGGATAGAAGGAAGTAGAGTAATGACAAAAGAACGGAAGGATGCCGTCAAAGAATAGAAGAAGTATAAGACATCTTAAAGCAATTTCGTTACCTTAAATCTTTTGATACCTTTGCCTGATCGTCACATAAATTGAGATTTCGCCAGAATGTGAAGAATTCGCCATTGAAAGGATGAAGAATACTACACAGAAGTCACGAAAAGAGTAACCGCATGACGAATGTTAATGGATATCACTCTTCAGATTATAACCATTGTATACCGAAAGTAATAATATTTGACGTATTTAAATGACTTGACAAATGAAAAGAAAAAAAAAACTTTTAAGGTTTTGACCATACTTTAAAATACTTTTTTTTATCTCGTGCTTCGCTGGGATTGGATTGAAATAAATATTTGATTAAAATTTGCTTATAGTATTCACAAGTATTACATAGTATGAAGATGTTATTTCATTGATTTTATATTCTATATTCGCTTTCAGTTTGTGTTATGCATTTAATTTTTTCCACTCTTCACAAACATGGTTCGAGACACAGATTTCCTTCCTCAGTATAAAACTTTTAACAATAAAATGAGACAATATCGTTTTATTTATAATTAGTTGAAGGTACGGGGGAGGGAGTTAAATCTAGAAAGGTGTGAATGTTTTTAAAAAGTACCTATTAATATAAAAATATTATTATCAATATAATATTTAAGTGCTTGTTAATGTAAATTAAACATTATTTAAAAACGTATTATTATATTATAGTATTGAAGGTAATACTGAGGACATTAACTAAGATATTGACAAATAAAGTAATTATAAACTTTAAATATAAAGTAATTATACACTTTAAATATTAGAGAGAATAAACTAAACATAAAATCAGAGAATACATATGAAAAAAAGAATATAAAATGAAGGGAAGAAAGAGGGCTAAGAGAAAGTGTGCGCGAGGATGCATAGAATGTTAGAACGGGGAGTCATGGTCATTAGGGAAAAAAATATGGAATTCCATAATTCCAAAAAAATTCTCTAATGATCATGACTCACCTTTATAACATCCTATTCGTCCTCGCGCATACTTTCTCCTACCCCTCTTTCTCCCTTCCATTTTATTTTTATTTTTTCATATGTTGTTCTCTGATTTCATGTTTAGTATATTCTCTCACCCTAACGAAGCTCCGGCAGGAGCGCCACCAGTTGGTGTTCACAAATAAAGTGGTTTAGATACAAATAATAAAAGTGTATTCTTATTTTATTTAATAATTAATTGCTTCATACGAAAAGTTAAAGATATTGTCATTTTGAATAATTATTTAAAACACTACAGCGCAATCCAAATCAATGCAAAGCTTAAAATATGTGATTTTTGATGTTAAAAACAACATATTTCCATGACTTTAATGTACATAAGGCGTGAATGTTTAGGTTTCTAGTCTATCAAATAATAAGATTTTTTTCGTTCTTGTATGTAGATAAATAATGGATGCAGATTAAAATAGAGAAGGCGACAGTTGTAAACAGTAAGAGTGCTCCTACTTTTTGCCAAAAAATCGACATCTTCAACATTGACTAAGTTTTAAGAATAATGTTGACAGAACATGCACTGAGCACGAACCAGAATTAAGCTTTATGAAAATTTTCAATGACCAGATGAAAAGGATAGGTAATAAGGGGTTTTATGAAATAAAGTATTATTAATCGTCTTACGAAGCAATTAAAAATTTAATACAAAATTTTAATAAAAAAAATTAAAATGATTTACAAGATTACATATTTAATTAAAAACAGCAATCCCATCATTTTTCAATAAAACACATTCAAGTAACAAAACGAAAGAGAGTTAGTGATACAAAATAAATTCCACGCCTTACAATCGGACACATTTCATAGATTTCTATCAGAGAATGGAACAAGAAGAGCAGTGAGATGAGATGAACACCTCGAAAGGGAGTCGGGAGGGCTTTACTTGAACGGATAAGAGACGAAGACATTAGGGAGTCCTTAAATACAGCCCCTACGGAGAAAATCAATAAATCCCAGCTGCAGTGACTTGTGTAATAAAAGGAATTCCAGTGCAAATTTACAAACTGATCAATACTGAGATATCCTCTTAAACAAGAACTTGCAATCGACATTAAATGGAAGTGGTAAATGGCGATTAAAACGATTATTTGTGATTGAAAAGTATATAAAATTGATTTCCGTAATAAAATTGGATCACTGAGTAAATAATAAGGCATATTTTAATTTCAAATATTTTAATAAATACAATATTTCAAAGCAGTCGTTTTTTTCGAGGAGAAGAAGAAAAATAAGTGTAGGTATATAAATACACCCGCGTATTGTAATGCAAAGTCGTGTCAAAATTTCCAAGCAATTGGTAAATAATAAAATATCAAAGCATTCGTTTTTTTCCAAAAGAAGAAGAAGAAACAGAAAGTACATAAAAACACCCACTAATTTAATGCAACATTCTATCAAAATTTCGAAGCAATCGGTAAATAAAAAAAATTCAGAGCAATCGTTTTTCTTTAAAAGAAGATGAAGAAGATTGGATTTCATTCAAACTACTCTTAAAACCTTTCCGAAACAAATAATATCAAACTGTGAAATTTTCAGCGAAATCCAGCGAAATTTAATATTAACAAAAATACATTCGACATTGTAAGCTTTCGAAAAAAAATATGCTCCAAGATCTTTCTATTTCCAAAAAGTATAATTAATTTATTAACTTGGACACGTTAAAATAAAACTGAGCTTTCTTGCGTACGTTAAAATGACTCCACATAACGTTGTTGTACCAAGGAAATAATATAACCATCTTTAATGCTATCATCAAATCTTTCTCAGCGGATACACCACGGCGATATAAACAGGCAGCAGTAAAATATAAGTGTCTCTACGTGGGTCATAAATGTATTTGTTTCCCGCCGAACTTTACCATAAATACTCAAAAGTGCCGCAAATGAAAAGTTACTTTTTATATTGATCCGTCCTTATCCGCCGATGTTCGTAAAATCATAATAACGCTGTAGCGACTGCTGTAAACCTACTTGACGCTTTTCCAAAAATTGAAATAGGAATTGTCATTTTGTTTTGGCATACGTCATTTCATCTGCCGAAGAGTGGAAGGGAATTTCATAAGGTAACTCCGTCCTTTCTTCTCTTCTAAAGGTTATCTGTTTCTGTTTTCGTAATAACATTTTATTCTGAAAATACGTCTCGGAATTTTTTCGTAGAGAAACGACTTCAATCAAAATAGACAATTTTACATAAAAAAACATATTTGCTATACATGATTAAATAATCGTGGATACGTTTTGGAAAAATAAAAACATTCTCTTTTGTTACTCTCTGCTTTTTACTTTATTTTATTACTATCTTGCCAATAATAAAACAAATCATTAAATAATGCGATAATAATTCAAACATTTGAATGCAGTTCAATGAAAAAAATATGAATGTAACTAGATACACAATGCTTTACTGATTGTAATGATTTGAAGAATCTATAAGTTGATAATATTTATTTATGTTAATACGGTGGCCATTAAAATTTCTGTTCTTTTCTTTTATAAATAGCACAGAGATACGAAGAATATCGAGAATAAAGCATGTTGTCTAAAGGGCTCGTGGCTTATGTGATATGACTGAGAGACCAAAGTTGAACTAGAAGGGCAGTGGAATAGAGACCTCGCGAAGAAAGAAGAAGTAAAGAGAGTCCCTCTTCAAGATTGTCTGATGATATCAGGAAAATATACAAACATTGGAGAGGTTCAAAATTGAAGCTTTCAAAATGTCGTGCTGGCGACGAATGCAGCGTATACCCTGGACGGAAATAATAATAAACCAGTCAATCATTGACCAGTTGGGTATCAAGGCAAGACTCTCGTAGATTTACTCTCAGAGAGTTGAAATATTTTGGACACATAGCCGGGAGAGATCAGGACAACCTTGAAAAGCTCATCATCATGAGCAAAGTGAAGGGAAGGCGACCACAAAGACGACCACCGAGCCCCTGGTCCAATCAAATCGGCGATCTGACTGGTCTCTCATTAGCTGCGGCCTGGATGGCGTACCATGATCAATAGTTTACAGGATGGACACGACCCTCAATCATGAGGAATACGACTGAGAAGAAGATAACGAAAATTGCTAGTGAGAGATATATGGAAAATTGATGCCGAAAGCGTGTGTGGAGATATATAGGGTAGGCTTATGTTCAGAAGTGGACGACATCGGCTGAATTAGTAAATAGTTTTTTTTCTTTCTATTTTATGCGATTGAGGGTATTATTGAGTGTAATCAAATGTCTTTGTGCATCTTGCACAAACAGTCTTATTATAAATTTCGCAATTCGATTTTTGTTACCTTTTACATTTGTAGTCATAATTATTTAATTCATTAAATGAATTGCAATTTGTATTATTAGAATCTTTCATATCGAAAATATATTAAAATAATAATTTGCGTTTTGCATTTCTTCAGATAATTTAGACCACGATTTAAAGTTAACAGTACTTGGATAAATATAATAAATTTCATAGATATTTTTATGTTATAACATAACTTGAAATAAAGTTTATTAAGGGATTCTTGTGCTGACACAATTGAATATTTATTATTTTTAAATATCTTCGAAATTAGTTGGTGTTTCACAAGAATCAGAATAAATATAAGTTACATATTTAAAAGCAATTACGTTACAACGTAACAATAAAGAATGCACGTGGAAACTAAACTTACAGTGAAAATAAATTAAATCCTAACGCAACGAACACTATGGCTTCAGAGAAACCTTTCGATGAAAATGCTTTTCAGGCTTATTTCGGGGAATTCACAACTAAGCTATTTTATCTGCTCTGCGATGATAATTAATTTTTAAATATCATACATTTGTCAACAATTGTGACTATATAAAATATTATGATCTTTAAGATAATCAATTGATTTTACCGAAATTTATTGTTGGAAGTACAATTTATACAATAATTAAAAATAAAGATATTTAAAGTGCTTCGGCTATTTAAATCATATTTCATAATTTTTCCATAGACGTAGCTAATATAAGGTAAAAAAAACTATGTTATCCTAATAACACTCCGTTAGGTGCAAAACAAACCAGTTGGTTAAAAAAAATGGTGTTAAAAGTGTTATAATAAATCGTAATAAAAAATTTTAAATTTAAGTTTCGCGTTTTGAGGAGGGTTAAATATATATTTTTAAATAATCAGTTTTATAAAAACATCTTTGCCTAATCGTTTTATGAAAAAAACATTGTTAATGAAAACAACAGTTTTGATTTAAGTCGAATCACGATAAAAAAAGTACTTAAAAATAACATAACTCCAGCGCTTTTGAATTAATTATTATTTCCAATTTACTTGGAAGGTTTTGTTAATTATAAAAATATTATTGTTAAAGCATAGTTTAGCAAGTTCTTGATACAGTATAAATTTTAAAGACTAATGTATTCCCAACACAGATAATATTAAAACGAACTATGAAAACGAAATTATTTTATCGTATTTAAAATAACACTGCGGAGTTTATTTTATGAAAGAATAATGCGAGAGTCTCTTTATATTATCAGAAAGGAAATGATCTGGGTAGGTCGTACGAAAATCTGTTGTATAAAGGGGACATACACGTGCAGTGTTTTACAAATTAATATTTAGCAGCAAACCGAAATGGAATGTAGTCTATTTGTTTTTGAATGTATACAAATACTTGTAGACAAATACTGGATTTTACCCATTGCGGGTTAATCATTTTTAAGGATTAAAGGCAGAAACATACTATTAATACCCCACGCCACCCGATGCCACGGGATGCGTGTTGAGTCGAATCAAATTGTATTGTTTTCTATGGACAGAATCACACTATGAACACCCGACGCGACGCCATGCGCGCACACGCCACCCGATCCAGACGAGCTAGATCGACGTGTTGCCGGTGGTGGGAGTAAACACGCCATGTCGCGTGTTAATAGTATGTTTCTGCCTTAATTGTTTCTCAATTGAGACGAAAATGTAAATAGTTTTTTTTTTTGGAAACAGAATATGGTGGTCGAGGCGTTTATAGGACTTATGACCTGTCATTGGTTGGGTTAAGCGATCGCTTTATGTTAACAACATTCCCCATTCCGCCCTTCTTACGACCACCACGTCTGACGAATTTTTGAAAGATGTATATATGCTACTATGTTGAGACACACTTCACATTTTTAGGTCAATCTACACTAGCGCCATCTATTAAGAATATATAAATAACTACAAATAAAATAACAAAATCTGGATGATTAACGAACACCAAATAAATTAACTAACTAACTAACTAACTAACCATCACGCCGTCTCCCCGAAAGGGTAGGCAGAAAGAATGGACTGTCACACTTTAACCGATGCGGCACTCCATCCTTCTCTTTTCGCCCCGCGGGAGACGCGGTGTGATGGGTTGCGAACCTCATCGCGACCTATAGGCATCTCCCGCGCACACTTCGATCTTCCATCATCCACAAAATAAATCTAAAACAAATAATATAAAATACAATGATATAAAATAAAATAACAAAATAAAAATAATTTAATACAAAATGTTATTTTTAGATGGTGCACATTTGTCTATTTAATTTATGTTCCACGAAACCACCGTTTTTTGAATTTAGCACATAATGTTTTTCCGATGTTGCACATGTTGACATGGACGATCCGGACTTTTGTGTTTATTTAATTTATGTTACACGTATCCACCGTTTTTTAAATTAGCTGTTATATGATTTAATTAATGTTCCACGTATCCACTTTTTTTATTTGGCAGTAATTAGGCACTTAAAACCAACCAACACCAGCAAGAACTTTAAAAGAATATTGAAAAAATTATTCAAATTGTCATTGGAACAAATGAAAAATTTATTTTTACACCTGTCATAATTCTTTATATAAACGAAAAAACTTGTATAATTTTGACATCAAAACAGTACAAACGTATTACGTCTCACAATTAACTATTATAAAGTGCGGCAACAATCAAATTGACCAAAACAATTCACTTATACACGTAATTTCTCCAAATTCACGGGAGCACCACATGAACGAAACCAAATTTTTCAAATAAATTAATACAATCTAAATACACATCGATTCATGTGTTTTCAATACAATTATAAAATTACACTAAAAAAATAGGTATTAATTTTTTAATAATCCGATTCCTCTGAAAGCAAATAAAAGATACATATTAAATTTTAATGATAAATATATGTATTTTTTACTATTGTATGAAGCGCTTAATTTGTGGTATAGCATTTATAAAAAAAAAAGTTTTTAAACCACTAAGTATACTACATATTTGTTTTACCGAACCAACCGGTTTCTAGATTGTCACTTATTTTTCTACTTTTTCTCAGCGCTACATCTCGGTGTGAGATTCGGCCGCATGTACTCGTTTGTTACTATTAGAACTTCGCGCGCGGTCAAGAACTCTAATGAAATATTCCAAATAATTCAAATTAACTTTGAAAAAAATTCTAAAGAGTTGAATTTTTTGACTATCAATTATGTACTTTCTGTAACCCTGATAAAGCTCCGACGGAAGCAATATATTTTGCTTAGTATATTACTATCGTCACATCTTCTTCTTCTTTTTCATTTCAGCCAATTTTATTCCTGTCTTGGATATAGGCCTATTCAAAACTCTTCTAACATTTTCTATTTTGGGCTATTTGTTGCCACTACGACCTGCAAGTTGAATAATACCATCCGTCCACCTTTCTGTGGTCTTCCTATGCCTCTTCTGTTGTTCCAAGGCCTCCATTTCAGGATTCTAGGTGACTATATGGTATCGCATTGTTCCGTAATCATCTTAAATGGTCACGTAGCTTAGTCGCAATAAAATACTAGTGATGTTAATATGGTTTCTTTTAGTGTTGACTACCCTATATATTCGAAACGAGTGTTTGTGTATGGGGCACTATTATGACGACAGGTCTTATGTGCCCTTGTAATAAAATACACGCACATTGTGTGAGAGGTGGCGCATTACTGCGGTGGGACCTTTATGTGGCGGGGCTGTGGAGGAAATGAAAATAAGGGGAGAATTACCTAATGCCGGATTACAGATTTCTAGAAGAAGGGAGAAAGAAAAAGGTTCGGGAGGAAATAAAATTTATTGTAAAATTTATTAAACGAAATAAAATTTTGTGTGAACAAAGCACGGCTGTTACTTTGTGATCTTTTCGTGAATCATCTCTTTATAATGATTAGGTTTATCAATGTAGTATTTTAAATTCACGGCAACTGAAACATAGAAATATATTATTTTGTTTATTTATTCACGTTTACAAAATGACTTCATTCCCTCACTTTGTGTTTAGAAATTTTAAATTTATAAATATAAAATAATAAAACGCTTTGTATTTAACCACGGTATGGTTATTATAATTGATATCAACTCTTGTCGTTTGGACCCAAGCTTCATCAGGGCAATACGGGAAAGCTTTATATTCTTTCTTCTTATTTGCTAGTTTCAAACCGAGGGATTGGTTTACTGCAAAGTGTAATATTTTTTGCTGGTTTTTGGGATGTCATTTGGGCCTTTTAATGTGGTAGTTTCCTGTTGATTTTCACATTTTAGCAAACCTTCAACAATTCAATTATTATTATTGATTATTTGCAATAAATACATTTTTAATTTCTTGTTTTTATCAATCATCGTTTTAGAATGATGAAAACAGAAAATGTGACAAGAAACCAATTTTGTAATTGGATTTCTCATGTAACTGCAATCATCTGCCATTGTTTCGTATTTTAAAATGTTTTAATATAGTTTTTTTTGTTTCAGATATCGTTTCGCAATCGACGTCGGACTAAGTGAATGTGATTTAGAGTTAATAAGTTTAGATAAATAGTAAAAATGGATACAAAATTTTGTATAGATATAACATAAATAATAATGTAATATACTACTAGCTTCTCTTAATCAATGTCTTCCCCGGAATCCTAAATAATCAATTTTTCTAAATTAGTATAACAAAGAATGGCGTTTACCGTGTTGAAGTGATACCTCTCTGACAATATGTTACGTAATATGTTTGACTACTCTTCCCCCGTAAGTTCGTATTACACGAGTGGCAGTGATCGAGTGGATGACACATATTACACGCGATACACGCCCCAGCATGTTCCCGCTGACGAGCGATATAACGACGACTGGCCTACCTCCTCGCCGGACTATACCGCCGCTGCGACCAGAGATCTGCGAGAGAGGAGAGAACCCTTTGAAGAAAGAACAAGAACGATCCGTCCCGATGATTACTACGATGACAGAAATAGGCTATACAGAACGGAGGAACGGTACAGTGGGAGATCAACGAGAAGCGCTAGGTCCGAGCAGGATCATAACTGGTATCAATCTGACGCGCGGACCCCGGGACAAAATTATTCGACCATTAGGAGATATCCAGCGGCTGACCCCGCGGCTTACAGAACTGACAGTGAATCTTCGGGCAAGGACGCTTTCGATAGTGCTAATGACAGAACGTTGCGGGCCGAAGAAAGGGACTGGTATTTCGAAAACACAACCAAACCTTCTGGAGGTAAAGCAGATACCACTAGAAGTCGTGTAAACAGCGGCGATAAAGTTAACGAAGTGTATAATAATAAATTAAACGAACCCCATTTGGAACACAGTGTTAATAACGAGATGTCTGTGAATTCAGGCCAAGTTATTGGATTACAGAAAAACTTGGACAACACGTGTTGTGGTTTTTTGGGAACAGCAGATGGGTCAAACAATCAACCTGTGGGTGGTCTAGTGGCCTCGTACGGCGTTTTGGACAAGAACAAAGGAGTTGTTGTCGGAGTGGCAGGGCCGAGGAGCGAGGCTCCGGGAGACTGCGGGAGAGGGTGCTGCAAACCGGCTGTCTTCACGCTGCTCTTGTTGCTGTTGCTGGTTGTATTTGCGCTGGTGGCTGGATTGCTGGTCTATTTTAACTGTGAGTATTCATTACTAACTATTATTTCGTATGTGTCCATTGTGAATTCTACGATAGAATAAAACAAGAGTCACGATTGACTTCATCACTCATTTTGATTTTTCTTACAAAGCGCATCACACACATCTTGTCCTGCTATAAACCAATATTTCACCAAATCACTTCCCACCAATGTTTTATCTGACGTAAAACGGAATAGCCTCAAGAAATGAACTTCTGTATGCCGGAATATCCAAGAACAAGTTCAATCCAAGTATATGTTTTATGTTTTATCAATACCGGAACATAGCTAATCGTAAAAGAAGACGTGTCACGGATAAGTTCAATTGTGTTTATTATTACATATTGAAGAAGTATTGATTCGTGTGTCCTGCGAATGACACTAGAAATTCTTTGAATTTAACAAATCTTGTTTTCAAAATAGAGAAAATCAGATAAATTAAATTTTAATTGATAATGAAGGTGGCGTGATAAAAATAATTTTACAGTCGCCGCTTTATATATGCTGTTAAATTATTTGGCGATTTAGAGAAAACCCATGTAATGAGTATCTTTGGCGGTATCAACATAGATCATTACCATAAATTTGAATCCAAAATATTTATTTTCAAAATCTACATTACATGTGTACCTATATACAATTTAATTGTCAATTTATAAACACATGTGTTGACCTAGAACCGTTAGAGGGTGAAAAACTGACCAATATTTAAACAATTTGCCTCTTCAACTTTATTTTATTTCGATCTCAAATGCAACCATGTTCATCAGTTTGGTTGCTCTGTCTACTATTCTCATATCTTATCAGACTATGGTTGAAATTCATTTCAATAGAGTGCCTTTTCCCTTCGCGGCAGTATCCTTATTATCTACCCGTGACGCCTGCGTAGCGGTAAAGTGGGTCATGATGATGGAGTCCCATCCTAAATTTAACCTTGATGGATTACCAAGTGGCACATGTTGAAGCTCGTGTATCTGGGCGAGGTAAGGTAGACGGTCTGCATTACCCGCGTTTGGCGATATGTTTGTATTTAGCGCGGCGATTCATTTTTCCATAACACACAGGGCCCGAGCAGGAACAGAATAGCCCGTTCGGAAATCTTCGGCAATTTTCGTTATCTACGTTCCAGTGGTGGAAAGAGTGGAAGGGGGGCGGGCACTTGCAGACCCGGCGCATGGCCCATAGTACATTCGTTTGCGGTTATGTACCGGCAGCGGTAGAAGCAGTTGTTTTGTGGTAATCACATTTTTTTAAGTCTTCAACAAACATTTTGAGTTTGTGCTCTGCAGCTGGTGGATATACCGCAGGAAGTTCTCGGATATTCGTACATCCGTAGTAAACAACTTGTTGAAGTCAAATAATAAAAGAAAAAATTACGAAAACACATGAACATCAAACTGTTATCCGTCACGTGTCACAGGTAAATTACTACTTTCAAACTCAACTAAATGTCGATAGGAAAATTTTATTTAACTTTTCGCAGATTTTGTGTATCACATATATATTTTAGTAGTATTTCTTGCATAAGTTACCTTAACAAACTGTTTTAATGGTATGTATATATTTTTAATCATAATATACATCAAAATGTTGCGTAATAATCTGTGTTTAATATATCGCGTCTGATGAAGCCGTTTACATAAATCAATTAACGACATGGAAACGTGATTAGCAAGGTGGAAACTTACTCTAAACGTGTAGATATACATTTCTACACCCTACTTTGATTGTAAATTGAAATGTTATTAAAATTAAACCTCGCGCTCTGTAACGCGAGTATCAAATGTAACGCTAAAAGGGTATAATTATACGGCTTCATAGTATGATATGAAATTGTTCCAAAGTGTAACAATGAAAATCTGACGAGAAATTATGCAGTGAGTTTCAATATTGCACAAGCAATTTGAAAGTATGTTTACATATATAATTTATGTAGCTCAATCATGTAAGAGAACATTGACATATTTTGCTATTTAATTGACGTATAGGAAAAAAGCCCGAAAAGTGGTATTGTATTTTGAACATTTTCACTTTTATTTTAGTGATGTTAATTTTATAAAGCTAAATTATGCTCCAATGAAATCCTATTTGAGATGACGAATCATCTTTAATTTGCTGATTTTTATAGTGTTTAGTGAAACAGTTTGGAGCATGAAATATGACATTTTTTTTGTCGTGTCAATGGTAGTAGAAGGATCTTTATTATTAGTCAAGAAATCTGCTAGTTGCGCCGCGTTTTTAGATGCTCGAGCCAGGTCTTCTATAGTGCAGGTGACTGGGCAGCTCGGTGGAACGACTTAAGTGGAACAGTTTGGAGCATGAAATATGACATATTTTTCCTCGTGTCAATGGTAGTAGTAGGGTCTTTATATCATTAGTTCAGAAATCTGCTAGTTGCGCCGCGTTTTTAGATGTTCGAGGTCTTCTATAGTGCAGGTGACTGGGCAGTACGGGCACTGCGTTGTATGTAACATAGATTGCTCCACGCCACATATACAACAGGGCATCATTTCACCACGAAAACTTCCCAATTTTTCTAAGTTGTCTTTGGATCTTGTACGCAGTCGATTTAGGTTCTTCCAGGTCCTCCATATCGCGTTCTTGGATTTCAATCAGTCAAGCATTTCTCACTTCTCTTCCTTTTGCCCAGTCTTTCCACTTCAATTGCGTGCTGCAGTGATGCAGTGGAGTTTTGGTAAGCGCATATTTTTCCTACTTTTTGGAGGTTTATTCCAGCTAAATTATAATGTATACCATTTCCAGGGCGGGAGGGTTTGAGACAGACTGTAATATGGCGGCACGTTGCGTTGAGTGGTCCATCTACCAGATCACTGTATTTATATCGACTTCAAACTGGGCACGCATATTCACCGGCTGAGTAACATAGAGTCCCCATATTCGGAGAACTGTGGGCGTTGCGCTCCATGATGAGCAGGTGAGTTTCTCAACATGCTGTTTGTTAGCACATTACTGAAGTGGATTTAGGTAAAAATTTGGTCAAGCGTAATACCAAAGTATTTTGGATAATGCAAAGTTGCAGGTTGGTAATATCCAAGCTGATTTGCTATTCGCGTTTTGCGTCGCGATTCCGCAGTTGGATGGCACCGACTTGTATATTGGTGGGATTTGGCTTGAGGTCGTTATCTTTGAAATAGCTTCCCACTGCAGTAAGTGCTTTGATGAGATTCGCCTCCACCAAATCGAAGGTGGCCGCAAAAAGGTGGTCTCGTGTGGAACAATGGAACTGTCGTCGGCATAAAAAAATATTTTGCATGGGGGCCAAAATATGTCATGAATGAAAAACAAAACCCGTAATATTCAGTGTATTTCGTGGGTTCATGTGTAATAAATCTTCAAGATACAACGAAATAATCAAATTGATCAAGTATTAGAAACAAGTAAATTTATGGTTAGTCAACTATTGAAGTGGTAATTGAAGTTGCTGCTAATAAGACTTTTGCATGGTTAAATCTTAATTTAAAAAAAAATTGTATAAAACTAATACAAATAAACTTATAAAATACATATAATATAATACTTAGGAAATTGAAAATAATTTTAATTAATCCACTAATTATTAAAAAAACATTAAAAATCACAACATGTTTCGGAGGATCTCTCCATCTTCAGGTGTAAAAATATAATAAAAACTAAACAAAGAAAGATTAATATAAAAACGAATTTAAAATTCTATACAATAATTCAAATTTAAAAATTAACCTGGGCTATTTGCTAGAAGTACTAATAATAATAAAAAAATGATCACTAAGAATTAATAAATAATATTAAATAATAATAATGCATGATGATAATATAAAAAAATAGTTTTTTTAATAATTAGTGGATTAAACAAAAAAATTCAATTTCCTAAGTATATAATAATGGAATTCCACAGTGTTAATGCCTAAGCGTTCAATAATATATAATATTATGTACATTTGTAACCATACAACGTTTTTTTTTTAGAATAAAATATATATTTGTATTCAACAGAACGACTTTTTGCTTTAAGCAAAAATTTGTATAAAATAAATATAAAGAAATAATGTTAACCTAGCCATGCCGAATTTATTTTTACCCTGTTGGTTTTTTTCCGATTGACTTCGCTTTTTGCTTAAATGGACTACGCGGTCTGTACACAAAAATCCGTCGATTTACGCGATAAAAAAAAGTGAACATTAGGTAAATAGGGAAGACAAGCCCTGCGAATTCAGCAAATTTACAAAACAAAACGTTAACAGTTTGGTTTAGTTTTATTTTGTTTAACGCAAATCCTGTATTTTCAAACGTTCCCGCCAATAAGGCTAAACTTATATACCAACTCCGGTAATACGAACGTTAGGAGATAAAAGCTTTGTTAACGCTATACAGCGTACGTAATTCGGACAATGTAACATTATTTCCAATATGTATATTTATAGATTTGGTTACTAATTCTGATTTTGAAAATTTGGTTTGGTTCATGTGGTGCTCCCGTGAGTTTGGAGAAATTATGTGTATAAGTGAATTGTTTTGGTCAATTAGATTGTTGCCGCACTTTATAATAGTTAATTGTGAGACGTAATACGTTTGTGCTGTTTTGATGTCAAAATTATACAAGTTTTTTCGTTTATATAAAGAATTTTGACAGATGTAAAAATAAATTTTTCATTTGTTCCAATGACAATTTGAATAATTTCTTCAATATTCTTTTAAAGTTCTTGCTGGTGTTGGTTGGTTTTAAGTGCCAAATTACTGCCAAATAAAAAAGTGGATACGTGGAACATTAATTAAATCATATAAAAGCTAATTTAAAAAACGGTGGATACGTGTAACATAAATTAAATAAACACAAAAGTCCGGATCGTCCATGTCAACATGTGCAACATCGGAAAAAATTATGTGTTATTACATTATGTGCTAAATTAAAAAAACGGTGGATTCGTGGAACATAAATTAAATAGACAAATGTGCACCATCTAAAAATAACATTTTGTGATAAATTATTTTTATTTTGTTATTTTATTTTATATCATTGTATTTTGTATTATTTGTTTTAGATTTATTTTGTGGATGTTGGAATGTCTATTGGTGGCGATGAGGTTCGCAACCCATCACACCGCGTCTCCCGTGGGGCGAAAAGAGAAGGATGGAGTGCCGCATCGGTTAAAGTGTGACAGTCCATTCTTTCTGCCTACCCTTTCGGGGAGACGGCGTGATGGTTAGTTAGTTAGTTAGTTAGATTTGTTTTCGTTAATTCACAGAAAACACAATAATCATTAATTTTAGATAAACTTAAGGTGTTAACACTGTGGAATTCCATAATGACGAATTTTTATGAATTAAAATACTGTTTTTTCCACTGTTGAGTTTATTTTTCTCGACATGTTTCGTAGGCTTACCCCTTCATCATCGGGAGAAAGATATAAACTGTATCGTTCTCCCGGTGATGAGTTGTAAACTTTTGAAAAATGCCGAGAAAAATGAACTCAAAAGTGGAAAAAACAGTATTTTAATTCATAAAAATTCGACAATAAATATTTTCGATTTAATTTTTTTTTCACAACCATTTTCTATTATTTGATAATGGATTTATCCCAAATGTTATACAGTAATTTGATTTCAGTAAATATTGAAGATTTGATTACTTTACTTCTTATTTTTCTTCTAACTTGCTCTAGACCTCTAGGTTGCCCCTCCTGTGAAGCGTATTCCCAGCTGTTCTTTTATCTTTAAGAAGGTCTTCCACGAGGACAAGTCCCGTGAGGCTGATTATGTAGTGAACTATAGAAGAGTCTGGTGAAACATTATTTGGACATGATTGTACGGTCCCTCCTTCGCTGTCTTCTCCATTTTATATCTCGGCCATATATTAATAATTATATTATTTAAGGAAACATGACATAAGAAGGAAACACGACAGTCTGCAACATTAGTATAAACGGTGAAAATCTGGAACAAGTGGATGAATTTGTTTATTTAGGTAGTATGTTTACAAAGAATGTGAGAGTGGAGAAGGATATTGAAAGAAGGGTTGGGGCAGGCAACAGAGTAAATGGTGCACTTAAAGTTGTCATCACACACAAAAGCCTATCCAAAAAAGCTAAGATGGCAGTGCATAATGGTGTTCTTGTGCCGACCCATATGTGTGGAAGTGAAGCATGGAACTGGAAAAATAAGGATGAAAGTAGAATAAATGCAGTAGAAATGAGATCTTTAAGACGAATGTGTGATAAATCTGTATATAACAGTGTCATGAACAAAATAATGAAAGGGTCGTTAAGATGGTTTGGACACATGGAAAGAATGAGTGAAGACAGAATTGCTTATTTTATACCTTCTTTATAATTCTTATAAAGAAGGTATATGTGAACGACGTGAACGGAGCTAGAAATAGAGGAAGGCCGAGGAAAACGTGGCACGATCAAATTTATCAAATATTAAATGTCGGCCACGTGAGGAGTCGGAGAAATTGACGTGCGTGCATGACAAGATGTATGAATGTAGAAGAATCTGGAGATGTATGTCGGTATGGAACAGTGTGGCGTTCCATTCTTTCTGTCAACCCCTCCGGGGAGTTGGCGTGATGGTTAGTTAGTTAGTTTATAATATAAATATTTTAAATAAATCTTATAATATTCACAGCATATCTCACTTATTCTGGTATTCTTAACGCTATCTTTAAGGGGCCTTGCTTGATATTATCCTCAGTTTCTAACTGTTAATTTTCTCAGTTAAGTAAATTTAGTTATGTGTTACACCTGATGATGCCAACATAGGTTGGCGAAACAGATGACGCGACAATTTCATATAAAAAAAATAAAAAATGTGTTCTAACTTAAATAATTAAAAAATAAATTCATCAAGGCTTCTGTGGAATGAATTTTAAATCATCAATTTTCGAGATAATAGTGCATTGTTGAAAAATGAATTTTTAAAAACTATTTAGGTACATAAGTTTATTTGTATGTAAACTTAGCGCAAAAATATGTATTTTTTTTAAGATAATTAAAAAAATCTTCTAAGGAACATCAAAACAACGTATTTAGATATTCAGAGAAAATATTGTATGAGTATACTCGAATGTGTGGATTTTCGTAATATGTTAAAAGGCACTTTACAACGTTCAAATTAAATTCTTGTGTCAAGTGTTTTGAAGAATATTAGTGTGCTGATTTTTATTTTCTCATTATTCTGCATTTTTCGTTTGAGATTTCAAAATTCAGAGTAAACGTTTTACGTTATTAAATTCTTAATAAATAATACTAGATTAAATAAGATAAAAAACCGGAATAACGTTTAATATATTGAAAGTGAACGCTTGAGTATTAAGTAAAACTAACTATTTTACCATCACACTGTCTCTCCAAAGGCTAAGGCAGATATAATGGACTGCCATTTTTCTTTTTTGATACACCTTGTCATATTCGCACGTCTAACGAGAATTAAGAAGCCTTTACAAATAACTGATTTAAAATTAATAATTCGATAAAAAGTTATTAAAAACCTTTCTTCACGTCTTCTTCAACGTCCTTCCTATAGACCTATGTGGTCTGTTCTCCACTGCTGTATTGATCCTCCTGTGAGATGGATTCCCAGCTGGCATTTCTTCTTTAGGAGGGCTTCCACGAAGACGATTCCCAAGAGGCTGATTATCAGTGGCGATACTCCCATAGAAGGCCAGAAGCCCGGCTTGCGTAAGAATTTTTGAATCAAAACATCTTCTGGCTTACAGAGGTTCAGCTCTTGTGACTATTACGTCTGATGGGAACATTGTTGGAAGGTGATTTAATGGGTTTTTGGTTTATGCGGGGCACGATTACTTAGATTTGGGGGTTTTGATTCAAAATTTCTTACGCAAGCCGGATTTCTGGGCTTCTATGGGAGTACCGCCACTGCTGATTATGTACTTTCATTTCATTTATTTTGATAAAATCACAAACATTACAGACATACAATTCCAAATCGTTTGCAATTACATTATAAAAAGAGAAGCATTAAAAAAATAAAAATTAAGCTTAAGAATAAGAAAAAATCATAACATTGATATTGCATCCCTGAGGCAACTCACACTATCACGAAATATGTCGACCTCCGAGGCGATCCGATTAAGCAATAAGATTGCCCTATCCACAGGCATAACCATTGGCAGGTTGGTTCTGCAGCGTGGCAAATAAAACAATCTGTGCTGCCTTTGACGAAGGTAATTATCGTATCTGTAGTACAATATAGGGTAGTCTGGTAGTGTTTATTCATTGGACATGACCGTACCCGTCCTTTCTTTACTGTTTACTCCATTATTTATTAAAAAATAATTAGTATTATTTATATATTATCAAGTATGATGATCAAACGTCTACAATTTATATTGAGAGAAACTGACTAAATGTTTGTATGATAATTTAAATAATTATTAATATACAATGCATTGCCTTAATACATATATTTGTTCCTGTTACAATACAGAATTATTTCTTTTATCATTTGGTGATATTGCTATATAACATTATTAATGTGTTTAATACGATAGTGACCAATTTCACCAGATTTGCAGGCATCGACAGACCAGCCTGTCGATCTCAGGGACCCATCGTTTTATTTAATAATTAAACAAAACGATGTTTTTTCAATAACTACTTTCACTCATGTCTTCATTTCGACATCAAGCGGTCGCTGTAGACAAAAGTATAAGAAGTAATTTTAAACAATCGTTTTATTTGACATATGGAATAGAAACCTCCTATAAAAAATATCGTCCCATAATAACATATGGAATAGAAACGAGAGCTGATACCATCAGAACAAAAAGTCTTCTTAGAACCACAGAAATGAAGACTCTCCAATCTGTTGCAGGAACGACACTCCGAGACAAAATAAGAAATTCTGAAATAAGAATGATCTGCAATGTAAATGATGTCGTGCGATGAGAAAGACCGAGATGACGCTACTTGAGAGATAATGCGGAAAGAGCATGTTCTGAAAGAGTGATAAATATAGCCGCAAATAAAGTACCAACAGGAAATCGACCTGCAGGAAGACTACCTAAAAGATGGCGAGACAGTTGAACATCAGCATCCCAGGAACAGGCTCCAAGAAATAACAGGACACAGTCTTAAATAAAGCAGCAGAAGAAGAAGAAGTTTTATTTGATTACTATTTAAAATGAACTTTCATCAAGAGTTTTCAATTAAATTATTAAATATAATATAAAGTAATAACTTTAAAATTGTTTTATTTAATTATTTTTTATAAGGAACTTTCATCCAGAGATTTGAGTAAAATCATTTGATTTTCTTTAAAAAATATCAAAAACTAACTAACTTACTAACCATCACGCCGTCTCCCCGAAAGGGTAGGCAGAAATAATGGACTGTCACACTTTTACTGATGCAGCACTCCATCCTTCTCTTTTCGCCCCGCGGGAGACGCGGTGTGATGGGTTGCGAACCTCATCGCCACCAATAGGCATCTCCCGCGCACACTTCGATCGTCCAACACCCACAAAATAAATCTAAAACAAATAATATAAAATACAATGATATAAAATAAAATAACAAAATAAAAATAATTTAACACAAAATGTTCTATTTAGATGGTGCACATATTGACTATTCAATTTGTGTTCCACAAATCCACCGTTTTTTTTAATTTAGCACAAAAATATCATGTTATGTAATATATGCTCCTTGTAAAAATATATTGATTGATCCCACGTTTACGTAAGCAATATTTTTTGTAGGGTTTCGAAGGTATTTTTAAATAATAATTGAACAATGTACGCCCACTTCACGCGTGTGATGTAAAATCTGACAGGAGTAATAAAGGGTCCCCATTTTTATATGTAGGTACACCGATTTATAGCGGCTTCGCAAAGAAGGTACATTAGGATCTCTAAACATTTCCATATAATCAATCTTAAATTTACATGTAGCTGTCAAAACCACACCATTCACGCCCGAGGCAAAGTTGGTGACGGCATGGCGAAGGGAGAAAGATATTATTTCAATTTATGTATCGATTTTTTTCTATACCAGAATAATAATATAACACGCACCAAAAATATTCCGTGAACAGCAGAACCAAACAAATTATTTCGTACATTGTACAAAAAATTCAAAGGCGAGCTTATTATGAATTAGATTATAATTGATAACTCTTTTTGTTGTGTGTAGTACTCAAATATTTTCTTTTCAAGATTGATTAATGAAAGGAATGTAAGTAGGTGCTTTTTGACGCGTTTCAATAGGTTTGGTTTTTTAATTGAATAGTGCTAATAGATGAATTCCGTGTTCGTGTTTATAACATATTTCCCCCAATCCTAAATAAGGGCGCATTTAGTATCACTCTCTCCGGTTAAAGCTTTCATTAACATATTTAATGTGTAGAAAAGATAGTTAATACACATCAATTCAAAAATATGCTTTAGCTTAACACAATATCTATTTCTTTATCTTCTTTCTTCGTCCAGGGTATTCATTTTTAAAAATTTTTTTTAGATCATTAGAATTATATAGGCATTAAAATAGACAATAAAATAAAACGATGTTTTTTTAACTACTTCTACTTTTGTCTTTATTTTGACAGCGACCGGTTTCGCCAGGCTCGCTGGCATCGACAGACTGGTCTGACAGGCTCAAACGAGACAACTATATGATATGAAATACTTTGTAACATTTTCAGTGATATAAAATATATGAAAATACCAAGTAAAATTAATAAAATTACATATTGGACTTTGTGACAGTTAATATAAACCTCTTTTTAATGAAAGACACATGCTCAAAGAAATATTGTAAATAAAAATTACAAGTTAAGATAAACTTCAGGTGTTAACACTATGTAATTCCACAATGACGAATTTTTTTATTAATTAAAACGCTGTTTTTTCTACTTTTGAATTTATTTTTCTCGATATGTTTCGAAGGGAAAGAAGAAGGTAAAAAATTGTGTTTTATTCATTAAAAAATCGCTAACTTTAGAAGATTGATTTCTTATCGCGAAACAGGATGCCATGAAATTATTTTTTGTCAAAAACTTACATTTAATAAACGTACCTATTCCAATATTTTTCAGAATAAAATATATTATGAAAAAAATATGTTTGGTCTTTGTAAATATCAAATTTATACGAATATAAAAGAACCTTGACACGAGTAAAATGTACATGTTTTTTTTTAATAATGCGAACTTATATCATCCTTATCTTGTTGCTTTATGGATGAGGCACGTCACGGTGTCACTGTGTAGAGGGTAATGTCTTATACACACAAATGCTACATAATTCGTATACAAAGTCCAAAACAATTAAATGTATGATTAATCTTATAGGTTAAATTAGGCATATATTTTCATGACTTTGATAAGGAAGGAATCATCTGTAATATTTCTGATATATATGCTGGCGGAAAAATTGTTGTGGTTTTGTATTTAATTGTGAAGAGATTGTAAGAGAGGCGTGATCAAAACTTCCAATTAAAAACCCTTACAAGATGTGCAGACATATGGTATATAAAAGTGACTTTTTTTTAGCATTTTATCAAGTTACTGGTTACCAAGTCTTCGGCATTTATAACACGGAGATCTCGTATAAGAAAATAATATAAAATAGTGAATATACTTAAAACACCATGAGTTTATTTGGAGAAAAGGAGGGCAATTATACTCTTATTAACTTAATGCTGATTAATGAAATTTTTTGGCTGAGGTTCTTTGTAAGTAATGAAAATAAAAAGGATTTTTTATTACATATTTAGATTTATTCCATTCGTTATTTTAATTCTGACTGGTTTCGGCCGCTCTTCACCATCTTCTGTTGAATTAATTTTTTTTTTTGGATAATAACAAGAATGGAAACATCTGTTTTCTAGAAGTTTTATTTTAGTTTATGGGAATGTAAACATTTGATAATGATTAAGAAAAGCAAAACATGTCATTCCCATAAAGTATAATAAAACTTCTATAAAACAGTCGTTTTTATTTGTATTAATTTATAACAATAAATACATTTTTATTGCTGTTTTTATTTTCATAACTTTGTCTAAATAACTTAGTTTCAAAGATTGTGCGCTCATGTCAGAAGCCACTTCTAATCCTGATACGTTTCAGCGCACAAGTTTCGATTACTGACCTCTTGGCCGAAAGTCCCGATGGGAAACATTCCCGTCTATCGGTCACGCGGCCATCCCTTATTTACATTGCGATGTCACCCGACGGGGCGGGCGGGACGTTGCGGCCGGCTGACAACGCTCGCATTAAATATACACCCTCATGTGACGTTTGACAAACACAATCGTGACGCAAAACACGAGCTCGTGCTTCTGCCACCCACACTTTTGACGTTTTTAGATAATATGTCCTATCAAATTGTGATTCATAGAGCTTCGTTTATACGCTAATCACACAATTTAATGAATTTTACAAAATTTGACGAATTTTGTTAATATATGAATAAATATAGTTACACTTTGATAAATAAATATAATATTACAACACTTTTTATTTTTACTGAACTCAGACATGTTTCGCAGTGGCGTTACTCCTATAGAAGCCCAGAAGCCCGGCTTGCGTGAGAAATTTTGAATCAAAACCCTCAAATCTAAGTAATCGTGCCCCCGCATAAACCAACAACCCACCAACTTCCAACAATGTTCCCTTCAAGACGTAAGAGGAATACCTACAAGAGCTGAACCTTTGTAAGCTAGAAGAGGTTTTGATTCAAAATTTCAAAAGGTGTTTCACTAATGGCTTAATGTAACTAGTACTGTAATAATATTAAAATACACTATTAATGTTTTTATTGAATATTCTCTGTATGAGTTAATTGCGAATAATGAAAACAAAATATTTATTATATGCAGTATATACGAGTATATAGTTTTATTTCGCTTGTTCTTATACTCGTAGATTCTTTGTCATCTTTTGGTTAGATGAGAAGAGACCCAGAGAGAGAGAGAGAGAGAGAGAGAGAGAGAGAGAGAGAGAGAGAGAGAGAGAGAGAGAGAGAGAGAGAGAGAGAGAGACCCAAAAGATAATAACTGACTAACTGATTAACCATCAGGTCGACTCGCTGAAGGCGTAGGCAGAAATAATCAACCGACCCACAATTTCCTGACATACTCGCCCCCTTCAACATTCATACGTCATGTCATACACGCCCGTCGATTTCTCGACACTTAATGTTTGATCAATTTGTCCGTGTCACGTTTTCCTCGGTCTACCACTATTTCTTTTTACGTTTACATCGTGTGCATAATTATACATACTAATAGCAAACTCACATTTTTAAGCGCCGTTATCGTGATGTAATCACCCCAAGGGCGCATTGAAACATGTTTAAAATCTAAAACTTAACACTTCATCTGATATTCGTGATCAATTAGAAAATAATATTATAAAACAAATTGGGTTTTAATTAGGCTTAAGGTAGCGAGAAGTCGAAACCCGTCGAATCTTAATCTAATTTGATTATTTTTTCAATCACCATAGCTTTTTCAATCACACATTTTTTCAATCACCATAGCTTTTTAAAACAGCAGTCCATCTTAGATTCAATGTATTATTTGTACTTTATCGCCAGTTATAATTTATTACATGCTAAAATAAGGTTAGAAGACAGTAGGTTGTTTTGTAACTTCACATTTTACTAAAATGTTATTATTTATTGAATTCACGTTTTGAGAATTTAATTTATAATAGTAAACACGATTGTTTAGTGGTTTTACTTGGATTTAATTTATATTAATAGTGAAAAATTTGTTTTGCCTTGCAAGGGCATTCTCAAACTGAACCTAATCGCCAAACAGTGTGTCCTTATATTGATTTTATCAAACTTAAGGGTGGGGGAAATTTATGTAATGCAAATTTTTGAATTGGTAAAAATAACAATTTTAAGGTTTTTCTTAGAACTAATGATTAGTGATAAGTAAATTTACAACAGAATTTCTTGGAATTTTTCGAGGTTTAATGCATAATAATAAACAGTAACAATTAAATTTAGAAGTACACATGAATTACTAGGAATTTTTGAGGTTAAATATACTATACAATCGTGTTTACTATTATAAATTAATAACAAAACTAATACCTCTACCATCAGTAATTTAAAGAATATGATTACTGTGGGATTCATATTTATAAGTGACGAATTTTCCTAGTTTTACTTAAACTTTTGCATTCAATTAATATTAAATAGTAGTAATTTTTTTTTAAATAATGTGAAAAACCAAATAAACTTTTATTATAATATAACGAGCGGACCCAACAAACGTTGTCCTGCCCAAATGTATTTTTTTCCTAGAACCAGATCGTAGGGCCATCTACCGGGTCCAATTGTAAATTTAAACCATGCAGGGACCTACTCAAACACACAAAAATTTGATCAAAATCTGTCCAGCCGTTTAGGAGGTGTTCAACTACATACGCCCGTATAGAAGAACTATAAATATAAAGATATGTAGGTAATGTATTTTTCTTTTTTTATATACTTTATATTCAACAAAAAGTGAGTTTTGTATACAAAGTATATAAAAAAAAGGAAAATATACGTAAAACATCTGCAACACAAAGTATGGCGAAGAAAAATAAAGATATGTACATGAATTTCGTAGAGCCGTAAACAAAATACATTTATTTGTATATTTTTAGATCTATATTGTTCTGTCAATCAGTAAAAATCTGTCAATTATACTTATAAGTTTCATATATAATGAATGATTTATCTAAATGTATGCCAATAAAGGTGCCGAAATCGAGTTTAAAGTTTATAAACTTGTTAAGAAAACAGTAATTATAAAGCGACCTTTTTTCCCTTGCAGATATGAACTTCAAGCCGACTGCAGTTCCTGAAGGTAAGATTTTTTTTGTATTCTTGAATTAAGTTTGAAAAAATGGTTTATTCCATTGTTTTGGCCGAAACACTACGATACATTAACATTTTATACTGTTAAATTAAATAACTTTGTTTTATGTATCACAATTGTATTTTATTTTACGCGACAGCTGTTTCGTCAACATATGTTGGTCATAGGTTCCATCATCAGGTATTACAATTGTATATCAAATTTCAAATTTTCGTGATTTTTCATAGGTTGACGAAACAGCTGACGCGTTAAATAAAATAGAATTGTGATATATAAAACAAAGTTATTAAATTTAACAGTTTTAAAATGTTTTAGTCGTTTAGTAAGTTCAATTTTGATCAATGAATTTCATCACTTTTTACTTTTGACATATTCAGTATGTTTTAAAAAAGTTTTTTTTTACTGCGGAAACTCTACAAAATTTCAATAATATTCCATAAAAATGTGTAATTTTATGGACCGTAACGACGTTCAATATGCAGAGCCGGATGGACAGTAACGGTGCCCGGAGTGGGTTTGTTTTAAATTTGGCGAAGCTTACAAAAAAGAGTCGGCTTAGACGATAAAAGTGAAAGTTGCGCCCACCGCATTACTGCGAGGGGTGTTATTGTTTTCCGCCCCTTGTGTGGTCAGCGGTCGGGCTTTCCCGAAGACTATACCTTTGTAAATCTTTCACAGATTCCTAGAAATGCCCAAACAGATAAATGTCCGGTTTATGATCGCATGTTTGGAGATCACTTAACTCGGGTTCTTTATTGAGTGAGATTCTTTAAACGTTAAAAATAAAATATTTTGTTGGAACTACATTCACGTTTTTATTTTGTTGGAACTACATTTTTATGTCTGATATTCTTTCCATTTATATATTAAAATATTTTTTATTCCATTCAAATATATCATTATTAACTTAAAGTCAAGTTATGAGAGTCTTTAATGTAAGATTTTTAATATTACCATTCGAAACATGCTTGATTAAAAGTTTTATGCTTTTTTGTTCTGAGGCGGGAGAAATCCTCATGGACTGCTGCAGGACTCTACATGCTTAAACACCCTCTCTGATGCTTTCGTTCTATAACGATACGACATTTTGGCATTCAGAAGGAATTAACGATGCCTCTCACACATCGTTTATTCCATTCTTCTTACTTTACCTCTTATTGGCCTCATTTTCCATCATTATGGTGAAAATCATTTTGTTGATGGTCTCTCACAAATCCGAAATTTTCAGCATGATCTCGTCATATCATCAGGCTGAAATTCCTTCCCGCTTATCGTCCACGCCGCTTTCCTTATATTTTGCCATTTTCTACATTTGAAAATGGAATGCTTGGCTGCATCTTCCTCTCCACGGAAGATGCATTGAGCATCTTAAGTGTTATACTGTAACTTAATATATTTCCATAATATTAAAAAATGATTGATTTGATAGTGCCAAATTTTTCTCGGTCTTCCTCTATTTTTGTTCCGTTCTGGGCGAGTATAACACGATGTATGAATGTTGAGGAAACGAGAGACCACAGGAAAGAACAGTGTTGCAGGAGAGACGCCGTGGCGGTTAATTAGTTAGTTAGTTAGTTAGTCCAAATATGATTTTGACACAGTACAGGCGAAAAACGAAGACACATAAATAACGACCAAAAGTAAATATTCAGATTCTAACAGAAATTATAATGATTTCATAATTCGATTCAGCATTAAATATTAAATATTTATACAATCGTCCGTTTCTCTTAGTTTAAAACATATTTTATTTAAGCATTGCGATGGGTTACGAACCTCATGCCACCAATAGGCATCTCCCGCGCACACTTCGATCTTCCAAACATCCACAAAATAAATCTCAAACAAATCATATTAAATACAAAGATATAAAATAAAATTAAATAACAAAATAAAAATATTTTAACACATGATGTTCTTCTTAGATGATGCACATGTTGACATGGACGATCCGGAATTTGTGTTTATTTAATTTATGTTACACGTATCTACCGGTTTTTTAAATTTTCTGTAATTAGGTACTTGAAACAATCTAACACCAGCAAGAACTTAAAAATCATATTGAAGAAATAATTGAAATTTTAAATGAAAAAAATATTTTTGCACCTGTTAAAATTCTTTGTATAAACGAAAAAACTTGTATAATTTTAGCATCGAAACAGTCCAAACGTATTACGTGTCACAATTAACTATTTTAAAGTGCGGCAACAATATAATTGGCCAAAACAATTCACTTATACACAAAATGTCTCCAAATTTCTTCTTCTTCTCCGGCGCTACAACCCTTGGTGAATCTTGGCCTCCTCCAAGAAACGTCTCCATCCCGTCCTGTCTCTGGCAGCCACCAGGACCCGACAATCTGCCACGGCACCATCCAGGTATCGCAGTCTCGGTCTACCGATGCTTCTTCGTCCTGCTGGATTGTCATACAACACTCTTTTGGGGGGCTCCAGATCCTAGCCAGCGCAGTCTGTTAATCTTTATAAACTTGACCACGCTGACGTCTTGGTATAGATCGTAGAGCTCTGTGTTGTATCTCCTTCTTCACTTCTGACCATCTTTATTGGGTCCGAAGATTCAGCGGAGGATCTTCCTTTCGAAGCAGTTTATTTTGTTTTCATCCCGTTTAGTGAGCGTTCTAGTCTCCGAGGCATACGTTAGGACTGGTCTAATCAGCGTTTTATATATTGTGTTCTTTGTCTTTCTAGACAGTAAACGCGACAGTAAAGTCTCCAAATTTACGGAGTATTGAATATAAGTATTCAAATATTATTTTATTTAAAGAAAATGTTTTTAATTATGTATTTAAAAAACCTTTTTTATAATTAGTTAAACAAAAAACTTTTTTATATTTGAATAAAAAAAAATTAATGTAGAGATAATAAATAAAAGATTTTTTAAATTCTCAAGAACCAATATTTTAAATTGTCACGTCCGAGACAGATGTACAATGTCCAGGATAGGGGTACGGAGAGAATGAGGGTTGGTGATTGTTCTATAGATTACAGATAGGGAATATATTTCAAGAAGATGATGTTATTATAATGAAGAGTACTGTCAACGTTAAGGTACAATCGCCTTGGGTTATACATTAATATCAAAATTAATATTAATGTCATCAAACTAGATACATGGAAGTTGTATTAATCAAAAATGCAAATTATTTTAATTCTGTTGCTGTATCACTATAAGTGGATAGTATTTGAACGCTTCAGATTTTATAGTAGTTTCATCTTTAGAGTGATTAAATTGCCCTGAAGACGGTGACAACGATCTTTGAAATGTCGATTAAAGATGGAACCACAATGTCCAAGTTGAACATATGTTTATATATTATTAATCACTGGATACAATTTTGTTATTTTTGATGATTAGACATTTATTGTTATGTCCCTGATACTCTGTCTAATATAAACTAGCATATGTTATAAATGTACTTAGGTGACTGTATTTTGTGTAAAATATTTTGGTTAGTTATATCGTTCTCCCGATGATGAAAGTGTAAAACGTTCGAAGCACGCCGAGAAAAAAACAGAGTTTTATTTTTCTTATTTTAATGTATAAAAAAAACAAAATTTTGTTATTCAGTCAAACAAAAAAATCAGTTAGCAACTTTTGAGGTAGAGACTTTTGATTATATACGTAATATCATTTTATAAAATCAGATAATTTCGCTGTTTGAATAAGGGCATTTTATTATCCCTGCGTTGAGTAGATAGGGGATGGGAATTTCACGCGAATATTCTGGAAAATATGAAAAAATGTTGGGCTTAACGGATGTTGGAATGCTTTAACTATATGCCACAATGTTCATTTAGTATCTTCGTATATTCAGTGTCCACAAAGCTCTCATTTAACTTAAGGCTTAAATTTAAATTAAATCGATATTTATGCTCGGTATGGAAACATGTATAATGTAGAAATTCTGAAATAAAATATATACACAATGTAAGGTTTGTCTTAACACTGTAGGGGTTTAAAGATTATCTGATAAATGGAAAACTTCTTCACATCTTGTGAATGAACCAGAATATGACATTTAATTATTTAAAAAAAAGACGTAGAGAGGATGGACGTCCACATTCATACACCATATCATATTAGCTCGTTGATTTTATTGAACATTTGATTGTTTTACTCATGGTACGCTTTTCTCGATCTACTACGATTTACATCGTCATTCACATTGTTAAATATTTTTTTATTTTTTTGCTTTTGCCCACCCCAATTGTTATGACTCAAATTTATTTAATTGAGATTTTATTTTATTTGCATTGATTCTACATTCTATATACAAACGATGTACATGGAAATTTCTTGATAGAAGTTCACTGTAAAAAATGAAAATAATAGAATAAAAACATAAAAAAGTATTCTGGTAAAGATAGCAGCTTGCTGCTGAAATCGGTCGAAATTAAAAAAACAAGCGAATTAAAATTAAATATAAATAAAAAACTTTTTTTATTATTATATCGATTCTACTTTCATTTCAATGTTGCCTGTATGTTGCATCACTTCTATAGAAATTGGTATATTTGCATTTTTGAATAATCACCGATTCATGTTATTGGTAACTTATTAATTCTTTAATATGGAAAACACGGGGAAACTAATACATTCAATAGGCATCCTAAGAAGATGTTAATAGACTTTGCTGCACGCCAATCTCAAGGGTTGAAACTAAAAAAATAATAGAATATACCGCCTGTCTATCTTTTGTCAACCTACATTTTAATAAACTATTTCAACCAGTTGTTAAAATTGTTTTGTGGTAAAAAAGTTTAATGATTTTCAAGAAGGTCTTAGATCGTTCCCAGAATTTGATCGAAAATGTTTTAGTCACAGTATAATATAATATGATTCCATTTATTTAAATGATGTATAAATCGTTGTCTTGCTGTTGTTTCTTGAATGATACGATGGAGATGCAATGAGTAAATAATTAATACATGTATATATAGTTTCTATCATAGTTGTGGACACAAGAAAATATTTTTATTTACTATATTAACAACAACAAACCATCACGCCGTTTCTCCGCAGGGGTAGGCAGAGAGAATGGACCGCCACACTACTCTATCCTGACACATCTTTCTAGATTCCTCCACATTCATACAACGAATCATACACGCACGTTGATTCTTTTGACTTCTTACGTGACCAACCTTTAAAATTTGATAAAATTCGTTAACTATATTAAACTAATTAATACATTAAGCTCATTAACTATATTAAACTCATTAACTATATTATACTCATTAACTATATTAAACTCATTAACTATATTAAACTCATTAACTATATTAAACTCATTAGCTATATAAAACTCATTAACTTTATTAAACTCATTAACTTTATTAAACCCATTAAAAAAATTGTTACGTAATTTACAAAGATTATAGAAACATGCACCATTTATCGATGTCCTGAAGCTAGAAACAACCCCAAAACTAAAACATGCTTTTAAAATTATAACTTAATTTATGCCATTAAAACATTTATCAAAAAATCAAACCATGTTTATAGCAATTAAACTGCCTAGGGGGTTATACTAAAATTGTATTCATTATCAAACACGTTTCTCATTTTCGTTCACAAACTGTTATTTGATAATATCCATCAAGGCAAGATATTGTAGGAGAGAGCACATGGAAATTTTGTATGAAAGCAATGGAAGCATTTTTTTATAATCCGGAGAAAAAAAATTGAAGCTATCGGATTTATACCACAATTAATCTTACTGATATTACATTGAATTTACTTGATTGAATATCGGTTATAATAAATATTTACACCTGGGGATGGAGGTCACTTCCGAAACATATCGTGGTTTATAATAATTTTATTTATTTAATAAAAGTATTTAACAAATTTCCATAATGACCTACGGAATAGAAGTAAGAGCAGACACTGTCAGAACCAAACATCTTTTAAGAGTAGCAGAAATGAGAACATTGCGACCTATTGTGGGGAGAACTCTTAGAGATAGGATACCCAATGAAGAAATTCACAAATCCGACAAAATTGAAGACATAATGAGATGGAGTAGGCAAAAAAGACGATTCTGGAGGGGTGGTCCCTCCAGAATGGATCGATAGAATGGATCCAGCAAGAATTCTTAAAATCGTGATGCACGAGACTCCAAAGGGTCGTCGACCACCAGGACGACCACCAAAGAGAATGTAAAGAAACGTAAAGAAACGTTTTAAGGTTCCACCATTAACCGAATAACTATCAGTCGAGGCTCCGATGGCACGATCTCTTCATAAAAAGACCCCACGACCATGTGAAAAAATGCTTTTCCGTAGCAACTAAGAGAAAGACAGGAAGATCGCAAACCATCTGGCTAAAAGTGTCCAGAAAGAAATGAAAAATCCCGCCCTTAAGGAAGTAGTTACCTACCAGCGATACACTTAGGGCTTTTTCTTTCGGTGCCGTGTCAGGTCACCCTAACGTTGGCGATCACTGAAACAAAGGCATCTCTGTGCTGCGCAACTTGGAACAGGTACTTAACTCTTGTAATTCCTGTTCACTTTTTAATGTTCTGCATCCAGGACAGCTGCCTTCTACCGATTCCCTGACGTCCCTCCACTTTACCCATTAATATCAGTCGAAGGAGGTAGTATTTTTCTCCCCATAGCACATGTTCTCTATTGGCTCTGGCTCTCTGTAGTACGTCTGCATTATTGTGTCTATCGGTCCACGGTATACGGAGTATTCTGCGGTATATCTACATCTCAAACGCCTCCAACCAGTTTTGTTACATTCACTTTCGTCCAGGTTGAGTCCAGGTTTCGCAGCCATATCATTCTTCTTATCATTCATCATTCTTTGTCGGAGTTTCAAGTTAAGATTATCGTTGCAAAAGAAGGTTCTCATTTTATTAAATGTATCTCGTGCAACTTTAATTCTACATTTTATTTCAATGTCCGGGTCAAGTGCTTTAGTGATAATGCTGCCAAGGTATTTAAATTGATCGACCATTTCAACATTCGCACCATTCAGTTGCAAAGTGATTGTAGAATAATTAAGTCGCCCAAATGTCATCCATTTGGTCTTCTTACGTTGAATTTCAAGCCCAGATTCTCTCCTGCTATATCAATATTATTTAGAAGTTCTTGAAGCTCGGGTATACTGTCAGCTAAAATAACTGTATCATCAGCAGTACCATACACATAGTGCATAATTGCAGTACCATAATTGTCTTGCGAATTCTATACCAGACTAAAGACGAAGAATCACACCGTCATCGTCGGGAATCAAATCCGGAATCTTCGGTATGGCAGTAATAGCTCTTACCACTCTTACACGAATGTCTTATTTTATTCTATTCATCAAAGAAGACAAGTTTTTTCTAGAAATAGTAAAACTTCAAATTTATATAAATATATTCCAACCAGAATATTTTTATCTCTTCAATATGTAATTTCCCCATAGGACTTGTAAATGTAGTACTTATTAGTGATTACTATTGCATGTCAAGGCAACATTACCGTGTGAAATAAATTATTGGGGGAAACGTACATTCAATACCGTATTATTAGTCATTGTTAGTGTAGCGAGGAATCAAGTGTAGGTGGCATTTAGGCAAATTCCACTATGCGCATTGAGCGCGCTTCTTCTGAATGGTTGAAAATATCTTAATTTATAATAGTAAACACGATTGTTTAGTGGTTTACTTGTATTTCTTCTTCTTTTTCTTCTTCCTTATTGTAGACCTATATGGTCTGTTATCCAGAGTGTTGCTCCCAGATGTCCTTCCATCTTTTAGGAGGTATTCTACGAGGACAAGTCCCATGAGTACAGTAAGTCCCATAATAACATATGGCGTCGAAGCAAGGGCAGACACAGTAAGGACCAAACAAGTTTTGAGGACTTCCGAAATGAAGACACTGAGGACGATAGCAGGCAAGATACTGAGAGATCGCGAGAGGAACGTCAGAATAAGAGATATGTGAGGTTGAGGATATTATAAGATGGAGCAGACAGCGAAAAAGGGACTGATACGGTCATGTTCAAAGAATGGAAACTACCAGACTCCCCTATATTGCATTGCATAATCAGCCTCATGGGACTCGTACTTGGATTTAATTTATAAAAATGGACACATTTGTTTCGCCTTGCTAGGGAATTCTCAACCTGAACCTAATCGTCAAACAGTGTGTCCTTATATTGATTTTATAAAACTTAAGTAGGGGGGGGGGGGGAGGGTTATACAATGCAAATTTTTGGGTTGATAAATAAATCAATTTTAAGGTTTTTCTTAGAACTAACGATGAGTGGTATATAAATTCTCATTTAAATTTCTAGGAATTTTTGAGGTTACATAATAATGAACAGTATCATTACAACTGAATTCCCAGGAATTTTTGAGGTTCAATAAATAATGATAAACAGTAACATTTAAATTTACAATTGAATTGCTAGGGATTTTTGAGGTTCAATACATAATGATAAACAGTAACATTATAAGTAATTTAGATTGAGGTATGTACCTAGTAACAAATCTTTTTGGTACACAATGTTTTCAAATATCAATAGTCTTATATAGAATTTTACATTATTGTTTGACCAATAATCAATATGACAATATTTACAGATTTATTTTTTGACAGATATGCAATATTTAATAATAACGTCGTTTCCCCGGAGTCAGTCAGAGAGGATGGACCGCCATACTACTCTGTTCTGATAAACATTTATAGTTTCCTTTATATTCATACATCGTAACATGCACACTCGTCGATTTTTCCGACTTCGAATGTGGCCGCCTTTCAGTATTTTTTCATTGTTTTTCATCTAACAATGGTTTATTAAAATTTACTTCTTTAAACTTGTCTACATCATGTGATTTAGGATGGTTTTTCATTATCTTTGGTTAAAAATACCTATAAACTCGTATAATAAATTACTTTAATGTTTTTTGAACAAGATGTAATACTTTATATAATACTTGAAATCAAATATAAAAATTCATTTTACGTCTGTTTTCTTATTTTAAAAGTCACATGTTTCGTCTTGTTTTTTAGCATTATTAAGACCATTTGATGTTGCTCTAGCAAGGGAAAGCATTTCACTGTAATAAAATATACTAAGCCTTGTAGAAAACTGATTTCATATATCGTAAACTTTTAATGTATCGTCTTGGTGGTATTGTTACCAATACTAAGTAATTCGAATTTTTATTTATGTATTGTTTAAGTGGTTCTCTGCATAAAAAAATCATAATTTAGCCAAATTACGTTCGTTCGATATGTCTCTCTATATAGCTGTACCGATTTTTAATTAAAAAAGTTTAATTGATTAAAATAGACGCCCTGTTTGACAATTTAAACCAATCAGAGTAAAGCATTTCCACTCAGTGGATACAATGTGCTTATTTGCATGCCGGGGATTAAATTGTTAAGCAACAACTCGCCCATTGTTTCAATGAATATTAGTGGAATGATATGGCCGCTCGCATGGCGTGAAAATGCACATTAAATGTGGTCATACACCTATTTTAATATAATATAGTGGTAGGAAGCGTATAGTGGGCGTTTATGTGGAAAATTTAATACTTTAACTACTTTGCATCATTGTGTCATTTATTTTCGTACTGATTTATTTATTTGTATTATTATTTATTATTATATATGACGAATATTATTATGTGACCGGTTTCGTGTATTTTTGTTAAATCGTTATTTATATCATTACTGCGCTAGCAAAATCGATGTAAAGGGTATAGCTATCATATTGATACTTGTGAAATATGACATTTAATTTATCGCCATTTTATTGTCACGCAAATTCTGTACCAGACCAAAGACAATGTGACAATCACACTGCCATCGCCGGGAATCGAACCAAGGATAGAAATAATTGCGTAATTTTTCATGGTTGGTAGCGATATGTTATTTGGGATCTTGTTTAAATTGGGATCTGCCATCGCCGGGTTCGGTTCCCGGCGATGGCAGTGTGATTATCACACTGTTTTTGGTCTGGTGTAGAATTCACGTGACAATAAAATGGCGATAAATTGGCTACCTATCACATGTCATGAGAATCATCAATATAATAGCTAAAATTAATGTGTATACAGTAATTGGGTTCAAACAACCTATTGTATACAATAAAAAAAAAACTTGTCTTTCGGTCATATCTACCCCGAAGATGGAGATTTTCAACGATCTCCGAAATGTATTATATGTACCCAAGATGTCGATAGCACTATAAAATCTATGTTATGTACTCTATACATTGAGAAAATGATGAAAACATGTGTTTTCTAGTAGTTTTATATTATTTTATGGATTTCGCCTTAGGGACTATTTATCTGACAATTTCTTAGCAAGGGAATATATTAAATATAAAACTTCTGCAAAAGAGACATTTTCATTCCACAGATAGAAGAGAATAAAATTTGTCAAGTTAAGTAATTTAGCACTAATTGTTGTTTATGAAGTCATTTTACGTCTCAAAATTAGAATAAATTATATCTGTGTATACTGAATTTGGTACAAAGTATACATAAAGTAACACATAAATGGTATGTGTTATATTTTATATTAATACATTAAATTAAATATGAAAAATACAGTGGAAACTCTCATAACCAGATTTATTCGTTCCAGAATTTTACTCGTTATGTGAACCTCGTTAAGCGAGACAACTTTTCCGTATAAATCAATATAAAATACAATAATGCAGGTCCTTCAGAAAACCGTCAAGCCAACGAAGCCGCGGTCTTCCCACGCTGTGTCTTCCTTCCGGTCTTGTAATTGTTGGGAGTTAGTCCTGAGGAGTGGAAATCAAGAGCTCAGGATAGGGTTGGCTGGAGAAACATTTTGGAGGCGGCCGAGGTCCACCCAGGACTGTAGAGCCAGAGAGAGAAAATACAATAATGAGTTCCATGCCAAAAAATCCCACTATATTAAATTTAAATAATCATTCAATTCATCATCATCATCATCATCAGTCGTCTGTCATCCACTTCTGAATGTAGGCCTCTCCCAAAGCACGACACCGCCCCCTATCCATTGCCGCTTCCATCCATCCATGTCCAGCAATCCTCTTCAGATCGTCGGTCCAGTGGGCAGGGGGATGTCCAACTCTGCGGAATCCTGTACGCGGTCTCCACTCCAGAACCAGTCTCCCTCATCGGCCGTCGGTTCTCCGACAGACATCCTCAGAGCCAACTCAGTCACCTTGGTTTGCTGTTGAATAAATTCGTTTCTAAATCTGTCCCTCAAGGTTATTTCAAGCATGGCTCTTTCCATGGCGTGTTGGGCGACCTTGAATCTGTAGACTAGATCTTTTGCCAGTGTCCACGTCTCGACTCCATACGTCATAACTGGCAAGACGCACTGATTGAAGACTTTAGTCTTGAGGCATTATGGTATTTTAGAGGTGAGAACATGGCGTAACTTTTCAAAGGCCACCCAACCCAACTGAATTCTTCGATCAGCGGTCAGTAAGATAAGGAGCGTAACGATCTTGAATGCGATTAAGGTTTTCGAAAAAATCGAAATAACTGGTTTGTTATTTATGACAAATAATTAATCCTCTTTGAATAGAAAGTTGAAAGTTGAGTTATTTGTTTTTGCCTACGCTTTAAAATTTGGTGTAAATGTGACACAGCATTATCATTGAATATACGATACGACAGTTTCCTGTTCTTTCAGCATTTATCTTATTGCGCTAGAAGATTGTTGCTCTGCTACTTTTTCCTCCTCCACTAACAAAGTATCCTCCATAAATTCTTGCTATGAAACACAATGCAACTCCATAAGCTCTTTGGTGGTCAGTTCTTGACTGTGCTCTTCCACGAGCTCATTAATATCGTTGTTATCCACCTCTAGTCTCATGGTATTGGCCAAAGACACAATCTCGTTGAATGTAGACTCCATATGTACTATTTCAAACCCCTCAAACACATTCATCAACGCTCTCTGGCCAAAGCTTCTTCCAAGCAGAGGTGATGGTTCTTTTGGTAGTGAAGTTAAGATGGGACTCCCTCTTTCTGCGTCATTTGTTATGCGAAATGTGTTTTACTCGTTATGCGAATTACTCGTTATGCGAGGTTCCACTGTAATATAAAATGTCTTATTCTTACGTGTAAAAAAAATATCGAACGAGAAAGTCATTTCACAAACAGTGTTTTTCATTGTAGATTAATTAATTTAAAGAGAAATATATAAAATGAGCTCGTTTTAGTAAACAGACATCTCATTACTTGCAGTAATAAAGTTGTAGCTTAAAATACGCTGGAAATGATCGCTTTGTCTACCGACGCTGAATAGGATATAAAACTCACTCGATTGCCTCGGAGATAAAGACGCTTCCGTATACTACATATAATGATTAAGCTATATAGAGAAAATGACCTAAATCGACTACATGAAGTCATCTCGTTTTACGTACTTGGATATCATATAGAACAGGGTTGAATGTTTTTTTAAGTATGTTAAACTATACAAATTAAAAAAAAAATATAAAAAATATAAATAACTAACTAACCATCACGCCGTTTCCCGGGGGGGAAGGCAAAGTTGATAGACCGCCATACTGCTCTGTTCTGACATACCTTTCTAGTTCCTCTACATTCATACATCGTAACATCGATCGTCGATTTTTCCGACTTCGAATGTGGACGCCTTTTAGTATTTGATAAATTTGGTTTTGCAATGCTTTCCTTGTACTCTCGCGGCGTCTCTTCCATTCACACTGCTTGTTTCCAACATTTTAACTATTCACCTCTCGTTTATTCGTTCCATATATCGTTCCATCTCAGGAATCCTTTTTTGATTTTACATATTGAAGTTAATACTCATAATAATTTAGCTGTTATTTCTGGTCATACTAAAGAATCTGTATTTTTTAGGTTATTTAAACAAATAATATAGTAATGTCATGAAATAAATACAGAAAGTATAAAAATAAATCACATTATATCTGAGATTTTTTTATCACTCATCATAAAAAATATATGAAATACGAATATAGTAATGTTTCATTAGTGACGTTTGTGTTTTTAGTTTTTCATCATTTTAACTGAGATTCTAAAACAAACTTTTCGTTAACGTTATTTATCTTGATATAAAAATTCGTTTTAAAATTTCTCTAGAACAAAGAAAACATGCATTTTAAAAATAAATATAAAATACTCCATATGTGGTATCAAATACCACATATGGACTATTTTATATTGATGAAGACGTCCGTTTTTTAGTATATTTTATAAAAAGGAAAGGACTTTTCAATTATTACTAACAATATGTGAAATTAAGACATTTCAATGATATCAATTTAACAAAACTACATTAACTTGATGTAGGTAAAGGAGGATACGCGTTCTAAATCTTGACACAATCATGATAATGCTCCAGCAATTTGAAAACATATCCCTCTCACAAAATAAAACTGTGAGAAAACGTCGATTTCAATTTTATTTACAAACTTTATTTAAATTGTTTACTTTGTTAAGAATGGCTTTTCTATTCAGTATCATTTCCTTCAAAATTTCTTTGAGTTCCCCTTCTCGTCTACTTTTTTCACCAAGCACGTAAAACAGCAGGAAAGTTTGTAAAGTGTGGATTCTTTCCAGGCTGGCTCGTCGATCTGTTCAGCTGGATCAGCACTGACGGGATCCCCATCAATAGAATCATGATTGATCTATCCAGCAAACTGCCCATCATGTTTGCGGGCAATCGGACGGAAATTATTATGTGGCATTCATAATATCCGCCGCTTCGTAACGCCACGTGTTCCCCTAGTATATCAAATTAGGATTAACGGCGAGCATAATAAATTATGGCCTCTTTGTTACGATTTATAATGGGTAATATTTTAATGGGAAGCGCATATATGCTTGCAAATATCACGTGCATAATAACTTTATACGTTTCTTTTTATACCATGAACGGACAAATATAATGAAAATTCACACATTACATATGGTTTTCAATCATTCGGAATGAAATGTTAAGAACTAATTTAATCACTTATTTTTACATTTCTATTTTAACTTCTCTACACCATACTTTGTTTTGTGTGTGCTTGTTGTATTTTTTGATGAATATTTGATTATATTGACTTACACGTGATATTTTTGACGTTAACTTCAAATTCCATTCGCACTACAAAATAATTAAATAAAACGATATTTTTTAAGAACCACTTCCACTTTTGTATTTATTTTGACAGTGACTGGTTTCTTCAGGCTCACTGGTATCAACAGACTACTCGTATATGATTTAAAAAAATATTAAATGGTACCAAGAAGATTTAAAAAATATTTTTTTTCGCACATTTTTCACAGATAACTATTTTTATTACAATTATAACTAACTAATCATGACGCCGTCTCCCGAAGGTGAAGGTAGAAATAATGGATATTCATACATCGTGTCATGCACGCACGTCTCGTACCCCTCACATGGTCGACATTCAATATTTGATTTATTTAATCGTGCCACGTTTTCCTCGGTCAAAGTTAGCCAAAATGTCTTGTCACAAATACTAAATATAATGTTGCCAATATAATTTCATGAACTTTGCAATAATTTGAAAATATGTGATATTTTACAAAATTATTAATTTGAACATATAGTGCAGGAGTTTGATCACTGAGTTAAACATTATTTTTAAGCGTTACAACAAAGTGAATAAAAACGCCAATTAAAATAAATTTCATTATGTCTAATTGGATATAAGGTTATATTTCATTGCTCAGGTAACAGTTTTAAATGTATAGTGGGTTTGTTTGATATATGCATTTGTATGTTCCTGAAATTTCTCTGGTTGACCTGTATGTTAGGTATACATTTTTCTTTATGGTGTGGCATACATTATTCTGAAACGCAATAAAGATAATCCGATGCTTTATTTTAATAATGAAAAGATAAATTATTTTGTTTGTTCACAAAATAATCCGAGAGAGAGTAAGTTGGAGCAATCGGGTGAATTTATTGTATGGTGTTGAATAAACGTACACATTTAATTTAGCAACATTATACAAGAGTATTATAACTTTACTCGGTTAATGGTTTAGGGAAACGGAGTAAGAAGATTTAGCTTCATTGAAGAAGTAAAATCCCGAAAACTGTTAGGATTCGCAAACCAAATATTATTTGTACAGTTTACCCGACAGTAACGGCTCACTGAACCACGGTTTTTCATCTTTGGGATACATGCTCGGAAGTTGGTTGTGAAATCAATGTTTACAAGGAACTTAACTTTTGGATGTGGCTTTAGTTGACCAACGACCCAAGAGCCATTCAATTCTGCTCTACTTTTGACTTTGCTCCCTTGTACTCGTATACTGTTGTATTTGTTTTCTTTGTCGCTCTATTTTCACAAGGAATTAAAGCTATATTTTTATTGTAGACTTAAAGTAAAATGCTTTTATAAACATCTTGTTTACTTCATTGACTTGAAAGTTACTATTTTCGTTTTTCGCTATTTTTAGATATGTTTTAAAATATATATTCAAGGATATAGTATTTAATTTTGAAAACAATTAACAAACGAATCATGACGTTGTGTTCAGGTATATAAGGGTAAAAGTAAGGAAGATATATCATCAGATAGAATTAAATTGAACTGCTTAAATTCTTCTGGATCAATATTATCACTTATATTTCTCAGATTTTTCCGACGCCTCATAGTATTCTGCTAATTTTTAATTTACCTTATTTGACTTCATTTTTCCTTCATGCCATATCAGTTAATTTTTAGTTATTCTCTTTGATGGATAATGGAATACTTTTTTCAACAAAAATAATAGTGAAACTTTCTTAACCAGGACCGGTTTACGAAAGATATGAAAAAAATAATTAAAAAACATTATAATTAAATAAAACGATGTTTTTTAACTACATACTTCCACTTTTGTCATTATTTCGACAGCAACCGGTTTCGCCAGGCTCGCTGGTATCGACAGACTAGTCTGTCGAAATAAAGACAAAAGTGGAAATAGTTAAAAAACATATTTTTATTTAATGATTATTTAAATTGAACTTCCACCAAGAGATTTCATTAAAATCATTTGATTAGCATAGAAAACCATTTTTACATAAGTTTTTAATTACATAAGTATTTTAATTAAAATATTGTTGTGTATGTCCTGACTGATACGAAACCTTTTTTTTTTGAACACGTAATAATACTTTTTCTTATTTGACTCTTTTTAATGTAAGGTTTTTGTTTATTCCATAAAAATGATTTATGTGGCTTAGTATGATAATCGATGTCTTGAAATAAAGCGTTGAATATGTTTAAAGTTTACAATTATTTACTAAAAATAAAATCTAGGTAATGACAATAATGAGAGCCCTCTAAATGTACTGCATAAGCTATAATATAAAAGTCGAGGCAGTTCAATCATTAAGTACTACTCTTGTTTTTTATCATTTTATTTCAAATAACGATGGTAGCGAGTTTGCCGAAACTGATCCATGTTTCAAAACCAACAACGAAACTCTTATTTTATTACTTTCATATGAAGCACTTAATTTGTATTGTGTCAGTATAAAACTTAAATTAAAACACCTAAGTAACATAGCTTTATTCGCTTTTAAATACCAATCGGTTTCACTCCTATCAGCGTAACAAAACAAAATCATTTATTGGGTTTGAGTTTTGTATGTTTGTGTGTTTACAAAATAAATTAATTTGAGTTTGTTTTCTTTCTACCATTGGGAGCGAAACCAGTTGGTACTAAAATTAGTGTTGTCAAAACAAACGATATAAGTGTTTTATTTTTTTTTGGTTTAATTAAAAACTCTTTTTTTCTTACTTTTTCGTGACAGTCTCTATTGTATTAAATGTTGGAAAAGTTGGGGTTGATAGGATAAGTACTCCTAAACATGTATTAATACCTAAAACGGACTTAAAATGATAATTCGAGAGTTGTTAAAACGGTGATGACTGGATACGATCTAACAAAACATAATTAAGTGTAATCTTGTCAGCCCAATTTGTAGGCCGAATTTATGGCGTCTTTATTTAGTTGTTAATTTCCTCAACACGCGCTGCTGCATAATGAATTTCCATAAAACATCGAGGGAGGACTGCGAGAGGATATCTAGTACGTTAAAGTCGAATAAATTTACAATTAATACTCCCCTTCATAGGAAATTAGGTCTTCCGGTAAGTTCCTAGTTCAACCCTGAATTATATACGAGTATTCAAATTTAAAATGTACCGCGGAGTATTTAAACTGAAACCTTAAGCGCTTTGAATAAATATTAAAAACAAAAACTTCTGACTGTTTTGGAAATTAATAAAGAGTTTCCAAGTATAAAGGGAGAGGGTTAACTTTGCATGGAGCTTACGGACGGGACACTAGCAAAAAATTCCTTTTGAAATCTGTACTTGCTTACGAAATGTTTTTTAAAATATATTTCTCATACAAAATAACAGTGTTCTGCTTAGATCCCTTTGTATATCTGTATTTATTATAAATGCAGTTTATATCACCAACATACGAAAGTATAATTTTTGAATAGTTATCCAAATACCCAAAATAAACTCATAAATATATAAATAGACAGCGTTTTGTTTCGTAAAAAAAAAACTATGAAATTTTTTGTGTTATCTTTTTAAGGTGTTATAATTAAGTATTATTAAAATTAGTCATAATTAAAATAACGTAAGAAAATTATGAAAATTATCACAAAAATTAAAAACAATACAATAAAAAAAAGTGAAAACCAATTACATTTTTATATGCTTCTAGATTATACATCAAACATGATAAAGCGTTCTTCAACTGTACTATTGTGCAAAAATGCTTGTGTTTTTGAGGTATCCAGGATTAAAACCAGGACTCGAGCGTTCACAAGAATTCTTTATGTAAGACAATAAAACTAACTAACTAACTAACTAACCATTACGCCGTCTCCCCGAAAGGGTAGGCAGAAAGAATGGACTGTCACACTTTTACTGATGCGGCACTCCATCTTTCTCTTTTCGCTCCGTGAGAGACGCGGTGTGATGGGTTGCGAACCTCATCGCCACCAATAGGCATCTCCCGCGCACACTTCGATCGTCCAACACCCACAAAATAAATCTTAAACAAATAATATCAAGGGGAAGATAAAATTTTTCCAGTTCCAGTTCAATACTACGCAAAAGATAGTCTCACCACTCAGTTTCATCTATTTTCAGCATCTTTGTAAAATGATTGTAGAAAAGGATTTGAAATGGAAATATATGTTTCTAAAATAAAATATATAATTGTTATTATCTGAATTCATTTCAGAAGAAAAAAAATAAACCTGAAGAAAATCCGTTACCCCAGTTAATGTTGATAATAAAGCAATACAAAAACCCTTTAATACAAAAAATAGTGTAATTTCTCTTCTGCAGACGATTAATCTTACCGCTTAAAACCCCGTGCAACTGTGGACTAAATACACATTTTGTTAAAAGGAATAATCCTTCTGCTGCATTGGCGGGGGACATTCACGTCACGTGAATAACATTCCAGCTGACTCATTATAACGCGTCGGCTAGTGTATGCTACGACCGCTACGACCCACGTAGCTACGCTGTTACGCTGCTACGGTGTAGCATCAGCCAAACGACACGGAAATGAGGAAAACAAATGAGTGGTTCCCGTTGAGTAATGAGCAGACTAAAGAGAGAAAGAGGGGTGTGGGTTTGGGTGCGAGGGAGAGAGAGATATAGGTAGCATATTTGACGGTTTAAGCGAAAAGGTGTTATCTGTTAACATAACGGAACATTCATATGAAAGCGTGATAAGGGAAAAGGGATATGTACGAAATGCCTTAGATGTTATAAAACGAAATTTTTAATGTAATTGAGAAAGTTCTGTTTACCTTTGCTAATTTAATTTCGTAATGAATACCTTTTTGTTAGACCGTGAAAATTAATTTCGTTACATCCCTTTAGAGCCGCAGAAAATATTTACCTTAACTATTAAATTGCCGTTGTTTGGAAAAGCATCATTAACGTGGTTGGAGAGTGTTTCCAGTTCGCAATATATCAAAGTGTTTCATAAAAATTCCGACAGATGTCAGCAAATATTACACGCTTCACAATAACCTAAAGCTAGCCACATATTAGTCGAATTAGTTTAAAATATTACCGTTTGATAGCGAAAGACAACTTAAAATCCTTAAAGATTAAGTTGAACATTTGAATCCTTTAAGGATTCGGAGCCGAGTATATTTTGCATGCGTGTCGTGAAAGTTGGAAACATTTCGTTAATAGCCGTAAACATTTCCTCAGGGTGGATGTTATTCCCGATGAACGGTTCCGAGCCGTGCGATACGCCCCACTTAATCGGGCGCCTTTGGAAATGTTGCTAATATATCGAATCCTTAATCCCGGCCAAAGTAATATTTAAAACTTTACTTTCCCGCAAAACTTCCCTCGCAAGTCGGGAAAAGTTTTTAGAAATCTTACGCTCGGGCGAACACTCCGCCAACGCAGCTCTCCCGGAGGAGACGGCTCGGCCAACACCGAGGCTCATTGGGAAAAATCCCACATTTTGCTGAAATCTGGGGTATTTAAGCTCCCACGGACCTCTCTTGTTTGTCGAGGAAATAGGTCACACTTAAGACACTGCTACTATTTTAAACTCGAAGTTTTAAAGAGGTGCTTGGGAATATTAAAAATAGAAAATAGAAGACGGTTTCCATTGCGCTCCACTATGCTTTATACCATTAATATTTTCATATGCATTTTTAAATAGCATCTTTAGGGGGTTAACATTTGAAGAAAATTTTTATTGTTTATTGAACAATGATGTAAAATTCTGTAATAAACAATTGATATGAATAAATACGTCTGTTTTATGGGAGTTTTAATATATTTTAAAGGATAGACATATTTTGCTTTGCTAAAGCAAAATCACAGATTGATCCATGATGACAGAGGTCAACTCCCAGCTATCCCTCTATTACTTAGGCGATCTTCCGGGGGGATGGTAGCCGGCAGGAATCTGATGCGCCGTAGCGTGTGGAATTCTGATGGGATCCATCTTCTGCACATGCGAATTTCAGTATCTTTTGCGTTGTATGCCCCATATCACGACGTCTTTCACCTTGCAGATTTCGCGGATAGCTGTGTTCCTTACCCTATCTCGAAGAGTTTTCCTGTTATCATCCTCAGGGTCCGCATCTCTGCTACCCGCACTTTAGCCTTCGTTATTGTGGTTTTCGCTCTGGTCTCAATGCTATATATCAGCTTTACGCAGGTTTTGTATATTCTGACCTTACTGTCAGTTCTCATATACTTATTTTCCCATATGATCTCCTTGAGACACTCCTTGTTAACTTGTCCCATTATTTCACTGCCAAAACCTTGTTGATTTGTCCCATTATTTCACTGACAAGATCATTTTGACTGAGCAGATCCACTTCCAGATATCTAAACTTCGCAACCTGTTCCAGCATTCTGTCATTTAAGGATAACTTGCATCTTAAGGGTTCTTTTGAGAATGTCATGATACACATTAGGTATACAAATTTATTTAATAAAATAGTTTACGTCATTCGTTTATATTTCATTTTCTGTAAATTTTCGAGTTCATTTTACATTACTTTGGGTTGTATCCGCGATGTATTGTACTATGGCGTGGATTTATTGAATGCAGATGAGTTATGGCCCCGCATAGATGTGCCGACGGAATTATCTGAGGCATCCGGCCTTATTATTGGCAGATATATTTTCAAAAGTAAGGAATGAGAAATGTCTTTCGCCGCGCTGGGATTACCAAACGAAAATATATTTGAAAAAGGCGAGTCGAACATCGAAACCGCTTGATTTATACTGCTTGGAGATTTATGCCCCGCGATATGAAGTCAGGTCTTACTTAGGTATCAATGCACCTGCCTTAAAGAAAATTTAATTAAAGTAATGTTTCAGTTGCTCCCACGAAAAATCGACTTTTTTATTTTGGGGCGTTAATGACTTGGAACACGAAGCTACATAAGCATTCAAAAAATAAATTTAGTTTTGTATCTTCGTCTAAAACGTGACTCGTTTTAATTCAATGTAAAAAAACGTTGATATTATTTTATATCTCACTAATTTATTTATGTATTATGTTAATTAACCCACAAAACATAATAGAGTTTCTCCGAGAAAGTAGGCAGAGAGAATTTATCGCTATACTTCTATCTTGAAACAATTCTCGCGACTTTTTTACATTTACACAACGTGACAACCATGCTCGTCGTTTGTTCCGACTTTGAACATGGACGCCGCCTTCTTTGGTCTTCCTTAACTTAATTACTCCTTTCCACTGCTTTTATACATCTTTGAAACCATTTTTCCTTCATCAATTCGTTCCACATGTCCAAATCATCTAAGTGCCCCTTTTTTGATTTTTTACGACGCATTTATCTAATTTCATAAAATTAATTTCAGGTAAATTAAAATGAACAATTGTCAATTGATTTTTCTTAATTATTTTTTCGGAATGAATAAAGATCTCTAGATTAGTCGAAGAGTTATAGATTATTTTTAAAACATAATAAATTACTAAAAAAAATCATCGAATGCTCAGTCACAAAGAAACGATTAATTTTTGTTTGTGTTTTTATTATTTTTTTATATACTTTGTACAAAACTATTAATATTACATACTAGACATGTTTCGTACAAACAGTCCTTCTTCAGTGATACATATTATAAAGATACATATTTAAAATATTATAAAATTGTTTACAAATATGATCAATTTTAACAGATGTTATAAAGATTTAAAAAAAAAATTGATAACATCTGCCAAAATTGATCATATTTGTAAACAATTTTATAATATTTTAAATATGTATCTTGAAAATATACTCGTATATCACTAAAGAAAACTAGTTGTCCGAAACATGTCTGATATATAATTTTAATAGTGTTGTATTTACAAAGTACATAAAAAAAGAAGAAGACAAATAAAACATCTACAACCCAAAGTATGGCGAACATAGAAAAAAAACGATTAATATTAAAATATTTTTATTTTCTAATATAAATATTGTAATATAAAACCTTTAACATTTTATTGAACGGAAACAGGTATCAAAAAGAAGCACAACAGCTGATTTTTTTCAAAATATTTATGATAGCCACTTGCGCTAATCAAATTTTGAGCTGTCAATCGCGGGCACCCTTACAGCGATCCTATTTATGGCGGCGCTGGCGAGATATTGGTTGACGTTTTAACAATGGCGATCGGACGCGGGAGGACATCACCTGCTGAAAGCGTGATTGATTTCATCGTTTCCTGTGTGTCCTGACCCCTCCGTTTCCGGGGAATCTTTTCAGGAAGGCAACCTACACCCGATGGCTTATCAATCAGGCTGCGGCGGTCCGTAAACGTTTTCGCTAGTCCCAAACAAAATGTTAGTAATGAAGTGAGCTTTTAGTTACACATCAATATTCCATTTTAATTATTAACAAATTTTTAACACCCTCAATAATTACTCATCAGATTTTCAATATTCTAATTATTTAAATATTATATAATGTCAATACGAATGAAAACGCATAACATTCGATATTGTCTCAGAAAGGCGGAACATGTCATTCCCATAAACTAAAATAAAACTTCTAGAAAACGTACGCTTCTATTCATATTAATTACATTTTACACATATAGAATTTTACATCAATGTTCAAGAAACAATAAACCCTAATATGTATTTCGCCGGTACGACATGGAGACGTGTAGTATGAATTGGCAGACACTAAAGTAGACGGAGGAAGCCTACACACAGGAGTGGACGAATACTGGCTAATAATGATGATGATAAATATATTGACTAATAATAACCTTACCATTTAAACAGAGAGTATGGACTGCCCCAATGTTCTTTTTTCTAGCCTTCTCAACATTAATTTAATTGTTTAGGTTATTTATTGTTAAGTATCTTTTATTTTTAACGTTTGGAAATTTTACATTTAAATTTTATTATTGAACATTGCTAAACTGAAATGGAAACGACATGTCGCAAGACAGGGAACAGAAAGATGGGCTTCCAGAGTCTTGACGTGAAGACCGTGGGAGGAAAAAAGAAGCATTGGTCGACTCCAAAAAATAAGGGTTGACGACGTAATTTCAGTCAGGGGAAGAATTTCAAAGAGAGTCGCACGGGATAGAGAAAAATGTAGAACGTTTGAGGAAGTCTACATCCAGCAGCGGAGAGATGGCTAAAGAAGAAAAAAAATAATTTAAACAAAACACAAATATTCAATCAAAATATTTATTTACGTATGATCTAAATATGCAACAAATTAATACATACACATAATGAATAATTTATGTTTATTAATATAGCGCTAGATTCTTTCATCTGATAATTAAGTTAATAATTAAGTTAATTAAGTTTTACAATATTGAACACTTTAAAGGAACACACGTACCATCACTGAAACAGGGGTGTGAGCTTGTGTACACTGAAGTGTAGGTACATCCAGCCGCTTCATCACTAATTGGCCAGTGGCTGCAGACAAATTGGTGCTGGAAATTAGGAAAGGGTTTGTTACATAAATTGCGGAAAAATTAAAATCGCCATGAAGAGATTTCAAAATATCCCCTAACTGATTGATTGATCCCTTTTTAAAAGAATTGATTGCTCAAATTTATCTTCTTACAAGAACATAAGCGAAAATATGAAAAATTCTTGTTAAAAAATGTTAACCGTAAAAGATGAGAGTTTCGTGAAATCAGTAAGAAAAGTTATCGTTTTCATGTGAATTTGAATTAACTTTTAAAATCTTTAACATCACAAATACGTTAATCTAAGTGGTTTATAACTATAGCATATGAATTAAAGACGGTTTCTTCGCAGTTTCAATTCTAAGGATTAGTTTATAGTAAAGTCTTCGGTCTCGTTTTCTATTGCGCTCGGTCTTCTGCAGCCCTCTTCAACTCAATATATATGGAGTAGTTTATGTCCTCGCGCACCTGTTTTAGATATTCCCGTTCAAGTTGCCCTATATAATTTGTTCCCTGAACCATCCTCTCATTTATGTCATGCAGGCGATCCTCACGGTGCATAATATGGCCAATCCATCTGGCTCGCCTCTCTGTAATGGATTTGACAAGTTGCCTCCCTTATTTGATTCTGCTGAGAACCCCGTCGTTCGTGATGTATATTCAAGAAATTGTCAAATTATTTTATAGCACCACATCACAAAGGCCTTCCAGCTTTTTTAAAAATATATATCAAGAAGACATAAATAATAAATTTAATAATGCGAGAATAATTGGACAATACAAATAAAAAATTAAAAATAATACGAAAACATAAAAAAAACATTATTATACTCGTACATTAGAGATAGATAATTTCTTTGGGTAGTCTTACTATCGTGATAAATGTCAACATCCTAAGCGATGTGGTAAAGAAGGATTATTACCCTGCCGACGGCCCATTTACCTTACGTAGATTGATTTTACACAGTGGCAGGTGAAATAATCTATATTTTCGCTGTCGCAGATGATTGTCGGGAACAAACAAAATGTCCGAGTTGTTATATTCAGCATCCAAATGTATAGCTCGAACTTCCTGATTTCTAATGATTGGTAGTCCAGCATACAAAGTTAAAAATCAGTTGGGTAAAGCTAAGGGCAAAAACCGTTTTTGAGGTACAGAAAACTCAGATACTTTTTCTGTATCTTTATATTCTTCTACTTTTTCTTCTGGTGTCGTGTCAGGTCCTCCCCCCCCCCAACGTTGGTGATTACTAAAGCAAAAGCATCTTTGTCCTGCGCTACTTGGAACAGGTTTTCAACTCTCCTAATTACTGTCCAATTTCTTATATTCCGCAATCAGGACAAACAGCCTTCTGTCAACTCCCTGCCGTCTCTCTAACGTGTCCATTACTATAAGCCAAATATGAAACTTTTTTTAAATTCACACTCGACAGCAGCTCTCAACATATGTCGTAATTTCTATAAAATAGCGTTAAAGCTCATTTACTAAACAAAATATCCAACTGGCGTATTTTGATATTTTGAACAACATTAATACATTGAATACTTTTAAGGAATTCTTTGAGAACTCCGTTAGATTTGACGTTCCGGATGGGTGTCTGCTTAAACAGTTATATTATATATTTTGTATGCAAAACAAACATGAGTTGGTCAGAAAATGAATCAAACCGATGAACATTATCTCTTTGGAAGTTTTATTTTAATTCATTGAAATTACAGATTTAGTTAGATTTTGTAGTTTTCGAATTAAAAAAAAAATCCTGTAACACGATATTGTCATTTTGTATGGAGTTTAACATCGTCGTTTCGAGGGTTTCCCATAATCAATGCATATATAAATATTTTATTATTTGAGACATTCGTAACCGTGTCTGTAATAAATTATTTGTATAAGTGGGGTGTGTTGGTGTTGGTGATTACATACACCTGTATTAAAATAAACGAGTTCCTCCAGTCACATTGCGACTATACGTGTGTTTATCTGCATCCGTCGGGATAAGCACAAATGTGGCAGACTCCAAGAGATATCTAATTTAGAATGCGCATAATATCAGCGATCTCGAACAGGATATCAGGCCGGGAGGGTTGGGGGTGGAGGGAACAGACGACAGGAATAAGGAGGGATAGGGCTGACTTATTTGATAACCGAGGACAAATGTTAAAATTTAATAACGTCTTTCCATGAAAGTTATTTAAAAAATATTTGAATTCGAATACATATTTGAGAAAAATAGAAGATTTGGCTTCTAAACAAAGTGCTTTTGTTTTTCTCAAAAATAAATTTATATAATTTTCCCTGAACAATTATGTAAAGCTCCCTATTATTTATTAAATATTGATGTAGACATCCGATATAAAGACGAAGGGTAGAAGTAGTAAATAAACATATATCATTTTATTATATTATTATTTCAAATAAACTTCCATCAAGATATTTCAGTAAAATCATAAGATGAGCTTAAAAATCCGTTTTCTTTAAGTGAGCAAAATAAAATTTAAAGGAGTTTGATAATGCCCTAGTAAAGCTAAACTGGACGATCATATTATAAAATATTTAACTTCCATATTATGAATACAGTTCCAAGACCTTCGTGGCCTTTTTAGAATTTACAATCCAGGAATATTGAAAGAACTAAACCCATCACATGTCATGAGAATCAATATGATAGTTATATCCTTTACATCGATATGGCTCACGCTGTAATGATGTAAAGAGCGTTTGAAAAGAAGAAAAAAGTTATTCTATCATTGAAATTGTAATAATCATAGAAAAAAAATTAAAAACTTAAGTTAAAATTTAATCAAATATTAAATGTCCGCCAGGTGAGGAGTTGGAGAAATCGACGTGCAAGCATTATACGATGTATAAATGTTGAGGAAACGAGAGTATATCTGGAAAGAAAAGTGTGGTAGTCCATTATTTTCGTCTACCCTTTCGGGTAGGCAGGTACATAAGTTAAATAAAATAAGAAATATTTATGAATATTCAAGAATGTAGAACCGCTAATTTCATTAGAAATGGTAATTCTTTAAGTTTAAATTACTAATATTATGTAATAAGCTTACCCGTAAAATTTACACGTTTAATCAATACGCCATAAAAATAAAATTAATACCAGAAACATGGAACAAAATTGATGGCTGACATCCTTGTAATAAGGAGATTTAGGGGTGCGGCGAAGCAGAGAAAACCTTAGACGGAGAGAACTGAGCCAAAACGGAAATGGATGGAAAAATAATATTTCAGTTCGGCCATTGGTTTATTAAGGGGATGTACCAATTTCATTTTGTAATATAAGAAGCCGGAGATGAAAACGGTATTAAATTCTTTCAAGTGAAGAGCGCATTATGCTACTTCATTTATTAAGTGCTAAAATATATTTTACACTTAAGTGTAAACGTATAATTAATTTTTAATATAATGTACTAAACTTTTTTGCTTTTTTATCGCTCTCGTTATAATTGTTTATGTTTATGTACTCGTATATGCAAAAAATATTTATTATATATTTTTTTCCTATTTAAATTTTTTTTTCGAAGGTTAATCAGTTTTAAATGCATCAATGAGTTCCTGTAGTTTAAGGAAATATCGTTATCTTATTGTTTTTTGTGTAAATTAATTGTTTGTTAACTATGTAAAACATTTACCGTGTACCCTTAAGAAACTTTAATTTCTATACAGATAAATATCTTATGTATTAGCATATTATACAGGTATAATATAAACATATTTATTTCCAAAATGAAGAATCAGAAGCAAATAAACAAAAGCTTACATACATTTGACAAAAGTAAAATCGAGATCAATATTTAAATTTCCTGTTAACTAACTAACTAACTAACCATCACGCCGTCTCTCCGGAGGGGTAGGCAGAAAGAATGGAACGCCACACTGTTCTGTCCTGACATACTTCTCTCACTTCCTCTACATTCATACATCTTGTCATGCACGCACGTCGATTTCTCCGACTCCTCACGTGACCGACATTCAATATTTGATTGATTTGATCGTGCCACGTTTTCCTCGGCCTTCCTCTATTCACGCCGTTTACATATACCTTCTTTACCATTCTGTCTTCACTCATTCTTTCCATGTGTCCAAACCATCTTAATGACCCTTTCCTTATTTTGTTCATAACACTTCCATTCGCACCACATTCACTTCTTATACTTGCATTTGTCACTCTATCATATACAGATTTGCCACACATTCGTCTTAGAGATCTCACTTCTACTGCATTTATTCTACTTTCATTCTACTTTTGCCAGTTCCATGCTTCACTTCCATACATAAGGGTCGGCACAAGAACACCATTGTGCACTGCCATCTTGTTTTTTTTGGATAGGCTTTTGTTTGCGATGACAACTTTAAGTGCACCATTTATTCTGTTGCCTGCCCCAACCCTTCTTTCAATATCCTTCTCCACCCTCCCATCCTTTGTAAACATACTTCCTTGTGAATACAATTTACGTTTAACTAATAAACTAACCATCATGCCGTTTCCGAAGAGGTACGCAGAGAGGATAGACTGCCAAAATGCTTTATTCTGACATTTTTTTAGTTTTTTCTATGTTCATACATCGTAACGTCATTTTACCACTCATACTGTTCGAATACAACTTTTTTTTACCATTTTCTATCCATGTGTTAAGATGACCACAAGGATTAAATTTAAGTTTCATTTAGGATGCAATCATCTGCTTAAGATTTCTTCATTATGTCGTTTCGTATTATATCATACTCGCACATCGTTTTACTGCCAGTTATCTCATGTCTATGACATATATTCTACTTTCATTCTTATTTTGCCAGCTCTAAGATTTATTTCCGTAAAATTCATATTTAAATATTATGAAATCAAATCAAATCAGCTAATTATCTCAAAAGGCATTACAAACAATATTAACGTTTAAAGCATCTATTGAGTGGAGGTAAAATATAATATACGAGTATACAAATATTATAATACCAGGAACATATGAGAGATGGTTCGACATTTCATATGTAGGAATAAAAGTGAGTATTCGTTTCTGCCGGACTATTATATAAATATGTATGTCTATGCCTCTAAGGCTTGTTTACCCTGTAACGGGAATGTTATTACAACAAGAATCTCCCATGTAAAATTCTATTTCGGTTTCGATTACTCGAGATGTGAACTGATCTGATATGAAAAGGTATCTGGGAAAATATTAGTAATGGACTTTATTTCAGATAACACGAAGTTTTCAGGAACGAAACGGAAATATGTTTTCACACGTCATGTCTTTTAGCCACTGTGGTTATTATTTTGGAAACTACTTTCCATTTTACTTTGTGAATATAAGTTAATTTACTTAATGATATTATTAGAAATATCTCACTTATTTGTATTTAGGTTTCGGAACCACATAAATATTTCATGATTTTCTAGTTTTTACCGATTTAAATAAACAATACTTTTAAGAGTACTGATGATATTTGATAAGTCAATTTGTAAAAATAGTGATATGTTTTATTAAATAAATAAGACATAATAACCTCGGAGTCCATATTTTAATTTTAGTTGAATGTTATAGTGTATGAACTGTGGAAAATAATAGAATTAGTGATTAAAATTGGACCCATCATAATCCAAATAGGTAAAAAACCCGAATGTCGTCAAAGAAAGAGTACGAAACTGTTTTGAATACGAGAGAGCGAGAGAGAAATACTTCGATTCTTAATGCAAGTAATTCAAAATTCACACAGTGCATGCCTGAGAACGTTTCTGAATTATTTTGAAATTTGTTCTGATTGTTGTATGACAACAAACAAACAACAAACCATGAAGCTTAATGTAGATTTTGGTTAACTTACGTGAATATTTCGCGTGTTGCAACTACTTTAATTAATTAGACAATTAAATATCAGATAGCATGAAGCTGTCTATAATAAATGTCATATAATATAAATTTATTTATTTATATTTAAGTATTGTATATGATCATCAAAAGGTTACCAAAACTTTAATAATTCCAACGTTTTTGAGAATGAACCGAATCTCTCTGAGTCGGCTTTTTGCTGCCAACTGTAATTGCTGACCAAATACCGATTAGTCGGTTTTTCACCATACGTACTGGGAATAATTTTCACAATTACGTAAATCACTATATTTTTTTAATTTACATAAATTTTGCATGCATTTTACATACATTTTAAAATACATGTTAAAATAAAACAATTAAAATAAAATAAAACAATATTTAACAGTTGTGGTATGTACCTATATGTTCCTTAAAGGACGTATAGGTCATTTGGAAAATGTCCACATCGACTGACACCTCATTCAAGAGCACCATACCCCGAGTCATTGTATGCTGCGCCAAGACATTTGTCCTGCTATGCGGTATGCACAACAGATCGTGTCTTCTAGCGCGAGCATACCTGTCCGGTGCATTGAGACCATAACACTCTAAGAGGTATGGGCTATCAATGAGGTTACGGAGTATTTTAAATCCTAAGATCATCAATGTACCCTTTCTTCTTGATTCGAGACTGCGGTACTCTGTGTTAATCAATAGATCATTGTGGTGCATAAACCTCGGATATACCCCATTCATCCGCATGTAGAGGTATCTCAGAAATTTTTTCTGGATTTGTTCTAATACCTCCATATTTGAATTATTCATTGAAAAGGATATTGAATACGAACATAACATTAAAAAAATATATATGCTTAAATGTAAGTATTCAAAATTCGTAGGTAAATAATGTGTTAAAAAGGTAATTAATTGATGTTAATTCCTTTGTTAACTAATTTAATTCCAGATTTCATTTTATTTTTATGTGAATTTTACTACCGTTATAAATACAAACAGTAAAACGAAAAAAAAATCACCCCTCTTGATGAGAGGCTCTTAAAAGAGCAATTAAATCTGGCTCTCAGAGATGAGGCGAAAAAGTTTCTTAAATTACAGTTTAAGCATGCACTGCTGGAACACGTACCTGGAAGTCATAAAATAAAGCAAAATGGCTTTATTGCCCTGCTCCGGGCGGAATGAAAGAGGACATTGTGATATCTCTTTATGTTTCCTCTCAGGGTGCCGGCGGGGTTCGCCTCCTCGGAAGCCGCGTCGGATATGCGGGGCAGTTAGAAAAAGTATTTACTAGAGACTGTCACCTCCCATGATCTATCGCGCCCTGGTATTTGCTGTTGAATAATCACTTATTATCTCAAAAACTTGGGTCAAAAAGTATGGAAAATTGTAATTATCGCGAAATGTATCAATATGTGAATCATTCGCTTATTGATAATAACGAATGAAAACGTCTGTTTTCTTGGAGTTTTATGAGAATGATATATATTTCATCTTGCTAAGGGATTAAAAAATATTTATATTCATCGATTCAAACATCATTCGTATTAATTATTTTTATTGTAGATTTTAAAATAATTGATCTAGAAGCAATACGTTTAGCTCAGCTGCAACAGCAGCATCGGCTGCAACTCAGCAGCAACATTCTATGAATATTTTCAAATTAAAATAAAGTGATCTGTGTTTACTATATTCTTCTTATTTTTTGTCTTGTGACACCTTCGTGATATATAGGGCAACAAACATCGGTGTCTTCTATATACAATTATAAAAAATGTGATTTTCACGTGTGACAATAACCTATATGTTTATTAAACCAAATGTATTTTAATTATTAAATTATTTATAACTCGTATTTGCAAAAACTGACGAATAAAAAATGTTTACATATAAACAAAAACAAATGAATGGGAGAAAGGAATGGGAATGTCAGGAAAAAAAACATCAATAATTCATATTTCTTCTACATTATTGGTCATTACTTTTTGTTGTGGATTCACATTTGTATTTTTGTTTAAAAACATTGTATTTTCACAAAACATGTTTCAAGACATAGACGCACTTCCTCGGTAGAAATTTTAAAGTTAATAATAGAAATATAACCTTAAATAACCTTAAAATTAAGAAATTAACAATCCATAAAAAACAAAGTACCTACACATTAAAAAAAAAAAACTATAACTCTAATAATTGATTTATATCACCTGTCCCATAATTCTATAATATCATAATAATAATAATAATAAAACAAACCCCTACAATTATTTCATCCTTCTCATTATTAATTTAGTATATAGGTAATGATTTTGTCTCATTTTAATGTTAACATTTTATACACCGATGAAGGACGTTTGTGTCCCGAAACATTTTTGTAAAAATTGCAAAAAAGTATTGTGAAAACATTATGCATTTTTTTTCAAAATGATTAATGTCACTCAAGTTAAAAGCAGATTAATGTTTATCGAAAGGGCTAAAAAAATGTAGTGCTAATAAAAGTAGTTTTTTTTTAGTATTGTGTCCAGGGATCAGGAGCGAATCGAATAATAATTCACCTTGTTGAATTTTCACTTCCTGACTTTTATGTACGTACTTGTGGACTTTCCCCGCCCATCGCTTGTTGAAATCTACATCGAGCAAAAAACCACCTCTAACTTCCATACGCACCCTTATGGAACGCGGAACGTGATAAGGAATAAGGGCTGAAATTAATGACGGCGAATGCTGGGTGTGAGTAGAAGTAAGTTGGTGTCGAACTGGGTGAAAACAAAGTGAAAAAATGTGCTACCCGACTGCGAGGTTAATTTTCCGCGTGCCAAACTTGCCGAAGAAGTTTTTTAACCGCTTACGAATTTCACTTTGAGTTTCGCCTCACAACAGCATCTTCGTCTTTTTTGTTGTTTCAAAATGAACAGTGATGGCCATTATGTGGTTACTTGAGCGAAATTCTCAGACTCTTACTTCGGATAGCTTACAAAAAAGTTGTTTATAAGTAAATTACCATTATAAAATATCGAAAATAATCAACTGATGTCAGTTGAAAAACGGTTTATTGATTAGGTAAATAGTAATTAATAAATTATTGTTTTTTGAATAATGACGTTTAACTCTATATTTTTCTTGTTATATAAATAAGATGGCGACCTTCGTTGCTGAGAGACAAAAGCTACGACTGCTACATTGAAAGTCCCGGGTTTGATTCCCGGCGATGGCAGTGTGTTTGTCTCTATCTTGGGTGTGGTGTAGAATTCACGTGACATTAAAATGGCGATAGATATAGATATATATGTATAATCTATAACATGTCATAAAAGTTGTATACAGTAATTGGGCTCAAATCACCTGATGTATGTATGAGGAAATGAGGAAAGCAACGGGAAACTACCACATTAAAGGCATCGCAAGAACCAGCAAAAATGTTATTGAAATAAACCAATACTTCGGAAGAGAATCTAAGGAAAAATAATAATAAAATGAAAATTTAAAGGAATCAGCAAGTCTGAGTATTAATAATGAATGAAAAATGCAATAAGAGTGGCTTTGTGAAGAATTTACCCTTGTCAAAAGTTGTAGTATTTAAGTAGGAATAACGTACGAATGAATATGATATAAGTAAGAATGGCGAGAAATTGAAGCAAGTTATTCACCTATCTAGGAAGCATGCTTGCAAGATATGAATAAATGAAGTCAGATTTATATGTGATTGTATCATAAGCAAAAACGGATTTTTGTAAATAATGAATTTAAGAAACATGTAAAGTACTCATATGTACTTTTGACATAATTTATATTAAGTAATGTCAAAACCGGATTCCTATTGTATATGTATAACATAATATAATGTCCTCCTGTTGTTTGTTTTCGCCTATTGTTATCATATTCAAATTTTGTGTTCCTTTTTATTTAAGGTGGGAGAGAACGTAGGCTTTTAGATCCTTTGGCTGAGTCGGGGACAAAATTCCGAGCCACAGCATATTCGCCCCTGTGTACATTACGAAGTTTGGTGGTCGGAGATACTAAAGACAAACAGCGCTCTGTGTTACTTTCCTATAAATCCCATTGAAGTTACTTCAGCACAAAAATTGAATTCACATAGAATATTAGATTGAAAGATGTGTTCCAGATAAAGCCTGATATATTTTTACTTTTAGGAGTCACATTTAGTCACATTCAAGGAGTATTTGATAAATTATTTATGAGTATAAGTCTTCCATACTAAAAACCATTTTATTAGAACAATTATTTTAAACTATTGATTTTCGATGCTTGTTAAATACGATTGTATTTATTAAAATTAAATTAAATGCTCAATAAGTGTTTGTAAATAATGATCTGCTTTTTTATTGATGATCTGATTTACATGTGCCACGTTTTACTCGGGCTTCCTCTGTTTCTAGTTCCATTTACATCGCTAGCAAATACTTTTTTTAACCATTCTTTCTTATTTTTTTCCTCAAGCATGTAAACACTCTCGTCCAATTTATATATCATATTGGATCGATTAAAGAGCAATTTTTAAGGCGATGTGAGAATTATAATAATAATTTTCATCAACATGAAATAAAACGATGTTTTTTTAACTACTTCCACTTTTGTCTTTATTTCCACAGCGGTCTGTCGGTTTTTGACCAGTCTGTCGATGCCGGCGAGCATGGAAAAACCAGTTGCTGTCGAAATAAGGACAAAATAGGACATTCGTGGCAGAGTGCTAAGAGCTCTGACTTCCATACCGAAGGTCCTGAGTTCGATTCCCTGCAATGGCAGTGTGATTGTCACACTTTCTTTGATCTAGTATAGAATTTACGTGACAATAAAATGGCGATAGATTGGCTACCTATCACATGTCACGAGAATCAATATAATAGCAAAAAATTAATTATATACAGTAATGAGGTTCAAACGACCTGTTGTATACATAAAAATAAAAAAGGATTTATCGTTTTATTTAATTATTATTATTTCAAATGAACTTCCGTCAAGATATTTCAGTAAAATCATTCGATTATCTTAAAAAAAATAACTTCCACATTTGGTTTTTAGAACAATACGAGAAGACTTTCTGTCTTTGGGGACATTATTAATAATTTTCATATTTGTTTTAGAACCATGCGAGAAGACATTCTGCCGTTGGGGGGCGCTGTGCGTTATCGGGGGGGATGGGCGGGCGCGCTGTCAGTGCCCATCAGACTGTGCTGAAGACGCGGGCACAGCCACCCCGGCGCCCGCCGTGTGCGCCACGGACGGCAGGTCCTATCGCTCTCACTGCGACCTCAGGCGGGACGCGTGCGAAAGAAGACTCAACATAAGAGTGTTGCACGAGGGTGCTTGCGGTATGTTACAGAAATATGATTTTTTATTTCAAATGAAATATTTTTAATACACGTAGGTATGGAAACGAAGTATAAAAATGGCAAAAGAAGTAAAATATATTTCCTATTCGAATGTATGGAAAATCTGTTTATGATTGAGTGTCGAATGGAAATATAAGAAGTGAATGCGGTGCGAATGATAGCGTTATGAACAAAATTATGAAGGGATCATTAAGATGTGGATCATTGAAATTGTAGGAGCTTCAAAAATAGTTATTGGAAACAAGAATTTATCAATGAAAGCGAAAACGGCCGTTTACAACGGAGTTCTGGTCCTAACCCTAATGTATGGAAGCGAAGCATGGAACTGGAAGAAGAAATATGAGAGCAGAATAAATGCGGTAGAGATGAGATCCCTAAGACTTATTTGTGATATAACGATATATGACAGAATCTCAAATGCTGATCTCAAAAAGGAATGTTGAGCGGAAGAAGTTATTATGAACAAAATTATGAAAGGATCGCTGCGTTGGTTCGGACATATGGAGCGCATGGATGGAGAAAGAATGGTTAAGAAAGCATACGTTAATGATGTAAATAGAGTACGGAGTCGAGGCAGACCGAGGAAAACATGGCATGACCAAATTAATAATATTTTAATGTTGGTCATGTTAGAAGTCGGAAGAATCAACGTGCGTGTATGACTCGCTGTATGAATGTGGAGGAAGCTAGAGAGGTGTGCCCGGATTGAGTAGTGTGGCTGTCCATTCTCTCTGCCTACCTCTATGGGGAAACGGCGTGATGGTTTGTTGTTGTTGTTGTTGTTGTCATTAAGATGGTTTGGACACATGGAAAGAATGAATGAAAAAATAATGGTAAAAAAGTATATGTTAACGATGTAAATAGTACTAGAAATAAAGGAAGACCGAAGAAAACTTTGCATTATCAAATAAATCAAATGTTGAATGTCTGTCACGTGAGGAATCGGATAAATCGACGTGCGTGCATGACACGATGAATAAATGTTGATTATGCAAGATAAGTATGTTAGGAAAGAAAATTGTGGCAGTCCATTTATTCTGCTTACCCTTTCGAGGAGATGGCGTTATGGTTAGTTTATAATTAGTTAGTTTTTTACACTTAGTTTACAGTAACCACGTAAGGGTCTCACTTGATACTTTCGTTAAGTAGGTATGTTCCAAGCCAGGTAATATTATTTTTGATAACCTCTTTATTGTCTTTGGACTGGTGGAATTCATGTGATAATAAAATTGACTATAGACTAGATACCTACTACATGTCATAATGTAAACAGTAATTTGGTTCAAATAACCTGTTGTATACAAAATGCAGAAATCAACAGTAAACTCTCACATTAAAAAGTCTCAAGTGACGTCCCAAGAACCAGCATTTAATGTGAATATATTTTGCTGTAAACAAGACTGACACAAACAAAAAAAAAACAACGAATACCTTATTATCGTAATGACACAGTGTAAATTAGCCTAGCACCTGGCTTAGCTTTTACCGAAGCGCTTTGATGTGGCCATAGCTTTATTCACATAGAAGGTTATGCCTACGCATTGTGTTATTGTTTCACCAGAAGAAAATTAGATTGTAATACACTTATCAAATTGTAATACTTATCGATAGACTGATTAATATTTTTATTTTTGAAATAACAATTTTATTTTGGTTTTTACTCCTGTAACTTTATTTATGAAGTTTTGTTTGTTAAAATTATGATTTGATTTTTATAGTGTATCAATTTGACTAATTATTTTAAAATTCAATTACATAAAAAAAAACTGTTTAAATATAATAAATAATAAATACATTTGCTTCCACCTACGGACGTTTGATCCATAAAATTAATTAATTTTATTATTCTGCACATCATTCTTGGCAGATATATTTCCCATAGAAATTAAACAAAAACGTTATGCAGAATGCCACAATTTTTGATAAAATAAAACCGAAAAGTTGTACAAAAATAATTTTCCAAATTTAATTCTGTAACATAAATACAAATATGAATTCAATGATAATAAATAACAGTTCCATTTAAAAATACACAATAGTATTAAATGATTTTTATTTGTGAAAGTAATAAAAAATCAAAAACGTTTAATTTGTGTATAAAAATATAATATATGTTAAGCTGTATGATAATAATATTCAACACTCTGATATGACATCACATCAAAAGTTTTCAGTAGATTTTATAGATTGTTTACCCGTCATAATAAATGCTAATATGTTGCTATAAACATGGCATTACAATAGAAGCTGTACGTGAAATTATCGCACAGCTAATACATAATGAACGTAATACTACCCGAAGCACAAAATCACCGTCCACGTACGCTAACAGTCCTCGGAGGTACAGTTAGGAGATAACTAGGTGTAGAAGTATGAATAGAGACAACAGTGCACCCCCTCAATAGTACGTATTACAACGGCTGGATGGTCCCCCGGCTCGTAAAATATGATATTGGCTGTTTTGAATGTCCCACCCTGCATGCGATTAAGTTTTCATAATTTGAATAACGTGGGTAAATTATTTACGGAGCGAGCTTACGTAATACGCATTTGGCGCTCGAATGTTACGTTATAAAGCTACTAATAAAATATTGTAACATGTACCAGTATATAGAACCTACATAATTTCTTTTATATAATATTTCCACCATCGCTATTAATATATAAATACGAAATATGTATGTAGATCCTTTAATGAGCGTAACATGTTTGCAAAGATATACATAATGTGCTTCGTTTTGTAAAGTATTTAATATATATTTTTTGAAAATATTCATGATAGTCCAATACATCATTTTTCTTTTAAAAAGAATGATGCGAAAACCCGTAACAGGGTATAAACTTCCACTTTTGTCTTTATTTCGACAGCGACCGGGTTCGCCAGGGTCGCTGGCATCGTCAGACTCCGAGTCTGTCGATGCCAGCTAGCCTGGCGAAATAGGTCGCTGTCGAAATAACGACAAATATGAAAGTAGTTTAAAAAAAAAGTTTTATTTCATTATTTTATAGATATTTAATTGTTTTGGCTTTAACAAAGAGAGAACAAAAATAAATTTGAACAAAATAAATATTTTCTTAACATTTTGAATGTATACAAATACTTGTAGATGAATACTGGATTTTAACCATTGCGGATTATCATTTTAAGATGACGAAGATGCAAATTTTCTTAATCCAAAGATTAATTAATACAAAATAATTTTAATGTTCATTTCGACATGAAATACTACATTTATCAAATACTTTATAATTTGTAAGCAGCACAGTCTATCTTCTTCTTCTTCTTTTTGTCCTGTCACACCTCCGTGGTGCATAGGGCCTCAAGGAATCTTCTCCACCCGACTCTCACAGTCTATACAGAGCTTAAATACCATAATTTATTAAGAGATATATGTGTGTAGTTAATTTCACCGCAATATAATTGTACCAAATTATGAAATGACTGATAATGTTTGATATGGCGTGATTTAACTAAATCGATGACCTCAGTAGAAATGTATCATATATCTTTTTGATGAGATTAGATCCAAAATTCCGTTTCGGAAACGTATTTTGCTGAAGTCTACTCATGGGTACGTCTCAATTAATCTACATCAAGGGCAAGAGGAGAATGGGGTACGCCCCTTTTAGGATTATACACAGCCTCAGGCAAAGGTGATTGATGCCATATCACCCCAGCCTCCCCTAAATATCACCCTAAATACCGTATTACGAGCCACGTGTGATTGCCAACACAAGTATGTATTGCGTATGGGGATATGTGGGTCTTTCGTACGACTTAAAATGAGTTATAACCATGATAAACTCGAATTTTCAAAGCGAAATCTGGCGAATCTTTCAATTAAATATTAGATTAATTCTAATGTTAATTTTTTTATTATGGTATAAAATATTTTCATCCAAATATACGACCGCGTCAATTTTCAAGAAGTTTTATATTTTCGTCATGCTAAGGTATTATAAATTAATAATATACATCTTCTTCTTAAATGTAATAAATAATATACTTCTTCTCTAACCGGTTCATTGTATTTAATGACCATGTCTCACACTGATATAACAGAACAGACCACACATAACACCTTAACATCCTCTGTCTTAGTTTTGAGTTGGCATTGTCATTGCAAAAGCCAGGCGAAATAAGCCACTCCGATGAACTTGATGCTTTTGAATTATGGATATATCGTAGAATATTTAAAAAAAATCATGAACAGAGAGAATCACAAGCGAGGAAGTACTTCAGCAAATGAAGAAAGAAAAATAAATTGTCAAGATCATAAAGCGCAGAAAACTGGAACAACTTCGGGCACATTATAAGAAACGATAAATACAAAGTGCTACTGCCAGTGGCGGTATTCTTAGAAGCCCAGAAGCCCGACTTTGCGTAAGAAATTTTAAATCAAACCCCCAAATCTAAGTAATCATTCCCCCGCATAAACCAACAACCCACCAAATCACATTCCAAAAATTTTCCTATCAGACGTAAGAGAAATAGCCCCAAGAGCAGAACCTCTGTAAGCCAAAAGAGGTTTCGATTCAAAATTTATTACGCAAGCCGGGCTTCTGGGCTTCTATGGAAGTACCGCCACTGGCTGCTGCAAAAACAGAATAGTGCAAAAACCGAATATTTAGATTTTTCATGAGTTTCTTTTTCACAAACATATATAAATTCCTTCCATGTTCGCCATAACTTTGGGTTGTAGATGCATGTTTAATATTTAATATTTAATTTATTAATAATAAACGAGTGTTGTATACAAAATATATAAAAAAGAAACATATATATAAATTCATTTATCTTTGACCATAAATAATAAAAGCCTCTATATAATTCTTAACAAACGAGTATATATGTATGTTTATCATAAACAACTTTCGTCAAATAAGTTTCTAACGTGTCTAAAATTTGTACAAGTAAGCTTTATGTTATATTTTACCTCCTTAACCCTCGTTTTTACGAAGAAAGAAAAAATAATTCCCCCTGTCAGAAATGTTATGTTATGTGAGCATCACTTTAGTGGGTATCGTAGGAAAGTTCTAAAAAAAGGAGATTTTCTTTCACATTGTGAGCGTATTGTCAGTCATTATGCTTTCCTCCTAGGAGAGATACGAATGAGTACATGAAAATGTGTAGTTCTGGAGGGTTCCTTCGGGTGAAGTGTCGCTCGGAGTCATATCCCTTTGTATCCGCTATGGTTACTGTGATAGCTAAGACACATGTTATATTTTTCACATCTTTTGTTCAGTTTCCTTACCACAATTATATAAAGTATAAACGGATTGTTACCTTACCATTTCCTTATCAATATTATGTAAGTAGTACATATTGCTTTTAATTATAACTAATTAATCAACAAACCATCATGCCGTCTCTCCGAAGGAGTAGAAAGATATAATGGACAGACACATTTTTCTTTCCTGACATATTTGTCTCGATACCTCAACATTCATGCATCGTGTCAAGCACGCACGTCGATTTCTCCAACTCCTAACGCGGCCGACATTCAATATTTGATTTATTTGATCATGCCACGTTTTCATCGGTCTTCATCTATTTCTCGTTCCATTTACATCGTTAACATATACCTTTTTTACAATTAATTTTTCATACATTCTTTCTATGTGTCTAAACCATCTTAATAATCCTTTCATTATTTTGTTCATAACACTTTCTTTCGCACCGCATTTACTTATATTTACATTTGACACTATCAAATACAGATATTCAAGAATTCTTATTTTTACCGCATTTATAATATTTCTATTTTCATCCTTCTTCTGCCAGTTATTATATTTATTATGATTTAGTTGAATCGCTCTTTACATCATTTCAGCGTGAGACAAATCGATGTAAATGGTATAGCTATCATAGTGGTTCTTGTGACATATCGATAGGTAGCTGCTAATCTATCGCCATTTTATTGTCACATTAATTCTTCACCATTCTAAAGACAGTGTGATAATTACACTGCTATCGCCGGGAATCGAACCCGGAATCTTCGGTGTGGCAGTCAAAGCACTTACCACTCGGCCACAAAGGTCGTCCATGGTTTGCTATGCTAATTTTATTTAAGATAATGCCACACTACAAATTAAGTGCTTCAAATGAAAGTACAGATTTTATTAAAGATGTAAATGTTCAAAATGGTGTTTCAAATCGTCTACTGAAAATCACGTAATTTTATAGAAGTATCAGGTGAAATAATTCAAAAGGATGACAGTGGTTCGCTGTTATTATTAGAAACCAATAATATGGGAGTCGGAAGGATATGTTTTACGCAAGGGATGACAACAATAACAAATAGCGCTTAAAAATATAAATTCCTCTATCATCCTTCGGTAGTATTTCGCCGTTTTATTGCTAATAAAATGTTAGGTGTAATGGATTTTTACGCTTTTATAGGCGACACCGTAAGGCTTCAGGGACATAAAAACTGGAAAATTCATTCAGACGTTAATCTTAGTAAATAAAATAAAAATGTTTTTATGCAATACATAACACCGTTTATGTGTCTTCATCACCTTTATCGTAGAAGTGATTTATTATAGGATTGCACTGTAATCCGCAAATCTTATACATAGATTAGCTTTTAATTAAATATGAAAATATTGTTTTTCATTTTGGAGAGGTTTATAAGTTTTAAGATTCAATATTGCTATTTTACATATACAATACAATAAAATTATTTGCAAAAAAAAAACTTCCCGTAAAAGTTACAGTTTTAATAATCAGTATTTTAAATATTTGGAAGAAGCATCCGCACCCAATTTAACTTATTTATTTTTTCTTGATAAATGATCAACCACATTAAATAGTTAATATAAAAAAACTTTTTTTTTTTCTTTTCAAACAGGTCGTTTGAACTCAATTACTGTATACGATTTATTTTTAGCTATTATATTGATTCTTATGACTGTGATAGGTAACAAATCTATTGCCATTTTATTGTCACCAGAATTCTATACCAGACCAAAGACAGTGTGACAATCACACTGCCATCGCCGTGAATCGAACCTGGGACCTTCGGTATGGAAGTCAGAGCTCTTACCACTCTGCCACGAAGGTGGTCGAAATTTTCTATATTTTACGTGAATGACATGTTTCGCGTGTCTAAAGCATTATCATATAATTATACATTTGATAGTGTAAAGTATTATAAAACTTCTTAAAATCATATATTTTTTATTCGTATTATTTATAAACTTTATCATTCGACCAGAAATTTGATTTTAAATGCATATTAACCGATTGAAGTGTTCTCAATATTTCGTAACAAAAAAAAAGCAAAAAATTACTTCCTTCATCCCAAAATTAAATATTTTCTAAGACTGCCCTCACCTTCATTCGTGTTAAGGTAGAATTTGTTTTGCTAATATTTACAACTTTATCAAAAGTGACAAATACTTACTCGCTGTTTTGAACGTATTATAAATTATATCTTTGGCTTTTTCAATAGGTACGTAATAATACCGACTGTGGATGGAAACGCAGAACGCAACTTAATAATATCAGAACTGTGAAAATATTAACACTTTACCAAAAGGGACAAATATTAATACGTACTCGTTGTCTTGAACGTACTATACATTTTGCCTAGGTGCCTTTATCATACGTAAAATCTCGCCCCGCCGGCTGCGGCGCGCAGACAAGTTTATACCTGGCGTCCAGTTGCTCGTATGCTGTGACGCATTCCATATCAGAAATCGCATGGTTCCAGAAAAAAATTAATAATGATATGTTTTTCAAATAATCCATGTATGTTATAGATATCGATCTATTCCTAATGAAATTCCCTACAAGATGACATAAATTAAATTTTGATTCATCGAGTCATATGCTTGATATTTAGATAAAGTTAGCGGTAAACTGAACTTACCACATGGGAGCGAGCGTTTTGTTTTGAACACGGTACGTTAAGGGTTAAAAACTAGATTTTCAATTAATAAATGATATATTTTTTATGATTTAAAACACCATTTTATTCATATTCGAGTTCATTGTGAGAGTTCACTGTGAGACTACGAAGGTATTAAAACTTTATCGTCACGTCGAGAGAACGATATAAACTAACACAATTAAAATTTGATAGAATACGAGGGGCAAAAAAAACAAAGAAATAACAACACAAATAATCGATTGTTTATGATGTTAACAATCTCTTCTTTTTTTCGTGTATTCCGTCTGATTTTATTTTGAATAGTTTATTTCGTTCTCCCGACTATCTTCTAATCCGTAGTGTAAATAGTAGAGGTTGTTTTATATAACATTGGTCCATACGTCCTTCAGTCCGTCATGGAGTGCGCTTCTTCGTCTCGAAGATTCCTCTATCTTGATATGTTATTTCTGGATCTCTTGAACCGCGAAAGCAGTCATTTCAGGGTCTTCTAGTTCATCCATAGCAGCTCTTGTCCGATGGTAAAGTTTCCATGGGTTCCAATAAGTAGAGAAATTATTAGTTTTTATTCAATTCATCCAGTTTTCCGCTTCGGATATCCGCTGCAATAGTGTAGTGGAGTTTAGAAAGCTATTCCTCGATTGGAGGCTCAACTGTAGAAATTCGTGGTTGAAAATAATCTACCTTGTGTCATCCAATTGTAGGTACCCTCTTTCCACGCGACTGGCAATGCTTCTCCTGACTTTAGGAAAGGCTATGATTGCTAAAGTACAGACCTTTTCTATGGAGGGTAGGTTTTAGAGATTCATTGATCACTCAACACACGTGTTGAGTGATCCATCCACTTATTCAGTGTGTTTGGATCAACTCCAGACTTGGCCCGTATACTCACTGGCTGAGTAGCAAAGAGCAAATTCCGATGTTTGTATAGGCTTCCCGATGAGTAGGTGAATTTGCTTAACAGCCTTTTTCGGGGTAATTTTTTTGTTTTGCCCTACTTCATTGGGTTTTAAACTAAAAAGTGGAAAAATCAGTACTAACTATTTTACTGACTTACGCCATGCCGTCTCCCCGAAGGAGTTGGCAGAAGGAATTGACCGCCACACTGTTGTTTTCTGTCACACTTCTCTTGCTTCCACAACATTCATACATCGTGTTATTCATGCACGTCGATTCCTCCGAAGTCTCGTGTGGACTACTTTACAATATTATTTGTATTAAAAAATCCAAATTACGGGTAAATGCTTTGAGACTATCAAAACTATTTCTTATTATATCAAAATAAATGTTTTTGCATTAATTTTGGTTGAAAATGACATTTATTTCAATAAATTATTGTTAAGAAGTCGAATTTTTATAAAATGAAGCACTGTTTTTTCACCTTTGAAAGTGGAAAAAAACAGTGTTTTAATTCATAAAAATTCGTCATTATGGAATTACACAGTGTTAACGCCTTAAGTTTATCTTAAATTGTAGAGTAGTTTTTAATAGGTATACCAACTCATTAAATTATTGTTAATTTTCGCCGATATGCTGTAGAAGAGCATGTATTTCAAAAATCATATTTGTGTTTTATTTACTTCTTTAATTATGCTTACTAAAAAAATTCGCTTCCAATGCTGAATATTTCTCTCTCTTTTTATCTACATATTGAAATTATTAATCTCAAAATTCCATTAGGACAATTTTCATTGAAATTTGCTGCTTTGCGCATTTAATCGGGTTCCTTTCAATTCACATTTCTGGCAACTTTTTTGCTGACATCTCTTTGACAAAAATGTGAATATGTATTTTAGAAATCATTCCTTTTAACATTCTTCTCGTTGTCGGCTCCCAAGGTAGGAATACGTTAAAATTCTAAAGCAAATAATTCAGCAGAGGGTGACATATGGGCCTATATATTTTGATTTAATGATTTGTATGACATTACTCTACCGAACGGCCTCTCTGAGTCTAGGGGACTAGTAAATCAACATTGTGGTCCCTAAGTGAAACCAATATGATGATCTTATATCCCATAAGTTCCCAACCTTTTCTGGATCACCGCCACCTTAGAAAAAATAAAAAATCCAACGCCTACTACACTTTTAGCAAATATTAGAATATTGTTTCACATTTGATCAATATTTTATCTCTCTATCAAGCGTAAAATACTTGATTGCATTATTCGCGGGTTTGTTTACCACATTTCAAAGTCTTATTAATACTTAACAAAATAAGGTATGTGGATAATGCAAATTATAAAAAATAGTGTTTTTTAACGCGATTACAAATAGTTGTACATTTTTGATTCTTAAAAGTGGAAATAGTATTTCAAAAGTATTTTCTTATTAACTCATTGATTAGGCACGCCACGGCCGCCCACCTTGCCTTCCTAAATGCCCCCTTTTACGTCTGGAGCCGTAACCGCCCCCATGGTAGGCTCCAGCGGCCCCCGGGGGGCAGTAATGCCCCTGTTAGGGAAACTATATTTTACTTGTATCCTAGAATGTCATATCATACGAATCATTACTTTTTTTCAAATGAGAGGTGATAGATTTATTTATTGAATTTAACATTGATGATATATTAGCATTAACTTTGTAGCTAAAATTCTCATTTTTCATACGTATTATGTTTAAACCAACCGTAGACAACTAACAGTTTTATATTCAGTTTCAACTCTATTCTAGCTAGGGCGATTAAATTGTTTTTCTTAAAGCAGTTGTTGTTTATTTGTAATAATCAAACATAATAAGAATTGTGGGACGATTATAGAGCTAGATTGGTTGTTAAGTATTGCGCTTATTCTTTATTGATCATTTACCAAGTATTTTACATAGTTTTAATTCCTTCCAACTAGTGTAACCCTAGGGAAGAAAATTATTCGTTTGTAAAATTAATTATTAAATGAAATTTTTTTTAAATAAAATTAAGATTTTCGGTTTTATTCGATACAGGTAAGGTTAAAATATTACTTCCATAAATATTTGTTATATATGTACATTCACCTTACGAGTAAAAAGTTTTAAGTAGGTACTTCGATACAGTTTTGACGTGGAATAATTTCTTGCGGTAAATATGTAAGTGCGTAGTTATAAATCCCTTTAATATCAAAGTGCGGCACTCATTTTGAGCTCAGTTACTTCCCTTTGACAGATTTAAAAATAATATTTATCAAGTTAATGGTTGACAATAAAGTGTCAGAAACAACGGGCGAAAAAATGGCTAGGAATTGTAGCGAGTAGAGTACTTTATCCGGTGACAAATAGCCCAATGAGTGAATGTAAATTTCCCATCGGAATATCGCGCGGTTTGGATCGGCGGCGGGGCTGCGCGCGCATCGGGGATTATTAAGATTGATGCGTGGAGGAGACAATGGTCTGGAGCGTGGTTCAGGGCATAGTCAATCGAAAGGGGAAGTGTTCGGCTAGTCAAAACACGATTGAAACAAATTGATTCTCTTAGCGCCTACCGCGATCTTAAGCGTAATCTGTGTTATACGAGTATAAATGGATTGTAAACACTTTAGTAATAGATAACGAATTAGAATGTCATTTTTTAGTTATTTTAATAATTGATATGTTCAAATAAGCAACAAAACTGTGTTGTGCACGCCGATAGAGAGCATAGCAATTTATTTATTAACATACATACATTTTTTTTATAAGGATTAATTGTATCTTTTTTTTTCATGTACACAACAGGTCGTTTGGACCCAATTACTGTATACAATTTTTTTTTTTAGCTATTATATTGATTCTCGTGACATGTGATAGGTAGCCAATCTATCGCCATTTTATTGTCACTTGAATTCTACACCAGACCAAAGACAGTGTGACAATCACACTGCCATCACCGGGAATCGAACCCAGGACCTTCGGCATGGAAGTCAGAGCTTGTAACCACTCTGCCACGAAGGTCGTCAATAGAGACGAAGATGTAAATTGTTTTCTGGGAACATAATATGGTGGCCGAGGCACTTACAGGACTTATGACTTGTCATTGGTTGGGTTGAGCAATCGCTTTATGTTTAACAACATTCTCCATTCCGCACTTCTTACGACCACCACGGCTGAAATTTTTTTTGGAAGTTGCTAAGAGGCCGCGCCTATCCTTACATTTTTTAGTTCACTCTACACAAGCGTCATCTATTAAGATTGGGAAGCATTAAGCAGAAAATCTTTGGTAATACATACATTAACATACCTACCAATTCATTTATTATTACCACGTATTTCTGTTTGTTCTCATTGAAATGTTAAAATTATTTTGTAACTTTCTAAAAAAAACTTTTTATAAATTTCTTCTTGCAATTTACAAATTTGTAAACGCAGAGTAAATTGATGAAAGGAACGTTCATACTGGGTATTAGAACATTTCTATATAAATCATTATCTTTGAAAACATTACAAGTTGTTAATTTTTAAGAAATTGTGTTTGATGTTTTCTTGCAGTTTATTTATTGCTTCCTCTTTCGGTATCGTGTCAGGTCCCCCGAACGTTGACGATCACTGCAGCGAAAGCATCTCTGTCCTACGCCGCTTGGAACATGTTCAACTCTACTTATTCCTGTCCATTATTTTATATTTCGCAGCCAGGACAAGTGCCTTCTACCAACTCCCCGACGTCCCTTTATTTTACCCATTTATATTAGCCGAAGGAGGTGGTATTTTTCTCCCCTTAACACATGACCCAAATATGAAACCTTTCTAACTTCCACACTCGTCAACAGTTCTCTATAGGGTCTGGCTCTCTGTAGTACGTCGTCTGTATTACTGATCCTATTGGTATTTTTACTTCCAAATTTTAATATCAAGACATGATACTAACCTTAACGTACATATTGAGCTCCTTTTCTTCTAGTATTTAAACAAACACTCGCTTGATTCATGTCATTTTTCAATAATTTTCTTAACAACGTATGCAACTACTTAACATAAATATAAAACTAACTAACTAACTAATCATCACGCCGTTTCCTCGAAGGGATGGGCAGAAATAATGGACCGCTATACTATTCCTTCCTGACATACTTCTCTCGATTCCTCATCATTCATACTTCGTGTAATGCACGTAAGCGATTTCTTCGACTTCTCACGTGGCTAACATTCAAATATTTGATTTATTTGATCATGTAACGTTTTCCTCGGTCTTCCTTTATTTCTAATTCCATTTACATCGTAAACATATCTTTTTTACAATTCATTATTGTCCAAACTATCTTAATGAACCTTTCATTATTTTTTATAACCCTTTCATTCGCACTGCATTCAATACTTATATTTTTTTTTATTCGATACTCTATCATACACAGATTTTCCGCACATTCGACTTAGAGATCTCATTTCTACCGCATTTCTTCTACTTACATACTTTTTTTGCCAGTTCGATTTATACTTCCATACATAAGGATTGGTACAAGAACACCATTGTGCACTGCCATTTTAGCTTTTTGATTAGGCTTTCGTTAAATGTATTATTTCTTAATTTGACATTATAACATACATCGTCTTTCCGCACATCATTTATGGTGATATAATTTTTATAGTATTAAGTCAAGTATCATTTATTATTTGATACGAAGCCATAACATAGTGGCTTAACATATTTAAAAATAATATTAAAAACTTTTTCACTAGGTAGTGAGCTTCCTCAGGGCTATACACAAACTGATATTTATATAGTATTCAGTTTGTGTTTAGCCCTGAAGAAGCTCGCTACAGAGCGAAACCGGTTGGCGCTACTTACCCAAATAAAGTGGTTAATACTAATTGAACAAGTATAAAAACTATAATATCCTCATATTAATTCTTAAAAATAAAATATGTGTGTTTATACAATATCACCTATTTTAAAATTCATAAAAATAGCAAGAGATCTATTTTGAAGTACAACCTTTATATAGTATAATACTTTAATTCTTGATTTGATACCCTTGGATATAAAACCTATTATGTCCTTTGGTCCGCAATAAGGCAAGTTTTGTCAAATGTTTCATACACCATAACCCTATTAATAACACCTTTGGACTAAATATGGTAGTGACAACCTTTTAAAGCACAATAGAAAGGCCTCTCCATGTGTTTAGGTGTTTACACATACGGAAACTAAATATACCGAAACCCTTTCGGCCTTATTTATTGGCTATGACGCTCGTTGCTCCTTGCTTAACATAAACATAATATTATTATATGTATTTGGGTAAAGATAAAGAGTGCTATCCTAATGTTCATTATTGGATACGTTTACCTTTTTCGGTGTTTGTTCAAAGAAAGGTTAAATTTAGGCGAATAATTTCATAATATCTTTGTGTCTAGCTATACAATGTAATTTACAAACATTATCATTAGGAATTTAAAGCCTTTCCAGACCTCATTAACATCCTTTGTAAATTATAACATACTTAATATTTTTGGAATTAATATTTTAGACCTTTTGATTGTATATTCTCTAAACAACAAAAAAAATACACTACCAACTGGTTTTACTCTTCGAAACTTCACCAGAATAACAAAATTATCAAAACGATATGTTTGTTATGTTATTGCTAAAGTGGTGTTAAAATAAAATATATTGTTTGATTTTATTTGTAAATATCACAAATAAAGTGCTCAAATAAATAAATAACTACTTCTTAAAAACACGTTATTTACATATGACACTAATTCTTCTGAAATAAATATTCACGTTAAATGCATATAACTGGACAAGAGCATTGAAAAAAAAAAGTTTTTGGAAGATAAATCCGTAATACAGTTAATATTTACTTTATTTGTTAAATAATTTAAAGATGTTTCACATCATATTACGGAGGTTGTCTCTATCCTCATGTGTAAACATATCTATAACTAGATATTTACACTTTAGGTTATATTTACATCAGAGGTACTTTATTACACCTGATGATGAAGGTTACCTCCGAAACGTGCGAACTATTTTTGTTTATAAAAATATTTAATAAATAAAGTGGTAGCTAACAGTGTTACAAATTATCCTTCCAAAATATTAATAGAATACCAAGGCGAAATGCCTTAACTTTCAATAAATAAAAAATGAATAATAATCGTTGCTTTATAAATAGTCAAATCGATTTTATGATAGATTTTGTACACTTAGGTGTATTAATGATTTAAATAAAATAAGCTATTGTGAATTTTTTTGCTTTATAAATGAGGGCATCATTGAACGTTTTTGATGAAATATTACATCAATAGGTACTATTTAGAACACGTTATGTTTTCTTCAGCTTTGAAGCGATATACCAGATCAATCAAAAAATTAAAACATACCACGACAATCTTAAAAATACTATAGCGAAATGCCTTAACTTTTAATAAATAACAAATGAATATTAGATTTCTTAAAAAAATAAATGAACGTTGCTTTTTAAGTAATCAAATCGTTTTAATGATATATGCGCTTAGGTGTATGAATGATTTAAATAAAAAAGCTTTTGTGAATTTTTTACTTCATAAATAAGGGCGTCTTTGAACGTTTTTGATGAAATATTATTATACATCAAGGGGTAATGTTTAGAACACGTAATGCTTTCGTCCGCTTTGAAGCGACATACCTGATCAATCAATAACATCTAAACATACTACGACAATCTCAAAACATGTAAGAGCTAACGTTTATATATATTTAGGTAATTTTATTCATATGAAACTCTGAAATTTCTATGCCGGGCATATTTTTAAGCAACCGTATTTCATTTCAGTGACATGAAAGATAATCTACCTAGTAAATGACAGTTCAAAGCAGTGACAGGCTCACAGACGTGTTTCTTTGATAAACTTACTTTACAAATTTTGGTTCTCAGCCGAGGCGACGTAGAAATGAACAAATTGGGACGGGAAATTGTTGTTAAAAATAAGAAATAGGATGTAAATAATCTTGAATATTCAGCGCAGGATTCAAATTTAAACGTCCGCCCGCCGCAAGCGCCATTGTTATGAGAGAAATTTTTAAAAGCAATTTAAAAAGTTGGATCTTGCAGGGAAAATTAAACCTAGCCTTCTTTGTGCTGAAGTTGGGCGCTGCAGTGCTGAAATGTTTAAATCGTATTTGTAACATTTATGTAACTATTAAAGAGTTCTAAAATTCATTTCATATCTAAAAAAAATTACACTTTACCTGCAACTTAAGAAAGTTGATCTCAGAGAGCTTTTATTTAAAAAAAGTTATAATTACCATACCGAAGTATGAAAAAATAATCAATTGATTGCAAAGATTACAATTATTTGTCTTCGAAATAAATAAGTGAAAATTTTCAGATTGTTTTATAATTATCCAGTAATAGAATATCGTCTAACACATGAAAATTTCAGCGTTATTTTTTTTAAAATACAAAGAAAATTGTTTTACAATGAAGAAAAATTATGAATTATTTATTTTGAAGTATCCTAGATGTATTTTAAAATAAACGGTTTTTTGATTTGAATGGAGATTTATCAATTTTTTGTATTTTATATATAGTTCATACATTTTTAATAATATACTATTATATTTTCATAAAAAAAAATGGTTTTAAAAATATGATGTTTAAACATTCTCAAAGGAAATTATTTCGATAAAAATTAAAATGTTAATGATTATTAAAAATATCAGTCCATATTACAAGTATATTATGTATAAATAGAGGAAATTGAAGGAAAAAAAAAGATTAGAGAAAAGATATTAAGCTCCCTTAAGGATTCTAAACGGGCGAGGTTATATCCTGTAGCATTTATAGTTTTGATAATTATAATTTACATATTAGGATTATAAAAATGATTTATTTAATATAATATAATTTCTCGTAGTTAATACTATTATATAATAGTTACTCGAATATTGTATTATTACGGATGAGATGCATAATATTATTGCGTTATTTATAACTTACTCTCTGTTAATGTTCTCATTGTTTATTCCAAGAGAAAACAGCTAATTAATTTTACACTATCTTCGCAATAACCGTTCGGTAACTGATAATAACGTTCTATTTAAGTACAGGTGGGCTTGAACCAGGATTAGGGGAAAGACACCTGGGATACAAATCTGGCCTACTTAATAGTCCCTTACGACTTTCACCACTAAGTCTAGAGCTCAAATGAGAATATAGAATGAGCATTGTCTACGTTTAAATGCTAATTATATGATAGTTTTAAGGCAGTGGTAGTTTGAGCTGTTTTTCACGCTGTCTGAAATTAAAATTAAAAATTATGGGTCCAATAAACCGAGCGAGTGATCTCTGGTTAATTTTGTTTTCATTTATTTAAAACAAAAATATAATTTTTAAAATCTGTTTCGCCTGGACATAAGTTTCACTGGAGTAATATAACAACTTGTTATAATTATTTGTGAAATGTATACTTATATCTGTATACGAATCCTGGATTTTCACCTGTGGGTGGTTAATTTAATTTTTTTTAATTGTATCTCAATAGAGACGAAGAAACAAACTGGAAACTGAATATGGATGATCAAGGTGTTTACAGGACTTATGACCTGTCATTGGTTGGGTTAAGCGCACGCTTTATGTAATTACAACATTCCCCATTCCACCATTGTTATTATGATCATGCATGATACATTTTTGGAAGTTGTATATATACTCCAAATCCATACCTATCTTCACGTGTCAGTTCCAGTTAGCCATCTATGTAGATTTGATTGTACTAATTAATTTTTTAAGATTAATCTATACAATCCACCCACTAACGCCATCTATGAAGAATGATTGTTTAGCATTTAGCAAACTACTTTATTAACACAATGCGAAGAGGCTACCGCCTCCTAGCGCACTGTTTTAGAAGTCGCCTGGAGTATCACTCCTATTTTATACGCCAAAGAATTGACCAGAATATTTACAAATATTTGTGAAATGTATACTTATATCTGTATACGAATCCTGGATTTTCACCTGTGGGTGGTTAATTTAATTTTTTTTAATTGTATCTCAATAGAGACGAAGAAACAAACTGGAAACTGAATATGGATGATCAAGGTGTTTACAGGACTTATGACATGTCATTGGTTGGGTTAAGCGCACGCTTTATGCAATTACAACATTCCCCATTCCACCATTGTTATTATGATCATGCATGATACATTTTTGGAAGTTGTATATATACTCCAAATCCATACCTATCTTCACGTGTCAGTTCCAGTTAGCCATCTATGTGCATGCATGATCATAATAACAATGGTGGAATGGGGAATGTTGTAATTACATAAAGCGTGCGCTTAACCCAACCAATGACAGGTCATAAGTCCTGTAAACACCTTGATCATCCATATTCAGTTTCCAGTTTGTTTCTGTGTCTCTATTGAGATACAATTAAAAAAAATTAAACTTGTTATAATGCCCTGATGCTTACTTCCCTGAATGCCCTGAAGCTTACTTCCAAACAAAACTAGTAGGCACCAATTAGAATAACCATACCGTGGTAAAAACATAGTGGGTTATTATTTTATATCTATAAGTTTTAAATGTCTAACCACAAAGTGATTGCTTTATATAAAAAGTAAAAAATAAAGTTTAGAGCAACTAAACGGAAAATGAAAAATTTGTAGTAATCATCGTAATTAAATATTTATCTTTCACTATTCAAAAAAACCTAATTTTTTTTATTAAGAATTTGCTTAAAAATAATTATGTAAGTAAAAATAATGTATGCATTTTTTTAAATTGTTATTTTAAAATATTTTATAGGGGGAGCCAAATCGATATATAGAGTGGAAAAAAAATAATATCAAAGGAATTATGTATTTAACTTCGAGTTATTTATTAGTAAGGGTATTCACAAATTTGCTATAATTGCATCTAAAGATATCTATTTCAGTTGCCACCTCGTTTATAAGACTAATCGCCCTTAGTACAACTTCATCGGTGTAAAAAGAATGCACAAAAACATTGTTTAATGTTGCCTTGTTAAGCCATTATCAAATGTAACATTTAAGTATGGCTTTACAAGGCAAAACATATTGTTCCCATTTAAAATATAATAAATCTTATAGAAAACACATGTTGTCATCAGAAATAATAAATTTAATGTTTCATACGAAAGCTTTATTTTATTATCATACAAAATATAGTATCCAACTTATGTATTATTCAAAATTGCCTTTTTGGGACTTATTATTTTAAAATCTATGAAAACACACAATTATTCTTTCTATTTCTATTTCGATAACTACTATATGTCTATAAAATATAAAGAAAACAATTATATAAATAATTCACTCCACCACTGCATCAATTGTGAGTTTGTATTATAACGTTAATTGAAGAAGATATCTGCAATGATTATCGGGTAATTCGATTTTTATTATTCTACAATTATTACTACGTGCTACTCGTATCATTAAATGTGACTCTTCTTCTTCTTTGAGTGCCATGTCAGGTCCCCCTGACGTCGGCTATCATCCTGGCGTAGGCCTCTCTGCCCTGTGCCAGACGAAAAAACTCCCCCACCCCCCAAACTCCGGTCCATTCCTTGATATTCTCGAGCCAGAACATCTGGGATCTTCCCACACCGTGCCTACCCTCGATCTTCCCTTTTATGACTTCCCTATCTTCCCTTTTGTGACTTTATTAGCTAGGTAGATAATGCCCGAGACAGGCGAAACATGTCAACCACATAAATTATAATAATACTTCTTGAAAACCGACGTTTTTATTCGTATTAATTATTAATTTAATTAATTTAAATTTCTTTTGGTGAATAATGAAAATATAAAGAAATATTAATACAAAAATTCCTTTTTTAATATTACAGTTTTATTGAACTTGATTTTTAATTTCGACTGGTTTCGGTAGATCGCTGCCATCTGTAGTCAAGAAGCTCAGACCAAGAGGCAAATAATACCTTATTTTTACCCGTTTTTTTATATATTTTTATTTTCATTATATATTGAGGTGGTTAAAAGTATACAAAGTTTTATTTTTAAAATAAAGTGAACAGAAGATAACAAAACAGAAAAAAATCTTTTTGTGCTTATTGCAGTAAAAAGTACTAAGTTATGAACAAAATAATGAAACTGTCATTAAGATGGTTTGGACATGTGGAAAGAACGAATGAAGGAAGAATGGTAAACAAATTATGCGTTATCAATGTAAATGGAACCAGGAATAGAGGAAGACCGAGGAAAATGTGGCACGATCAAATAAATCAAATAGTGAATGTCAGCCATGTGAGGAGTCATGTCGTACATGACACGATGTATGAATGTTGAGGAAGCGAGAGAAATTTGTCAGGAATGAAAAGTGTGGCAGTCTATTTTTTCCGCCTACCCTTTCGGGGAGTCACTAATGATGATTAGTTAGTTAGTTAGTTAGTACTAAGTATACAACATAATAATTGTTTCATTAATAATTTCGTATATAGCACTTAATTTGTGAGGTGGCGTTATTAAAAACATCTTTGTGATGTGGCATTATTAAACAATTATGTATTCTAAATTTACACCACTTCTATTTTTATTTATCGAATTAACTGGTTGTCCTCCCACCGGAGTATCGCTGTTTGTTTTTGTAACCCTGACGAAGCTCCGGCCGAAAAAGCAAAATAAAGTTTTATAAAAACTAAGGATTCGTTAATGTTCCAAATTGTTCAATTCAATAATTTTTTTTTCTGTAACTGAAAAGCGTTTTTAAAAAAAAGTGGTTGTAATTGTATATTTCTAGATGGACCTCTCTCAAAATATTTTAAGAACCATTAAAGTTATACAGCCTTTAAGTAAATTTTCAAAATAAAAACTGAAAATATAAGAATATTTCTTTATAATGAAAATAAAGTTTTGTTCCACTCGTTCTTCTTGTTCTTACTAGTTTCGCAGCTTCTGTAATTTTAGGGAATCAGAAAATTCATTATAAATTCAATAAAAATAACATTTTCCTTAAACTTTCACAGGGTTTTTTGTATTTCTATGGTAATATCTTCTATAAACTATATTTACTCGTTAAATGAGAATAAATTTTTAACGTATTTTTTTTTCTATTGTAATTTATGAAATAAATTGGCTAAAGGTCTATTTCATAAGGTTTAAAACACGTTAATACGTTTATGTAATAAATGGGGTTAAATACATAGAACATAAATAAAATGCTGGTTCTCAGGTCAAGTATTTAGGGATAGAATTTATATGTGAAAATATATTTTACCTTTTCTTTATCTGTAGTTAAAAAAGGGTACCATAACGAGAATTCTGTGCATCAGTTCGAAGGGTTTTGTAATTAATGAAAATAGTAGGGTCTGTTTTTATTACGTCGGTTCGGCGTTTTGTGGGCAATTTTCCGAATGCGAAGCAAAGCATAGTTTCGCTGGGAAAAGTTTCACCTTTTGATCTATGAAGCATGCATAACTTTGGAGCTACCATCAATTTCTGGTGTGTTACGTTTAACTTGTGATTTATTGACTTAATTTAAGGCGCAAAACTTTACCTCACACATATTTAATGGAAGGGGTGACCCGCTCTCAGTTTTGCCAAACTGGGGAAATTACACACAATATCTAGGAACAGTGAGGCTTATAGCATACAGCGCCATCACATTCAAAGAGTTCGCGTGTAAAAATACCCGAGGGTACGCAATATACGATATTACATTTCTTCAATAAATTTAACGGAGATTTTTTCTTTACAGAATTTCTTATTTCAAATCCCATTTATATTAACTTTTTTGATAAAACTCTTTTATTCAGACCATCCACGATTTTATATTTGCCATTTTGGTGTTATAAAATAACTCAGCTCCCTAACTTTATTCGTTTCCGACGTATTACAATTTTATTAACTGTGTATGAAAACTTCTTACAATATTTATGAATTCCTAGTTTCTCATATCACGATAAACCTTAATTAATCACGTGGGGTTACTCGTGACCCCAACACGAAATTACACATTTTTATATATTTACTAATTTTAAGATGATTGGCCTTCCTTAAAACTCACACATATTTCATTGAATTTAATAAACTCCGGTAAGTAATTAAAAAAAAATTACCGGGGTTTATTAAAGATTAGTTTCCGTTTCATTGTATCATGATTTGTGGACGTTTTAATAAAAATAATAATAATACTCGTACATTGCACCATTTATATGTTATAGAGTTTTTACATAGTACAGATTTATATATCACCTTTCTTTCAGAAAAATTAAATGGCATAAAGGGGAAGAGAATGTTTCCTTACAAAGCTTTATGGAAACTGGAAACTTACCTTATTATCCACGTTCTTAGATTACCCGGGATGTCTAAATCTATCACAAATCTATTCTCCCAGCAGATTCGGTAATAATGTGGATCGTTTTTCTATAATATATTTAACATCAAAATAATAACAAGATAAAATTTAAGTAATTTTCAATAGACTATGCTTAGTATATAATATGCTTAGTATTTAAAAGCAATTGTTGGAATTAATTGATAAGTTTTTATTAGATATTTCTCAATTAAAAAATTAAAGATTTTTCTGACGTATTACTGTTAACTAACAAATGTTTCTACTAGTTTATCACTAAAAAAGAGGCAATTCAGTATTAATCCACCCAAAAATCAATAATTTTGGTCTTCCCTCCTACCATATTAAATTTTATTAAGCTCTGTTTGCCTTCGTTCATACTAAATTCAATTAATTACCCTTTCTATATATAATATATGTGAATTAAAGTCATTCAATTCAAATACTGTGGTCTGTGTACAAAACGCTTTCTTCCTGATTCGAGCAACTTGGGTTCAAGCCTGGACACGAAAAAAGAGCTTCATAATAATAAGTTATTTCTGTTAAGTTTAGAAATCGTAATAATACTGATTGCAAATCTTGCAATGAAGAAGTAAATGCAGTACGAATGAAAGTGTTATGAACAAAATAATGAAGGGATAGTTAAGATGGTTTAAATATTATTCATGGAAAGAATGAATGAAGAAAGAAAGGTAAACGACTTAAACGGAACTAGAAATAGAGATAATCAAATGATTTTACTGAAATCTCTTGATCGAAGTTCATTTTAAATAATAATTAAATAAAACGATGTTTTTTAACTACTTCCACTTTTGTCTTTATTTAGACAGCTGTTTAAATAAAGACAAAAGTGGAAGTAGTCAAAAAACATCATTTTATTTAATAATTATTTAGAAATAGAGGAAAACGTGGTGCGATCAAATCAACCAAATATAAAATGACGGTCACGCGAGGAGTCGGAGAAATCGACGTGCTTGCATGACAAGATGTATGAATTTTTAAAAAGCGAGAGAGGTATGTCAGAAAAGAAATGTGTGTCTGTTCATTCTTCAATAAACAATAAAAACGAATTGTAAAAAAACAAAACAATAAAAGTGCCCTAGTATGGTTATAATTAAATATGTGAATAGTCTTGTACGAATACTTGTATTATATAATTTGAAAGCTGTATTGTTATAATAAATTTTGAGCTTACGTTTTCCAATTCTAGAATAAACACTTTTGTCCGTTTGCTTTGCCCTTTAACAACGAACCTTATTTCGCTGCACCCAACCCTTTATGGTATCTTGATAAAAAACACTCGCCAGGTTAATAAAAGCCCTCTCTTGCAATTAAGCCACGACATGTACAGATAAAACCACGGCCCCTACCCACTCGGCGGTGGAGGGTTGCTCCAATAGTCAATGGGTAGCTTATTGTCTGTATCCAAACAAAGGGTTTTTCATATGTAAATTTCTTGTCCGATCTCAAAATAAAGGTCGGATTATCCGTGATCCGTCCATCCATATGAATGATCTTGTGTTTTTGATTTGAGTTGCGATGGAACAATATTTGAATTATTTACTCGGGCTTAAGGGCTGAGGATAGCGGGAATAATGTAATAGAGGCTTCGTATGGTATTACGGTTCAAGTGGACTTACCAGTCACTTTGTATAAATAATGAAGGCGCACTTCAAAGAATGGAAATCAAATTTTGTTTGGCTTTATTTCGTTGAATAGCTTAGATTGATAATTTCGACGAACAAACCAATTATAACATAGTTTTGATCAAAAACTTTTTTTATATATATAATTAATGATAATTAAATAAAACGATGTTTTTTAACTACTTCCACTTTACAAAAGTGGAAGTAGTTAAAAAACATCGTTTTATTTAATTATTATTTAAAATGAACTTCCATCAAGAGATTTCAGTAAAATCATTTGATTATAATTAATGAATATACATAATAATGAAAAAATAAATAAATAAACAATAAAGATAAACAAACAAACTTACCATCACGCTATTTCTCCAAAAGAATGGATCGTAACGCTATTTTTTTCCTTACACATTTTTCTTGCTTCTTCAACATTCATATATCGTGTCAAGATCAATCAATCAAATATTAAATAGAGTCGGAGAAATCGCTGTGCCTGCATGATACGATGTGTGAATGTAGAGGAAACAAGTAAAGTATGTCAGGACAGAATGTGTGACGGTCCATTCTTTCTACATATCTCTCCGGAGAGATGGCGTGATGATATTAGTTCGTTAGTTATCTCGTAATGGCCGGACAGAAATGCAATATGTCTCGCGATAATTTCACTTCTCTTTTATTCCTGCAAGTTTAATACTTCTTTACCTACTCGTATAAATATATAACATTTCTCAATAAAAATACTTTCACAGTAAAATGAGTTGCATTGTCAGAACGGAGGATAAATCACTTCATTTAAGATTTTGTTTTTAATTGATCATGTGAAATACTGGCTATGAGATACATTTCATTACAAATTCTTACATCTTTTTATTTATTAATGGAACATATTTTGGTTTTCAACTCTATTTAAGTTTTAATCCTAAGGATTGGTTTGCAGCGAAGTTTATTAACAACTTTGCTGGTTCATGGAATGCCATTTGAGCATTTTTAATGTGATATTTTCCTGCTGCATTTCACATTTCAAATAAAAATGAACTTTTAAACATAAAATATAACGTAGTATTATAATAATAACGTCTTCACATACATTGTGTAAATCCTGTAAATTTATTGCTGCTTACATTTTGCTTCAATTATACAATTATTTCCTCTTTACCAAAAAGATTCTCGTACAATTACTCATTTTTATTTTAAAGGGTTCCAATTTTTATGTTTTTCTCGTATAGACTGAATAACGAAATTACGATATTGACCAATTATTATCCAAAATATTAGAATACAATAATCGTTCATATGTAAAATACGAATAACATCAATGCAAATCATTTTAGATTATCTAAAACTTTTTGATTAAAATATTCAATACGTATTTTACAACATTTGAAATTTATTTTACAATTTCTTCGTTAGCCTCGGCTTAATTTACTAAGTCTTTTGAACAGCTGTCATAAAAATCTATTCACAAATAAAATTCGTCTAACAAACAGTGTCCCGTGAAAGGTAATTAAAAGTTGAATTAAGAATCAAAAATGTATTGAAAAGTTTTCCAGAAACTCCTCCCGCCCCCAACCCCGGCACGACCGTCTCTCCCTCTTGTTTCAAATACAACCTCTCGCGTGACATCGGCCACATTCGGGGGTTTTCGCCGTCGCTCGGCTCCGACCGTCAGAGCCTCGGAACACAACCTCACGTCGACCGCCGTGTTTTCATTTCCAGCATTTATATGTCTATTATTGTTTTACTTGCGGTGTAAGCCAACGGATATTACTGTTAGGGTTGAGTTTTGACCGCGAGAAGTCCTCTTATCGATTGAGCACTCGCGTAACCGCATCTGAAGTGAAAAAAGTACTGAAAAAAGTGAGTTTGAAGAGTAAGATGTTTCGAAAAGTGATTTTTTAGTGATAAACTTATTTCGGGATATCTGTGACGTTCGTGCGAGTTAACCTAACTTTAGTTTCGAGCGCGGGCATGCGTAATGCGACTGTGGTTTTCGGCTTGTTATGGTTTATGATAATTTTGTTGGGGAACGGCGATGCGATGTAATTTAGCTTGTTGCGGGTCGTGTGGACGCAATATAATGGTGTCTATAGGCGGTGGTACTGTTGCGGCTAGTTGGCTCGACTGAACAAGACCGCGGGTTAATAGGATGACATTGATTGTGCGATGGGGTAATGCTGAAGTTTTCGTGTAAAGAAATAGCTAAAGAATACACGGTACAACCAAACAATTGTATTTTTGAAGTTATAAACTCTTTCCATTGCACACAATATCAAAACAAGTGTGGTTACATAACTTCAAAATAACTTTATAGAATCTTCTATTGAATGCAAAACACAAATATATTTTTTAAATGTTCCTTATAATAAAATAATCAAACGAGTCAAAAAAGACAAGTTTGTTTATTTCAAAAGAAAAATAAATGTATTATTTATTTGAAAGTTCCATACATGATAAAATAAGTACAATTTTTGAATTTAGTAATTTTAAATAAGAAAATGTAACTTTCAGTATCAATTCCATAATTTGACAGGTTTAAAAAATCGTCTCTCATATCAGGAGCTGTCTGTAAAAGTGTGATAAACTGTCTCGAGGTTTATCAGAAGACGTCGCCTGTAATGAAGTAATAGTAATATTCCGAGATTGACGACTCCCCCAGAATGTAAAGTTACCCCGCGTATTGATTCCTCGAAATCACAAAGACTTTGAAATTAGATTTACTTCTTGAGCCTTCATTTTCCATTTGAGTTTTCGGTGATTCTAAAGTTTACAAAATATCAAAGCTAGAATATTAAAGTTGATCTTAAAATAACAATCATGAATGGAATTTTAAAGTATTGTAATCGAATTTATAAAATACGAGTCTGATGTTTTACTTGACTTTCAAGCTAAAACTAATTAATCGATCGGGTGGTGGTCTAGGGGATAGAACGCTTGGCTCCTGATCCAGGGGACTTGGGTTCAAGCCTAGACACGACCAGATTCCTTCTTCATAACAATGAGCTATTTTCTGCTCACATTGAAGATTGTAAAAATTAATTCTAATATCATTGATTTAATTCCTTGGTAAAAAAAAAGAAACCTTTGGCTCGTGATCCATTGAGTTCTTTAAGTTCTTGAACCTGGAACGACTTGATACTTTATTTATAGTAATGAGCTATTTTTATTCACATTGAATATTGCATTATAAATTCTAGTACTATCCTTGGTGAATTGAAAACAAAAAGATGAAATGTATCTAAAAACTAAATAAAATAAACATTAAAACTTAACTTTGCCGCTTTAATTACCGTTTTTATATATCAACCGAAATTTCTTCTTCTTCTTCGAAATTATTCTTTATGTATTTGAAAATTGGTTAAATTTAGACAAAAAATCTTCAATCTGCTGTATTTGTAGATACAATATTTTTGTATTTGTAGATATAATATTTTTCTTTTCTGTTTTTGAAAATAAATGACTTACTTTAATAAGGAAAAAGCCAGATGTACCAAGAATAATTTTTTTTAATTGTATAAGTAGCCTAGCGTTCTATCCCTTGAGAATTATCTTGGTTGAGAATCTTTGAGAATTAAATTGGTTTCGAAATATCTTGTTTTTGAAACTTGGTTACAACGACGTACACTGAATTATACTAGATTTTATTTTTAACAGTTATCTTGTTTATTAAATACTAAACATATTTTTTTAGCAACAAATTGTTAATATTGTCACATTTAAATTTTTCTTATATTAATAGTTTTTATTTCATATCAAAATATGATTTGCATATATGTTTTTGAGTCAGACGGCAATACGATTTCCTATAAAATTTCCTCTTGGAAAGTGGAAATAATAAAATTGAAACCGATTTACCGCAAATATTTTTTAAGTGGTTGCCGTAAAAAACGTAAAGGGACAGAACATCGAAATGTTTTCCCCTAACAATAAAATCCACCTTTGCCGTAATCTTCTCAAAAAGGTACTCTGGCAAAATGTTTGCACGAAGTTATGTTTTCCCGGTAAACATATATTGCAAACAAACTTCCCCTAAAGTTATGTGTGAGTAAAAAATAAAATAATAAATTGAACCTCCATTGTATTGCTTTTTGCTTGAACTAAATTTGGCTACTTTAACCCATAGACAGCTAAGCAAACGTTATTCTATTTGTTATCGCTATGCGGCACATTCTTCGTCGACGCATTTTGAATAAAATTTCACTTTTGAAATTATCTTTTTTTTTTTTAATAATTTTAAAAATAATTGATCTTCTCATCTTCCACAAATATCAAAGAATCATTAGATTCTGATGCACGCGGCATATTAATCTGACTAAAGTTAGTCGTACATAGCAAATAGACTTATAAACTCGTTATACGAGTATCAAAACTAATTAATAATACTTTGTCAAAGTGAATTTATATCCACATTTCATTATATTATATTACATATCTTCTATACTCGTATATAAAACAAAGTCGTGTTAGTAACACCATGTCGTGTTAGTTATACACTCAAAAACGGCTGGACTGATTTTAATGATCTTTAATTTTTTGGATTTGTCTCTGTCCCGAAAAGCAGAATAAATATTAAAACATCGGAAAAAATCACGAAAAAAAATATGAAGAAACTCTTACATATTGTATGGAGTGGTTTTTTGATAATTACTTATCTATATATATAAAACAAAGTCGTGTTAGTTACACAATTTATAACTCGGGAACAGCTGGACCGATTTTTATGATCTTTGATTTTTAAGATTTGTTGGATTTGTCTCCGCCCCAAACAGCAGACTAACTATTAAAACATCGGAACAAAACACGAAAAAATATGAAGAAAATTTATTTTCTCAAACATTGTACGGGAGGTATTTAGCGTTGAAATTGCCGTTAAACCTTCAAATTGAAAAACTGACACGCAAGATTTCAAAATACTCAGAAATGGACAAAGTTTTGGTAGCAAGTAAAATCATCATTGGAAGCATTCAATCGAACTATGAAAGATCCGCGCAATGAATCAAGATGTTTTGGAGGCGCAATGATTCTACTATCTGGCGATTTCCATCAAATACTACCACTCATTCTAAGATCGACGGCTGCCGATGGAATCGGCTCTGTAGCGCTGTGCGTTATTCGCCATGACTATCAACAAATCACAAGGCCAAATTTTGGGTGTGTGTGGCCTGAATCTAGAAAATGATTGTTTCTCTCACGGTCAATTATACGTAGCATGTTCACGTGTCCGCAAAACATTTGCTTTATTTGTTCTCGCACCTGACAACAAAATGAAAAATGTCGTATATCACAAGGTGCTTCAATGAAGGTAATCGTCCCGAGTGCAACCCGTCCAGCAAATATAATAGTTTAACAGAAAGTAGTGCAACAATGCTACGTGAATCATTTCGATTCGCTTCAATAATGCATATCCCTTGTTGCCACGTAAATTAGGTTCATTTCAATGTAATTATTATACTTTTAATTTTAAATTTTTGCACATTTATTGAATTTATTTCATTTTCGTATTCATTTTAACTTAATAAATAACTGAATTTAATTAAGCAAATAAGTTAACACAACATTTATTGATTCTGAAGTGGTACGAAGTTCGCCGAGTGAGCTAGTTGTTTTTAAATAATATTTTTATAAATTAACTTCCGATTGAACAATAAGCTATACGTCAAAGGAAAAAACAAGTATAAGTTTTTTGGAATTAAAATTATATAAAAAAAATTAAATTTAAACGGGAGTCCATATAGATTACTTTAACAATCGCCATTACCATTTTATATATATTTGTAATGAAAAAACATTGATGTAGATATCAGAAAATGTTTTTTAGGGAAACATTTCAATCCCGTAAATTAAAATAAAACTTCTAGAAAATATGTGTTTTTATTTGTATTTTCAATAGAAATAAACATATTGGTTGTTTTTTAACCATTTCAGGTTAAAAATTAAATATTTATCTGTTTTATAAAAGTTTTACTGCATGAATTATTTGATAATACATTTATCTAGCAAGGCGATTCATATCACTCATATTTTTACTTATATATCACAATAATATTTAGTAAAACTTCAAGAACAACAGACATTTAGAAATATTAAATATTAAAATAACCTTTTTAACAACATTATTTGATGCATTGCACATTTTCAGATATTAACCTTATTACCAGAAGCAAGTAAGTAAAAATATTATATATATATTTTTTAAATTTTATACACAATGTGGTAGGTTGGTTGAAATAAGAAGCCTTAGGATATTTTTATATTAATTTTAATTTATTTATATTCATTTGTTCTTTTCGTTTTCAACCCATATCATCTTGCAATTTACTTTTCTATGAGAAATGTTCCCTGTTTAAGTTCTTATTTATTATGAATTCTGTCGCGCGATGCTTTACCTAGCGACGCCATTTTCATGGCTCATTGGACAGGCTTGAATTTTTAACACGGGCAGTTGTCAGGGGTGTCGACGTTTCGACACCTTTCTAATTATAATACAGGACAGAAATGTTTGTCTTATTTTACATCATGAATTTGAAAAAAAAGTTCACACCAAGTTGGCCTAAATAATTTGAAATAACGGAACTAACAAAAAATATTAAAAATTCCTTTATAAATATAACTAACTAACTAACCATCACGCCGTCTCCTCGAAAGGGTGGGCAGAAAGAATGGGCTGTCACACTTTTACTGATGTGGCACTCCATCCTTCTCTTTTCACTCCGTGGGAGACGCGGTGTGATGGGTTGCGAACCTCATCGCCACCAACAGGCATCTCCCGCGCACACTTCGATCGTCCAACACCCACAAAATAAATCTAAAACAAAAAATATAAAATACAATGATATAAAATAAAATAACAAAATAATATTTAAGTGTAATATATTTTAATAACTTTAAGTGTAATACGAGTATATTTTAAATGTAATTCCACTTGGTCTTCTGATTTTGACCTAGCTGCCGTCTTTTGAGTATATTTTTTAATGGCAATTTTTAAAACAAAAATATATATTCCACAGTTTACCACAATTAATGCTATATTTAAGGCATTAAGGCTCAAGAGAATTATTAAAGGTCGGCCATTTTAGAAGTCGTTAGAATCGATCGTGCTTGTATGACACACTGAGGAAGCTAGAAAAGTATGTCAGAATAGAGTGAGATAAAAGTTTTTGACACAATCGTCTTTATGTTCATATTTTTACATCCACAATCTTAATGATAAACTTTTGACATGTAAATTAATATTTTTGAACTAAATAGTTTTTATTAGAAGATGTATTACTTAAAGTTGTCATCGCAAACCAAAACCTATCCAAAAAAGCTAGAATGGCAGTGCACAATGGTGTTCTTCTACCGACCCTTATGTATGGAAGCGAAGCATGGAACTGGCAAAAGAAGGATGAATGTATAATAAATGCAGTAGAAATGAAATCTCTTAGATGAATGTGTTGATACTCTGTGTATGATAGAATGTCGAATGAAAATATAAGAAGTGAAAGCGGTGCGAATGATGGTGTTATGAACAAAATAATGAAAGGATCATTCAGATGGTTTGGACATATGGAAATAATGAATGAAGAAAGAATGGTAAAAAAATTATATGTACCGTAGGTAAAAAAAGGAACGATGTAAATGGAACAAGAAATAGAGGAAGACCGAGGAAAACGTGGCACGATCAAATAAAACAAATATTGAATATCGGCCATGTGAGGAGTTTGAGAAATCGACGCGCGTGCATGACACGATGTATGAATGTTGAGGAAGCGAGAGAAATATGTCAGGAAAGAAAAGTGTGGCAGTCCATTCTTTCTGCCTACCCCTTCAAAGAGACGGCGTGATGGTTAGTTAGTTAGTTTTATTATGTACCTACATGTGTACTATTTTAAGCTACTCGAAATAAATAAACAAAAAAACTTTTTATTTTTAAACATTGTGTCAATAGAATTAAATAACGACTCTTTTTAGAAAGTGACGTCACTATGATTGCAGGCTCCATTAACAAACACTCGCCATTTTTCTATAAAATATTTTTTTAAACCAACATACATTTTTCCTTTGCGTAAACTAATAAAACAATTTTGTCATATTTAGAAAATTATAAGCCGCCACTGTTCAGTCCGTTTTGAATACTCCAGTTTCTGTGCACCGACTAGAGTTCACAAGAATTTCTGTGTAAATCTTCTCTATGTTAAATATATATGACTTGTATGACTCATATTTCAAACTACCATTTTTTAAACCATTATGGACTACGAATAATTATTTACGCAAATCTTTAACCACTTAATACGTATAAATAAAAAGATCAAGAAAACTGGGTTGCCCACCTTCATAAAATATTTTTTTTTATGGTTGAATCATGATTATTATTATAGGTACTTAGGTTAACCCCAAGCTAAGCATAAAACTTAGGTAAGCAGTAAAAAAGTTATTTTTATCAAATTCGAAAGCTATTCCGGATCCCATCGCGTATATCATTATTTAACAAAGTAAGTGAAACCCATGTAGAATTCATCGGAAAGGCCTCTTCGGGCCTTTTTTTACTACTCCCTTCTATTTTTTCTAAGGACGGAATTGAAGAAGATTTGTGGTTTTACTGCTAACCTTCTTTGATGTATAAGAATTTTATTTGGACCCGCGCTGTCCGTACATTGTATGTACGTATATACGAGTTATATTTTACAGGTCGTGTCCGGAATGTACAATATTCATTTACCTGCCCCGCCGTCCTTACCTTTAATAAAAAAAGAGTTTTACTTATTTCGTTAACGGTAGGTTTTGTATGGAATCCGTCAATGGTACATAGGTATGCATACCCAGACAAGTAAACCTAACACACACGTACACTTATAATGACACATCGATTAGATAAAGACATTGTACACTCTTAAAATTCATTTAAATAATATTAGACTTGAAAAAAAAAATTTACGACATTTTTGCATTTTTCATGAACACGTTTTGAAAAACTCAGTATAATTTTTTTTAGTCTACTAAAACAAAATCGTTCTTCATAAACTAAATTAAATAAAAAAAATTAAGGTAAGGGAGGAATAATGTCTAGACCTAGGATTAATTGTAATTTATCAAAAATTATGGAACAGGGGAAACAAATCAAATATTGGACTTGATGTTAAGTTTATTTGGTTGTTTATAATATCTTCTTTATTTTTTATGGGCTTTTAAAGTTACTACTAGTGTTCCAAAGAGTGTTGGGAAAATACAATGTTTTCAAAAAAGCTATTCAAATCCGAATCTTCAACACAAAGTGATAGCGAATGAATAAATTCTTTATTATTTCTTGAAAACTTGTTATTGTTATATTATTCAGAAATCGATGATTAAAAATATATTAATTTACGGTTTCATTTCACATCCAATTGGAATCGGCACCTCGCTGTTATGTTCATATCGTTCATGAAAAAATAAGTTATTATATATTCGAAACGTAATGCAAATAAAATGATGCTTTATCATAAAGAGAATTTCATCATAGGCGTTTGTTTTGATGAAACTCTTGTAAGTCGTATAAATCAGAAAGAATTTTATATTGTATGAATATTTGAAATATTATTATAGTACGATTGTTTACTGTTTTTAATTATTTGTTCATAATAATTGAGCAAATTTTTTATTCTCTTTTATTTTGCGTACCAATGGCAATCTAGTTTAATATATTGTTGGGATTTTCCTAAAGAGAACCTCGTCCCTAATTTATCTCTTGTCATTGTGGTGGAAGATTTGACAACATTGTGTCATCGCGTTGCAGTTGCAGTTTCACCAAACGTAAAGGCACACCTTCCTTAAACTTTTTTTTATTAATATGTACACTTTAAAAAATACGTAATTTTTTATGAAATAATTTTTGTTGGTTATTAGAAAAGTTTTTCTCTTTCAAAATGCATAAATAATTCCTCATCGGTCGTAAAATACGCTTATTCAAAAACTTGCTGAATCGTAATGAATGTTTCATTGAGAAAATTTGAAAATAAATATAGCAGATTCGCATTATTTGCCAGTCGAGTAGCCAATTTATAAGTTAAACATTTTAGGATGTTGAAATACGATACCATTTATGCTTAACAATGTGACCAATTCTCCGGAAAATATTTCTCTCCTTCGAGCAAAGCCACATTAGGCAGCTATTAATTTTGATACACTGTGGTTATTATTTTTCCTTCTTCACTTTTCCTTCTATCAAATAACGCTTTTCCATCTTTTCGAGGAAATGTATATCGTCTAACGAGAATTGATGTTCTATACATTTCAATTTATGTATTCAATTAATAAACATAATTGTATGACTCCCACATTACACTTCTTCTTCTTCGATAACCCTACAGCCCATATCGAGCCTTAGCTTCCAATATTCTTCGCTGGCAACTCTTCCTGTCCTCCGCTTTGACCCTTTAATCTGACACTAGTAACAATTTCGCCCCATCTCTCCTAACTTCACCCTCCCATCGCAGCATTGGTCGTCCAATTGATCTTCTACCATGTGGGTACCACTCCAGCAATCTTTTTGGGGGTCGCGATGATTGCATCCTCCGCACGTGACCGGCCCATCTCAGTCTATTCAGTCTGACCTGTGTGGAGAGACTGGGAGCTTTATATAGTACAGCTTTATATAGTACAGCAAATATAGTACAGCTCGTCATTATGCCGCACTCTCCACATTACACTTATTAAATATTTGTCCGCGGTGACTGACTTTAGTCATATTAATCAGTCGAGCGCTATAGGATCTCGAGTGTGTTTTTTATTGATTCTTAGATATTCGAGAAAGATACTGAAATAATGGATAGTTTTAGTATCTTTCTCGAAAAAAATCGTTTGAACAGTGATGTTTTATTCAAAATGCGTCCTCAAAAAATGTGCCGCGTAGCGATGAAAGATAAAGTACCGTTTGCTTAGCGGTCTAAAGGTTAAATATTCTACTGAACAGTGGTCTGAAAAGTTAGAGGACAAAAAGGACGCTTGATCTAAGCGAGTTACTTCGATCATTAGATTATCAATTGTCCGTCCTCAAAATTTTTTACTCTGATTTCAGATCTAAAGCTGGATGCCTTTGTAATACTCGTATGTAGATATTATATAACTTATAATAGATTGTTAAAAATATCATGGATATAAAAATTCACGGACGATGAAGTACTATAGGGAATGAAGAAAGTATAAGAATAAAGAGCAGGAATAATGACCATAAAGCGCGAGAAAATGGAATACTTCGAGCTGGTTTTAAAAAAAAAAAATCGAAGTGGTGCAACTTGTTTTCCAAGGTGAGATCAAGGAGAAATTACTGGTTAGCATTTGGTAAAGTAAAAACAGCCATGATTTTGTCCTACCTTCCATTGGAGACAAACAAGAAAAATACGAAAAAGAATATTTCTTAATAAACTTTGTTTGATGTTTTTTAATTCAATGAGAATTATGCAAAAAATACCCAAAATATTAATTTACAATCCCTTAACATTTCTTTTTCGTTCAAAAAAATGGAATTTTTTAAGACATAACATTTAATTTATTCATATGTGGTAAATCTGTATATAATAGAGTGTCGAATGTAAATATAAGAAGTGAATGCGGTGCAAATGATGGTGGTTTGAATAAAATAATGATAGGATAAGATGGTTTGAACACACAAAAATAATGAGTGAATGGTGAATAAGGTATATGATCAAATCAATCAAATATTAAATATCGATCACGTGAGGAGCCTAAGAAATCGACGTGCGTGCATGACACTTTGAATGAATGTAGCGAAAACGAGAGATGTATGTCAAAACAGAACAGTGTGGCGGTTCTCTCTTTCGCCTATCCCTTCAAAAAACTGCGTGATAGTAAGTTATTTAGTTTAATTTATTGGTACAAATATTTCAGAGAAACAGATCTTGAACGTCGAAGAATCAATCGATTCGGTAACCACTAAGCTAAAACTATGTTTTGAGACCAATACTGAGATAACATTATTCTTTACTAAAATATTTCGAAATACGTATTCTTTATATATTTCTGATTTACCAATAATACGCTAAATTTCGATACACGCACGTTCCACGTTTTCATAAGGGAAAATTGACAGGAATCATTATTTTTCCGACCCTATTGTGAGGAAAACTAGTTCATCGCGCTTTTGGAAAGTGGAATAATCATACAATTGAAGAAATACATTATATTCGGATTGTGAATAACCGTTTTGTTATAGAAATATTATTTCAATACAGATATTTTGAAATTCGATTTTTATAAAAGATTTATGTTTGTTTTTCGATTTGACACATGTTTAGCCTTTTTATATATAGTTTACAAGAGTATTTAAAAAAAAATTGACACAAATCAATGAATGTGAAACATGTCAAAACAATAAACAAATATTGCTCATTAAGAATGTTTGACTTCACTTATAAATAATTAATTATGGTTGAGCAAAACACTAACTAACTTACCGTCGCGCTGTCTCCTCGAAAGGATAGGTAGAAACAATGGATCCACACACTCTTGTTTCCTGACATGCTTATCTTGATTTTCAAACATTCATACATCGTGCCATACACGCACGTCGAAATCTTCGACTCCTCACGTAGCCGTTATTGTTGATATTTTATAATATGCAAACCACCTCTCACAATAGACGCGATAGATTCAAACGTCTACAAGTATTTTATAAAAGATGTATCGTATAAAGGATTGCATAAATACACAATTTTAAAATCGTAAATTTTTTTAAAAGCTTCTAACTTTATTATCTTTGACTCCTCACGTGGACGTTATGGTTGATATTTTATAATATGCAAACCCCTTCTCACAATAGACGCGATAGATTCAAACGTCTACAAGTATTTTACAAAAGATGTATCGTATAAAGGACTGCATAAATACACAATTTTAAAATCGTAAATTTTTTTAAAAGCTTCTTACTTTATTATCTTTGACTCCTCACGTGGACGTTATGGTTGATATTTTATAATATGCAAACCACCTCTGATAATAGACGCGATAAATTCAAACTTCTGCAAGTATTTTATAAAAGATGTATCGTATAAAGGATTGCATAAATACACCATTTTAAAACCATAAAATTTTTTAAAAGCTTCTATCATTATTTTCCCTCAAAACCGTATGAAAAATTCCTTAACAACTTCGACGTAGTTGTTCATGGAATATAATTTTGCATAAGCTATTAAACTTCGGGAGTTGAGTCATTGTTCGAATCTGCCTGTATCATTAATTTTTATAACATGCACAGCCATCTCCAATGCGTACAATGTAATGTAACATGTAAAATTTTATGCTTCCCTCTGACCTTTCTAACCAACGGGTTTCGTGAATGCAAAGAAGAGCGAACTATATTTTTTCAATCATCTAAAAAGCTTCTGCAAAGAGCCATCATTCAGAAAATAAAAGCTTTATCATATTTTATCTTTTTTGAAGGCGAAATGGGTCTTGTTTGTTTAATTCTTCAGAGAAAAATAGTCGGAACATTCATAGAAATACCTTTGCACGGGCATGAGTCGCATTTATATTGTTCTTTTGAATAAATAAATTCTCTATTTGCTCCGGAATTGCCATTTCACAAGGAAAAATGGTATAAAGAAAATTTAATATATCAGAGGAGAGCTGGCTTTGTAGATTATGATTGGACCCCGGATGAAAGATGTCCCATGCCTGGAATAGACTGCTCTGCATATCTGTTCTTGGAATGGAAAAAGAGGGCGATGCGCGCATAAGATTCCTTTGGACAAGTATTATCTTGTTCTTGGTAGACTTAACATTTCGTTCAATCCTTAATAAGGATGGTCTAAAAGCTATATACAACAAATGAATTCTAGTTTTTATTTTATTGTGATAGATAAAGATAAAACGATACTTGTAAAAGTATCTCACATTAAAAAAATAAGGAACTAAAAAATGGCAACATTTAAATATTTTATTTGATAGTTAAAGAATTTTTTTCAGTTAATATTAACTTAATAATATTACACTTTCGTATGAAATATTTAATTTGTTTGTAGCATTATTAAAAATAGTTTAAAAATACTTTTATATTTGTTTTAATACCATTATATTTATTTAACCGCCGGAGCTTCGTCAGGGTTACAGAAGCTTTATAATTGATAGTACAAAATATGTTGTAAAAAAAGTGTTTTAATATTGTTAATTATTTCTTGAACAAATATGTAAAAAAGTGAATATATTTATTTATATTTACATTAAATATGATTATGTCTCTGAAAAGCGAAACATTTAAATTACTACTTTGGAAATTAATTAAACATTGTTTTGACCACTTTTTTAATAAAAAAATATTAAAATACACGACATGTTTCAGAGGATACCTCCTCCATCTTCAGGTTTAAAAAATATAACAAAAACAAAACAAAGGAAGACTTATAAAAAACGCATTTAAAATTCGATACAAAAATTCAAAATTCAAAATTATGTTGGTCTATTTGTTATAAGTAGTATTGTATTTTAATATTTTTTTATTAAAAAAGTGGTCTAAACAATGTTTAATTAATTTCCAAAGTAGATTACTATGGAATTCCACAGTGTTTATACCTTAACTTTCAATAAGTTGATTTAAATTACTATTAATTAATATTTATTAAATATAATAATAGATAACGTAGAATTTTCTCCATATTAAACACAAAATTAAGAATGGTATTTTAGTGTAAAACCCTATAAACCATTGTTAAGCTTAAACAGTTTATATGTTTTTTTTTATTTAATCCGATAAAAGTTACGACTATTTTCGATAAGGTCTTATGATCTGGATTTTTTTAATCCTACAAAAATTTAAATCAATGGATTTTGTTTATAATTAATTTTATATATTAATAACTTAATCCATTTATAATGATTTTAAATGTATTTCGTGATTCTTCGGTATATTTATTCAGCTGCACTATAAAAAGCCCTTAAACAACTGCAAAAGTACCAGAAACTCTAAAAGATATTTTGTACTTAATTTTATGACTTAGATAAGTCATAGCATTGAGTATATAGTATCTTTTACCTCTTGTTTGAATACAAACAGGACGTGACCATAAGACACTGAGTCAGTATGTTTAGCGAGGGTCCTTGAACACGCCCGTTGGGATAATCAGGTTTTCCGGATGACCAGTATCCCTTCCGCTAACTTCCTTGAGTAACCGCAGACCAGAGTTTATTTTCCGCCTCCGTGCACAGAAAATTGGCAAACGATATGATATTCATTAAGATGAATACGGCTTTCTGGTGGAAAACAGTAAACAAGTGTCTACCTTATGGTTGATTACACGTTGAATAACATAAAAATGTATAGTTTTAAAATGTCCATAAAATAATATTTGACTATTTTGACTAGTTATATATATATTTGAACATTAATGAAGTACATATGTTATATGTGGTTGCATGTAATTTTCATCCCTGTACTCTTTTCTAATGGCTGTGTAACCTAGTATTATTATAAAATAAATATTTTATAATACAAAAAAAAGAGTAATTGAGAGATACGTGTTAAGAAATTATTCGTTATAGTTATGAATAAAATACTAAATTGAGAAGATCGTACAATACTTAAAAAATAAAAATAATGAAAATACAGTACTTACAATAACACCAAATTTTAAAATATGGATCTCACATATTAAAATATTTTTACTCTATAGATGGAATATTAAAATTTGTATATATTAATTAAACTTAAGTTTAATGAATGAAATTGGATATATATATTCTATTAACTGTTTATTGGATTGAATAAGATTTATCACCCATTTTCTAATATATCTAATTTATTTTGCATTTCTTCTTATTCCACCATTGATTTGCCTATTCCATGCTTTATTTTCATACATAAGGGTCTTAACAAGAACAGAATTAGACTATTTTAAGAAGATAAATATAGATATGGCATTATATAAAAATAAAACAAAATAGAAAATTTACCAAAACATCCAGAGAACGAACGTTTTAATCAATATCAATTATACTATAATATGGAGTTTTAATTAATTGTCCAAGATACAAATAAATAAGTAATTCCAATGTTCAATATGTGTTTTTGATAAATTTGAAGAATTGAACAAAATTAAACAACTAGAAAAACTTTGGTAAACGTTATTTTTTAAAATAATTATTTGTGTTTTGAGGAGTTCATCCAAAATAAAATAATTAATGCTCTTATTAAAACAATATTGATCGAAGATTTTTAGGTTATGAAGACTTTTATCAAAAGACAATATTTATTTTACAAAGAATTAAAAATTATATATTGCTTGAAGTAAATATATTTGTGTATTTTGTGAAATTTCGTGAGTGACAAAATGAGTGCCATGTACTATATCGTGCTATCTCTTGTGATGACTCTACACTTAATTGATAAAGCAGGGAGCTGTTATGTTTTTCCGAATGGTACGTATAAAAAAAAACTTATTAACATTTAAATTTGTGTATCGTTTAATTTTAATAGCACAATAATAGTGATTTTCATGTATTATAATTATTTGTCAAATTTGAAATAATAGACAATATATTTAATGTATGTTTTTTAGGCAAAACTTTTATTGGAGATTTATTTTTAAATAATTAAGCTTTTTGGTCTCTCTCATTAGAACTACAAATTAAAATAATGTATCAGTTTTACATACTATATTGAAATGTATTTTTTTTCACAAGAAAACTTTGTTACATAATTTATTGTTTCTTAAACAATGATTAAAACTCCATATTAAATAATTTATATGAATAAAAACATCTGTTTTTTTTAAAAAATTAAAATAATTTATGGGAATGGCATAATTCGCCTGTCTAAGACATTATCTTTTGATAATTCCTTAGACAGGCTAAATATGTCATTCCCGTAAATTATAATAATACTTCTTGAAAACAGGCGTTTTTATTCGTATTAATTTTTTATTACATATTTTTATAACCTACCAAAGATATGTACATGTTTTTTATTTTGAACCATGTTACAAGTTTGTAAAACACTTAATTATGAGTCATTATGAACATTATTTAAAGGTTATATCTCTTCATCAAACACATTTTTGTAATATTTAGTTTTTAATTAAGAATAATATTATAATTATAATAACTGTGTTTATATCTAGGTCTCCTCATCAAGTAAATATTATATAATTATGTAACTATATATCTCGTTTTAAAATGAACCATTTTGAGACATGTGAATTGGTTGATATATTCGCAAAAAGGTAACCTTAGAAGTTTGAGCCAAAATTTGAGCTACGCATTGAAATGTCAGATATTCTCATATAATCATCTCGTACGAGAATGTTGGTATAGTTACGCGCATGAGGTGGATTATGAAGTTCTTCATGTGTACTGAGATATTCCCTAACACGTCACACTTCATTAACCTTGGTTTAAATTCAGTGTTAACCTAATACCATCTTGATGGCATTCTGTTCACGGCGTCAAGGTAAAAATGTTCGTTAAAGTCATTAATAACACGGCTTTACGAACGTGTTATTTAAGATCAGTTGTTTCGATAATAAACAAATAGTTAAGGTATTTATTGTTTATGGAACAATGATGTAAAAATCCATATGAAATAATTAGTACGAATGAAAACGTATGTTTTCTAGAAGTTTTATGATAATTAATGGGAATGACACACTCGCATTTCTTAGGTTTACATATGGTTTTTTGATTGACAATAAATTATCATATAATGACGACCTTCGTGGCCGAGTGGTTAGAACATTGACTGCCACCTTGAAGGTTCCGGGTTCGATTCTCGGCGAGGGCAGTGTGATTGTCACACTGTCCTTGTTCTGGTGTAGAATTCACGTGACAATAAAATGGCGATAGATTAGCTACCAATCACATTACACGAGATTCACTGTGATAGCTACAATACCCTTACATCGAATTGGCTCATGCTTTAATGATGTTAAGAGCGATTCAATAAAATAATAATAAAAATAATAAAACTTATTCTAGAAAATTGACGTTTTCATTCGCATTAATATTAATTATGGAGTTTTGTATCATAACTCAAAAAATAATAAACATTAGTTGTTGGCAATCGGCATTAGGAACGTGGTGATGGATAAAATAATTATTTTTACGAATAAAAAAAAATCTTATTGCGTCTAACTAAATTATTAGTGTTATATATAATACACAAGCTCGTTTGTTAATACACTTAATGTTGAATGCAGATATTTGTATCGCTTGGAACAAAGACAATGTGCACAAAAAGCTTTAATGTAGGCTATAGAATGTATTGAGAAGTTAACTTAATGAAGCTTAAAGGCACGTAAAGCTGTATTGTATAAGGGAGTACGGAGGTCGGTCCTCCATGCGGTGGACGGAAAAGGCTACCATACATTATTAAACGTGTTTCCCCGCCGATGCAGTATTAACTAACGGAGCACGTACACAAATAAATTTGTAGATTTCTGAACACAAGGGTAATAAGACTAGTTCTTTATAATACTCACAATATTTACAGAAGTTAAAAGCTGCGGACTTATATAGGTCAATGCTTGTCAAACTCACAAATCATAAGAGATATATATCTGCTGTAAAACGATTTTAATTAATACGAATGAAAACGTCTGTTTTCTAGAAGTTTTATTACAGTTTATGGGAATAAAATGCCTTATAATGCAACCAAATATCATGGAAAGGCGAAACATGTCATTAATTTTATGTGTTGTTTGGTAGAAAGGCGAAATATTTTTTATTGTTATTTCCGTAGACTAAAATAATACTTTAAGAAAACAGACGTTTTCATTCATTATAAATGTTTTACATCATTGTTCACAATAAATACAGAGTGTTTTTTTAGAGGTATACAATACATATTCAAAATGAAAAAAACACATAAAAATAATGTTTGGCTAATGATATTGGCTTTATTTAATGGATAATTTTATGCCATTATGGTTTAAAGATGATTTCGGGCATATGAGCGCCACGGCTAGCTCGAATGAAGCGCAATCGTGAAATCCAATTTTGGACAATTGTCGTCTTTGTGGACGCGTATTATTAACTAGAGTGTACGTGCTGCGAAAACGATCCGTGGTCTTCTGAATAACTTGCTCAGATGGACGATTATGTCGACCGTAAAATGGACGTAGTGTACGATACGTTTGGCGAACCGAACCATGATTTTCAAAATAAATTTGCACAATTTGCAAATGCTATGCTGACGTCAGTCTATTTATGGTAAAATAGCAAAACGTACTTACTACAAATCAACTGTCAACTGTCAAATTGATAGTCTGTAAAAACATAAACCTCTTAAAAAAAACACCCTATATGACGATTTCATTTAATTTTTTAGAACCTTCTTTTTAGAAATTGGATAAAACTATGTACACTGACTGATACATAGATATCATACCTAATCATTATCTTACATTTTGAAAACAAAAATTTCGTTTTATTATGTTTAATAAAAACAAAAGCCTTGCATTTTTGTAAAATGTTAAGGTAACTCAGATGTTTTTGTTTTATTACTTCAGGGATGATTCCTGAGAATTGAAGTATTCCTCTCCAGCTCTCTTGCATTCAAAATATTCTTATACTCTTTCAATTTTTTTTTAATAGATGACAATCTGAGTTTTTGCGTGTTTATGTTATGATATGCTACCAAGAAATTTTGTAAAATTACTTATATTAGATTGAACAGTTAACAAAATATCTATTTAGTGTTCTATTATATTTGTTGAAGTTCGTTGAAAGTTTACGTCAAAGGGGGAAATAAAAAATATGAATTCGTAATAATTGTGGTGAAGAGAAAATTAGAGGACAGTTGAAATGCGAGCAGACATTTTTGAGGTCACGATCCTCCGAGACGAGACAGCTAACTAAGGATGAGACCTAATTATCTCCAAAGGATAGTGAAGGGTAGATTCAACGTCTATCCTTCATTTTGATACTTTGAACGATAAAGATTAGATCAGAAATCTTGATTATATATAACTTTAGTACCATCCTATTTTAATGAAAATGAACCATTGTATATAAATTATTCTTAGAACTGTTCTATATTTTTATATTATTAATTTCTCTTTTTAAACAATCGTGAAAAATTAGATAACTGCGAAAAATATACAGGAAAACGATATACTCGTATGATAGAATACCGAACAATGAAATAATAAAGAAACGTAAGGCAGAATCGGTCACACTCTGAGATAGAACCCAGCCTACATCGCTTAGGCCGCGCTAGCAATGAAGAAGCGAGGCAGACCTAGAGCTACAGAAGAGCCCTACAGGATGAGGTCAAAGCAGCAGGCCTCATTTAGGATGATGTTAGGCATCAGGTATGCGATAGAGTCGGGTGGAGAAGGCTTTTTGAGGCCCAATAGACCACGGAGGTGTGACAGGACAAGAAGAAGAAGAAAAGACAAAGGTTCAAAATAGGTGTGGTAACGCTACTCAGGGGGAGCTAGAATTTTCCATGGCAGTCAGTCCAATGTTAAATAAAAAAACGGCCGTCATATATGTATTTTAATATTTTAATTAATGAAATATTTTGAAAAATACTATTTTTATAAATAAATCATTTAAGAAACTATATAATTATTAATACTTATTATACATTTGATAATGTTTTTTATTTCTACTTTGTGATTATAAATGCATATCGAAAATGTAAAATCATATGTACTACATATTTTTTAACTATTGTGGAAGAGGGGGCATTGGAATTTTTTTTCTTGAAAAGGGGGCGATGGTCCAGAAAAGTTTGGAAATCTGTGATTTAGAATATCAGTATTTTTATGGTAACAAACAATTTAATACAGTTCTATGCGAGTGTCTGTTTCTGCTATACTGAATGGCAATAATTGCCAACAGAGCGAAACTTCGTTTAGGCAATCGCTCGTGTCTAATTAATTATGTTGATGATGAATCATTGACGCCACGTCAGAACCGGCTCCAGTGAATTATTTATCGTGCTATGTTCCGGATGCAACGACCCTTGCATATTTCCATTCTGGCAGTATTAATTTGACAAATCTATGTACATACTGGTGAACTTCATTTGAAAGCAATCTAATTCTGGTTTATTTGCTGTGTGATTAAAAATATTATCTCAGTAGATCAATTTGTTTAAATGATAAAATGTTGCACTAGCGTCTTCTTCTTCTTCTTCTTCTTTTGATAGATCTGACGATCTGTGACACAGAAATCATATCTCGTCGGATGATGAGATCCAGCTGTCCCTCCATCTCTTAGGCGGTCTTCCAGGTGGGCGGTGTCCGGAAGGGATTTCATAGGCGGCTGTATATGCGAGTCTGTCACCATCCATTCGGGCTACATGGTCCCTCCAGTATCTTCTTCTGGATCTACTCCACTGAACGATATCCTCTATTTCGCAGGTTTTCCTTATGTCTGCGTTGCGGACACGATCTCGGAGGGTTTTTCCAGTAATTGATCTTAGGACCTTCATCTCCGATGTTCTAAGTAGTCCCTTGGTTCGCACAGTGTCAGCCCGCGTCTCTACAGCGTACTACGTGCACTAGCGTCTAATTGTAATAAATATAAAATGTGCTATAAGCCCAGGAATATATGTACCATATGTTTGTTAACTAAGGCTTAGTACCAGAGGCAACGTTATAACGAGATCAATTGGTTAATTTTTTTGTTGTGTAAAGAATTGAAGTGATCGGATGAGGATGATTTATTTAGATTTATTAGGGGATATTTCGAGAACTCGGCCGTGCTGGAGGATGCTGGTATTTTTATCCCTGACAGATATCTCCGACAGCGACAGCATAGATTGTTTTACCTGCCGACCGCTAGAACCAACCTGCCTCTGGTGATTTTGGTGGTAAAAGTAATTAGTCTGCTGAACTTGATCTATTCGGAGATCGATGTCTTACATATTAGTAACAGTACTTTCAGAAGACAAATAGTGGCTTTAGAGAGTATTTTGTCGTCTTAATGTTGGACAATCATCATCTCATGCGTTCCTGGTATTATATAACTAGCTAACTAATAAACTATCACCTCATTCCCCCGGAGGGGTAGGCATAGATGATGGATCGCGGCACTGTTGTATCCTGATAAAACTCTCGCGCCTCTTCTAAATTCACACATCGTGACATGCACCCTCGTTATTTGTTCCTACTTCGAACATGGCTGCCTTTCAGCAATTGATTACTTTAGTAACGTCATGTCTTCCTTAGTCTTCCGCGACTTATTTTTCCATTTACACTACTTGTAAATATCCTTTTTTAGCATTTTTCCGTCATCCACTCGTTCCATATATCTAAATCATCTAAGTGACCCATTTTCAATTTCATTTAGGACGCAATCATTTGCCTTACATTTTTTTCTCATATTATATTCTTCTTCTTCTTCTTTCTTGGTGTAGACCTATGTGATCTGTTCTCCAGAGTGTTGCCAGTCCCTTTTTTGCTGCCTGCTCCTACTTATAATATCCTCAACCTCAAATATCTCTCTTATTCTGGTCTTCCTCACACGATCCCTCAGTATCTTGTCTGCTATCGTCCTCAGTGTCTTCATTTCGGAAGTCCTCAAAACTTGTTTGGTTCTAACTGTGTCTGCCCTTGTTTCGACGTCATATGTTATAATTGATCTTACGCATGCTTTATAGATTCTCATCTTACTCTTAATGGCCATGTATTTGTCATATTATATTTTACCTGTACTCAATAGATGCCTTAAATATAAATATTATATAATTTGTAATGTCTGTTGAGATGATGAACTGATTTGATATTATATATTATACTAAAGCTATTTATTAAGAAAAAAAAAGTTTGGTTTGTTAAAAAAGTTTTTTTGTTTGTTTACAGAAATAAATGACCCGTGCCGTGACATTCGCTGCGAGTACGGTGCGCGGTGCGAGTCCTCTGCTGACGGACGGACTGCCACCTGTACCTGCCCGGAGTCATGCCCGCGCTACGGGGACCACGTCGGCTCCCGGCCTGTGTGCGGCTCGGACGGCCAGGACTACCGCGACCATTGCGAGATGCGGCGCGCTGCCTGCTCCGCTAAAGCCAACATCACAGTCAAGTACATTGGAAAATGCGGTAAGCTGATATATCTTCTTCTTCTTTTTCTTCAGTCGGTTGTGGCCATCCACTCCGGAACGTAGGCCTCCTCTCGTATTTTCCACTCCCCTCTATCCTAGCGATCCGTATCCAGACACTTCCCGCACTCTTCCGGATATCGTCGCGCCAACACAACTGTGGGCGCCCAACTTCACGCTTTGCCGTTTTCGGGCTCCATCACAGCAGTCGTTTCAGCTGATATATCGTTTAGGACGAATATGAATGATTTTTAGTTTCTAGAAACATTGGTGTCAAACTCAATGTAAAAATGGAATATTGATGAAAACTTATATTTGTTTTAAATTACCTAAATCCTCTTTAAATAATATTTTCCGCATTGATACATTTAGACACGATTTAAGCTTAAACATTGCACAATAATTTTCATATTAGTAAAAGTGCGTTCAAGAGACAAATACTCTCGACTTTAGAGAGTATCTTGTCTTCCTTATGTCGAACCATCTCTCATGCGTTCCTGGTACTATAATATAATATCTTGTCTGTACTTAAAGCCTTAATATACCCAACGTGGAGATTAGAAGACGCACCAAGGTCACCTATGTAGGGATATGCATTGCGAGGATGAAGTGGCAGTGTGCTGGTCATGTGTGTCGACGGGATGATGGGAGATGGAGCCAGAGGGTTACTGAATAGAGGCCAAGGTTGGGCCGGAGAAGTGTCGTGAGGCAGCCAACCAGATGGACAATGATATTGTGCGGACGGCGGAAAAGGCCTGGAGAACACTGGTGAGAGACCAAGAGAGATGGCGTGGGGGTGAAGACGCTTACGTCCAGCAGTGGATGGAGACAAGCTGACGAAGAATGCCTTAAACATTAATAAACATTGCTTGTAATGTTTGTTGAGGAAATCAACTAATTTGATTAGATCTTTTCACAGTTTTGATGTATATATGAGTAAATAATAAAATAAACCTTTTTAGTATCATTGTTTATTTGCAAAATAAAAATACATAGCATTATTAATATCCACTTTTATAAAAAATATTTTTACAAATAAAAAATATTCTACACGACATGTTTTGGAGATGACCTTCGTCCTAAGGCATGATTATAACTTATATTTTTCGATTAAAAAATAATATTGGTGAAATTATTCGATATTCGAGAGGTTTAATTATCTTTAATGAGAGTGACAAATTTCGCCTTCCTAGGAAATTGGCATTATAGCACTAGCTGATACGCCAGTTTTGCTTTAGTCTTTGCATTTGTCTTTTAAATATTAAGTACGTTTTTAAAAGTTATTTGAGTAATAATAATGATAATAATGATTGAATAATTAAGTCATATATGATATGATTAATTCGTGTTTACCAAGGGGATTCTGAAATTCCGTTCCACCATAGATGCAGTATTCATAAGTGAAGCAAATGAAGGAAAACTCTATTATATATTAAGGCGTTTGATCAGGCCAGACTTGATGGTATAACACAGATGCTGACTGATCAGGCAACTCAACTCAAACACCTCGCAAGAAGGCAATTCATGTAAAGAAACAGGTCTCAAGGGCAATTCTAAGAAGAAGAAGAAGACTTCGTTTTAAGTTTAAATTCCCATAATTTTGAATCTAATATGAATTATTTCCAGTATAAGTGTAACTCTTGTTTTACTTCCAATAAAATATTCCGATCGTTCATTAAATTATGGTAATACAACTATTCCGCAAATGATACGGCGCCGCGCAACGTGCGTTGTTTTAACGTATCATTGCGGAATACGCCATATTTTATTATTCTCCAGACGTGTTCTGATTCGTAAATGGCTTTTAAATAACGGGAGGGAATATATAATGCTGAAGAATCGGTTTGCCGATATTAAGAATTCAAATTAAACATTCATACTGCTTATGAATTCAAAATGAAAACACAATTTCTAACTCAAGTGGGCTTAATTTCAAACAAATATAAACACAAGAAGCATTTTTTGTCGCCGAGGAATGTGAAATTAAATATTTTTAGTATAATTATTTTCTTTTTGAAAAGACTAAATTTTATTGCAAAGCGGCAGTTAGCTATTAAAATGAGTTCCTTTATGAGAAGCTCCTACGTTAGATTACTTAAAAAATGGGTAATATTATTATGTGGATCGTGAAATCATTTACGTACGATTATTTCATTATATTCCTTTATTAATAGGGAAATATTTAAGATGAATGAAACATCGTACTGGCTTGAAAATGGTTTTCAGGAGAGAATTAATTACTGATACACACTTTTGAAATAATGTCACATAATTTTTTTTATTACAGTTGCAAGATTTATTATGAGCATTGTTTTTTTTTTAATTTTCGATAAACTTTAGACGTTAACAATGTGAAATTCCATAATGATAAATAAACCGATTTATAATAGTTTAACCTTCGAAACTTGTCGATTAAAATAAACTAAAAAGTGTTTAAAACAAATTCGTCAAAATATATATTTTTTTTAAACTCCAATTCGGCGAAATTAATTGATTTCTGTGTATGAATTCATCTAACAATACACAGAAAAAGGAAAACACAACTCAATAGCTAAACCTATAAAAGGAAATTGACAACGTCGCGAGAATGTTTCGCTACCTTAGATATCTTAAGTCATTCAATTTATAACTGCTAATCGGGCAAAAAATGTAAGGAAATATTCAATTGAGTAGAAAATGCTATTTCTGTATTAAAATGAAACTCAAAGGGAATAATAGTTGGTCTTCTATTTAGTTTAAAAGGAACATTTCTATAAAAAATATATTATATATAATATATGCCGGCAGGCGTGCACAATAGACAAATTGTTCCTCTTAGAAATATGTATTTACGTCAGCATTTTTTTTAATTAAAAAAAAAATAATAGAAAAATAATTCAAACATATCCTAACCCTAAAATAATAACGATAACAAATTTAAAAAAAAACTTTGTTTTTTGTCTAATCTAGATTCTTTGAGTATGCACTGAAATATTGAATACCATTTTGAAAACGAGATATTCTTAAATGTAACTTTAACATTGCGGTGAATCTTAATGTTTAATAGTGATGGAATTGTACGTTTTCTAGAAATTTTTACGCCTTGCTGGAGCATTTATTATCTAAAAACATTTGTTAATGATTTCATAAACATTTTATAATGATTTCATAAACAAAAAAATAAGTGCGAAACATGTCACTGCGATAACATATTATGAAACTTGTAGAGAAAGAGAGTATATTATAGTTTCGGTTTAAAATAAACATAATTGGGTTTATTATAAAATATTCTCTGAAGACATAGGATTGAATGATAACATACTTTAAACACGGAGGAACTAATTAACGTCATATATTCTAAAATAATAACTGTATCATCAAGGTAAGGTTAGTTCGGAATATTTTGTTTGCAAAGTGGTATTTTATTTAACATCGGAAAACTTTTTTTTTTTAATAAATGGTATTTCCATTTTTATGACTGGAGTTTATTTGTCAATGAAAATAATAAATAATGTGTGCTGTAATGTTGGTGCTGTGAGAACAAAATTAGCTCCTCTGCGTTAAATGTTCGTCAGAGGCCAAATACAGGGAGAAATAAAAAAAATAACTGTAAAAGAAAAATACAAAGCGTCAATAAAAACCCATTGAAGAACAGAACCCCTTTGGCAAATTGCTTTCTCCATCTTCCGTAATGGACCGCGTAGAACAGAAAATATACGAATGTCTCAGAAGTGAAACCGATGTCATTAAGATGGGGATTTTTGGCAAGGAACTTTTTTTATGCAAGCTGTTACATAACGCATTTGGTTGCAATTGACTAGCACTAAAGTCTTTATTCCGGACGAACACCAAGATTTTCTAAATAATTTTAATTGCTGATTAGCCATAACCCAAAAAATGATAATTGTAAAACGAAATAAATGACTTATTAACTGTTTAAATTGCAACAATTTATATAAAAGAATCACAATTTATTTATTGAGTTTATATGAAATTGTCGAGACAGTTGTTTCGTCAAACAATGTTGGCATCAACAGGCGTTTAAAATAACTCGTAACTATTAAGCAATAAAATGTGAATAAAACATTTTTTTAAAAACACTTTGTATAAAACTAATTTATTTTGAGTAAGGGCGCCAACCGGTTTCACTCTGTAACGAGCTTCATCATGGCTATACACGTTTGTGATGTTTAAACTGTGTTCCAAATTAAATTTCGTAGAATTTAAATAAATTGTGATACCTATCATGACAGCGTTCCAAAGTAAACAATAATTAATGTTGAAGAATTATAGCGTTTCTGCCAAAACATTGAATTAAATGACGTTAGCACCATATCGATATCAATGACCAAATCGATACGTTACAATTTTTTTTTGTTTACTTTAGATATATATATATTTTTTTACATCTACAAATTTTCTTTCAACTTTTCAGCTAACAGCTGTTCATATTATAGGTTTAATATTATATATTAGGTTTAATATTATAACTTAGAGGGAGTACACATTAGGCGCTCGGCGTTGCGTTCGGCGCGCGTTAGTACAATAACAACAAACCATCACGCCGTTTCCCCGCAGGGGTAGGCAGAGAGAATGGACCGCCACTCTACTCTATCCTGGCACACCTCTCTAGCTTCCTCCACATTCATACAGCGAGTCATACACGCGCGTCGATTCTTCCGACTTTTAACATGACCAACCTTTAAAATTTGATTAAATTGGTCATGCCATGTTTTCCTCGGTCTGCCTTGACTTCGTAGGTACTCCATTTACATAATTAACGTATACATTCTTTACCATTCTTTTTCCATCCATGCGCTCCATATGTCCGAACCAACGCAGCGATCCTTTCATAATTTTGTAAAAATATTTTTTACTTACTAAATATTTCAATAACGCAATAAAAAGTGATAAAATATTACATTTGTATGTTGATTAAAACATAAAATTATGTAAATGATACATATTGAAATTTAAAGTGTACTTATGTATGTAAATATCGAGATAGTGAATTCAGTTAAATAACAAACTTTATACGATACAGGCACGAAACTTAGCTGACGATCTAATTAAAGTGAAAACTATCAAGATCTTAAAGACCCCTTCTTAACCTCTCTAATATTGTATCATTGGATTGAATTTGAATCCCGATTGGTTTAGTCCCGAAATAATCATCCGATAAAACGAGGGAAATGCCTTGGTATTAGAATAAAAATACACTTATGATATTATAAAACTGTAATAAACGAAACGAGCTTGGATTGTTTTTAAAATTCTTGAATGGTACAAAGAAATATAAAAAGTTCATAAAAATAATGACGACGTAAATTTGAAACCAGTAAAAGTAAATTGTAATAATCTTGGAATTTAAATAACAACTGTTTAACATATATTTCACTTCAATTAATTAAATATATTTATAAAATAAAAATATCAACAATAATATATAAAATAAGAATATCACTCAGGTGTAAATATTATATATAACTAAACTCTTAATAAAGAATGACTTAATATAAAAATATACATCAGATAAAATATTAAGACTTAGAGCGAGTACGCATTAAGCGTTTTGAAGCACGCGCTTTGGTAACGCGCGTTTTAAGAATAAGAGGGAGTACACATTGGGCGTTTTGAAGCGCGCGCTTTGGTAACGCGCGTTTTAAGAATAAGAGCGAGTACACATTGGGCGTTTTGAAGCGCGCGCTTTGGTAACGCGCGTTTTAAGAATAAGAGCGAGTACACATTGGGCGTTTTGAAGCGCGCGCTTTGGTAACGCGCGTTTTAAGAATAAGAGCGAGTACACATTGGACGTTTTGAAGCGCGCGCTTTGGTAACGCGCGTTTTAAGAATAAGAGCGAGTACACATTGGGCCTTTTGAAGCGCGCGTTTTGGTAACGCGCGTTTTAAGAACAAAGAGGTCGGTCAAAGGTGTACACATTCAAGCGCGCGCTTCTGATCAAGCGCGCGTCAGACGCGCGCTGTCAGATTTTCGTTCGAACGAGCGTTGCGCGGGCGACAGTTGCGCACCAAATTTTCGAACTGAGTCAGTAGTATAGAGACCTTGGTAATGCTGGTTAAACGCCATACTAAGCTCGCTGTATGTATATATATATATATATACACTACTAACGCGCGCTATATATACACTACTAACGCGCTATAAAAAAAGTATACGTTAACGATATAAATGGAGTAAGGAGTCGAGGTAGACCGAGGAAAACATGGCATGACCAAATTAATCAATTATTAAAGGTTGGTCATGTCAGAAGCCGAAGAATCGACGTGCGTGTATGACTCGATGTATGAATGTGGAGGAAGCTAGAGAGTTGTGCCAGGATAGAGTAGTGTGGCGGTCCATTCTCTCTGCCTACCCCTGCGGGGAAACGGCGTGATGATTTGTTGTTGTTGTATTAACGCGCGCCGAACGCAACGCCGAGCGCCTAATGTGTACTCCCTCTAAGTTATAATATTAAATCTATTGAATCTTTTTCTAATATGTATTTCTTTGTATAGAGTTAAGTTAATTATTTACCATGAGGAAAGAGGTAACCTCCGAAACATGTCGTGGTTGATATTTTCATTTTATAAAAATATTTCATTAATTAAAGTGGAATATAAACAGCGTTTTTATTCCAATTCCTAAGTTATTACAATTGAATTCCATAGTGTTAACGCCTTAACCTTCAATAAAATGAAAGTATTTTTTAAAATAATAAAAAAATTGGATAAATATACATTTCAAATGGAAATAGTACAGTTTTTTTTTACCAGTTCGATTTAATAGAGCATTTATAACTTTACTAAAACGAATATTCAGTTTCATAATATTAAATAAATTCTTCTCCAAGGTGAAAGAAAATATGTATTGTTTCTTAAGAAATAGCGTGAAACTCTGTATTAAATAATTAATACGAATGAACACGTCTATTTTCTAGAAGTTTTCATTCGTACTTATTACGAAAAAAATATTTTAGGAAGTTAAAAAATTATCAAATATGAAAATATTAACATTCGCTAATTATAACAATATATTAATTTGTGTGAATGTAGAAGAAGCGCGAGAGTTATACAAGATACAATAATGTGGCGATTCATCATTTCTACCTACCCCTCCAGGGAAAAGGCGTGATGGTTTGTCAGTTAGCTAATTATCAATAACTTTCGGAAAACACACGTTTTCTTCAATAATTAAAATATAAATGAATTATTGTACTTATACGCTTAGAATAAAATTATCATAATTGTGTATTTCATATTATATAATTTACAAAATTTCAAAAGTTTTTCAGCTAACATCAGACCTTTGTCTTATCAACGTAATACGATTTTCATATCGAGTTGGATGATTTCAATTTAATAAAATGAGATTACTTTTTGATATGTTTGTGATGTGTGAGAGTGTAGAGTTGTGATGAAGTTAACTGATACGGAAAATGGGTTTGATAGAAAATCCTTTCGGTTTGATGTATCTGACAATGTCTCAATATAGAAATTAATCGAGTTTGTAACGTCACTGGCACTGTCTGAGTCAGTATTGTGTATCGGACGGGTTCGAACCCGGACCGCGGGGTCGCCTGCACTTGAGTACCCCATTAGGCGATGTTTGACCCCACCCCTGACATTCTCTACCCTCTTTACACCCCGGAGTTTCTGAAATAAGGGCTGTTTGATTATGGCCCGCGTACTAATGGGGGCGTGGGATGATTTTACGAAAATTAAAACTGTCAAGCGTCAAGCGTTATGGTGATTGGACTTCGGTTTTGAACGTAACATTTTATTTGACGGTGATACTTAAATATTATACCTGCGTTCTCAAACTATAAAAACCTGAAAAAGGCGAAACAGTTATTTTATCGTGGCATAAAGTTGTTTGCACCTTTTTGAATAATGATGTATTTATTAATAAATAAAGATGAACATGTTCGTTATCTAGATTTTTTATACGGGAATGGCATGTTTAACCTTGCTAGGAATTTGTATACATCGAAGAAAGGTGGTACATGTACATTGAATATTATATAATATCACTTTTAGAGAAAGGAATACAGAGCGGAAGAAGGTATTATGAACAAAATTATGGAAGGATCGCTGCGTTGGTTCGGACATATGGAACGCATGGATGTAGAAAGAATGGTTATACGTTGGCCACATATATGGGGCACGAAGTCGAGGCAGACCGACGAAAACATGGCATGACCAAATTAATATAAAATTAAAGGTTGGTCATGTTAGAAGTCGGAGGAATCGACGTGCGTGTATGACTCGTTGTATGAATGTGGAGGAATCTTGCCAGAGAGGTTTGCCAGGATAGAGTTGTATGGCGGTCTATTTTCTCTGCCTACCCCTGCGGGAAAACGGCGTGATGGTTTGTTTGTTTGTTTGTATCACTTTTAGAAACTGAAAGTTTTTATCAATATTAAACACGAAATATTTATTGCAATGATTTTTGTGCATTTTTACTACACTTAACTCAGATACATTTCAAGTGCAGTACTTCATCTTATTTTGACTTCATGGCTAAGGAACGTGACCCTTTGAGATTTTGTACAGCTTGTTTCACCCTCTGACTATTATTCTAAATCGCTTGCAATATTTCGCTGAAAGGGATGCATTTGTAAAAGGGATACCTTTTATCATTTTTGGCTAGTCAATCCTTTCCTATTATTTCGTAATATGTATCATTGTATTAATATAAAATAAATTAAGAACGTGGAGATAAAAAAAATCCGAACAAATGTTTAGCTATTTTCACATCTTTGACAAAATATATTCATGTATCTATTATTCTTATCGTCTGCACATGTAATTTGGAAATCAAAATACATATTGAAAATGTAAAATCAGTAACATAATAATTTTTAAATAATTTAAAAATATATTATATATATTTCTCAGAAATACTTTACTTTGGAAAACTTAAGCATCTTTCTGATTAATAAAATGTTATTTAATTATATTATGTAAGCACTGTATACATAAGTAGTCACGTATTTTTAAAAATTAGTATCAGGTAATACTTCCAGGTAATTGGGGTTTATCCCTAAATTATTGTTAACAACGTATTAAGCCACGTCAATAACCTTAATTGCCGTATTTGCTCCTATACTCGGGTGCTCCTTAACATGGTAACATATTTTATTCCCATATAATGTTTTGTAATAAAACTTCTAGAAAATATTTGTTTTCATTCATATTAAGCAAGATATGTCACTCATACAACGTATTTTAAAATTTCTGAGAAACAAACATTTTCATCAATATTGTAAATATGATTAATAATTTCTTAAGCATTATTAATATATAATAACAGGAGCTTTAAATATGCGAATTAGTATTCTTCAGGTATTAAGTGAATTTACTTGATCCAACAGAAATGAAAAAACATTTTTGCGTTCTGTTCATGTATATAATGAAACGTGTAAACGGTAGTACTTTGAAGTATTAACAACCTTTTTTACTCCCATTCCGTTCAAATTTGTTTTTAAAAGAAGCGAAAAAATCTTCAAGATTTTCTTTAGTGTCTAAATGATGGAGTATAAAGTTCCGCATAATTTTGAAAGTTTCCAAACTTCAACACGAGGTTAACTGGTCGGATAATGCTAAGAATATCTGAGGCAAAGTATTGCAGACATTTAAATCCATTCATTAACCGCAGATCATCCTTAGAATTATTTCTATTATACACTCGACTCGGATACACCCAGAAGATAAATTTTGTGAACAGGGGGAAGATAATTTAAGACCGGGGGAATATTACTTTTTTCATAGTAAAAACATGCTTATTATTATCATGTTTTTTTAATGTAAAAAGTAATGTGAAATATGTATTTGGTTATACAGAAAAAAAATCGTTTCTGAACGAATTAAATACTTTTAAATTTGTCCTTATATTAGTCCATATAAAATCTTTCAAAAAAGGATATCATAATAAATATTATATAATATTTCATGAATCTTAAAGCTATTTTTAACACAAACCTACCTAAATAAGTTAATTTATTTCAAAATATTTCGATCTTAACCTTAAACGGACACAAGTCACATCTGACGTGACAATAGAACTTTGTCACTGCGGTCGTATGGCACATGTGAGGTGACATGATGAATCTTATTGTCTGTGGAATCTGCGTGTAATTACTTCGTCAGTTAAATATTAACCAATGGAGAGATTAACATACACAGTGCCTTTTTAAAATTAAATATTGATAGAATAATATATACAAAATCTTGTATCCGATAAGGGTTTATATTTATTCGATATAATTCTCTCCATAATAAAAGTACATTTCCTTCGAAAAATGTCAAGCAAACAAATATTCATGACTAAAAGAAATGAGTTCTATCTTGATAATTCATTATTTTCACAGAAGAACTGTGATACTTTATCCTTAAAAAACTGCTTAATTTAAAACACTCTTTTTTATCACAAGGTAGATAATATTTTTTTTTCACAATATTGTCACGATAGCTGTATTGCCAACAGATAGTATATTTGATTGGAACACTTGATGACGTCATCAAGTGTTACAATCAAATAACGGTTGGTAAAACATCTTTCGTGACAATTTCATAAAAATTAAATAAATAAATTATGATGCAATATAATTTTTTTCTGAAAAAATAAGTACGGAATTTTGTTATGTACATGCATTTGACTTATCAAAATATATCCACTACTACACTGATAAATATGATATCATTAAACCGATATTTAAAACATGTAATACTTTAACATATATTTTCTACAAATACTTGGTTAGTTAGAAATAATTAAAGATTTAATCAGAACCAGATGTAAATGAGGTTTGTTAACAAGTTCGTATAAATGCAAAAAAATCATCCCCCTGACTTTCCTCTTAAAATTGTCATTTTCGCCAAACAATCACAAGTGGATGAACTTGACGATCGAAAGACACATAGAAAGTTAATTGGAAAAAAGAAAAAGGGAGGATTCACCGAACACTTCAGTTTTTTAAGTGGGATAATTGAATGAAAACTTTTTGGTGCATGTCTAACGATTTGATTGCCGACTCGGATCGTGTAGCCCGGACTTAATGCACATTACTGACTTGCCATTAGCTGCTCAAAGAAGAAGGAGGATGGCGGGAGGTAGGAACTTTCGTTTCATTGTAATTTAATTCGGTGTTTTTCGTCTTATCTCAGTTCATTTATCTTAACAGCTCCTCCCAGCAGCCATGAGCTGTTTCAATTAAGTCTGATGACGCGGCCGGTGCCAAGTCGGCTTCGAATAAGGGCTCATTCCCTTGAGCGTGATTCGACGTCGCGGCAGAGCAGACGCAACCCGAATTCATTTGGACTTTTAAACACGCTTTACCGACTTCACCACCTAATACACTCCATAGCATACTTAGTATAATGTCCCAATGGCCATCCATATGCTAATATTTATTCCTATTTTGTGTCTCGTGAATGGTTTGCGTGCTGTGTATACAGAATATTGTATTTCTAAGTAAATTAATCACGTCAACTTACATCATAATACAAAACATTTCTGCGTGATCTGGATATCTCAAAGTACGGGTTTCTTTTCTGTTTATCACAGAATATTTCATAAATGAGTATTGGCATAAAGCTCCGCATCTAAACGTTTATTTGAAATTCATGTTCTTAATACTTTGTTTATATTACAATATTGACCATTGATAAAAAAATATTAATTTGACACGATTAAAACAGTTACATAGGGTGTTTTTTAGAGTTATACAATACATACTCAAAATGAAAATATACTCGTACATAAAAATAATGTTAATGTCTATGATATTGGCTTTATGTAATAGATAATTTTATGCCATTATTGTTTAATTATGATTTTGGGCATATGAGCACCACAACTAGCTCGAATGAAGCGCATCGTGAAATCCAAGTTTTGACCATTGTCGTCTTTGTGGATGCGTATTATCCATTAGAGTGTACGTGGTGTGAAAACAATTCATGGTCTTCCGAAAAACTTGCTCGGATGGACGATTATGACGACCGTAAAATGAACGTAGTGCACGATAAGTTTGGCGAACCAAACCATGATTTTCAAAATATTTTTTCACAATTTGCAAGCGCTATTCTGATGTCAGTCTATTTATTGTGAAATGCCAAAACTTATTGACTACAACTGTCAACTGTCAAATTGACAGTCTGTGGAAATAATGTTGCCAGTTTAAAAAGCAGAAAACAGATAATAATTTTGAAGAAGTAATCTGGTCATATCTACGCTTAAGCACAAGTCTACTGTATCAGGAGCCAGGCGTTTTGTCTCCAAGACCACCACCCAGTTTGTCACTTTATGGTATCATAAAAACTTTTTAAGCATATTTAATTTGCTATTTTGTTTACGTCTTCTAATATTTTATTATATTTTATGTTTAACAACGGTTAGGTTAATGCCTAGACATTACCCGATTCTTTCTTCATAATAATGAGTTAATTCTGCTGGAGGTTGTATCATAACTTCGGATACCATTGATCTGGTTCTTTGTTACTAGCTTTTACGTATGTAAGCATTACATCAATAACATTTAAGTATCATAAGAATCGACAGATTCAAAAGTAGCAATGCCTTAGAAGTGCAAAACATGTCATTTCATCTAAAATTTAATAAATAAAATTTAATAAGACGGACGTTTTAATTCATATTAATTAACTACGAGTAAATTTGAGTTTTACATAATTGTTTAAGAAACAATTAAAACAGTCATAAATAAGTTGACACGTTCATTATTATTTGTGATTTGGAATCTATTCAAAGGGCTTATATTCGAGGGCAAGCCAACTCTGACGCGACGAGCTCTCGTTAACTGGAATGGGGCTAACCCTGCTAGTTCCCGCCACGTCAAAGTTGCTTCAGTCATTTCAAATTTGCACATTCAAAGTAGGTACTTCTTACAAATTACTTTTTCTTCACAGTCTCATAATAATGAAACAGTAAATCATTTTTGCTTTCCTTCCTCGCATTGTATTACTAGATTTATTGTGTACATTAACTAATCTAGTGACCTTAAATTCAAAACTTAAAATCTTCAGAAAATTTCACCCTAAAGAGCTATTATTTATTTCGGTCCGAATACAATCGAAATATTTTTGAAAGGTAAAGTTAGTCTAATTAGTTGTTGTCTAATTTGAGTAAATATTCCATTTTTCATGCTTAGAGTGTAAATTATTATAAATTTCTTAATAAACGTAATTAATATTATAAAATGGGAATTTTATGACTTCAACAAAAGAAAATCAAAATATATAAAAGAGCAAAAATTATATTTTTTTAGTTCGATATAAAAAAATATAAATTAAAATTAACTATACTGAAAATTTAATTATCGTGGTTATACAAAATTCATTTAATTTAGGATATATTAATATTATTATTTTAAAATGTCTTAACAAAGGGGAGCATTTTATGTTAAAATTTCAAATCTTCTTGTTTCCCGGGTGTCAAAACTGAATGTGTAACATCAGCAATAACATATGTTTTTTTTATTATTTATTTTAATTTTATTACAATAAATAAAACAATCGTTGTATTAATAAACATCAATAAACACCTCTGTTTTCTAGAAGTTTAAATACATTTTATGGAAGTAAGCAAGATTAAACATTTCAATCCCATAAAGTATAATAAAACTAATAGAAAACTAATGATAACTGATGAAAACGGAGATCTTCGCATTCTACATTTTCGGAGTAATTATTGTAGTAAATAATTAATTTTTGTTTTATAATGATTATGAACTATTCTATCTACATTCTGTTAATACGGGTAATTTCATAATAATGTTTTGTTTGTTCTAAGCTTTTATCATTGCTAGTATAATGATAAGAAAAATGTATCGTCCTAGTAATTATTAATCTAATACTTGACAAAAGATGCCTTAGCCAATTGCAACAAAAATTCGTTAATGTGAGACGTTATTAAGGCTTAAACTTAAGAAAATTCCCACAAGAGAGTATGTGGTACGTTTTTAGTGTAGTATTTTTATTTATACACTTATATTTTTACAGAGCAAATATTCAGGTCGGCCTCTTATTAATATTAGAATCTTTTTCATTTCTATTCACACTGCTGCGTTCAAAAGTTTTTCGCACGATACACAAAAATCTTGCAGACTATATAATTTCCAAGTGAGATGGAGAAGGTTGCGAAGAGATGATTTAAATTCAGTGCAGCGGCATCCCCTCCTTCCGTCCCTTGAAACATTTTATTATTCTGCTTCTTTGTTTTACGTTCATCCATTTCCTTCCTTGAACAATACAATTTTTTATCCGAAATTCATACAAATTTCACGGTTTCCTAACTGAGTTCCCAAGAAAAATAAAAGGTTGATTTTTAATACATATTTACGTTAGTCCATTTTGATGTAAGATTTATTTTATTTAAAAAATCTAATTTGATTTTTATTTTAATAAAATATATTTTTTTAATTGAACTTATTTTTTATCAATTTCAAATCCAGTGACATAACTGCTTCTAAATCTAATCCACAAAAATAAAGACTGTATAGTAAAATAAATTATTTTTAAATATCAAGTTTTTATGGAAAGAATGAGTGAAGACAGAATGAATGTGAAGACATGGAAAGAATGAGTGAAGACAGAATGGTAAAGAAGGTATATGTAAACGGCGTGAACGGAGCTAGAAATAGAGGAAGGCCGAGGAAAACGTGGCACGATCAAATCAATCAAATATTGAATGTCGGACACGTGAGGAGTCGGAGAAATCGACGTGCGTGCATGACAAGATGTATGAATGTAGAGGAAGCGAGAGAAGTATGTCAAGACAGAACAGTGTGGCGTTCCATTCTTTCTGCCTACCCCTCCGGGGAGACGGCGTGATGGTTAGTTAGTTAGTTAGTTAGTTAAAGTTTTTATATTTTTTTCATGTGTTTAGATATAATCTCCTATTAATAAACTATTAACTAACACTTTGAAACTCCCTGTCTTTTCTAAAATATAAAATTCATTATACGCACCCGAAATCCAAAGTAAATTAAACTCTTTCACAAAAATCTGCAAAATACAAACTATGGATATAATGCACCTACACCCCAAATGACTAGACTTGCTTTATATACTTTTCAAAACATATATTGTTTTGGAATGAATCTAAATTCTTTTCTGACAAAACTTAAATAGTACTGACCTCCATAAAACCCATAATTTCTGTAAACTGTTGTCACAATCTTGTAACCCTACCGCCATATAATAAAATATGTTGCTCGCTAACTTTTAGTCGTGTTCATATTGCTCATTTCTTGTTGATACATTTATTTATTAACCCTTCCTTCTTTCATGGTCTAAATATTTTTAACTTAAATATCGTTTCAACTTTTCTTAGGCTACATTTTTACTATTACTGTATTAAAATGTTATTAGATTTATGTCAATTATCTGTATCTTCAAACAATGTTACGGAATTAATTCTGTTAATATCAATTAATTCCGAAAATACGCGTTTTTTTAATATCAACACTTTCGGTGTAATGTAACTTCACATCATTATATAAAATAAAGCTTTCACATTTAATATCATTGTTCATGAATTCTTTTTAATTTTTGTTTCAACAGATTCTGATTTAGATGTTTCGATTGATTTGTTAAAAATGTGTGCGAAACTGCGCACATTCATTTTAAGTTTTGCATTTCAAAATATGAAAGTTTTTAAATAATAAATGTTACCGGTTCATTTGATGCATATTGAAAAAAGTTTTTAAAATTTAAAACCTAAAAAGCACAACACAAAACATTTTAGTCCATTGTGTTTGCATTCTCATCACAATGGAGGACGTGCCTTTGGGTATCGATTTTTTTTTATTTTCGTGTTTTGTGTTTTCGCCACCGCGTCGTGTGTTTTCCCTTTATTGTTGGCGGAATATTTCATGCGCGTCACGATCTCGGCGAGCACACTTCGGCACTAGAATACATTAAATGGGGAAATTAGATGTTGTATCGGGAATAAGTATTGCTTTTAAGGGAGATTCGATGAATTGGGTTAGCGTGGAAGTGCGCGGAAATATGATCAAGGGTATGACAAAGCGTTAGTGCGTTAGTTGGTGTATATTCGAAACCAAATCCGTACACAGGCATTTAAAAGCAATTCGTTAATTATTAGGGTTTTCAAAGTTCACCACAAATGATTGTTAAGTAATAGTTAAATTTTATTAGAATAATTATGTCCACGAAAATCATGTTTCGTTTTTTTTAAACAATGATTAATTTTATAAGGATTAATTGTTTCTCAATAGAGACGAAGATGTAAATTGTTTTCTGGGAACAGAAGGTGGTGGCCGAGGCGCTTATAGGACTTATGACCTGTCATTGGTTGGGTTGAGCGATCGCTTCACGTTTAACAATATTCCCCATTCCGCCTTATGACCACCACGTCTGACAATTTTTTGGAACTTGTGTATATGATAGGTTTCTACGCCTATCTTTACATTTTTATGTTCACTCTACACTAGCATCATCTATTCAGCAGAAAACCTTTATTAATGTACTGTGAAAGTCTCTGCAAATCATACAGTACTAGATTTCGCCTGGAGATGTCTCTCCAATTTTATGCCTGCACGTACCAGTTTTATTTAAACAACAACATTTTGAATGTTGTTGTTTTACTAACTACCTACCCTTTCGGAGAGACGGCGTGATGGTTAGTTAGTTATGATTATAAAGTCATTAATATCTTTGTTTTTTGTATCCCAATTGTATTTTGTTTTATGCGACAGCTGTTTCATCAACCTATGTTGACATTATCAGGTGTCAACTTCACTTTCAGCAAGAACTTCAAAATTATATCAAAGAAATAATTAAAATTGACATAGGAACAAATAGGAACAAAAGATTTGAAAAATCTCGAAAATTTGACATTTGATATATTATTGTAACACCTGATGATGTCCACATAGGTTGATGAAACAGCTGTCGCGTAAAATAAAATACAATTATGATACAAAAAATAAACTTATTTAACTTAACAGTTTAACTCATTATCTATTTTAATCAAAGGAAACGTCCGTTTTCAGAAAATATATTTTTAAAATCTTTAAGTCATTGAAATATGTCAACTCTATTAAAATTAAAATAATAACGGACGCTATCGTTAATAATAAATACGAATGAAAACGTCTATTTCTTATAATAGAAGTTGTATTGTATTTTAATGAAATGATCTTACATGTTTTGTCTTGTTAAGTCTTGCTTTTGTCTTGTCAAATGTCATTCCCATAACATAAAATAAAACTTCAAGCAGACAGACATTTTCATTTGTATAAATTATTATATGTCATTTATCAAAATAATAACGTCATTTATCAAAAACAAAACATAAACTATAATTAGTATTATGATCCAGAATAGATATCTTAATAATCTAATGTACACTTTATGTACACTTTACAACTATGATTCATAAAAACTAACTTATTTTTTTTAAACCGTTGATACCTTTCTTCTATATATAAATATCAATCTCGGCCAACTTGTAATTACGACTGTTTGGTAAATTTGATAAAAAAATACCGAAGGTTAGTCAATTCGAAATGAATTTTAAGTTCCATTGTATTGAAATAAATTTATTGGTAGTGTTCTAAAAATTTTTTTTGGTAAATTGTAAAAAATAACGTTTTTTTTCAATAATGAATCTTAGGACTTTCATCTCAGATATTCTTAGAAGCCCTTTCGTTCGCAAAGTATCGGCCCGCATCTCTATAGCATACTTTCAATACCCCTGTATTACGACACCCTGATACAGCAGATGCTTTATTTACTTGAAAATCGTATTAAATAATTTGGTTATTGCAACATCAGTTTCATACGAAATTAAAAGCACTTAAAAAGTCAGTCATCAGTTATTCTTAAAATGATTCCCGATTTATATTTTTGGCGTGTGGTGAACGTTTGTTTATTTTCGTTTAACTATTATAATTTGAACACAAAAAGCGGATTATATTTTATCTAAAGAAATATTCGAATTAATTTGTGCTGTACATAAGAAAATTATAAATTTTAATGAAGGTATATATAAAATACAATGAAATCTTGTTGCGCTGTTTATTAAGACTAAGAAAGAAATCCGTGTTTTTTTTTACCAGTAATTAAAGGATTTGTCAGTACTTTTTAAGTGAACGCTTGTGATTAAGATAAGAACTAAGCTCTTACTTACGCCGTATATCAGTGGAACGTATATGAATTTGATTAAATAAAGTAGGACCATTCGGTTTACGGCAATCCGAAAAAAACGTAGTAATTTTCTTGAGTCCGCTGATAAGAACGCCGGCGAGTAGCCTAATACAGCAATAAGCCCGGGGTGGCTCAGCGTATAAATGGACGGTCACCGGGCCAGCGCCGCAAATGAGCGGGGGACCCACGCAGCAGACGCACCGCGGTAAATAATTGGGAAACTCCAGCGACAGCCGTGATTGGTCGGCCGTGAATCACGTGACCGGCTCAGCCGTGTGGTGTTGTAGTGGACCCGAACGGAAAGATTTGTGGTAACGTTTCCATTCCATTAAATCTGTTTATGGCCCGCCCGCATGACATTCCGCAATAAATACTCGCCACAGCCAACCGGACTGAGTGCGCGGACCACAATTACACCTAAGCGAGTGAGCGCAAGGAACAAGGGCTGAACTACTCGTACGTCTCGGCTGTGAGCGTGCGCTACGTTTCAAATGCGGTGATTGATGGTTTAATTGAAACTCCTAGGAAGCGGTTCATTTATAATATGTTTTACCCAAAACTCACTCTTGGCCGAGCAATTCTGCTAAACTCCACATCAAATTATTAACTATATTAACGTTTAATAATACTTGAGGATAATCTTGTAAAGAGCTTTTTTCTCGTGTCGACGGAGAGATCCTTGGGAACATTAATTTAGTGTAGCGAGTATACACAATGTAAGGAATAATGATATTTTGTTTCATGTATCGTCAAAAGTGTGCTTGCATTCACCATATAAATAATATTATTATATAATCAAAACAATTATAGCTATGATAATTAATTCTAATTTTAATATCAAATCTTTTCAATTAATTGTTGCGATATTAAATGTTGATTTCTCGACTCGTACTAAGCAAATTCAAAAAAATTGATTTGTAAAATTTATTTTTTGCTGAATTTATGAAATGAGCTCATGAGATAACTAATTCATTAAAATGTAACTATTTTTAGAACACCAATATATTACTAAAATTAATAAATTATTTATGGATGATATTTTTACTATCAAAACTATTCTACGCGAATATATGACATGGAAATCAATCGATATTTTTGTAATGGTTATACAAAGAGTGAAAATGAAAACGTCTGTTTTTTAAATGTTTTATTTTATTTAATAGGAATGCCGTGTTTTACCTCCATAATCATTATCAGATGTCAATGTTTTCATTCATATTAATTATTTAATATTGAGAAACAATATTTGTCAAATCAATATGTTTAAAAATAATTTATAAACGGAGCAAATAAAAAATACAAGATTTAATAATACGTACTGCTAAAAAGTATCAATTACGATAATTGTACGCCTTATGTATGATTTAAAATGCTTATCGCACCAACGCTCGCTCAGTGCTACAAAAGGTACTTTAGTAATATCGACATTTCCCATTTTAAAGAATGTAATAAAAAAAAATAGATTGTTTAAAAATTAATATTTCAGTCAGAAGGAAATTATTTTTTTTAAATTTTGCTTCTTCAAATATTAGATTACTTTTCTTCGAATTACGTTTAATTTCGGTTTTGATTAACTATTCCGTACTGTTTACAGTGTAATTGGTAGAATGTATTACAATTGCTTTTTATTACCAGAAGGGTTGGGGCAGGCAACAAAGTGAATGGTGCACTTAAAGTTGTCATCGCAAACAAAAACCTATCCAAAAAAGGTAGAATGGCAGTGCACAATGGTGTTCTTCTACCGACCCTTATGTATGGAAGCGAAGCGTGGAACTGGCAAAAGAAGGATGAAAGTAGAATAAATGCAGTTGAAATGAGATCTCTTAGAAGAATGTATACTCTGTGTATGACAGAGTGCCGAATGAAAATATAAGAAGTGAATGCGGTGCGAATGATGGTGTCATGAACAAAATAATGAAAGGATCATTAAGATGGTTTGGACATATTGAAAGAATGAATGAAGAAAGAATGGCAAAAAAATTATATGTTAATGATGTAAATGGAACCAGAAATAGAGGAAGACCGAGAAAAACGTGGCACGATCAAATAAATCAAATATTGAATGTCGGCCATGTGAGGAGTCAGAGAAATCGACGCGCCTCCATTCTTTCTGCCTACCCCTTCGGGGAGACGGCGTGATGGTTAGTTAGTTAATTAGTTATAAATAAAAAATATATAAATTAAAATTCTGTTTCAAAATCAAAATTGTTTTCCGCCATCTGGAATCAATAGCCGTAAGAAATGGTTCGGATTACATCGAATAAAACTACGCAGAAAATCCAAGGAATCGTGTACACAACGCTGTACATAAGTTAGTATCAAGTTCCACCAATGTCTCTTTTTTTATGTATTAGTAGTAGTTCGAAACGCACGCTGACGTCGGCGTGCTTTTCGACTCATATGAACCCAATCACGCAATCCCTTTCATATGCCCATTGCCATACCCTAAAACTTTTAATAAAAAATTAAACCATACCGTGTTAGATTGCATTTATATAAAAAAAATCAAAATTGATGTCAAGGACTCTATTAGTAATCTGTTTGACAAGTCTTTGTAAAAATCAACTAAAAAATAAATTTATAATTTCACATTTTATAATATAATTTACAAGATAAAGCTTCAAAGTCAGCCAGCCTTCGTTTAATTTGTTCTACAAAATCATATTTATGAACTTTTGACATTCTCTTATTTTCAGCCATGTGGATAATAAATTTATAGCATCAACCGGTCACAAAAACAAATTAAAATAAAAACCTTTGGTGACAAACACAGCAGTCCACTTTAACCGTTTTTTATTTAAACAGTAATTTATTTATCGTTTTTCCCCGCCAAAGGTCACCCTTGTTTACAGTTCGCTGTCGGGTAGTTTCGTTTGAACTAATTTGGGTCCGCAGTAGATTTTCTTTATTGAAAAATAAACAAACTGTTTTTCCAGGCTCGCGTTATTCGATTCCGCTGCCAATAGGTATCCCTTTATTGTTGGAGAAGAAAAGAATTATAGCAAGCTTCAAAGAAATTTTGCATGAATAACTTTATTCAAAATACAGTATCTTTCCTTCAAGAATTCTTCATGAGTAGACACAGTGCTTTTTTAGAACAACGCATTTTTTATCCCTTAAACATATATATCTTAATTTGATAAGTTTCATTAATAATAATTCAATAAATCAAACACATGACCAAAAAAACAATACAAGTAAACGGTGACGAAATGATGACCTTAGTGGCCGAGTAGTAAGAGCTATGACTGTCGAACCGACGGCTCCGGGTTCGATTCCCGGCGATAGCAATGTGATTATCACGCTGTCTTTGGTTTGATATAGAATTCACGTGACAATAAAATGGCGATAATCTATCGCTGTTTGTCATATATCATGAAAATCAATATGATAGCTTTACCCTTTGTATCGATTTGGCTCGGGCTGTGGTAATATAATATAAAAAGCGATTGAACAAAATAATAAAAATAACAATATAAGTAAATTCAACTATACAAAGATATTTATTTATTTTATATCTCACGGATTTGAAGAAACACTAATTAAACTTATTTTTTTAAATATTCCAAAATATATCTAGACAATAGTTATCATTCCTACATACATATTATAACCAACTAACTAACTAACCATCACGCCGGCTCCCCGAAAGGGTAGGCAGAAAGAATGGACTGTGACATTTTAACCGATGCGGCACTCCATCCTTCTCTTTTCGCCCCACGGGAGACGCGGCGTGATGGGTTGCGAACCTCATCGCCACGCGCACACTTCGATTATCCACAAAAAAATTATATAAAAAACAATGGTATAAAATAAAGTAACACAATAAAAATAATTTTCACAAATTTTCTTCGTGAATAATAAAATCAGTATTACCATATAAACGATATTTATTATATTCTTCTTCGATGGCTCTACAGCTCATATCGAGCCTAGACCTCCAACTATATAACTTTATGTATATGTATTTTTTCAAGCTCACGTAATCAAAATAGTGGTATAACCCTATCATGATTTATTTTTATTCTTACGATAAGTTTCATAAATAAGAAAATATTTAATCTGAACACATATTAGAGACACTTAATAGCCGTAAATATTTTTGAAATACTTCTAAAACACAGTGATTTTACATCTAATCTAATGTACTGTTTTCATATAGAAAACAAAATTACCTTCTGACCGCATAGAGGATACCAGTATTGTAAAAAAATGTCTAAATTGAAAAACCCAGTAGTGAGAGACTACCAGGAAGATTGCCGAAGAGATGGCGGGATGGCCGGACGTCATCATCCCAGAACAGCTCACAGTCATAAATAGGTCACATGACCTAAACAATGAAGAATTAGAATCATAAAATTTATCTTATAATATAAACAACGTCAAGTATATAATTGCACTAAGTTGATCGCAATTATCCGATTTAAAATAAACTATTTTATCCTTTATTTGTAATGTCACAAAATTATAATAAGTTAACTAAAAATGCACATCTTAAATTTAACTAAGAAAATACCGTTTTGTAAAGAAAATTTCACTTTTCAGGAATTTGAAAATAAACACATCCAAATTGTTCAACTTTTCACCACAATGGAAGGCATTGTGAAGAAAGAAAATCTATTCTCCAGTTATGTATTCTCTACGGCTTTCGCCTTAGAATTGAAACTGCCTTGAGCTATTCGTAGCACATAATTCAAGTGTAACGACAAGTTTGGAGGCGGGCAAAAATGAATCACAAATTTCCCCTTTAGCGAGAAATGTGGTCGAAAATTATTACCGAAAACGGAGAAGTCCTCGGCCCATAACCGAAATTGGTATTCTTACCTGTCCGACGATAAATCAAGAAAAATATTTTATAGTTCTGTCGATTGGAATTTTCATTGGTTTTTCAATAAATATTTATTAGGTAAGGGTGTCGTTTTGATTACATTGCATCTTGTTTCCCTAGGGTGGTTTGGAAAGGTAAAAGTCAAGGGGGTGTGACCTCAACTGTTATTATGAAGGCGAACCCACCATACCCGGGCAGCAGGTGTTTTTAATACTGATATCGATTCTACTGATTTGATACTCAAAGTAAGAATTGTTATATTAAATATCAATAATCGGATATTTTACGAGAAATATAACAATGGAAAAATATTCTGAAGAAAAATACAAATTAGGATAGTAGAATCAATTAGAAACTAAAGTTGATACATAAATTATAATTTCTTTCATGATATGTGGATTGTTTAAAGCAGATTTTTATACAAGCATATTTATTCTCCCATTATACTCGTATTATTAACTAATAGGTAGTTTAGGTAATATTTAGCAAAATATCACAGTAAGCATATTTTTAAACAAAATTTTACTGTTTGAGTTGCTTGTCATACTTTATAAAACATTATGTTAGTGAACCTGTTTAAAGTTCTTTTTATATACACAAATAGCATTATACACGCTGGAATTTTCTCGCCGCGGAGATAATCTCTGGCACAGCGTAACCTACATAATATGTAGGTTCCTATTAGGAAGGAAAAAAGGTGTGTATTTTGTAGGAATGAGGTTTTTTAAAGTATTATAATATGTAAATTTTCCCCTAGCAACGTAAACGTTCCAGTATATAACGCAACATTGCATTATTAAGGACAGTTTTTGGTTAATAAATACCTTGAACGTGTTTTCACATCGTAATAATCTTTCCTGAAATTTTCAAAGCAAATTTCTATTTACGGGTTTCAAAATCCCGACATAAGCTTGTTTTAAACATATAACATACATATACTACCCGTTAACAAATTATATTCACTTTCATTTACTGCCATAAACTTATCATGAAAGAAAATAAAATTCAATTCAATTAATAATACTAAACTTAATCGTAATAATAAATATTTTTAAATGTTCGAATTCCATAAATATTCCGAATATGGCAGAATATATAATAGAATACACAATAATTGTATTTATTGTTTCTTGAACAATGATGTAAAACTTCGCATTGAATAATTAAAACAAATGAAAACGTTTTCTAAGAGTTTTATTATAATTTATCTTCTTCTTCTTTTTGTCCTGTCACAACTCCGTGGTGCATAGAGCCTCAAGGAACCTTCTCCACCCGACTCTATCGCATGCCTGGTGCCTAACATCATCTCAAGTGAGGCCTGTTGCCTTAACCTCGTCTTGCGGGGTTCTTCTCCAGGTGGCTTTAGGTCTGCCTCACTTTCTCTTTCCCCCCATAGGGGACCAGTCTAGTGCACCCTGAGCGATTATTATAATTTATATGAATGACATATTTCGTCTCTCTAAGACATTATCCTTTACATTTAATTATGCATAAGACAGACGAAATATGTCATTACGATAATTATAATAAAAAATCTAGAAAACATATGTTTTTCATTTGAATTAATACAATAATTGCATTACTAAAAACAACAAAACAAATTAGAATGCATTACTATTTAATAAAAATGAATAATTTATTGATTGTTGAGGTTTTTGTTTTGTAAAACTCCATTATGATTATTATAATAATAAACGCGAATGTTTAATGGTTTTACTTGATTGTATTCATATAATTACTTATGTAAATAGCAGTTACAAATTTGTTTCGCCTTGCGCGGGCATTTTAAAACTCATTTTCAAACTGAGTTTGAAAATGCCCTCGCAAGACGAAACAAATTTGTAACTGCTATTTATATAAGTAATTATATGAATAAAATCAATTAAAACCATTAAACATTCACATTTATTATTATAATAATGAATAATTTATAGTGTTTTTTAAAAAAAGATTCGAGAAATTTCTTCCATTTTTCAATATTAACTTGGTGTTTATGAACACCACATGTTCACGTTGCATTATTTTGCGCATTTTAAAAATAATCACTGGCGATGTATGAGGTGTATCTGTCGGAATAACAGAGGCGGCGGCCACATCAAAAGTTTTGTAATTTGACGCTTTATCTTGCCTTTAACAATAATTGTCTCAGTTCCAGAACTTCATATTGAGGAAAACTACTTACTCAACGCTAGGCTAACTTCCCCGAATGTTAGTTTCTGTAAGATAAAACTTATGATGTCACGTTAGCTTCATGACACAATTCCTTTATTATTCTTTGTCGTGTTTTATTTCTTCCCGACTCTGAATGTTTAATGTGTCAACTAGTTAATGTCGATATAAATAAATAATCTAATGTATTTCGCGTAATTATTTGATTAATTTGGTATTTATTCTTGTAACAGTTTTAATCATTTTGAATTAATTGGCTAATACTGCAGTTGAGGTGGTGACACTATAACTTGTCTGTAAATATACAAATGATTGGCTAAAAATACACCATTTTAGAATGCAAGATGTTTATTTACATAATCCATTGTTTTGGCATAAACACTATGATACTTCAACATTATAAATTGTTTAATTATAAAACTTTGTTTTTATGTATCACAATTAAATTTTTTATTTTTCGCGACAGCTGTTTCGTCAACTTATATTGACATCATCAGGTGTTACATAAACACGAAGTTTTGTAATTTACCAGTTTATTTATTTACACACTAAACTAAGTACTTGTGTTTTAAATAACAATCCGAGTCATCCTTAGGATCATGCTTGCATTCCTTTGATAAGAATCCAAAGGGTTTGTTCCCTTAGAAAACTACCTACAAGTTTTTATTGTGTCTCTTCCAAAACACGACATTAAATGAAGAGAAAAAAAAACAATAATCAACTCAAATGTAACATTATAAATTATAATAGTTTTGTAAGGAAATATTATAAAACTGTATTAATTATTTTACTGGTTCCGACCGGATTTGACAGTTTATCACCTTTTTAGTGGATTGAAGAGCAAGTATTTAAAAAATATCATAATATTTTATTGTATTATTATGTTGTTTATTATAAACATATTCCAATTATCAACCTTAATATAAAATTTGTTTTTACAGGATTTTCATTTGTTTTTCAAGCTACCAATTCAACCAAGCTACAAGCCCCGGTTTTTCTATTTTTATTTCTTTAAATGCTTGATATGAAAAAACATACAATTGCTTGGTTGAATTTTGCGATTGTTGTAGTGTCTGACAACTAATACTAATGTAAATGTTTTTCTTGGAAAACACGTATTATATTGAGTAAAAGAGGGCATATAAAATTAATAATGAAAAGCTAGAAAATGTCGTGAAGTCAGTATAATAGAGGGGTATTGAATGGAGGGAGAAATATATTTTTGAATGCCCGATAACTGCCCTATTGTTGGATGAAGCTCTGATATCGAAATGTGTCATTCTATTACTCGATTCCACTTAATAATAACTCCCTCTAACACGTTAATGGTAAGAAGAAAATACTTAATAGAAAGAAAATCGTGTCAAACCTATGTCAAGCTGTCATATTGCGTTATTTTGTTTATTTAGAATCAACAATAAATGACCTGGTTCTTCATTTTCTAACGCAGTTTCGTTATATATGTATTTTAAAACGAAACTGCATATTTTTTTTGTACTTAGTGCCTATTTTACTTCAAACATTCAACTATTTAATAATCGAGCCGTTTCTCCGGAGAGGTGGGGAAAGAGAATGAACCGCCATAATGCTCTATCCAAATACATTTCTAGAGAATCCTCTGTATTGAAATATTGTAACATGCACGCTCGTTGATTTTTTCAACTTCGACTTTAATTTGTCGGAATATGGAATAAACACAAAACTGATCACGGCAATTACATCGCTGTACACAGAAAGCACTGCTAGTGTCAGAATAAATGGGGATCTTACAGCCTGGTTTGATATCAATAAAGGTGTCAAACAGGGGTGTGTAATGTCTCCATGGTTGTTTAATCTATATATGGACAAGTGTATGAAAGAGCTGAAAGGGTTGGAAGCAGGTGCAAAAATGGAAGATGTTTCAGTAAGCTGTTTGTTGTATGCGGACGACGCTGTGCTACTTGCAGACAACGAGCACGAACTGCAAGCCCTGGTGTCTAGTATGTATGAGGTATGCAAGCGATACGATTTGATGATGAATGTGAATAAGTCCAAGGTAATGATTTTCGAAAAAGAAGGAAGCATGACAGTCTGCAACATTAGTGTAAACGGTGAAAATCTGGAACAAGTGGATGAATTTGTTTATTTAGGAAGTATGTTTACAAAGGATGGGAGGGTGGAGAAGGATATTGAAAGAAGGGTTGGGGCAGGCAACAGAATAAATGGTGCACTTAAAGTTGTCATCGCAAACAAAAGCCTATCCAAAAAAGCTAAGATGGCAGTGCACAATGGTGTTCTTGTGCCGACCCTTATGTATGGAAGTGAAGCATGGAACTGGCAAAAGAAGGATGAAAGTAGAATAAATGCAGTAGAAATGAGATCTCTAAGACGAATGTGTGGCAAATCTGTTTATGATAGAGTGACAAATGCAAGTATAAGAAGTGAATGTGGTGCGAATGAAAGTGTTATGAACAAAATAAGGAAAGGGTCATTAAGATGGTTTGGACACATGGAAAGAATGAGTGAAGACAGAATGGTAAAGAAGGTATATGTAAACGGCGTGAACGGAGCTAGAAATAGAGGAAGGCCGAGAAAAACGTGGCACGATCAAATCAATCAAATATTGAATGTCGGTCACGTGAGGAGTCGGGAAAATCGACGTGCGTGCATGACAAGATGTATGAATGTAGAGGAAGCGAGAGACGTATGTCAGGACAGAACAGTGTGGCGTTCCATTCTTACTGCCTACCCCTCCGGGGAGACGGCGTGATGGTAAGTTAGTTAGTTAGTTAGACTTTAATTTGTAAATTTGGTCATGTCATGTTTTCCTCGGCTGTCCTCGGCTTATTTTCCATTCACTTGCTTGTATACAACTTTTACACCATTTTTTTCTCTTTTTTTCATTCCATATGTCCAAACCATCTAAGGAATTATTTTTTTATTATAAAAAGTAAAAACTAGGTTAAAAAAGTAGAGTATGGACTGTTTAAAATGTGTGCCTGACCTGCCTGTGGCTACCTGAAATTATACTATACAAATATTTCGTTAAAATTACAAAAAAAAAATCAGATTATACGCTGAAAATATTACAGAATATAACGAGGTTTATCATACCCCAACTCAGCAGTACTGTGTTAAGTACTAACAATCCTTTGTTATACTTATACGTAGCCAAACACACGTGTTAGCACCTTAATGGTATTTCATAGTTGTTTTCACGTAAATACGAGGGGCGGTTTATTGATTTTCCGCACCTTAATAACACCATTTTCGTATCATTGTATTAGAAAATCGCTAATACGGCATTTAAGCGTTATTATTAACGATAGTGTGAATAAAGCGTGGTTATAGTAACCCCTTTAATTTAGTTTATACCGAGTAAATAAACGACCCAGATTATTTTTTTGTATCTTCAGAAGAAATTCGGCTTTATTATTCAAGCTAGATTACTTATTTCATATAATATTAACGAAAATTTCCACTTTCAGTACGCTTATTATACAATTAACACTAATGCAAACTTTTTTTCCATAAACTTTATTGATGTTTAGGTGATGAGAATGTCAATATCAACATTATCAAATGGTTTTGATAGTAACTTAGAAAGGAGAAACATGTCATTCTCATAAACTATCGTATAATGAAACTTCTAAAAAAACAGTCGGTTTCAATCGTATTACGTATTTAATATAGAGTTTTACATCATTGTTTAAGAAACAATAAATAAGTTATATTATAAATAATGAGGGTTAAATATTTTGCATTACTATTGCAATATTTTTTGATATCTTACAAATGTAATAAGTTTTTTTAAGGTAAAATACACAAAAAAATAATCTTATTATAAAACTCTGCCAAAAATTGACCGTTTCATTTTTTTTTAAATAAGAAATTGGAACAGGTATATTTGATTTAAAATCAGTGATTATTTCCGGCTTAATACAAGTTATCGAATACAGGGTATATTATCATATTTTTTATAAATATTTTCATTTCATGTAATGCATGAGCTGCATTAAACAAATATTCTGGGTAGCTAAGTTAAATAAAATTCGTTTTATTACTTAAATCGTGTCTTATTGGGCTTTATGCCTAAAGATCTCATATCGTAGACCTTTTTGGGACCTAATACATTTTTATTATTAGTTTGGAAAGGGGAATACCATAGTATCCCTTCACCCCTATTTTTTCTAGCTGCTTGTACGGTACATATTATATTTGTCTAAAACCTTTCAAAATAAATATTGTCGTCTATGCACAACTTCATTGCTGATTTTTAATAAATTCGTATCTGGTAAGCTTTCCATTTGAAATATATAGGTATATACCTGCATAATATTTGTTTCAATCCTAAAAATACGTATTATTACGAATTTTCACCGATAAATTTTATAAATAAATTTAATACTTTTGGAAAAACTGAAAATAAAAATCTCTTTATAATAAAACATATTTTTTCAAAAGTTCGCAAGCACCTTTGGTCCACGAGCTGCCAGAACTGATAGGAACTAGACTAATGACGCGTGAAATAAAGCGCAATATTTATTTTGAAGGAATTTTTTCATGTTTTAATTTCATTGTTAACAAGATTTTTCAATGCTTCCAATAAAATTATGGTATTATGTAAATATGTAAAACAAAATATTTAAACATTTTAACATCACCAATTTAAACATTTATACTTTGTTCTATTATACTTTCTAACCGATCGCGAAAATCAGATGCAGCGTTCACATTTAGATTTTTAGATTTAAAACACGTCTTAATGCGCCCTTGAGGTGATTACTTCACAAAAACGGCGCTTTCAAAGTTAGCATATTATTATTATTATTATTAAGAATAATTTCATATTGTTAGATCAGCTACCAAATATGACTTCGAATTAGTTTCATTAATTGGATGATACTTGTAATACGAGTGTGAATTTCCGCATGGACGATAAAATAGCTATCTACAAAAGGTAGTTATAAATGTGACCGCGTTTCTGCTACATTTCCCTCGCATCTTGCCGAATTAGCATTTTTGAATTCAACCGCCGTTCTGTTCCAGATCCGTGCGCAGGCGTGAGCTGCCCAGAGCCGGAGCAGTGCCAGCTGGACACGAACCGTGCCGCGGTGTGCCGCTGCGCAGAGGCGTGTCAGCTGGAGTTCTCGCCTGTGTGCGGCTCGGATGGGAAGACCTATAGCAACGACTGCCAGGCCCGCAGGGAGGCCTGCAGAAGCCGGAGGCCGCTCAGGATTATTTACAGGGGGCAGTGCAGTTCTGGTAATTTTTATAATAATATTTGAAAATTTGACTGTAGCCTTGACTGATCAAAATTCAGTATTTTTAACCAAAATGATTTTTAGTTATTTAGACATGTTTCATTTCAACATTCATTTATCATTTATTTACACAAATATCAAAAACGTTACAGATGCTTCAATCTTAGTCGTCTAAAACTTCACAATAACATTTTATTTGAATTTTAAATAACATTTAAAAAATGATATAAAGTACTACGCATTATAGATAACAATCACAACATTGATATTGCATCACTGAGGGAGTTCACACTATAACGAAACAGGTTTGAATGTATAAAAGTATAATGTATATTGGCGGATTAGAAGGGTAGGGTTCATATTACCCATTTCTTCAAACTTATTAGGGGATTCTTTGAGAACTCCGCCAGCTTGGAGGGTATCCATTATTAAGTTCTGGATGGTTATCTTATCTACAGCGTCAGCACATACTGCTTTAACTCCAAACATGCAGAACCAATCTGTCTCTGTTGATGCCAATGGGAAAAGCAATCAAACTGCTGAATATGATCACTTTGGAGATTGACATTTTTTAAATTAATAAAACATTGTCCAAAAGGAAAATACTTAAGATTTCAGCCTTGCTAGCGTCATATTTGTTCATGTCGATGAATTTTTCCATATCAGGATTAGTAATACAGATGATTTTTTATAAAGTAACCGATGTAAATTTTATAAAGTAACCGATTATGTTATTATAGTCATTCTCATGATGGTATACTACTTTTAAAAATAGTCATGGCAAATAAATTCACAAAAGAGTTGGAAAAAAGCATTTTAAAACATAAATATTTCACAACTATTGTTATTTTAATTATGAACTTTTTGTCACCATTTTCGAACACCAGTGTGTCTAGTATTGGCTTTATTCAAATAAAGGCGTCTATTTAGTATTTCCATATTTTAATTTCATTTACATATTTTCGTCAAGCGCCTTCTTCTTTTAATGAATACGTGTTAAAATGGCAATGCCCAAAAAAAAAATTGTTGTTTTCGGAAGCATCAAATTAACATTTAAAAAATGTTTTTTTTTAATGTACAAGTGCACGCAAAATTATTTTTGTTAAAGCATAAAACATTTTATTAATCTACTTAAAACACACTCAATATCTTAATACTTTGACGCTTATCTTCATACAAAAATGTGAAGAAATGTTAATGATTACATCAGAGAAATTGTAACATTCAACAAGGAAAAGGTGAAAATCCAACAACCTAACCATTGTTTAACACGCAAAGAAATAAATCTACTCAAAATAATATAAAAAAATAAAGTTATTTCTAAAGTATACAATATTTTGAAGACCTTCGTGGCCGAGTGAAAAGTGCCATGACTGCTACACTGAAAGTCCCGGTTTCGATTCCCGACGATTGCAGTGTGATTGTCACACTGTCTTTGGTCTTCTTCTTCTTCTTTGTTGTAGACCTATGTGGTCTGTTCTCCAGAGTGTTTCTCCTCCTGTGAGGTAGATTCCCAGCTGTCCTTCCATCTTTTAGGAGATCTACCACGAGGACGAGTCCCGTGAGGTGATTATGCAATGCATTATAGGGGATTCTGGTGGTGTCCATTCTTTGAACATGACCGTACCAGTCCCTTTTTCGCTGTCTGCTCCATCTTCTGAGGCTTTATTCTTGGTGCTGTGAGCTTGAGGTTGTTTTTTTATGGTATGTAGGCTGCTAAACTTGCACGCCAACCCTCTTTTCTCATCCAGATTGAGATCGGCATCGGTCTAGTTGGTCTGATGTAGAATTCATGTGACAATAAAATGGCGATAGATTAGCACATGCCGTGAGAATCAATATAAAAGCTATATGCTTTACATCATGCACTCGTAAATGGTGATTCAACAAAATAATAACAAGAGTAATAATTATTTTAAATATGAATAACTTATTTTCAGGAGTGAACCCTTGCGAGAGTATAAAATGCCTTCCGGAAGAAGAATGCAACATCAACAAGTTCGGTATCGCGAAATGTGAATGCGGTCCGGAGTGCGAGCCTGTTATGCGACCTGTTTGCTCCGAAGATGGAAGAACATTCTCATCTGAATGCGAGATGAAGAGATCCGCTTGTCAATCAAAAATGCCCATTCAGATTGCTCATCCGGGAACTTGTGGTAAGTATAATACATTTTTTTAAATCTTCGAGTGCCATATCAGGTCCTCTCGACGTCGGCTATCACATTGGTGTAGGCCTTTCTGTCCTTGGCCGGACGGACAAACTCTCCTACCCTCCAAACTCCGGTCCAATCCTTGATATCTCGAGCCAGGACATCTAGGGTCTTCCCACACCGCGCCTACCCTCGATCTTCCCTTTTATGATGAGGTGCAGCAGTTCGTATTTCTCGTTGCAGAGAATGTGTTCCAAATATGCCAATTTAACTAATTAATAATATAAGAATGCAGTGCGAATGAAAATGTTATGAACAAATTAATGAAAGATCGGGTCAGGTTTTTGACACATGGAAATAATTAATTAAGAAATAATTTACATTTGAATAATATAAATGGAACAAGAAATAGGGGAAGACCTAGGAAAAGTGGCATTATTAAATTAATCAAATAATAAATATCGGTCACGAGAAAAATTGATGTGCGTGCATGACACGATGAATGAATGTTGAAAAACAAAAGTGTTTAATGAATAAAGAATGATAAATGAAAGAAAAAAAGGATGTTAATGTTAAGAATTTAAATAGAAATAGAGAAAGACCGAGAAAAGCCTGGCATGATCAAATCAATCAAATCAATATTTAATGTCGGCCACGTAAGGAGTCGGAGAAATTGACATGCATGCATGACACGATGTATGAATGTTGAAAACAAGAGAAGGATGTCAGCAAAGAATAGTGTGATGCCTGTTTTTTTGTCTACCCCTTAGGGAGACTTTGATATAAGTAAGTTTACTTATTATAAGTTTACTAATTAATAAATTAATAAATTAGTTATAAGTTAACTAATTAATAATCTCATTCACGAAAAAATATATAATCATCTATAACGAATCGGAAGTAAATCATTTGCGACGAGTTATTTCAGTCATGGTGTTAGAAGAAGTAATAATAAAAATCGGTTAAAAACTTAGTTCCAATTCTACCCTGATTCAGAAGCACATATTTGATCACACATTATTTAAAGAAATAGAAAATCAAAATTCAGGGAAATTTTTTCCGCTAAAATGTTCCTTTCCGATTAAGTATTCTGTCCTTTCCTCTCTTCCCTATGAACGAAATTGACAAACATTAATAATTTAAATGTAATCTGTTATGTTCCAAGTAACTGCATAGAAACGTTTAATTTATGTATTCACAACGAGTGTTTTAAACGTGTTTGTTTGTATTTGACAACAATTCATTATGAACCTTAATATCTGATAGACAATAATATTGACCACTCGCGTATAATCGATACAACGGAAATAACCCGATTGATTGATTGATTGAAGTCTCGCAGTATTAAGGTTACACAGTACAAATTAATAAAATGTTTTAATTGATACCGTTCCTCTGAATGGAATATTAGAATTATAAATACAATGTTTACTTCCAATTATGTATAGAAGTGAAGCTTGGACATGGAAAATAGGATGAAAGTAGGATAAATGCCATAAAAATGAAATCTCTGAGAAGATTGTGCAGGAAAACGATATATGATAGAATACCAAACGACTAAATATAGAAGAAATGTAAGGAAGATGATTGCATCATAAGTAAAATTAAAAAAAGGATCCCTGAAATAGTTTGGACATATGGAACGAATGGAGAAGAGAAGAATGGTTAAAATGTTGTATACAAGCAGTGTGAGTGGGAAGAGAATTCGTGGAAGACCAATGAATCAAATACTGAAAGGCGGCCACATTCGATATCGTAAGAATTGACGATTGTGCATGTTTCGATGTATGAATGTGGAGAAAACTAGAGAGGTGTATGTAAGGACAGAACGGTGTGGCGGCCCGTTCTCTCTGCCCACCCCTCCGGTGAAACTGCGTGATGGTTAGTTAGTTAATTGTAATTTTAAGGTTCTAAAAAACTAACTAACTAACCATAACTCCGTCTCTCCGGACGGGCAGGCAGAAAGAATGGATTTTCCACACTATTCTTTCCTGACATATTTCTTCTCGCTTTCTCAACATTCATGCATCGTGTCATACACGCATGTCGATTTCTCCGACTCCTCATGTGGCTGACATTTAATATTTGATTGAAATGGTGTAACGTTTTCCTCGATCTACTTCTATTTCTTGCTCAAAAACTGATTGCTTGCATAAACTGTTTTGTTGAAACAAAGTATACGAGTATATCAATTTTACCCTTTGTTAAATATATAATTATATTCATATACCTACCTGTTAATTTGTATTTAAACCACTTTATTCATTACAATAACCAACCGCTTTCGCTCCGAGAAAAGACACAAAGAACAACACAATATATAAAAAAAGAAATGTAAAATGGAGGGAAGAAAGAGAGGCAGGAGAAAGTATGCACAAGGTCAATTAGTATGGTAGAACGGAGAGTAATGATCATTAGAAAGCGAAAAGTTTAAATACAAATTTACAAGTATATAATATTACATTAAATAATGTTACACCACAAATTAAGTGCTTCATACGAACATTTACTCAAAGTGTTTGGAATTATGAAATGAAGGAAATGTCGAGTTTTTGCACCGAGAAACTTGTTAAAATTTTCGTCGCTATCCGATGGCATCAGGAATGTGATGAGATAATGTTTGGTAATAAATCTAATATTCATTAGATCTCGGTAATTGCGTCAAAAGATACATACACAAGATATTATATGTACACACTTTATATACGATATCTCAGGGGAGCGCGGGCCTTGCCAGGGACGAAGCTGCCAATGGGGCGCGTCGTGCGTGGAGCGCGGCGGGCAGGCGCGCTGCGAGTGCCCGCAGTGCTCCGCTGAGTTCGACCCCGTCTGCGGCTCCGACGGCATCTCCTACGGGAACGAGTGCAAACTACGGCACGAGGCATGCAAGTACAAGAGAGAAGTCACAGTGCTCTACAAGGGGCCCTGCAGTAAGTCAACTATGATGAATATTGAATGTTTTAATTTGGTTCCCGAGTTGCCATGACTACCAGTGAACGAACTCACATCGTATGAGAATTATGTGGCAATATAAAATGAAGACTGGAGTACATAGAGTCAAGTAGAAATGCTTTTTAAATATCATCATCATCATCATCATCATCAGACACTAATAGTCTTGTGTTGCCCTTCCTAATTTCCACAACTATTTAACCCACACCACTCTGTGTCATTGACGTCCTGATACACTTTGAATATAAGTAAAACAATTATGTTTATACATATTGAAAACAATTATGAATACTCTCTTTCTGAATATTCAAAATATTAATTACTACACTTTGTGTATAGAAAAAATACTTCATTCTACCACCTGGATGCTACTCCAGCAATCTTTTTGGGGTTCGCGATGATGGCATCCTCTGCATGTGACCGGCCCATCTCAGTCTATTCAGTCTGACCTGTGTGGAGAGACTGGGAGCTTTGAAAATATAGTACAGCTCGTCATTATGTCACACTCTCTAGCCTTCACCGTCATTCATAGGTCCCAGAATTCTGCGCAGCACCCTTCTCTCAAAAGTATCCAGTCGCTCTGCAGATTTCGCTGTCATTGTCCACGCCTCACACCCATAGGTCACCACTGTTCGAATGATTTTCTTATACAGGGTTGATTTTGGTTTTCCTGTGTACGTTTCTTGATTTGAGCACTGGTAGTAGAGATAATAATGTTTTCCATTTCTATTACCATTGTGGTAAATTGTTTAAGTGACTTTGGATAGTTTCCAGGGGCGACGGTCATAAGCGGAGGTACCTCCCTTGCCCCTCTCTATTTGTTACTAACACTAGAGTAATTTTTTTGTAATAAAATTGTTTGTACCAACCATTTGAGAGCAATTTTTCTTTTTTATGAATTAAAACACTGTTTTTCTATTTTTGATTCTATCCTTTTCTGCATGTTTATTATTATTATTATTATTATTATTATTAAAATTAATGTTATTATTTTGTTGAATCGTTCTTTACATCATGACGGTATGAGCCAAATCAATGTAAAGGGTATTATTATTAATAAGCTATCATAGTGATTCTCGTGATATGTGATAAGTAGCTTATTCATCGCCATTTTATTTTCACGTGAATTCTTCACCAGACCAAAAACAGTGTGACAATCACACTGCCCTTGCCGGGAATTGAACCCGGAACCTTCGGGGTGGCAGTCAATTCACTTACTATTCGGCCACGAAGGTTGTTTTGTAGGTTTAAATCTTTCACCCGTTTTATTATAATATTTTAAATGAGGTTAAAGTTGTAACTATTTCTCTTGTAACGATTCAAACAAATTATATTGATCAGATATCATAATGGATCATTTTTATTTGAAATTAGTTATAAAAAATCGGTATGTTTTACCTTGATATGGTAGATCAATGGGATATTTTAATGATGCCCTTGTAAATTGAATCATGAAACAATAATCAATTGGGAAAAGCTTTGTTATCCGAATTCAATTTGGAAATGTTAAGCCAATTAGGTACTCACCGTATCACTCAAGTATCCGCTAACAGCTTCGTCACAACTTCCTGTACGTACTTACCTATATTTGGAAAAGATGATTAATTTTTCATACAAAATGTATTTTAACGACGCGGCGCAGCTCAAACATTCGTGTTACATTTTCCTGCGTAGAAAATTTCTACCCTAGCGTGCTGTTTTAGTAATTGTATTTTTTAATCATAATACCCCTGAAAGATTACAATTTACCAACTATTATTAAATTTGTATTTAAAAAAAACTCGCTAAAATGAGATTACGCTTACTTTGAACTAATAAAAAATATTTAAAAAGAGAATAGGTACCCATTGTCTAAGTTTAAGTACATATTGTCTCATCAATCATTCATTTATATCTTGTGGAACTCAATGATCCCGGAGTTATGAATTATACTGTTAATACCGAGAGAGTTAAATTTGTGTACATAAATACAGCTTTTATAAAGTCCGTTTATCTTAAAGTTTAATTTTATTTTATGGGAGTCACATACATTTACTTGCTGGGGCATAATCAAGGGTTATTTTAATTTTCTTAATCAAAGGCGTGAATAATGCGAATAAAGATTTATTTGATTTTATGTACGTATGAAAAAAACCTCGAGAAATTAGTCTACATTGATTAACTTTCTACAAGTTTTAATACCATATATTGAATTAGAGTGGCATGTTTTGCGTTTAATTTCATAATAACTTAGTGAGATGAATATGTCATTCACACAAAATATAAATTTTCTAGAAAAAGGAGGTTCTCATCAATATTACAAATTTAATGTGTAGTTTTTAAGAAACAAGAAATAAGCTCTTGTATTTTATAAACTTTCCATTAATCCATCGTGCTTTATATTTTTCTTGTACATATTTTTGTTCAAAGCTTATCCACATTATATAGAATGTTGAACATAACATTTTTACAAATTGTTTTCAGCCGATATGCCAGTATACAAAATTCTACATAATATTCATACAATCATACCAGATGACCTAAAAACTTTAAACAAAATATAATATGTATAATTTCTATAATATGTATAATCTTTTATAAATACATTCAGGAAGTTACTTCTATTTATAATTAAAAGGTCACAACACATTTTCAATCCACAATATTAATTTTGAAACGAAAAGTATAAAGTTTTACCACACCTTAAACAGTTAGGTGGGTAATTTTGAAACTTGTGTTGTTATTTGTTGTAGACGAAAAATGAGTATTTTTGGTTACTATTTTGAAAATAATGGACCGCCAAACACTTCTTTCCTGACACACTTCTTTCTCTTCCTCAACATTCATACATTGTCTAATGCACGCACGTAAATTTCTGCAACTTAGCCGACATTCAATATTTGATCGTGCCACGTTTTTCTTAGTCTTCCTTTATTTATAATTCCTTTTTCATCCTTAATTCATTTCATAATATTCCTTATCATTCTATCTTCATTAATTCTTTCAATAAGTTCAAACCATCTTAATTAACCTTTTTTATTATTTTATTCATAACACTTTCACTCACACTGTATTCACTTCTTATATTTTCGTTCGATAATCTATCATAGACTGATTTTTAACACATTCGTCTAATAGATCTCATTTCTACTGCGTTTATTCTGCTTTCATTCTTCATTTGCCAGTTCAATTCTTTACGTCCATATTGCTTTCATCAAATTGTTATACTCAAAATACAAACTTGTAAGTATTCTGACACTTTTGTTCACTTGCCTAGAAATGAGCTAAATAACAAATGACGACTCCATACGCGCGAATAGCAAAAAGGACTAATCGTCGAAACATCGCGGCCCGTCCGCCCCGCGTTAGAGGAACACAACACATCGCCTGTTTGATTGATCAACCTTAATTGCTTTGTAACAGATGGATGCGAGAACAAAAAGTGCGAGTATTATTCCATTTGCGCCAGCGACGGCGCTTCCGAGGCCAAGTGCTCCTGTCCGCAAAGATGTGAAGAGGGCACGGTGAGTATTCACACAATTCATATATTCACTTTCAGCTTCTCAAATGTTGATGATCCCTGATCACAATCGACGATCACTACAAGAGACATATATTTATTTGCTTTTTTAAATGAGCGATGAGCAAGAATTTGGTTTCCTCATCTTGTGGAAATAATACTGCTCAAACCAGCTGAATAAATTTATTACCAAAAGTCTCAGATTTTTTGGGTAACAAAACATTTTAAATGTTTTTAGAGTATTTTTTTTATCACTTTGGCATTATTAAGTTTTAACCGTGTTTTATGTACAGTTTTTTTTAAAAATTAAGTCAACTAATAAAGGCTTGATTATTTAATGTGAAAAAAATTCATTTGCGGTATTTATTACTTCAATTGTTTTCTAGAAAAAATAATTCCTTAAAAAGTTCAGGTCTTATTTCCGAATAATATATTTTATTTTTAAAATAATATGTTAAATAGTATGTATTTATGTATTGTGTCACTGTTAAAATTGAACATTGTGTTAATAGGGACATTGAAATTTATTATTTAATACGAATGAAAACATCAGTTTTCTAGAAGTTTTATTATATTTTATGGGAATGACATGTTTCGCCCTTCTAAGGCATTATCAAATGTTGATGATATTGGATAATGCCTTAGAAGGGCGAAACATGTCATTCCCATAAAATATAAGAAAAATTCTAGAAAACTGACGTTTTCATTCGTATTAATTATTTAATACGGAGTTTTACATCATTGTTTAAGAAACTATAAATTAAAATTTCTTTTATGAAACCTCAAACTAAATAAAATAAAAGGAAATTATCAAATATCTTAAATGGAATAATTTACTTTGCTTATATAATATATTTATTTATAAGTACTTTTTTATTGTTAATGTCAAAAGTTGCTTTTAAATAATATAATTTTGTGATTGATATAAAACATTTATTCATAAAACAGAGAAAAAATACAGATCTGATGCTCATATTGAAATCTCAGAATGGATGTTTAAGGATTTCTCGTAACGCTAAATAATTGCAACGAAATGTGGTAAAACTATGTAATTTCATTAATAAAATAAATAAAACAATTTACGTTAAAATTTTGGTTATATATAAACGTCACAAAACTATTTGATACTAGAACACCATATTTAATATTATATTTTTAATAATAATCAAAAAGAATTACGCTTTATTAAATAAAGCAGCCGTTAAAACGTGCTAATTGGAATTTAAGATTTGCTTAAGCATTCAATATTCACACACGTGTGTAAACAGTAAACATAACATTGGATAATAAACCTTTATGTCCACTATTAACACGTGTGGTGGGATAATCATTCATTAGACGCAACAGCATAATGGGGACATCTAAGTGGCAATGCCTTAATTAGTCCGGGAAGTTATTGCACCATTATGACTGGCTATTATTAGCTGATAATATAATCGCATTACCGGGGGCTTATCGGTAACTTGAGACGCAATCAAAGTAATTTGCTGCAATCTGACGACACTTCAGAATTAATGCAAGCCGAATAACAAACAAACGGGGCTTTATTATGATACTATACATTAAATACGAATAAAAACATCTGTATTTCAAAGTATCATTTTATTTTATGGGAATGACTTGCCATATTTCGCCTTGCTAAGGTATTCAAATGTAGGTTGAATTAAAGCCGAATGGTAGTTCATGCTCACAGTCAGTAAGTAGGCCAGCATCGTACGCATACAACAGACGGCTTATTGACACTTAGCTCGTTTTGGCACATTCATCCAACCCTTTTAACTATTTTGTACACATGTGATAAAATAACCCCAGGAATATTACACAACCTAGTTTGTCACATATCTAGGTAATTTAGGTAGCTTTATATATTGTTAATAATTATTAAGGGACAAGAGAAAAGTAACAATATGTCAAAGTGTTTCTAAGAATTAACACTTTCACATTAATTGTTTTTTAATCTTGCCCCTTAATTATTGTTAACAATGCATTAAGCCACATCAATTACTATGCATTATTCTCCACTTAGGTATACATACAGAAATGTGTTTATTTTTTGCTAGATTTGATAATACCTTAGCAAGGTGAAACAATCATTCCCATAAAATAAAATAAAATTCTGTCAACAGACGTTTTTCTTGATATGCATTAATTATTATAAAGTTTTACATCATTGTTCATGAAACAATAAACAATTATTTATATTTTTTTCCATGGTAAAGATACAATGTATGGTTTTCAAAAAGGTTTTCACATTGCATCATTTATAACAAGTAATGTGACAATTTGAGCAGTATTAATTTTAATTGCAAAAAAAAAAGTTTTAAATTTTTTATTTTAAGGTTAAATAAAATCTGTGAATGCCCTGTTACAATTTTATGGTTGTTTTAATTTTCATTTAATATTGCATACATACTTGTATTGCCATGACAAAGCTCACCAAGATATGGCAAGACAAAAATATTTCCATCAAGACTTAGATGAGACTGGTTCAAACTCATGTTTTCTCTAAATTCCTTTATGGTTGCGAGTCTTGGACTATGCGAACATCGGAGAGGTCCAAAATTGATGTTTTCGAAATGTGGTGCTGACACCTAAAATCTCGTTTTCTGACAAAAAAAAACCACTAAATTTTTCTGTATAAAACATTGAGTGTTGGGTATGAAAATATGCTGCTGGTCTTTGAAAGGAAGGAGCTGGAAGGACTTTATAATGAGCCCAACATAATGAAGTTTTTAAAAATACAGCGTCTTAGATAGTTGGGACACCCCAGTGAATGGAAGAAGATCGAATCCCAGAGAAGATTCTCAATACACGACCAGATGGAAAGCGAAGTGTGGGAATACCAAAACTGATGTGGATGAATGGCGTGGAGGGGGACCTCAAGGCAATTGGTGTTACAAACTGGAGAATGCGGGCGATGGACCGGGGCGCAGTCTTCGGGTGATTGCGCTAATGTTGTTGCTGTTGTTCTATTGTTAAATTAATTTAATTTCCTGTCGATTGTTAGCATAATAAACTTGTTATTGGAATAGTCTTGAATTTCCACGAATAAAACAGTTGTTCGTAGAAGTGTTAACGCAGCTACCTAAATGAATGCCGAAATCAATATGGCACCTCCTCCCTTATTATAGCTAAGTACATAATTAAATCAATAAACAAACGTGTATGGGATATCATTGAAGGTATCGTGTGAGCTTATATATAGACCTGTATACGTCATGTTATAAGAATTTAAATTATTTAGTACTCATAATCTTCTTCTTCTTTAGCCTGTTGCGGCCGTTCACTCCTGGGCGTAAGCTTCCTCTCGTATTTTCCACTCCCTTTTATCCTGATATCGTCGCGTCAACGCAACTGTGGGCGCCCTACTCCATGCTTTGCCGTTCTAGGGTAGGCTCTTCACAGTAGTCGCATCGTCCAATTTTCATCTGGGTCACGAGTCTCGCCCAACGCCATTTGAGGGTTGCGACCAACTTGATGGCGGTTTTGTCCTGGCTCGTATGTCCTCATTTCTGACTCTGACCCGCAAGCTTATACTCAATATGGCTCTCTCCATTGCTCTCTGTGTGACTCTCAGCTTGTTGGCACTTTTTTGTGACATTGTGACTGTCTCAATACTATAAGTGAATACTGGCAGAAAACAGGCGTTGAATGCTCCCATTTTTAAGTTGATGGGTATTTTCGGATTTTTCTAAATTATATTATAAACTGAGGTTTTGTTGACACATTAATCTAATTATCAAATAAAAAAATTAAAAAGAAACGCTTTCTAATTTGAAACAAATCGCATGTTTACATAAAACCCCAATCAATATAATCTTTGAAAGGTGGATTAGTGGTGGGTGTTTGGAATTTGTATTTCTTTATATTTTTATTGAATGTAAATTTCAAGAAATTATAATATTCATATTTTTTTACGAAGCTTCCTTGGAAATGATGAATTTTTATTTATATTAAAACGCCTCTTCTGGTCTCTCTTAAGTTTTTCATAATATTCAACCTGTTTCAGATTCAAACAAAATCATTAAATAGAATCTAGAAACGAAACATCCTAATTTTTTTCTATGCTATTGTTAAATACATGTTTATTTCAATAAACATAATTAAATCGTGAAAAATAAATAGCACATTAAAAAATATTCTAATATTTTATTATTCCATCGTTTTTTTATTTTTTTTATTTCAATCGATTTTGGCAGCTCCTTGCCACCTTCAAATGTCTTTCAGAAGCAGTTAACTGCTGAAATCGGTCAGGAATACAAGAATTAGTGTACTAAAATTATTGATTTTTTAAACCCTCTTTATTCTCATTATTTACAATGAACTTAAACAACAAATGTCTTCTTTTTCCTCCTACCTATGTCCCATTTTCTTAAGGTGGCTCTTCTCATATGGCGTATCCAGGACTTTGTTCTGAGTTGTGTCTGGTGGGACCTAGTCTCCTGTTGATAAGTACTATCCGCTTCAACTTGGGACTTCTACGTCTTTTGGGACGCTAGTCCGTCTCCACCATTATCTGTGTTACTCGTATAACGTGGCCGTACCATTTCTCTTCCATTTATTGTTTCTTGAACGATGATGTAAAACTTCATATTAAATAATTAAAACAAAAACGTTAGTTTCCTAGAAGTTTCATTTTCTTTTATGGGAATGGCATGTTTCGCCCTTCTTAGGCATGAAACATGTCATTCCTATAAAATATAATAAAACTTCTAGAAAACTGACGTTTTCATTCGTATTAATTATCTCTCTTCCAGTTTGTCTGAGATTATCTTTACTTTGAAACTACCACGGGTGTGGGTGTTTCTGTTGTCGTCATATATAACGATAAATGTGAATTTTTAAATTAAAAAAATATTTGAAATTTGTTTGTCGATCACCTTTTGTAAAAATGAACAATAACCCATTTATCATATTTTGCTAAAAAAAGCAATAACGAAAAACTTGAACTCCTTGAAAGTTTGTAGCCGGCTGGCCAGACTCTACTCTACCGAAGCAATTATCAACAAGAATATTCCGCCCAAGTCGATGGATATTGGATCACATTGCAGGGTAATTAAGGAGGCGTCTTGTCAAGGGGGAGCCGCGCCCGCAAGTCCCCGGGATCCAACTCAATTTGGTGGATTCAATAACGTTTGCTCCCTCAACAATTCATTGAGTATTGATTCTCGCCTATTGAAGCTTTCAATGCGTTGTCGCAAGGTAGTCCTCGTTTATTATATTCACTGGAAAACAGGTCGAAAGGTCGTATTGAACGTGGTCTGAATTGATAATATACTCCCGATGAAATTAAGATGCGATGAAAACAATTCCCATTCAATTGTTTGCGAGCTTAAAGGGTTGTTTTTTTATAAAAAAAACGTGTCATTCAAGCTTTTTCCTATTTATTATTCAATACTGAAATGTTATTTTCTGCTTACAAATTGCTTCATTTTCACCAGTCATGACACACACAGTTATGTTTTGAAATATTGACGATCATTAAAAATGACAAAAGTTAGAATAAAGTTATTTGTAAATAAAAAAACAGCTTATTTTTAAGTATTTGTTTGATTAATCTAAAAATATTTTTTTTTGATAAAAAAATAAAATAAGAATAAAATAAATTCATTGCAGGGTGCGCGCGCAGCTTTTTTAACCTCTACTAAGCGCTTCAAAGATGAATAACTTAAATAAAGAGTTTATTATAAAATAATGCATAAAATTTTGTTATTTGAATATATAAAGTTGAATGTTATGAGTGGGACTTTGTTCAAAGGGTAAAGGATTAATGTAATTATATGAATATGAACTTAGTGTTTGTACTCTGTGTCTAATGCACAAATTCTCTACAGGAATATGGCGAAGTGTGCGGCTCCGACTCCCAAACATACCCGAGCGAGTGTCAGCTCCGAGCCAAGGCCTGCAGCGAGCAAACACACCTCTCCGTCCTCTACAAAGGAGACTGCGGTAAGGCTTGTTCAGCGAGCGTATTGCGCTTTGTTCAACGTGCAAGTTAATTCGATCATAAGCAACGTTCGCTGTGAATGTACCCGAAGACCCTTGCATACTGCATATACTCGTATTGCTGCATATTCGGCCGCCCATCAATGCAAATACATGCTCGCTTAATACACGATATTGTTTGAATGTTTTCGAAACAATGAAAATTAACGTCATTTCAAACTATATCAAAGGAATTTGTATTCATCAAAATGATTATCCACCCCGTTAACACAAATGTTCCACAAGAGCGCATTTTGAATTTTATTAGCAATAACTTCCAAATTATCAGAGCCGTATGTTCATTTAAACTTTGATTTTAAATTTAAATATCACGAAAACGAACTATTCAGAGGAATTGTCAAAAATTAAAACAATACATAAATGTAATTTTTTTTAAATTCTGTTCTCGTTACAATTATTGGAATTACTTATTGTTTCTTGTACAATTATGATGTTGATCAGATATATGTCATTTCCGAAACAGACGTTTTCATTAATATTAAACACTTGTAAAAAATTTCTGTATTCACCATCATTTTTTCAATCCGTCAATTCTACTGCTGGATCTACCTCTTCCATATTTTCCCACTCGTCCTTGTTTTGTCTCTTCCGGACCAGGTCGTTCCAGCTATTTGGATAATGTCATCAGTTCATCATTAAGGTTGATTCCGACAATCTTTTTCCTTGTCCAAGGCGTCCATTGGAATATTCTGGTTGTCCATCTGGTATTTTCGTATTTGGCTATATGTCCAGCCCACCACTTCAATTAAGCTGTATGATCCATAATATCTGCAACTTTGGTGAAGCGCATAATTTCTTCATTTCTTATTTTATCTCAAAGACTCACGCAGAACATTTCCTTCTTCATGGTTCATTGTGTGCATTTTAATTTCTGAACACTTGCAGTTATAACTACAAATGTAAAATTTGATAGATTCATTGATATTAATATGACTTAAAGCAAATATGACAACCATCATCTTTAACTAAAACGTAAAACAAAATAATATTTTTCCTTTTATTTTTTATATACTTTGTATAAACAACACTTACATTTAAAAAAAATTTAATTACATACACATGTTTCGGACAACCAGTCTTTCTTCAGTGATACAAATTATAAAGATACATATTTAAAATATTATAAAATTGTTTACATGATCTGTCAGAATTTTATAATATTTCAAATATGTCTCTTTTTAATATGTATCACTGAAGAATAACTGGTTGCCCGAAACATGTCTTTGTAATTTTAATTTTTTTTTATGTGAGTGTTGTATATACAAAGTATTCAAAAAAGAAAAAGAGAAATTAAGCATTTACAACACAAAGTATGGTGAATATAGAACAAAATAATATTTTTTTACAATCATATTTGTCCTCTCTCATACAACAATCGGTGCCTTATTGGCTCAGCCGCAATACGGTGTAGCTATTGGAATAAAAATACGATTTTTCACCGCAGAGGGCCACCTGTATTGCTGTATCTATTATAATAAATTTGTTTTTCAATCGTGTCACGTTATCTCCGTAACTGCTCTGTTTATCGTATCGTCCCTCTCCTCTCCCTATTCCGCCCCGTACACAGTACACGGCGGGCTGTTCCGAGCGTGCCGCGTGTATATACACGTACATATACCCGAATGTACCTACTTTGTTGTCACGGCAGACCTTTCCGGCTTCTGACACCGCCAGAATGGATGTATTGTGCATTCCCAATACGAATTGTCTCGCAGTTTTCACTGGAATAAATATTTTATCTCGTTGTTCATCCGCAACTTCGCTATTTTTTTCCGACTGGACGCTCTTTTGCTAGTCAATTTTCATTGTTTTGAAAAACGTATTTCATATTCGAAAATATTTCCGTTCCATTTTTCATGTCGATGCAGTTGGTTTGTTCAGCAGGAAGTGCACTGTGGATGTAGTAATATTACTGCGCTAATATTTATAAGTCTTAAACACTTGTAGTTTTTTCTTAATAAAACGATATTCTAAAACTAACTAACTAACTAACCATCACGCCATCTCCCCGGAGGGGTAGGCAGAAAAAAATGGAACGCCACACTATTCTGTCCTGACATACTTCTCTCGATTGCTCTACATTCATACATCTTGTCATGCACGCACGTCGATTTCTCCGACTCCTCACGTGAGCCATATTTAATATTTGATTGATTTGATCGTGCCACGTTTTTCTCGGTTTTCCTCTATTTCTAGCTCCGTTCAAGTTGTTTACATATACCTTCTTTACCATTCTGTCTTCACTCATTCTTTTCATGTGTCCAAACCATCTTAACGACCTTTTAATTATTTTGTTCATAACACTTTCATTCGCACCGCGTTCACTTCGTATACTTGCATTTGACACTCTATCATATACAGATTTACCACACATTCGTCTTAGAGATCTCATTTCTATTCGATATTCACTAACCAAAATATGGTCGAGCAGTTAAGTAAACTCTCTTAGAAAACAACTTTTACTTAAATATGTTCTCGGAAATATTTTTCATATGCTCATTAAACTTTTTAAAATTAATAATTTATAAAGTATATAGTATTTATGACTGATATCTGATGATATTAAACGGGTGTCTGGAGATCAATAGTACCTACATAATGGCGAGGGAGAAAGTGTCATATGTACAACACTGGACGACTAAGAGCTGATGACGATGATGATGTTATCAATGCCTGTAAGTGAGACGACCTAGCAATAGGTAATTAAATTATTTTCGCAATTTGAGAAAACTTTACAAAAAAGAGAAAGATATTTCGTTACAGTAACAAAATTGTCAGTAATGCAGACGTACTGCAGAGAGCCAGAGCCAATAGAGAGCTGTTGTCGTGTGTGAAAATTAGAAATTTGGGTCATGTGGTAAGGGGAGAAAAATACCACCTCCTGCGACTGATATTAATGGGTAAAGTGGATGGACGTCGGGGATTTGGTAGAAGGCAGCTGTTCTGGCTGCGGAACATAAAATAGTGGACAGGAATAACAAGAGTTCAGAACCTGTTGCAAGTGGCGCAAGATAAAGAACAATTTGCTGCAGTGATCGCCAACGTTGGGGGGACCTGACACGGCACTGAAAGAAGAAGGTTGCCGTATCGATTGCCTGATTTTAATTTTTCTTTAACACGTTCCAATTAATATATACTTAATCAAATAGTTTTCTTCTAATAGTGCTATGTTAGGTTATCCCAACGTTGGCGATCACTGTGGCCAACGTTTTGTTGCCACAGTGATTTCCTGGTAAGTGTTATTAGAGTGTAACTTGAGTGTTAATCCGTTGCTTTCTCTAGGGATTTTCTGTGTGGGTTACCTTTCCATACATAAAATCTATGTGGTGGATCTCGGTTTTGTTTCGCCGAAGATACGCCATACGACCTCTTCCTGTCAATGATACTGATGGTATATTATTTTATCACATTGTCTGAGATAAGTGAGATCACGAGTACAACTCTAGGACGCCAGAGAGTCGTACTTGCTGCTGTCATGCAAGATGACGTTTCATGGCATCTTATTGGCACATTCCTTCCAACATGGTTAATCCCTCAGGACTTCCAGTCCAGTCATTCGAGTCCCTAATTAAATATGCGAAACGAAAATAATTTATTAAAAATATGTTTCTATTAGTAATTAAAAACTGTCTTTACTTACATTATCACTGAACGTTTAAACCAGGTGCTTGCAAAGACGTGGAGTGTAAATTTGGAGCCCGTTGTTCGGCTGGCGAGTGCATCTGCCCGCAGGAGTGCTCCTCAACAGACGCGGAGCCGGTGTGCGCCAACACCATGGTCACCTACGGCAGCGAGTGTGAGCTGCAGAAAGCTGCATGCGAGGCCAAGCCGGGAACACCGCAGTTGTCGGTCATCTTCTACGGAGACTGCCGAGAGAGATTCGCTGTCGTTGGGGGAGGAGTCTGTAAGTACATATTTTATATTTAAAATTGTTTCTATTTTTATCCATTTGCACTATTATATTCAGCCAATAAAATTTAATAAAGTTAATTTATTAATTAATTTAATTTATTAACGCAAAATAAATATACCAGTAGATTACACGTAAAATTGAAGATTTGAATAAATTTAAGAAGTGTAATTTTTGTTGTTGTATTGTAATATGTATTATTTATATGAGAAATTTTTCGAGAAAATAAATGTCATATTAAGTACCTAGGGTAACAACTATTAACAAAAAGTAAGTTTTCTATAATTTTTAATTATCTTTTATGAGAGTGACAGGTTTATTATTTTATTTGATAATGCCCTTGCAAGGCAAACTATATCACTCTCTTTAAATGTAATCAATATTCTAGAAAATAAACGTATACTTCAATGACAATCGTCTTATAAAAAAACAATATTCTAGTTAAATGTATTTCAAAAACAATATTAAAAAGAAAAAAAAGATGGATTCTAGTTACATATTCTTAATGTATTCTTATCAATGCCATGATGCTACTTTGTATTTAGACAGAATGCAATGTATCTAATTAGGGAAAATTCATGCGTAATTTTAATATGTTTTCTGAAAGATGTCCTTCAAATGTGTTTTCCAGCGACACAACAACCTACACCTTTCAATACCGCTATTGAAAACGAGATTGCCCATGGCCCAACTGAACACCCAGATAAAAGCTGGACTAACCCGGAAAAGGAAGCCTGCAAAGATATCCACTGTGACTATGAAGCCACCTGTGAGCTGGGACCAGACAACTTCCCGAGATGTTCCTGTCTATTCGACTGCGCATCAGCTGCCAGCAAAGGAACCACTAAACCTGTCTGCGCTTCAGATCTAAGAATCTACCCTTCAATGTGCGCCATGAAACTCGAGGCATGTCAACGGCAGGAAGAGTTGAGATTGAGGCCGCTGGAGCTTTGCCAGGGACTGGAAGTTAAGCCCTGCAATGGGGAAACTCCTCTGGTAGATGTTCTGACTGGATTGGACCTGGATTGTGGAAATGGGCCGAGAAGGAAAGATTGTCCATCAGGAAGCTACTGCCACCAGACGACGAAAGTTGCGCGATGCTGTAAAAAAGGTATGTTTTGCAAATGACCGTTAGAGATCGCGGTTGCTTAAATATTATGTGTATATTGTTTCTAGTAAATGATTTATAACTCTTTTTTTTTTTTTTTTTTTTTTTTTTTTTTTTTATTTAATTTATTTTTTTAAAAACCCAATTGGGTTATATGGTTACATTTCTAGATCCTACCACTAATTATGTACTGCTTCAGACACTTCTTATGTTGAGTTGTAGTGAGATTCCTTATGTCTTTAGGTAGTTCATTGTAAAGTTTCAGTCCATTGTTCAATATCCTTGATTGTCCTGTCTTAGTTCGTGCAATCGGTAAGTGATATCTGTCACAATTCCTGGTCCAGTGTCCGTGTATGTCTGAATTTTTAGTTAATTTGTAGGTGCTGTCTGTTGGCTTTTCCATGGTCACTCTGTGTACAATTTTTAAGGTCTCATATTTGGTCAGGTCTGATATGTCCATTTGTTTAGTTTGTCTGTAAACTTGTATGGTTGGGGTATGGTAGTCAATGTTATATGCTAGTTTTATTATTTTATTTTGTTGTCTTTGGAGTCTGGAGATGTCCTTTTGGTTTCCTGTCCCCCAGAAGGGAATCATATATGTCAGTCGGCTTTTTACATACGCTTCGTACATCATAACTTTTTCCCTTCTTGGTATGTAATTCTGTATTTTGTAGAAGAGGGAGTATAGCGATGCTAACTTGTCTGTTAGGTTGTCTATGTGTTTTGTCCATTTTAGTTGTCTGTCCATTGTTAGTCCTAGGTACTTTACATAGTCGAGTTCGGTTATTGCGTCATTTTTTATTTTTATACACATGTTATGGTTTTTCTTGCTTGTTTCAAAGTGTATAATGTTACACTTTTTTACATTTAAGGTCAGGTAGTTGTTGGTTGTCCAGTTGGTTAGTGTCTCTATGTCTATGTTCATTTGTTTGCAGGTCTCATTGTCGTTGTCGTTTTTGTAAAATATAGCAAGGTCGTCTGCGTACATAATTATTTTCCCTGTCATTTTGTATCTTGTTATGTCGTTAATGTAAAGTATGTAAAGTAGTGGTCCCAGGATGGACCCTTGTGGCACACCAAATTCTGTCATTGTTTCGTTGCTGGTCATTCCTGACACAACTGTGTATTGTTTTCTTTGGGTGAGGTAGCATTTGAACGTGTTGTACGCCTTGCCCCTCACCCCTGCGGATGTCAGTTTGTCAAGTAGTGTGTCCAAATGTACGGTATCAAAAGCTTTTTTGAAGTCCAGTATTAGTCCTGTTATGCATTCGCCCGCATCCAGTGCTGACTGAATGTAGTTACATATGTTGGTGATAGCTGTTGCTGTTCCCTTCTGTTCTTGGAATCCATATTGCTCTTCAGCTATGTAGTTGAATGCTTTGAGGTGCTGGTACAGTCTTTTGTGTAGTATTCTTTCAGTTAACTTTGCAAATACTGTCAGATTTGCGATCGGTCGGTAGTTTGATGGTTGGTTTTTTTCACCGTCTTTGTACACAGGTGTGATTCTTGCAGTTTTCAGCTCTTCTGGGAAAGTTCCCTCTTTCATATTTTTGTTAATAATTTTTGTTATCGTGGGCAATATAAGTTCAGATATGGATTTGACTGTTGCTATCTTTATTCCGTCGTATCCTGGAGCTGTGTTATTTTTCATCTGGTTTATTATTTGTCTGATTTCTTCTTCTGTCGTAGGTCTCAGGAAAAGCTCCCCGTCCACTTCGGGTGGTCTGAACCGTGCTGGTTCGGAGATTACAATTTCGCTAGCCAGTTTTGCTCCGATTCTTGTATAGTAATGATTTATAATTTCGGCTATTTCAGCTGCGTCCGTTGTCTCGGATCCGTCATCCTTTTTAAGTTTAGATACATTGGTTTTATAAGTTTTAAATATTTATAAACATACCAATTTTCTAAAAGTTCGATTAAATTTTATGGTGGTAATACAATTAACTATACTTCAAACTATGGAGTTATCAAACATCAATTTAAATTTATTTCGTCTACATTGTCATTTTGTTATATTTGTTCTCATATTTATATATTCTTTGTAAAAATATTAAAATTTCGTTTTTTCTTACTCGATAATTTTATAATTCCTACGCAAACTGGTTAGAAACTAAAAAATATAAGAAGAAAAATAATAATTTGATACACAAATAATCATCATCATCAGCCTGTATCTGTCAACACCTGGACATAGGCCTCCTCCATCTGTTATCATGTCTATCGATCCTGGGAAATATGCATCCATGTCATACCGGCGGTCTCTTCAATGTAGTCCCTTAATCAAAGTTGTGGATGTACTTGGTTTCGGGTCACAGTTCCAGGACGCTAGTATTAATCCCAAACATTGCTCTTTCTATAGCACTTTTCCACAATTCTTAATTTATTGGCGCTTCTTTGATAATGTTATCGTTTCTACTCAGTCGTATTCCTCATGATTGAGGGTCGTGCCCATCCTGTAAAAAATGCGCTTCTGTCACCCGTCAGTCTCCAGGCTGCAGCTGATGAGAGACCAGTTAGCTCCCTGATTTGATCGGACCAGTGGCTTGTTAGTCATCCTTGTGGTCGCCTTCTTTCCACTTTGCCTACTATGTCTCCAAAATATTTTAACACTCTCTGAGAGCACACCCGCTTGAGTCTAGCCCTGATACCCAGCTGGTCAATGATCGACTGGTGTATTCTTCTTGGCGTTCAGGATATACGCAGTATTTGCCACCAATAAGTTTCAACCGCCAAAACAATATTCATGTATGGGAAAAAATTGGTAATTATACAAGTATGGATTTGTGTTTAGACAAAGTTCAAGAGGAAAAGAAAGGCTGCGAAGACTCGTGGTTCGGCTGTTGCCCGGATAGCTCTACGCCGGCACAGGGCCCCGAGTCGGCGGGCTGCCCTTCCCAGTGCAACTGCAACAAGCTGGGTTCTTTCTCCGAGACGTGCAGCCCGGAGAGCCAGCAATGTGACTGCCGGCCCGGGGTGGGCGGTCTCAAGTGTGACCGCTGCGAGCCGGGCTATTGGGGACTACCCAAGATATCGGCTGGCCATCAGGGGTGCATCCGTAAGTCATGTTTTAAACATCATAATATAATACCCATGCAAAAGCTCAGGTCATCAAGGAAGAGTACTAGAATATTTTAAATACAAGAGAGCGAGAGAGGTATAGTTTTTGAATTTTGTTCTTATTTGGAAACTAATTTTGTTTTTATTTCTGATTATTGTTTTATGACAGAAGTGTAGAAAACAGAAGGAGTCCAATTTGGTTTTGTTAATTGTGAAATTTTAACGTATGTGTAACATTAAAAGTTAACACTTATATAACTGATTACGATTGTATAGTGAGCCAAGTTTAAAGGGTGGAAAAATCTTTACTTCCATGAAAATTTTACGGGTTGCAACTATTTTTTATTTATTGTAACTGGAATAATTATGTAACCTCCCGTATTAAATAATATATCTACATAGTAATACAAATGGAAAAAAGAAAGAAAAAAAACGTGGCACGATCAATTTAATTCATAAAAAAATCGTCGTCATTGAATTCCACAGTATTACCACCTTAAGTTATAAAAAGCCAAATGATGTATTTTTATATTTAATTTCAGCGTGCGGTTGTTCCATGTTCGGCTCTGTGCGAGAGGACTGCGAACAGATGACAGGGCGCTGCGTGTGTAAGCCTGGCATACAGGGGCAGAAGTGCACCATCTGCACCAGCCACGACAGGATCCTCGGCCCTAACGGCTGCTTCTCACGTAAGAAAAACCATCGTCATTAATCTAAACTTATCCACTATCAAGTCGCTTCTCCGCATATCTGCTACCAAGTATCTATAAATCGTTTCGAGACATGACAGAGGATTATGGAATAACAAAACTTTATCTTTTATTAGTGTTTTATTGCCTTGACGAAACATTAATTTTAATTAATTTACGATATTATTCGAATTTTTATTGCGTACACAGAAACATTTCTATTCACATTTAAAAATGTATTACTTTTTATAATACTGTATTTTGGAAACATTTTTTATAACGATTTAATTGCCTGTTTCTCAAATAGATTTAGTTTTATGGTGTTTTAATTTTTAGAGAGATTTATTTAATTACTTACTAACTTATAAATTATCCTTCACACCGTTTCCATGGAAAAGTTGGTAGAAGAGGATGGTCTACAACACTTTTCTTTCTTCACATACTTATTGAGAATCATCTTAATGCATATATCACAACTCGCAATCTCGTCGATTTTTAACAGTTTTCTTCTTATTCTTCGAGTGCCATGTCAGGTCCCCCCGGCTTCGGCTATCACCCTGGCGAAGGCCTCTCTGTCCTGTACCAGATTGAACAACTCCCCCACCCCCCGAATCCGGTCTATTCCTTAATTTTCTCGAGCCAGGACACCACGCCTGCCATTGATCTTTCTTTTCATCAAGTGCAGCAGATTGTATTTCTCGTTGCGGAGAATGTATTCCAAACAGTTTTAAATTACTAAATGTATCATAATTTAAAACTTCTATAATGATCATTGAGATTTTGTACACCCAAAGAACGATTTTGTTTAGAAACATGAAAAAGTGTTGTTTAAATTTAACGTCATGTTAATTTCAACAGCTGACGTTGTTCACCTGCCCCCAACAAGCTGCAAAGACTTGAACTGCTATTTCGGAGCCGTCTGCGTAGAGCGCGGTGGGTTGGCTGTTTGCGAGTGCGCCGCCACCCAGTGCCCTCCCGAGTCCATGGACACCCTCATGGTCTGCGGTAGTGATGGGCAGACCTACACCTCTGAGTGCCATCTCCGCCTTCAAGCTTGCAGGACTCAGACCGACATCGTCGTCCAAGCTTTCGGAATCTGCAGGGAGGAAACCGGAACGGATTGGCCAGTTCGAAGATACACTCCGATGCACTACACGCAGCCTGATGAAGGGAATGTACATATTTCTAAAAGTACAAGACACCTCTTGGTCCCCGAACATAGATTGGTAAATAAAGAGTATAAAGAAAATGAAAACCTCATGACGTATCATAAAACTGCACTCGGAGTCGAAGTCGCTTTGGATGTCAATAATTATTTGGGGAAGAGCACGAGTCTTGATGGAGGTAATTGTGAAACCATTAATTTATTTGTATGTTTATTGTTTCTTGAACAATGATGTAAAATTCTATATTAACCTTTAACGGACGTAAATCACCTCTGACGTGACAAAAAAAGTTTGTCGCTGCAGTCATATGGCATATGTGAGGTGTGTTCCACAGAAAATAAGATTAAACATGATGAATCATGTTGAATCTTATTGTCTGTGGAATCTGCACGTAATTTCTTTGTCAGTTAAATATTACCAATGGAGCGATTAATATACAGAGTGCCCTTTTAAAATTCAATATTGATAGAATAAAATATACAAAAGCTGGCATCCGATAGGGGTTAAATAATTAATACTTATAAAAAAGGAAGTTTTCTAGAGGTTTTATTATATTTTATGGGAATGACACGTTTCGCCTGGTTAATGTTAATTATCAGTTTTTAAAGTGTTGACAAGACGAAATATGACATTTTCATTAAATACTCGTATAATAAAACTAGAAACAATATGTTTTTATTCGTAGTATGTGTGTATTCCATTTTCACTTTAAATTTTAATTACATAATGTTTATTATTGTATTTTATATTAATATAAATTGCAAACTGGATATTTTGCGCCTATCCGTAGGCAATTAGGCTACCATAAGTGTTGGGATATTATCATATATCCAAAACGTTTATATATATGATTTTTTTAACCGCCAAATTTTATTTCATGTTTTATTAATGATTTGCAGGCATGAAGTCGTATTCAACATCTAGAACTACTCTTGGAACTATCACAGCCTTAATTGGAGATCTCTGTAGCAATAACATTGACTGTCAAATTCTCAACACCCGTTGTTCTAAAGGAGCGTGTATTTGCGCAGTGGGCTACTCCCCCTCTACAAATCGCCAAGAGTGCTTGAAACCAACCGATATAGTGGTACCAAAACAGTATTTAGCGTGCAACAGATCTCCTTGCCACTATTCCAGCACTTGTGTGAATTTACCCGATAATGGTTTTACTTGCATATGCGAGCCTCATTCCACTGGAAGACTGTGTGAATTTAGGGTAACGGTACAACACTTTGATGTACCATCATTCGACGGACACGCTTATATCACAATGAAATCTCTTTCCGCTTATCACAAGTTCAATATCGAATTGGAATTCACGGCCTTTGCCGATAACGGAATTCTTTTGTACAACCAGCAAAAACAGGATGGGTCGGGAGATTTCATTTCTTTAGCAATTGTCAATGGACACATCGAGATGAGGTATAATCTGGGAGATGGAATTGTGAGCGTTGTGACTCCGGAAGCTATTCAAATGGATATGCGACATAGACTGACAGCTAAGAGGTACCACAGAGATGGAATGTTGAAACTCGATGATGGGGAGGATACAGTGGGTCAGTCTAGAGGAAGTTTGAAAGCGCTAGATCTTGTTGATCATGCTTACGTCGGATACGTGCCCACCAATTTTTCAAGGTAATTTTTAAGTAAATTTTTAAAAATGGTTTACTGTTTTTCCTTATTTATTTTAAATTGATAGAAGACTTTCGAAAATTTGTACAAAGTGTTTGGAAACATAAAAAATTTGATAGATTTAGTTTGTAAAATTAGTTCAAAGTTGTGTCAGAATTTTCAAATTTCAGTCCTTAATATCCAATGATTACATTTTTAATGACTCAGGTGAACACTTTATCTATAGCAATTATTAAAACATCAAAAATATTCAAATAATGATATCATACCACGTGGACATTTATATTTTGATGTTAACTTGAAAGAAAATAAAAATAAAATTTCGTTAAAAATATTTAACGTAGCCCCCTGAGATTCTAAAAGGTAATCTGTTAACATGCCTCGTACAAAATTCTCAAATACAGGGGGGAGCATTTCATACCAAATGGAAGTAATTCCGGTTTCTGATTTTCGCATTCCGATTTGCAGAGTATTCGAAAACATCGGAATCCGGCAGGGTTTCATAGGCTGTATTCATCGCTTGAAGATCGGACGGACGCTGGTGTATCCGCGGACGGTTGGCGCCGCCAGCGCGGCGGGGCGGGTGGTCGCGGCGGCCAGCGGGGCGATCGGCGGAGCGGGAGACGTGCTGTATGACGCGAAGAATGTGAAGGAATGCTCGGATAATCCCTGCGCCAGCATGCCGTGTTCGAATGGAGGAACTTGCCACGCTTTGGACCGGGAATTCTATAGGTGGGTATTTCGAATAGACTGGGAATTGAATATACATATCGAATCGCAGTATTCAGAGATCATTTTTATTTCACATATCATTATGCAGAGATCATTTTAATTTCACTTATCATTAAACAAATTTTGTTTTATATGTCTTCTTAAGGTCGGATGATTTTTTTAAATCTATTTTTGTAAGTTTTATGAAATTTACTTTATGAATTTATTTTCTGCTTAATAAACGCTTGGCCACATACATGGGTTCTAGCTGGACACGACCAGATTCCTTCTTCATAATAATGAGCTATTTTCTGTTCATATTGAAGATTGTAAAACAAATTCTAATATCATTGATTTAAATCTTTAGTGTTAGACTTTTTTTTAAGTAAAAAAATGCTGTTATAATCGATAGCAAAATTAATTATTTTATTTTTATAAAATTGCCGCGACAGCTGTTTGCCAGCTTTGATTGCAATACTTGTTGGTGTCAAAATCGGTTTGCAAAACAGTTGTTTGGGACAATTTTATAAAAGTACAATAAACATTTTGATATAAATTTAGTGTTTTTTATTAAAGAGTTAATGTTTTTAGGTATTTGCTGACTTATTCTATTGAATAATTATTTTAAAAGTTTCGGCTAAAACAAAGTTTTAAAGTGATTATTTATTGCGGAGGAACATCAAGATGATTTTGAAAGGTGTTCGGTGAAGATTTTTATTGCAAATCAAATATTATTTTGTTTTATATTAATGGACTATTGTAAAATGATTTCATGTTTTTAGATGCGCTTGTCTAGACGGATTCATGGGAGACTTTTGCGAAGTAGTCCTGGACCCTTGTTCTTCTGGACCGTGTGAGAATGGTACAACATGCATTCCAGAGGGAATCTCATTCCGCTGTATCTGCTCCAGGGGAGATGATTCTTTTGATGATTGTGTAATAGGTATGATTTTGTTTAGTAGTTATAGCAGCAGCTCTTTGCTATATTCTGACCGGAAGAAGTCGGCGAGCTGCTGGTATGGGTTAAAACTAGAATAATAATTTGTGGAATAAAACTAAATGTATATAATATATTCAATACATTATATTCATTTGATATGGGAGTTAAATAGTTTAACTAGCTTGGGCTTTGTTAAAATTTAAAAATATTCAAATATCTAGAAATATACTTCAACAAAAACATAATAAAAATTCTTGAAAAATTATATTAACTACAACATATTAGTAAATTAACCACCACTGTGCAGCTAGCTTCATTTGTAACTGATACGCATAGTTTCAGTTTATAATATTACGTACAATTTAACAGTATGGACTTCGCCTTTCTTAAAAAGATTCATAAAATACATTCATATGTGAGCTGCAATTGTAATATACTAAAGTTCTGAACCATTTGTTGTCGTATTTCTGAAATGTAATCAGCCGCATTAACATTAATATAAATATGTTTTTAAATTCATAAAGAACCACATTAGCAATACAATAATATTAATAATACTACTAAGATCTAAAGAAAATATTTCTAAATACATTCATATGTGAGCTCTAAATGTAGTTTGCCGTAGTTCTTAACTATTTTTTTTAACCGCAAATGTAGTCAGCCGCACTATAGGGGTTAACATTATTCGGTGATGTTTTTTTACAAATTATTATACAAAACCGCATTAACAATTCAATAATAGAAATTTAGATTTTGAAAATATAACATAATTAAATGAATGAGTAAGTAGGCATATTATATTTTAGAAATGTGTCTTTAAAAATATGTCTTTTAAAAATATTTAATAAAATTGTTTACATAGGTTCAAAATGAATACTTATATTTTCAGATACGACGAAGAAAGAACCATCTTCCGTTCCTCAGTTTAGCGGCTCCAGCTACATCCAGCTCCCTCGTCCTGCCGGATTAGCCAAGTCCTTCAAGTTGGAAATCTGGTTCTTAACCAAGAAAAGTAATGGCTTGCTGCTATACAGCTCCCAGGGCGTTTCCAGGTCTAAGGGGGACTTTGTCTCCGTCAACCTGGTAGACGGGAGGGTGCAGTTTAGATTCAATCTGGGCAGCGGAGTGGCCAGCGTAACGTGAGTAACATCATATCAATTTACATTGCTGATATGTATGAAAAACGATAGTTTTCAAGAAGTTTTGTTATAATATTTATGTATGACATGTTTCGCTCTTCTAAGGCACTTTCAAAATGACGTTTGACAATTTAAAAATGCTTTAAAAGAGCGAAACATGTCATACATAAATATTATAATAAAACTCCTTTAAAACTATCATTTTTCGTACATATTATTATTAATAATTTAATATGGAGTTTTACACCATTGTTCAAGAAACAATAAATAATTTACACTGCGTTCTACGACTATTGAATAATAAAAAACAAACTTTTTTATGAATATTATATACATTAAATATATTTTCACAATTTTAAAGTAAGATTGCAATGTTCAAAGAGTTTTTTTATGATTTTAACTGGTTTTATCGGCGTCGCTAATATAGTCAGACTTGAAAATCAAAGTCCAATTAAACCCTCCTGTTTATACATGAAGTAAGTTGTAGTGGTAATGATTATGTTCATCAAGAAACGAAATTGATAACTTTAAATAAATACAAAACAACGTGTTTTAAAAATAACCATAATATATTTTTAAAATTCTTTTTGGCAATAATACAGTAGCTAATATATAGATATTTTTACCTCAGCGAATGTTAAGTCTTAAAACCTATTTCTTGTAAAGAACGCCATCTGAAATAAAAATTATTAAATTGTTAAGTTATATTGGTTGAAACATTGATAATAAAAGAAAGGAAAAAATGAAAACTTTGGGATTAAAATGTTTAATTCAAATTAATTCAAATACCACTTTATGTCTTAGTATTATTTTAAAGAAACGAGTTTAAACTTTTTATTGAATTCCAGGTCAACGGAGAGTGTTACCCTGGAGACCTGGCACAGATTGAAGATACGGAGGAGCGGTCGCGACGGTATCGTGCAGTTGGATAATTCGACTATCGCCAGGGGATCTGCGCCCGGCGTGTTGACGGAACTTAACCTCGAGCAACCCCTCTATCTTGGATTCGTGCCGTAAGTGATAACTAAATTAAATTAATTTGTGTTTTATAAAACAGAATCTTGCTACTTAATTTTTTGGAATCAATTGATTAAATACTAATGATCATATAAGCCAATGTTCTTAAAAAAATATTTTTAAGAGACTTCATCATTACTCAATATACTCGTACATAGACAAGGTAATATTTTAAATAATAAATTTTGTAGAATTTAATTTTGTTTTATTATATTTTTACAGACAATCATATTAATATTAAAATTATATTATAATGGTTAGAAATACATTTCAATTGAATACTGTTAACGTTTCCCATTTTTATCTTAATCATTTGATAATGCTCTAGTAAATCAAAACATGTTACTTCCATGTTACAAAAAAAAATCTTCATATTTTATTTTTTTCATTCATATCGATAATTTATTATGGAAACTTACATCACTGAACCAAAAATCTTAAATAACCATTCAAGGTTTATCTGGAAAACTATAAATTAAATGTTTTGGAATAGTAGTAACTCATTTCTTGAATTGAAAATAAGTTAAGTTTTTTATATTAAGTTAGTTAGTAGTTGAGTAAAAAGTAAAAAAAAACATATTTAATTTATAATAAATAAAGTACATCTAAGATGTTCCTTCACCTTTAAGTTTACAATACTAGCAGTTTTACGTAGTAGCGAAAGCGGTTGGTTTGACCCAAATAAAGTGGTGTAAAAATAAGTACAAATTAAGTGCTTCGTACGAAATTAAAAAAAATAATGCTTGGTTTCCAGGTCGTGGATGAAAGTGCATCGCTTATCAGGTGTCACCTCGGGATTTCTGGGCGCAATTCAGCGCGTGGTCATCAATGGAAAATCGCTTAAAATATTGAGCCACAACACGATGTGCATGTTCAGTGGACAGCACCAGAGTACCAGGGGACAGCAGGTGGCCTGCTCCAGCCCCGGGATCTCAAAGTACAAAGGTCCACCCTGCTTTAAGGAGACGTGTTCCGGACACGGTACCTGTGTGCCTCTTTTGGCAGAGTTCCACTGCCAGTGCGAGGATGGATTCACGGGGGAATCTTGCGAGGCAAAGGAAAAACACGAAAATGATGTTGATGGAAGGATCTTTCACCATAATCCTAGGAAAAATAAACAAAGGTAAATATTTGTGTTCTTTTGTATTTCATTAAAAAAAGAAACTCAGTCAAGTTTTATATTATTATTATGTAATATGCAAAACATTAAATATTTTAGACTCATTGTCCGATATTACGAGTAGACGACTTTTGGTTCAATTACTTTAATGGAATACTCAGGAATCACCATCTTCAGAATGGAGATGAATATGGAAGTATCCTCCGAAACATGTCGTGTTTTTTAATATTTTTTTTAATAATTAGTGGATTAAACAAATTTATTTTCATTTTCCTAACTATATTACTATGAAATTCCACAGTATTATTCTGTAGCGTTCAATACTTTAATGAAAATGTTTTGTAATCAGTACTAAATTAGTATTTTTATAGAGTTAATTTTTTTAAACATTTTCCATATTGTATACTTATCAGTAAATTTTACTTAAGTGACTTCACATTATTTAATATCATATCATTATTAAAAGAGAAGTTTCAATTTGAGATTTGTCAATGTTTTTGGAGAAAGTAAAAATTTTCAATTGAAATCCTTAGTTTTGATAAAATAGGTATATTTACATGTATAAAAATAAAAATAAAAACTGTTGTACTTAATATAATATTAATATGTTAAATTCAAACCATTACAGAAAGCAGTTTTCTGGAGGAATGCAAGATGTTGTGTCCGGTGTCAACGGAGGAGAGGACATTATTGAAGATGTGAGCTGATAATCTAAAGACATATCGAGGAACATCCAATATCAGAAATTTTGATTTAATAACATATCGTTTTCTACTATCGGAAACTGTATCATATCACTCTATGATCATTATATTGCTGTATTAAGGTTGTTCTAATATAATGGGTTTTCTTTAAATATATTTTTTCGTGATTTGGAATACCAAAAAAAAAATGCATTTTTTCTTGTGAAATATGGTATTGCAACAAGTAGTCAGAAGAAATAGAAATAATAAGTATTTTGTTTTAAAAGTAGTAAGAACTTTCTCAGTACTTACCTTGTAATTAAAAAAGCGTGTTTATATTTTGCTTTATCGATTAATATTATTAACTTTTCCGTTGACGAAATGTTTTTTTTTAAATATACATCTTTTAAAATTGTTATGAAACTTCAAGGTTAAGTTTATTTTGTAATTTTACATTTTTTACAAAATTAACAATTTGGTTAGTCACGAAATTTATGGCATAAATCCATTCAGAAGAGGCTTTACCAATATCTTTTTATCAATGTTTATAACATTAAATTTTTAATTTAATTTTTAGTTATTCGTATTTTTCGCAAACAGTGTAATAGAGTAATGATAATAAAATTAAATAAATGGAAGTAGAAAATAAAATAATAACATTTATATATAAAAAAATGAACATTGTATAAAAAATAGATTATTTGATTGTTGTTAAAATAAACAATTGAAATGTAAGAGATGTTAAATGCCAATAGAAAATATAATTTGTCCAAAAAGAAAATAGAGAATACCTTTATGAAAAATTAGTTTTATTAAAACAACAAAAAATCCTTAAATACTTATATATTATATATGCTTTAAACCTCCACTTCGTTACATGAATAAAAAAAAATAAACTATATATTTATAACAATTTCCAATTGATGTATCAAGTGCGTAGGGTATTCTCAAGTTATATTGTATCTGCCATCTAGCGGATATTTTGGGAACTATTAGATTATATTACGATACAACGTATCCAGGCTTCTCAAACAGGTGGTTTATACTTCCATCTTTTAGCAAATACTTTATTTTACAATGACGTAAAATAATAACATAACTTTATTTTTTAATTACAAGGACCACAATAATCGACACTTTTGATCATAAAATGAAGGCACAAAAAAAATCTTAACTGTATAAATAATAGCGATATAAACATCGAAAACATTAATGCTTCTTTTTCTGAATATGTATAATTTATTTATTTTATTTATTTATTGACCCTTTTTCAGAGTCTCAGAGTGAGACTCTGAGACGGAACCCAGCCTGAATCGCTCAGGGCGCACTAGACTGGTCCCTTATGGGGAGAAAGAGAAAGCGAGGCAGACCTAGAACCACCTGGAGAAGAGCCCTGCAGGACGAGGTTAAGGGATGATGTTAGGCATCAGGCATGCGATAGAGTCGGTGGAGGAGGTTCCTTGAGGCCCTATGCACCACAGAGGTGTGACAGGACAAAAATAAGAGAAAAGATTGACCTTTTACCAAGTACATGGTTTTAATACCTCTCAACTGGGTAACCCGTTCTAGGGATGCAATTGAATTTATATTACAGATGTAATATCATTGAATTTTTAATTATTTTATCGTTTCCTAGTCACGAAAATATTTATTAAATTGTTTTCTAATGTGTGTTATTGCAGTTTTTCAATAATGATTACTAAAGTATGATAATCGATATTCTTAAGTGAAAATAACCGTAAAAAATATTAAAATTGTCTCACGCAGGAGATAAAATATCTAAAAATTTTCTGAAAGCAATTCTTGTAAATACGAAAATAAAATTTTCATTAATTTAAAAGCTATTGCAATAACCTTAAAAGGCCCTTCATTTATATATTTAATCAAAGCAATTTGAGTCCTTTTTCTCAATTTCGCAAGTCTCAAAACCCCCTGTAAATTTTTGTGGATTCTCTTAAATGGTTTTACCAACCAAAATAATGATGTTAGGGGTAGAAAGGAAGCGGAAATTAAATGAAATGGTCCCGTTTAAGGTATTGAGCTTGTGTCACCTGGAAGACTTGCTCGGATTTATAGGCGGCCCGAGGGCACCTTGTCAGAAGATATTCTATTTAAATTACAACTTGATTATATTTAGGGTAACCAAATAAACGTTGCGTGTTTTTATTTTTTATATTTATCAAGATTTAAAGTTTTTTTTATCAGCAATACTAAAATAATATCTTCCTGTTAATTGTTTCTCGAATAATGATATAAAACTTCGTATTATAATGCTTAATTGATTCTTAACATATTGATAATGCTTTATCAAGGTGAAATATGCCATTCCCATAAATTATTATATTAGAAAACACACGTTTTCAGTTTATTACTTTCCTATTATCGGTCAAATTCTCTGCCATTTTAAACTAAAATATTTTTTCTCTCTTTAACAATGGACGAAAAAATAATTTACAATTTGATTTTGATTAAAATGTCTGGTTTTTGTAAGTTTCATGCGTTTAATTGGAGTGGATGAGTAGCTTTAATTGAAATAGATAGTTACTTATATTTTAGCCCATTGTTTTAGCATAATCACGAAAATTTTACATTTGATATATTATTGTAACACATGATGATGTCAACATAGGTTGACAAAACAGCTGTCGCGTAAAATAGAATACTATTGTGATACGTAAAACAAAGTTATTAAATTTAACAGTATAAAACTTATATTTTATTACATTATACGAGTTGACATGGAAAAAAACTCGAAACGAAAAACACTTCAATGTGTCATACATGTCACTTACATGAAATAAAATAAAACTTCTAGAAAACAGACGTTTTCATGAATACGAAATATTTAGTTTTATATCACTGTTCAAGAAACAATAAATATTGTACCACCTGTCGTGCGTCATTTTGACGTCTTAAATATCAAATCCATGATATTAAAGATGTCAAAGTGGATGAAAGCATTTGAAGTCTTTTAATATTATGTCCATTGAGTTTTAATTGCCGCGTAAGCAAATACTATATTATATTTAATTAGACTACTTGAAATCTAGTTGGTATTATTTTTCTACTCAAATTTCATAAATCTGCAGAAGGACCACCGCTATTTTATTTAGTCCAGCTCAAATGGCTCCAGAGAATATATTTACAATTTAAATACTGTTAGAGTAACAGTATTTTAAGGTAAGCCGCGACGATTTAATATGTCTAAAACTTTCCAAACTATAAAAATTATAAATAATTAACTATTTATAATTACCGAATTATGATTGACTGTAGCTTTTCAAATCAAAACAAAGCTTCTCTGGTAACCCTATCAATAAAATGAGAGGAAGAGGGGGGTTATAGCCGCCAGCAGTAATTTTCATATTGTCTCCGGAAATCCAATCGTCCTTCCGCCTGTTTATATCCGCTTCAAGTCATTCGTTATCAGAATATTCCAATCGACGTTGAAATTGAAAAAATATGTATAAAAATATGTTACAACCATTAACAAGTTTTAGCATAGTAAGTAAGTATACTTTCGTTTTGAAGCACTTATTTTACTGTATGGCAATATGAAATTCAAACACTCGTAATTTAATTTTACACCACTTTATTCTTTAGTAATTATCCTAATAAATTTTGTAACCCTGACGAAGCTCCGGCGGGAGCGAAACGGGTTGGTTGTTAAAAATTAAGTGTAAAAACAAATTAAAAGTGCATTTTTATTATTTAAAAATTCTTTTAGCGAAATAAGGTGTTAATTGATTCTTTTTCCTTTGCTGTTTATTGATTATGAAATTACACATTCTACTGCAAAAACAAGTATGTATGTTCTGCATGTACGAGGGTAATTCGTAAAGTAAGGTTCCCTATGCTGTCAATGAAGATAGTGGCGAGCTGGGAGAAATCTGGCAACACTGGCTGACTCATCAACTCCTCCACTCTCCATCCCTGCCGCTCCCGCCACGCTACACTCCTCAGTGTCGGCCTGGCAGCCATCGAATATGGAGCTTCCTATCGTTGTTTCCGCCAGATGCGAGGTTGAGAGCTTAATGCTTGAGGATCGGAGGATTACCATTAACGAACTTGCTCTTCATATTCCTGGGACTTCCAACACCACAATTCATAAAATTTTAACTGAAAAATTAGGCTATCGAAAGGTGTGTGCGCGGTGGGTACCTACCACGAATGCTCACAGAAAACCCCAAGCAGAAACGTGTTGAGCGCTCGACCTCATGTCTCAAATCAAACTCAAGAACTACTGACAGATTTTGGCTGGACTGTTTTGCCCAACCCACCCTACAGTCCAGACCTAGCTCCTAATGGTTACCACTTATATCCAAAATTGAAGGAACACTTGGGTGGAATGCGCTTCCATACTAATGATGAAGTCAAGGAAGAGGTTATTTGATTTCTCAGAGGAATGGCGGCAGAATTTTATGACTTGGGGATATAAAAGTTGGAGCATCGTCTACAAAAGTGTTTAGAGAGAAAAGGCGATTATTTAGAAAAATAGAGTAAATTTTAAGATTTAAAATGATGTATAATGTTAAGGAAAACAATAAAGCTGTATATTGAAAATCTTAGTAACTTCCGGCCCGTCTCAAATCTACCTTTCATCTCTAAAGTTCTTGAAAAAATTGTAGCCTCCCAAATTTCTAATCACCTTTCGACAAATAATATTTTGTCTAAATTACAATCCGCTTACAGACGTTTCCATTCAACGGAGACGGGATTGCTTAGAGTCATGTCAGATTTAGTACTGGCAAACGAATCGGGCAAATTGGCACTGCTTTCCCTTCTGGACATGAGCGCTGCGTTTGACACAATTGATCACTCATATCTTATCCAACGATTAGCGATCACGTATGGTTTTAGAGGTAATGCCATAGACTGGCAAAATTCATATCTGTCGGATCATTCACAAGCTGTGCAGCTAGCAGGTAAATAATCCAATCTGGTGTGCCACAAGGCTCTGTTTAGGACCCCTTTTATTTTTCATGTTTACGAATGACGTTGCCAAAATATTCGAATCCTTTGGCCTCCTCTCACATTGCTATGCTGATGATCAGCAACTTTATTTTTTCTGCAACCCTGATGACACCAAACATCTTACGTCAATAACTGTCAACTGCATTGATGCCATATCCAGATGGATGGCATCAAACAAACTTAAACTAAATCCATCCAAAACGGAATTTCTCTGGACTTCTTCCGCAAAGCGTCAACATCTTATCGATCATTCCTCAATTTCAACAGCTGACAATGATATCGTTCTCAAAAACTCCACAAAGCTTCTTGGTGCTTATCTTGACGCAAATTTGTCTCTAAAATCCCAAATTAATAACACGGTCAGCGCTAGGTTCTTCCACCTAAGACGATTAAAATCCGTCAAAAGGAGTATTCCCCATGACACTTTCAAAACTCTTGTAAATTCCTTCGTTGTGTCACGACTTGATTATTGTAATGGAATTTATGCAAACATTCCAAAACAACAAATAAACAAACTTCAATCTGCTCATTAAAGGCATTCCAAAAAAGTCCTATATAACACAACATCTCAAAGAACTTCATTGGCTTAAAAGTCCAGAAAGAATTCAGTATAAACTCTGCAGGACAGTCTTCAAAGCGCTACGTGGAATGGCACCAAGTTATATATCTGAACTCTGTATAACGGACAGCCTAAATTCACGGAAATCCACACTTCGCTCGGCAAACTCCTCAGCAATAGGAAGATTAGTGGAGCCGAAGCGTTGCCCCAGTACAAATTTCGGGGATCGAGCGTTCGCGGTAGCCGGTCCATCAGCTTCAACAATCTCCCTTCACACCTTAGATGCATAAATGATCCGACAGATTTCAGATCTAAATTGAAAACCCATCTTTTTCGTATTTCATACCCAATTTAAACATTTATACTTTGTTCTACTATACTTTTAAACCGATCGTTTTTTAAGCGGTCACATTTAGATTTTTAAGATTTAAAACACGTCTTAATGCGCCCTTGAGGTGATTACATCACAAAAACGGCGCTTTAAAAGTTAGCATATTATTATTATTATTATTATATTAAAAAAATATATGGGAACCTTATTTTACGAATGACCCTAGTATATAAAAAGGCTTACATTACTCTACAGTTTTTAAACAAGATTTTAGTCATGAGTAGTTTACGGTACAAAACGCTTCATCATCTTGGCGTGTCCGGATAATTAACGATTCGGTTAATTGACGTCCGGATAAACGATGTTCTTCTGTTTATACAATATTAAAAAATTAAAACAGTTTTTTTTAATTTTTAATTAACAGAAGTTCTATGCGCTCGGTAACTCGGTAACACTATTCATCAAGCAGATATTGTAAAGGAAAAATATCGCACCTTTTAAAAGATCACGTTTCAAAAATAAAACCGTTTATTATGTCACGAGCGAACTATCACTCTCCACCCTTTACCGGGCGATATTTTTAATCCGCGTGTCCTAATGAAGATCGAAGCTCCAGCTCTGTGAAAAGGCTTTGGCAGTGGTGTAATGGAAGTTTTTTTTAATAGAGATAAATAATACATTATTTTTTAGTATGACACCAACAACAACAAATCATCACACCATTACGTCAAAAAGGTAAGCAGAGAGAATATACCACCACACTAATCTATCCTGACACACCTCTCTAGATTCCTTTACATTTATACAACGAGTAATACACGCACGTCGATTCTTTCGGCTTCTAACATGTCCAACCTTAAATTTTTTATAAAATACGATAATTAGTTTCCTTTATTCCTTTATTTGACACAACTTAATACATAACTAACTAACACGTCGTCTATCCGAAAGGGTAGGCAGAAATAATGTACCACCACACTGTTCTTCCTCATTTTTAAGCACTAGATTTTTCAAATACATTTGAAACAAGTTTATACAATATTTTCCAAAATGAATGTACAAAACAAAATAAATTAAGCATGTAAAATTAGGGAAAAAAATATGATCTATAGTAATATTCACTGGTGCGTTTTGTAGTATTTTGCGATTATTATTTATATGTCGAATAAAAGAAACTATTATTATATAAAATAATGAAAGCGTGTTCACTAATGATTTTTTTATTTAAATTTTATGTCTTGATTTAAAATATTGCATTATCGTATAAATCACGACCAGCCACTGTATTCGGATCCTATTGACGACCCCTGTCGCACGGTTATTACACTTGAAACCGGATAACGATCCCGTTTGTGTCCCCTGGTGGTGGGTGACGCGGGATTAATGCCTCCGCCCTTTCATCCTCCTACCTCCACCCCCATCCGCAACACACGGTCACGTGACGTGACAGCTGAATGCAAATGGACGGCTGATTAAAAAGCGAAGCCCGTCCAAAGCGGCGCACTGTGGAACTAATGTTGCATGACTTATACTTAAAAATAGCAATGAAATTTTTATAGCGCATTGCTCCAAGTCGTTTTATAATTACTTAACAAATAATTACTAAAGCTTACCTTTTTTAAATTTTGTATCATATAAACAACCAAAATTGAAGATGGCTAAACAGGACCAGGAACTGTGACATATATCACTTACCGAATGCACGAACTAAGACAGGACAATCAAGGATATTGAACAATGGACTGAAACTTTACATTGAACTACCAAAAGACACAAGGAGTCCCACTACAAAGCAATTTAAAATAAACCTGAAACATTATATAATTACAAGTAAGATCTAAAAATGTATCTATATAACCCAATTGTTTTTATTTATAATATTATCATAGATATTATTGTCATGACAAAATCAAGCGATTAAAATATCAATTATTTAAAGAAGTAATTATATTCTTTATTGATTTTTTAATAATTTGCAACCAGGCCATGAAATTTCATTTCTGTCCATTTCAGGTTATTTTCTAAATTTGAATATATATTTGAGGGTGTTTTATAATATTTATTTTATTATATAAAGAAATTATATTTTTTTGTAATTTTAATAAAATTAATCGAGCCACATTTGAAAATACACAAGTTTCGAAAAGTTAACATCCTTCTATGACGGAGATAGCTTAAACTGTAAGATATTCGTAACAATATTTCATGACAATCATCCGAAGCGTGTGTGATAAAAATTAAGTAAATAATGTTTAATGTAAATACATTTTAACTCTTTAAATATGTTTTCTATTATAAAATGATGATGAATATAGAATAAATTTGGAGTAGGTATACATGAATTTTATATTCAGTGCACAAGATGTTCTGTGATACACGGTTATACTATCATTAGATTAAACAAAAACCTACGGTAGTGACGGATTTCAAGATGCTCAAATTCTTATAAGAATTCTCATAATAAAAAAGGCCTAACGTTTACATGATATTATAAGATGGAGTAGACAGCGAAGGAGTGACTGGTACGATCATGTACAATATACACCACCAGACTCCCCTATATTGCACTATAATCAGCCTCCCGGGACTCGTCCTCGTGGAAGATATTCTAAAAGACAGAACGACAGCAGGGAATCCACCTCGCAGAAGGAGTAACCCTCTGATGAACAGAGCACATGACAACAAGAAAGATGAAAAAGAAAAATATGTGTTATGTGATTGATAGAAAAATATCAATCACTTAATCATCAAATTAATCACTTAACATTATTTATTTACAAATGTAATAAAAATTTACATTTCTATCTAAAGCTTTTTCGTTATAATTTATTATATTTAAAAAAAAGTATGTTGGTTGACCAAATATTTTGAAGTGCAGTATTATAGTGCGATCATTCGTTGTATCGAGAGTTAAGCTTTTAAACTTTCGACGCCAAAAAAATGCATGACGCAAAAGCCGCTCTTCAAACGATAAATGGAAAAAGATTAAAACAACCATACACTAAATACACAATATTTAAAATTATTTATTTAGAAATTTTCGTAGTAAAAATATCGAAATGAAATAAAAATTCACCAACTTAAGGTGTATAAAAAGTGATTATTCAATTATTTCGGAAAATACAATGCTTTTAACGAATATCAGATAACTGTGACCAAAATGAAAAAAATATATACTTATTATTGTTTATTGCAGAAAGAATTCTTAAGTTTATTATGCCTTTATTATTGACAATTATAATTCATGGATATTTTTTTATGATTGTTATGTCAAATCAACCTCAAAAATATTAGTACCTACATTAGACATGAATTAAATATTTATGACGCCTGTTTTCTTTTCTTTTTTGTTATTTAATTTGGAAATCTTAATAAATTGTACAAATATACAAAGCTTTAGAAATATGTTTGATCATGTCCTATCGAGGCAAAAAATGACACTTCAATGTACAATATAATAAAATATATCTAAAAAAATTAATATCAATTAATATTTAATACAATTAAATATCCTTCGTGGATTTTTTATTCGTTGTTAAATAAAGAGAAAAAGAGCAATATGGTTGAATTCTACATTAAAATACGAGTATGATTATTGTGTTTATTAGATAATTATGAGGTAATATGTGTTAATTAATAAAGAACCCAGTGAGCCATCGAACACAGCCGGAACTAGAGAACAATTGAATTATAATTATATATTTTTATTTATGATTTTTTACAATGAATTTCTACCGAGAACTTTCAATTATCAATATTTTAATTTTATACCAATTCACAGAGGCACTTCAAAATGAATTAAGCATAAAAATATCAATTATTGACTGTATTCAGAATATACGTCCATTCATACAAATGAATGCATGCCCACTGATGCGTAAATCCGTTCCGTAGGTTTTTACGTGTACAAGTGCCTACCCTTTACCGTGGTCCTGAAAATGTCAAAATCATTTCGAAGTATTAACGATTTATTGAGTATCGTTTGACCATCTGTCGAGCTTAGCGTTAGCTACATAAATCATAGCTATATCTGGCTGGGCGAGTGGTCGTAAACTAAAGTTAATACCTCACGGTGAATGGCAATCAATATATTTATTTGGTGACACTGTGCAACTAGACGATAGGCATATTTTACGCAGTTCCATTATTTGGAAGACAGTTAAATATCTTACATTCACATTCTAATTTCGTCTATGGTTTATATGCATTTCAAAGGCATATCAAATGTAATGCATGCTTTAGAAAAGTAAATCAACGACCTTCGTGGCCGAGTAATAAGTGCTTTGACTGCCACCCCGAAGGTCCCAGATTCGATTTCCGGCGATTGCAGTGTGATTGTCACACTGTCTTCGGTCTGGTGCAGAATTCACGTGACATTAAAATGGCGATAGATTAACTACCTATGACATGTCACGGGAATCAAAATGATATTACATTCTATACATTGATTTGGCTTGCGCTGTAATGATATAAAGAGCGATTCAACAAAATAATAATAATAATAATTCTCATAAATTAAAATAAACCTTCTAGAAAACAGACGTTTTCATTCGTATTTATTACTCCATATTGTTTCCTGAAATCTCATGTTATGAATATTTCATAATTTTTAACCATAAATTATAATACGAATTCTAGAAAACACACGTTTTCATTTGTATTAATGATTAAATGTGGAGTTTTACACCATTGTTCAAGAAACGATAAATAACAATATGGACCTATAAATATTTTATACAATATTTTGTGCTTCCGAAATATAATATTTATTCTTATTTTTGTATATTATCAAATCCCTCTGATGTTATTTTTTTCTTTGGAGAAAACATATCTTTTTTCAGCTTTGTGAAACAATTCCTTTAGTTCTGAGATAGATTCATTCAAGTCAACTGATCTATCTGAGAACTGATGGAGCTATAGACATAAGTTCAGAAAAAATCATTCAGACTTATATCTTACTGAATAGATTTATTGAGAACTCATTTTTCAGTTATAATGCGAAATGAACAAGACAGGAATACGTGAAGAAGTATGGGGGAAGTCTATGTCCAGCAGTAAACCACAACGTCTGTTTAAGTATCTAAGTAAGATTTTAGTAATAATAATAATTTAGCGACAAAATAAAATAACAAAATAAGCTTATACTCGTAACATTGACTATCTTACCCCGACCATACAAGTATGCAGACAAACAAAACAAATCGACAAGAGACAACAGACAGCAGCTACAAATTAACTAAAAATTCAGACATACACAGACACTGGACCAGGAACTGTGACAGATATCACTTACCGAATGCATGAACTAAAACAGGACATTCAAGGATATTGAACAATGGACGGAAACTTTACAATGAACTACCAAAAGACACAAGGAGTCTCACTACAACTCAATTTGCAAGATACCTGAAACAATTAATAATTCAAAGTAAGATCTAAAAATGTATCATCATAACCCAATTGGGTTCTTTAAAAAATAAATTAAATAAAAAAATAAAAATCAAAAAGTTTGTTTGTTTATTTAACAAAGTTGGAAACGTTGAAAACTAAATTTCTAACGAATATGCCATTTCTCTGAAGAAGCAAGTAGAAATGATGGACTGTCACACTATTTTATCTTTATACACCTCACAAGAGAAATTTAGATTTATACATCAAATACACATATAACCTCATCGATTTCTAGGCAGGCTTCAAACGATCTGGTGAGAATAATCACTTAACTCTAATAATGGCTATCTTTGCTTGCAAATCGTATTACGTAACATTCAAAAATAGTTATTTTTGATAGACGTTAGGTTTTGCGATTCTATTTCAACGGAAAGCTTAAAAAATACACCACACGAAAGGAGTTCTTTTTAAGTAAATTGAAAAGTGTGCAGTGTATTTTTAAAACAATTTTCTTGGAGAATATTGATTTCTAATTTTAGAATTCAAGCCATGCTTCAACGTTTAAATCCTTCGCTCGAAGCGCTTGATTAGATTCTTCGTGGGTACATCTTGGAGCGTTTTCACTTTATTTTGTAAATGTACATCGGGCGTCCATTCGAGAGGCGTCTCTTGCATGCTGCATTTGAACTGAAACTCAATATTATATAAAAAAATAAGTAAATTATATTTTATTATATCACGTCATTTATGTAAAAAAAATTTCAATCATTCATGCATAATAACTCATATTTTATTCATTATTTGATCCGTAACTTCATCAAATAATTATTATTTTGTATAGTTGTGTTTAGAACAATTAATTATTATTATTATAATTATAATAATGAAAAATACACGTAAACAATAGATTTATTAGCATCGTCAGGTCTTACAACCAACTGGACATGAGTTGATTGTAAGATCTGACGATGCTAACATCGGTTAGCGAAACAGCTGTCGCGACCAAATATATTCAATTGTGATATTTATTACAAAGTTCTTTTTATTTAAACAGTTAATTATGTTGAAATATCAATGTGTTTCCGCCAAAACAATGGATTATCTAATAGATTTGTATTTTTTTCTGAAATGCTGTGTTGTATTGTAACATAATTAAAATATGTTGAGTTATTCAGTAGAAAACTCTTCCTGATATTTTTGACGTGCATATAATGCGTGGCACTGAATTTTATTCAATATAGGTCTTGATTCTAAAAAAATAAACTCAAAATGGAAAAATCGGTGTTATTCAATATATAAAATTATAATTATAGATTATTGTTTCTTGAACAATAATGAAAAACTTCATATTACAAATAATACGAATGAACACGTATTTTTTTTAGAAGTTAAGTTATTAGTTTTTTACGAGAGTAACTTGTTTAAGTAGTTATGGAATTTAAAAGTGTAAATGTCTAAAATTTGTCATGTTTTAATTATTTATTTATCTCCTTCAATCATTAATAAGAAATAATTAAGACTTGTATCTTTAAAGTCCTTGGTTAAAGATTTGAAATTAAATCAGTGAGGCTGTTAAGAGTAGTATAAGGTAAGATACATTTTGTAAGAGCATGTCTTGTCACGGATTTGCTTATCCATTTTCAGCCATGCTCTCCCGTCTTCTGTCTGAGCTCCGCGGCTAATAGGGTTTGCAAGATGTAGCTTCCTTTCTGCAGTACACAATTAATCCTTTGAACGTGCTGCATAGCATTGCTTTCGAGATATTCTCATAACTTTGCTTAATGGTTTGACTTAAGATCGCGTGTGAGAGTCGAGAAGTTTTTAAGATTCTTTGGTATCACAATTCTGTTATTTTAAAAGTTGATAGTGAAAGAAAAATAAATAAATAATAAAACAAAAGAACACACGGGTCAGATTTTATTACTGAGTTTATCCACAACTTGTTTATATTTTCTTGAATATTGATGTCATACTCGATATTCAATATTTATTATTGGTGAAAAATTATTTTTTCTAGAAGTGTTGTTATGTTCTTTGGCGTATTCTGGAAGTGACTCATTCCTTAGTTTGGGTATATAAACAACATGTCGTTTGATTCTGGCTTTATTTGAACCAACCTGCCTTAATAAAGAAGAAACATGCCACTCCCATAAAACATTACAAAACTTCTAGAAAACAGACGTTTTAATTTATAAAATTAAATATTTTAATAAAATAAAAATACACTTTTAGTAATTTGTATTAACACCACTTTTTTTGGTAACACTAACCGGTTTCGCTTCCGCAGGAGCTTCGTCAGGGTGAGAGAGTAAACTGTTTACTACTCTCGGAGCGAAACTGGTTGCTGTCACCAAATAAAGTGGTGTTAATACAAATTTGTTTAATAATGTCATGTAATGATGTATTATCAATTTATTTTATAATGTCACACCACAAATTAAGTGCTTCATACGAAATTTAATTAAATATTTAATATAAAGGATGATTATATGTGCGGAGGGGGGGGAGGGGGGCAACGACGCTGCTAAACTACACCAGGAATACGCACATCAGCGGCATTTTCAGAGTACGGCCAATCTCAGATAAACTGGAATAAAGTCGTCTGAGATGGTACGGCCACGTCATGCGCCGCTCAGCTGACCATGTAACACGGAGAGTGATGGAGGCGGACTAGCAGCTCAGAGGACACGGTTGACCGAAGTTGACTTTGGATTGGATCAACAGGAGTCTCAGAAGAGACTGGTTCCTACCAGACTCAATCCAGAACAGAGAGTGAGAAGAAAATGAGACATACCGTAAACCGGGGTTAAATTGCATCACTTTTTAATAACTTTTCAGTAAAATTGAATTTTTTCATCGAGGAGATGAGGTGTGTTTTTGACAATAAATGGCATGGTAATATAGTATATTTCCTTTACTTTTTTGTGGTTTTAAGTACATTTTGTAGATTCATATTCAAGCTTTAATTTTTTGAAAAATGATGCAAAGTAACCCCTATGGCGGGGTGACTTTGCATCACTTTTTTTTTTCTTCAGTATCTTAATAGTTTCAACATGGACATGCAAAATAACCTCATAAAACAGTTTCGGGCATCTTCCAAATCTAGCCTTATTTTTAAAAACATTTTAGAATCTTAATAAAATACAAATTTCAGGTGTTTTGATTAATAACTTTATTTAAATTTACCTACACGCATATCACAAAGAAAATAAATAAAAATCACCCTTAAAATATTTGGATGCTTTCACATTATTAATATATATAATCTATAATCATACAAATAATGACTAAACTAAAATACACAAAAAAAACATTTTAACTTTTTTTCCATCTAATTTTTTTGAGTTCACCAGAAGGACGCTTTCAAACCAATCATAGAATGTTGCTGCTTCAAACCATCCCGAGGTTGAATGATGATACCGTCACCCTTCAGGCCCACCATAAGTGAGTCCATGTCGTCCATAATTGAGCTGATTTATAAACCACGAATGGCGGCAACATTTTTCCAGCAGTATTTCCACAGATAATAAATGCATATCGCCTACTTCCAACCTTTCTTTTATATAGGTACTCTGCCCATAGCTAAAAACATTTTTTTAAATAAATAACTCAAATATGTAAAGTTTACCGTAAAAAAATAAGAAATGGGGTAACTTTGCATCTGATGCAATCTAACCCCAAATTCGTTGAAAATGAGATAACTTCCAAAAATAAATCACTAAAATTATATTTTGGTAAATTTTGTAAGAAATACTAGTATTATCAAATAGATGACAAAATTCAACATATGAAACCACTTTACTCGCCTTAGAATGATATACACTGTCGAAGATGTAATAAGAATTACCTATAGTAATTATTCATAAAAACTGCACAACCTATCCAAACCGCTAATCACTCAGCACTAAAGTACCATATTGAATGAAAAATAACCTCAGGTAAGAGTGAAAAGTTACATCTATTGAATGTTTGTAGAAACAATAAGTTATAGTTAGTAGCAACGACAACACATGTCTCCAAAAACTTTTTTTTTTTTTGATGCAAAGTTACCCTTAATGGTGCAATTTAACCCCGTTTTACGGTAGGCTAAGGAGAAGATGAAGAATGTTTGGTTTAAGTAGCAAAAAATATCCATATTAATTATTTAATACTTCTGTTTTATTATAATACATTTGATAGAAGTGACATGTGTTGCTTTGCAAGGACGTCAATTGTCGGGAAAATCTATTCCTAATATATTTAAGTTGGTTTTTAGCGGATTCATCATGGTTTGACATCACCAAAGGTATCAAACAGGGCTGTGTGGTGTCCCTGTGGTTGTTCAATCTATACTTGGATAAGTGCATGAAAGAACTAGAGGGAATAAAAGCTGGTGCCAAGGTGAACAATTTGTCAGTTAGGCGTTTTTTATATGCAGATGATGCCATGTTAACCGCTGACAGAATTGAAAATCTGTAATTATCAAGAATGTATGAAGCATGCAAAAAGAGTGACATTGTAATGAATGTGTCCAAGTCTAAAGTGTTGGTATTTGAAAAAGAAGAATGTATGACAATTTGTGACATATGCGCGAACGGTGAGAAACTAGAGCAAGTAACCGAATTTATTTATCTGAGAAGCATGTTTACAAGAGATGGAAAAATGGATAAAGAAATCAAATGAAGGGACGGTGCTGGGAACAAAATTAATGGCGCTCTCAAAGTCATCACTGCAAATAGAAATATTTCAACTAAAGCAAAGATGGCAGTAAATAATGGAGTTCTAGTGTCAACCCTTATGTATGGAAGTGAAGATTAGAGTTGGCGAGAAAATGATAAAAGTAAGATAAATGCGGTAGAAATAAGATGTCTGAGAAGCATGTGCTTCCTGCACGGAGATATGATAGAATACCGAACGACGAAATAAGGAAGAAATGTAAGGCAGATGATTGCTCATAAGTAAAATTAAAAAAGAATCCCTTAGATAATTTGAAAATATGAAACGAATGGACGAGAAAAGAATGGTTAAAATGTTGTATACAAGCAGTGTGTGTGGAAAGAGAAGCCGTGGAAGACCAAGGAAAGCATGGCATGAAAGCATGGAATAAATCAAATATTGAAAGGCGGCCGCATTCGAAGTCGAGAAAATCGACGAGCGTGCATTTTACGATGTATGAATGTGGAAGTAGCTAGAGAGGTATGTCAGGACAGAGCGGTATTACGGTCCATCCTCTCTGCCTACCCCTACGGAAAACGCCGTGATTGTTAGTTAGTTAGTTACATAAAAAAGATTCTCCTAAATAAATTCTTAACCAAGTGTTGTTATTGTGTGGCTACGAGTATGTATTACGTATATAGTCATAAACATGCAATACTTAAGTTTAATTATTTGCATGTAGATAAATTCAATATAACTTCCTGAAGGAGAAAGTACCTGTCTCTTGTGTCAGGGTTGCAAATCAATCAGTTGCCACCAGATAATGTATTTACTTTCTGCTTGTATTGAGCGACGGGTGAATAGGACCACCTTTGATCGTCTTCATCTTGATTGTTTGCTCTGCACCTTACTAATGTAGGGAGACGTGAGAACATCGCTGTGAAATTAAATTGAAATTTCACAATTGATTCATTAGAGGTTAATTAATACATTTAACTTAGGTATGATAAAATCACAATAAAACATACATTTCCACCTTCGCATCAAAATCCATAGATATTAAAAAAACATATTATGGACGTTCACAGTGGAGTTTTGGTCCCAACCCGAATGTATGGAAGCCAAGCATGGAACTGGCAGAAGAAGGGTGAGAGCAGTATAAATACGGTAGTGATGAGGTCCCTAAGACGTATGTGTGGTAGAACGATATACGACAGAATCCCAAATGCTGATATAAGAAAAGAATGTAGAGCGGAAGAAGGTATTATGAACAAAATTATGAAAGGATCGCTGCGTTGGTTCGGACATATGGAGCACAAGGATGGAGAAATAATGGTTAAGGGAGTATACGTTAATGATGTAAATGGAGTACGGAGTCAATGCAGACCGAAGAAAACATGGCATGACCAAATTAATCAAATTTTAATGGTTGGTTATTCTCACGGTTGGTCGACGACAGTTGGTCATTCGTCGGAAGAACGACGTGCGTGTATAACTCGTTGTATACATGTGGAGGAAGCTAGAGCCGTGTGTCAGGATAGAGTAGTGTGGCGATCCATTCTCTCTGTCTACCCCTGCGGAGAAACGGTCTGATGTTTTGTTTGTTTGTATGTTATTATGATATATTTAAATACGCATTTTTTAAATGATTATTTATCTTTAATAAAATTAGCTTAATATTATTAATCATCATTAACTTTGTATTATTCATTCATTTCAGAGTTATACTGATTTTTAATGTGGTTTAACTTTGATTGGATAAAACATTACATGTTTAAAAAATGGATAACCAATATTATCGTGAGAACAATATATATCCCTCGTGGATCAAGCAGGCTGTTTACTTATATAAATTGATGATTATTTAAATTTGATGTGTTATATAAAATTTTCCACTTAATTTTTAAATTTATGATTTTGCGGTGGATATAATATGCAATTTGCGGTGGGTATAAATAAAAAATGGGAAAGAGGAAAGAAAACCAAATCTCCCCCTTCTCCTTACGTCAGGTAGCTATCGTTGACAGTAATGCAGTTAGTTTGTCACCAGTTATTTCAAGCCTTACTATAAAAAATCATAGACATATAAATGCTACTATAAGTTTGCCCCTCCCACAAATGAACTGTATTAACCAATAAGGAAACAAATTTAAAACGTTTATAAAATATTTTTTCGCTGAAATATCAGAAGAAGTTTGATTTTTTAATAACCGCATTTTCCCAGTATGTGTACATAGGCCACAAAATTAAACACAAAAAATAGTACCAAACAGTCGAACTATCTAGAAGTGTAGCACTGGGTTGGGCAGCCTTTGGGAAAATAAAACATGTTTTTATAAATAAGCAGGTTCTATTTTGTCTGAAACGGAAAATATTTGTTCCATGTATATTGCCAATACTTACATATAGTTTAGAGACGGCAACCCTCACAGCAAAAAGTTTTCATAAATTAATATGCACACAACGATTTATGGAGAGGCAAAAGATAAGATAGGATATGAAAATATTAAACACCGAACACAAGATGCCGATAGTATGGATCGTATAGCTAAACTGAAGTGGCAATGGGCTAGACAGGGCTATACAGGCCAGTACTAAATGGGCACCAATAATACTCCAATGAAGATCTTGCACAAGAAGTAGGAGTATCGAAAGGCCACCATTTTAGGTCCATTTTTTGAATAGCTGGAAAGACGTGGATGCAGAAGGGACAAAACAGGGGAGAGTGGAGAAAAATAGAATAGAGCATAAGTAAGAGGTGGGAGAAGTAGGCCGAAGAAAAATAAGAAAGAAACCTATTTTTTAATAACAAAAAATATATTAATACCAACAATAATAAAAAAAAATCATATAATTTACTCTCAAGTTATACTATATATGTTCACCGGTAATTTGAAGATTGCCTATGTATTGGAGTCATTACCAGTATAACAAAAAAACCGTAAATGCTTCTTAAAATCTTAACACTTGTTAATGACAAACACTTTGTTTATCACGATTATTTATTAAGCAAAAGAGCTGTTTCACCGTCTAGCCTAGTCATCTTTAGACCAAAAAATTATATCCATTGTGATACAAGTTGTCAGTGGAATAGGAATAACACATATATTTTTATGAATGAATAAGCGGAATATGGAATTTTCAAGGGAAATGCGATGACATATTATCATCTTGGCACTTATGTGTGAAGCTTGGACGAAATTTTCCCGAATGCATTCGTGAACACGGTTCCCATTGCACTTCCGGCGATCACGTACCTGCGGCGGAAGTGACGTAATCCCGCCGCAACGCTCGTGGTTCCAATATTTTCCGGATATCCGCTCGGATTTGGAATATCTCGTACGTTGTAGGTAAATCAAAGGAGACCGGAGTGACTCCCGTGGGAGTATTTGCATCGGGGGTGGGGATCATAAACGGACCCGGGACTAAAGCCTTGCATACTAATGCCGACATATTAAAAACGCTCAAAGCAGACATCTGCATCCGCACTCGATGCTTCCGGTTTGGATGTTAATAATGTTTCTCTTTGAAGTGTAGCAACGTTTTAAAAAATATGCATATAAATAAACCCCCTAAAAATTATTTATGTGACATACTGTACATTTATCACAACTATATATAGTTCCGGCTTCCATTTTTTCCATATTCGTGTTGTTTACGTATGCTTTTTTTATTCGTACTTTCTATCCCAGTTGTCTAAATCGGTATTTTTTCATTTAAAAACTTTCCGAAAATTTCGTTATCTCTAAAATTTACTTTTTTTTGCATCAAACTAACTAACTAACTAACTAACTATCACGCCGTCTCCCCGAAGGGGTAGGCAGAAAGAATGGACTGCCACACTTTTCTTTCCTGACATATTTCTCTCGTTTCCTCAACATTCATACATCATGTCATGCACACGCGTCGATTTCTCTGACTCCTCACATGGCCGACATTCAATATTTGATTTATTTGATCGTGCCACGTTTTGCTCGGTCTTCCTCTTTTTCTGGTTCCATTTATATCGTTAACATATAATTTTTTTACCATTCTTTCTTCATTCATTCGTTCCATATATCCAAACCATATTAATGATCATTTTATTATATTGTTCATAAAACCATCATTCGGACCGCATTCACTTCTTATATTTTCATTCGACACTCCATCATACACAGAGTATCCACACATTCGTCTAAGAGATCAAAAACATTTTTTATCTCTTAGACGAATGTGTATTTTTTTATTTTTGCATCAAAAACAGAAAAACGAATATTTTCAAAAATCTAAATAGTTTCTTTCATAATTGTAAAATTCCATTTTAAATCATGAATATGAATGAAAACGTGTTTTTTAGATGTTCAATTATATTTAATTAGAATGACATGTTTTGCCTGTCAGCGTTATGACTTTTTAGAATGAGAATGTACACACATTTGATTTAATAATGCCTTAGACACCCACTTCCTGGAACACTTTCTGTGACAATACTTTTTTCCATGTTACCAAGTTCTTCAATAATAAAATCCGAGGATTATCTATAGAATATATAAGATAATATAAAAGTTATTATTAGTTTACACAACAGCAAAAAGTTAATTAAATATTGTGATAATGGATAAATAGTAAATTGTATCACAAATTCCGCTGACACATTGTATTTTTAATCAATTCGGTTAATGTAAAACATTTTTCATCGCTCCAGAGGCCGTGGCGTAGATAGCGGATGTTCGTGTGGATTTGTATGTGAGGTGACAGGTTTATGACCAGCAAGGACGTTATTTCGGTAACATGCTTAACGATAATCATGACTTTGAAGGGAATTTATGAATCTACCCCCGCCAAAATGACATAATTATTCCTCGAGGCATTAAACTAGTGCCATAAATTTGGTCTGAACCAGAACACAGAAGCGCGATGTGTTAAATTTATTATATACATTTTACACTACACCTCAAACCCTGATAGTGTAAGTGTTACACATACCTTATTTTCTAAATACCTGTTCACTTTACTGAAAGCAAAATATTATTTGAGTGTTAAAAAAATACATACAAGTCGATATTACACATAGAATTAAAAAAATTGACATATTCATTTATTTTTGATTTATTTATTTTAAACATATCTAAAGCATTACAGATTTTCTTTTCAATACACCAAAGATACAAGTTAGAGATACACAATAATAAGTAATACATAAAATAAATATACCAAACAATTATAATAAAGATAGTACTTCCCTCAGATGAGCCAAACTATCACAAAATACGTCAAACTCCGAGGTGATACGATTAAGCAAAGATATTGCTCTACCTACCGGCATAACAATTGGCCGGTTGATTCTGCATCGTGGGAGATATCAGGGACGAACAGACCTACATCACTCAGGATTTCTGAGATGATGATGAACACCCAAATAAATGTCTCGTCTCCTCTCGAGTGACTGGTAGCCAAGCATCCCTAACAAGAAATCAGTTTGTAATGTAAAATTTAATCAGAAGAAACAAGAGCAAGTATATGAGTTTGCCTATTTAGGTAGCATGTTCACAGAGGATGACCGAACGGAGAGTGACGTCGAAAGAAGGATTGATGCGGGTCACAAAGTGAATGGAGCTTTAAAAACTGTTCTTAAAATAACAATTATCAGTGTTAGCAAAATGGCCGTTCCCAATGGAGTTTTATTACCAACCCTGATGTAATAAAATGAAACATGCAACTGGCCGAATAAGGATGAGAGTAGAATAAATGCGAGAGAAGAGATCGCTTAGACGAATGTCTTTATAACGATGTAAGACAGAACTTCAAATGCTAATAAGGAAGAAATGTAAAGCGGAAGAAAGTATGACACAGTAAAACGTCGTTTATCTAGACCTCAGTTAACCGGAACGTCAATTATCCGGACAAGCGCAAAAAATGACGAGAGAATCTTGTTAAAAAAAATCTCTAATTATTTTTCCAGAATGTAGAGTAATGTAAACTTTTTATGTACATGTAATACATACATACTTGTTTTCGCAGTAAAAATTGTTATTACATAATCAATAAATGAGCTGAGGAAAATTTAAATCGATTTAAACCTTATTTTGCTAAAATAATTAGCGCCTGTTTGATTATCCGGAAAAATCGGTATCCGGAACACTTTCGATCCTAATTAGTCGGATAAACGACTTTCTATTGTATTATGAACTAAATTATGAAAGGGTCACTTCGTTGGTTTGAAAATATGAAACGCATGGATGAGGAAATAATGGTTAAGAAAGTTTACCTTAATTATGTGAATGGAGTGCGGAGTCGTGAGAGGCCGAGGAAAACTTGACATAAACTAATTAAACAAATTTTAAAGGTTAGGGCATGTTAGAAATCGGAAGAATCGAGGTGCTTGAATGACTTGCTTTATGAATGTGAAGGAAGTTAGAGAGGGATGTCAAGATTGAATAGTGTGGCGGTTCATTCTTTCTGCCTACCCCTTCGGGGAAACGGCGTGATGGTTTTCTGTTGTAAGAAAGATAAAAACAAAAAATTATGTTAGTCGCTAGCAAATATAACAGTACTTAATAGAATACTTGTGCCACTTCTTGAATAAGTCAGCAAATCATGGATCTGGCTTAAAGGCAAAAGTCAAAAGTCACAGAAAATCGAACCAATAATTGTAGGAAAACATACGCAAAATTTAATTCTTAAAACATTCCCAGAGAAGTATGGGCTCAGGTTGATAACGTTTTTGCGAAAAGCAATTGTGGAATTCGAGTGTAATATATAATATAATAAATCAAGTAATATTATAATGTGACATTATATCACATATTATGTCTCAGTATTATATCATCGATGGTAGCGAAACCGGTGGGTTCTAAAAAATTATGTTAAAGCAAATTAAATAAATGTTTTAATTTTTAACCTATTCATATTATTTGGATGAACTTATCAAGGAATATGTCAAAGTCATTATTAGCTTTAATAAGACATAACCTGAACACAGTGAAGTTATAACAATTATGATTTATGACCACTGGTAACTAAAAGTATTTATAAAATACTGATACACCCAAGCGAATAAGATAAGAAAAAAACAAATACATTTGGAACTACTTACTTATCTCGGAAAATGACGGATACGTGGAGTTTGAACTTAATATATTTTTACGATAACAATAAATTATACGAAACCTTGATATGTTTATTTAATGGGGTGAGGAACACAAAGGGTTGTGGGTCTTATTAATTGCACCCTTGTTACAAAAATACGATAGGACAACTTACGAGTATTTTATCATGGTGTGACTTGTAAAAAATATAATAAATAGCGATTTGCTGCACGAAGCCTGCCCTTTGGTTAAATAAAGAGGCAATCAATATTTACATTTGATATCATTAATTAACAGCGTGATTCCTAAGTCTAACGCGCTTTTTGATAACTGATTAACTTGAGAATTAATTGAATCTCAATAGAGACGAAGATGTAAATTATTTGGAAACAGAATATGGTGGTCGAGGCGTTTACAGGACTTATGACCTGTCATTGGTTGGGTTAAGCGATCGCTTTCCAATGTAATACAACATTCTCTATTACGCCCTTGTGTGTGTGTGACAATTATTTTTGAAAGTTGTATATATGCTATCATGTTGAGAAACATTAAACATATTTTAGTTCAATCTACACTAGCGCCATCTATTGAGATTAGATGTAAGCATTGAGCAGAACAACTTTATTAATGTAATGTAAAAGGCTGTTTCCAAATAATTTACATCTTCGTCTCTATTGAGTTTACAATTAATTCGTAATGATTTACCCGTAATTGGTTAAATCCAGTATTTGTCTACAAGTATTTGTATAAATAAAAAAAAAAGTTGATTAAGTTGAATTTAAGATAAATTTTAACGAGTAATATAATATAATATAATAACATTAATGAAATATAATATAATATAACAGTAATAAATTAAGTGTTTAAATGCAAAATTTCGTAAATGATTTTGTGTAGCTAAGATTTAAAAAAAATATACTATAGTATGTACATACTTTCTTTTATTAATAATTTGAGGTTTTTGTGGAATACCAAAATGTCGATTTTTTATATAAATTATTAAAGATTTTTTTTTCTTATTCAACACAACCCTACCTTTCTATTCAAGTACGTATACGACCTTTTTTTGAAATGTAAAGAATTATGTTCAGGAATAATTTCTTTAATTTCTTCAGACCGGATAGGGGATTACTTCGAGAAATCCATTTTTTTTAAAAGAATACAGTTTTATGTTGGACAGCATCAGCGTAAACTTTTTATCTAACGACTTGCAGAATCAACCTATCTTGGTGTTGTCAATAGTGAAAGTCATCGAACTGTTGAACATGGTGGTTTCGGATATCAACACTATTTTTATCAATAAAACGATGTTTAACCCTTTATATACTGACAGAATTTCTAGGTCAATGGAGAATATTGTACATCCTTAATGTCGAACATGCTGCTTTGTTCCTTGTTCGAGGCATCCTTCTAGATTGATGACTTTTAATTGAATGTTCACAATGTCAGTTTATGTGAATAAAGATTTTGAATTATTTGTTTTCATATTCTTATTAAACGTGGCACGATCAAATAAATCAAATATTGAATGTCGGTCATGTGAGGAGTCAGAGAAATCGACACGCGTGCATGACACGATGTATGAATGTTGAGGAATCGAGAGAAATATGTCAGGAAATAAAAGTGTGGCAGTCCGTTCTTTCTGCCTACCCTTTCGGGGAGACGGCGTGATGGTTAGTTAGTTAGTTAGATAGTTATTCTTATTAACTTTATGTTTATAATTAAAACGAAAAAAAAAAAATCTCTCTAGTATATATTATATTTTGTTAAATTCCACTTAGGTTTATGCCATCGAACGGTTACGGCAGATCGCTGAAATCTTCTGGTTACAATTAACTTATATCGTGAAATTTCAAATAACAGCATTCGTTATAGGTTTGTTACAATTTTCGGTTTCCACCTTGATAATAGTTGTAAAATAAGATAATAGTAGTAGACGTATTCTACTTAGCTTTAAACAAAAACTACCATCGTTCCTACTGTATTGTTGATTTTAGCTCACTGTGTATTCCTGCTATTTAATTAGATGAGACGTTCGACCCGCACTATCCATATTCCAGTTACATTATTGTTTAGTTGAGTTAATGGTTTGGCCGGGCGAGTCACGCAAAGCCTCCCCACTAAGGGCTGATTAGGCATTATAAATCACCCAACGAAGAAGCTAAAGCTTTATTAAGGCCCTCCTTCTTCACGTCTTTGTTCTACTAGCTTCCTGTTTAAATATTGTATTAGCAATCACTTAAAGTTCTTACACGTATAAGTAAACATCCTATTGTACAAAAAGTAAGCGGAATTAATGTCCCCAGGTAAAGATTTTAACTCCAAAAGCTTCTCATCCGTGATTCTTAGATACGTATTTTTATTAACAAAAACGTTTCGTTTTATTGTTGATTACATTTATTATTATTAAAAACGAACACTCGTAGTTTTTAAATTAAACTTACAGTTCTTAAATTAAATATTTTATTGTAACACCTGATGATGTCAACATAGGTTGACAAAACAGCTGTCGCGTAACATAAAATACAATTGTGATACATAAAACAAAGTTATTTAATTTAACAGTTTAAAATGTTAAGGTATCACATAGTGTTTCGGCCAAAACAATGGACTATTAAATTAAATATATTAAACCTTAATGAATGAAAAAAAGTGTACATGAACTGAACTTGACTGAACTGAAGAACCAATCTGCCTCTGGTGACACCGGTGGGAAGAGCAATTAGTCTACTGAACGCGGTCTCCTCGGAGATCGACGTCTTTCATATCAGTGAACGTACGTTCAGGGTACAAATACTCTTGACTTTGGAAAGTATCTTGTCTTCCTAATGTCGAACCATCACTAATGCGTTCCTGGTATTATGTTGTATGTGTATAATATCTTACCTGTACTCAATAGATGCCTTAAACATTTATGCTGTTTGTAATGTCTTTTGAGTAAATAAACTGATTTGATTTGAACTTTGATTTGTTAAATTTGGTATACTTTTTCAATATTTTCACCTGAAACTATATCTATTCAACTAATTAACCATCACGCCGTCTCTTTGAAAGGGTAGGCAGAAATAATGAACTGCCACACTGTTCTTTTTTAACACAGCTTTCTCTTGCTTTCTCAACATTTATACATCGTGTCATGCATTTTTATTTTATTTTACTGCAATTCAAGTTTATTTGTAAAATCTAAGTCAATTCTCAAAAAAGTGCTTTATGTTGAAATAAAATTAGCTCTGAAGGTTGAGATTGTATAGAAATATCGCGATTTTTATTTTACAGCCTTTTTATATTTATCGACGAAGATTGACTCATCTCGCAGCTCTCTCATAACTAACTGTCATTTGGTGATACTAGAAGGGTTGGTAATTAATTTACGCTTCACTTTTGAATTTTTTTTCGTTTTAGAGATTTTTTAATTTTTAGTTTTCCGCTTTCTTGGTGGAATTTTTTTTTGTTCGATGTACATTGTTTTGTAATGTCTATTTGGAGAATAAAAAGGAGTGTTTAAAAATTGTAGTTTTGGTGATTGTAAGTTAACATGTATTTTTAAAGTGATCATTTAGTTTTACAACGCCACGCTTGCCAGACGGGTTGGCGAGGTGTCCTTCCACGTTAGCCTATGGATTAATATTATCCACCGAGGTTAATTACTCGATCTCTAACATTTCACATAGTTTCCAGGGGAGACCAAAGTCGAGGAGGTGTGGATAGGTACTTGGGATCAGATCAATCGTCCAGCGTAGATGGCCATGCGTAGATGGCAGCGTCACCACAGTGATGGCCATGCACCGCTCAGAGTCAATAGGATCCCCCTTACTCCCCCTTGTAATGCCAACCACCCCCCGTATGACATGTCATACATGGAGAAGTATGGGGGAGGCCTATGTCCAGCAGTGGACGACAACGGCTGTTAAAGAAGATTTAGTTTTAAGGGGATAAGAACTCATGCAACATTAGCGGTTAATTACTAACGGGTTATTCTGAGTTATGAACTTTTGTAAGGCCATAGCGGCAAAGACTCAAAAAGTTTTCACATTATGAAACTTACGAGAACACTAAATATAATATTTACTATTATATAATTAAGGCTGTAGGATTTTGAAACTGATTTTAAATTTAAATATTTACTAAATACATAAATATTGGACACCGCGTATTTTCAAAACCAGATAATGTTTCTGCGTACGGACGAAATCTGCTAACATATTTTAGGCAAGTAAAAAACTTTCGTGTTTTACGAGAATTACTTCGGGAAAAAACCCTTCACTGTATTAGTAACGGAAATATAATTAAAGGTACAGAAAATTCTGGCACAATGTTTTCAGGACAAAGAAAGGGGGTTTAGTAATCGTGTGTGTAAATTGTTCGATACGAATAGTAAAATATGTTTTATCAATTTACGAATTTTATCCTTTTTCTTCGTGTCAGAATAAAATTGGAATATATTCAGTCTGAATTAGACATTTTGGTGGGGCGTTCGTGACTATTTATTTAAACGATAAAACGTTATAAAATTAACGATATTAAGGTTACACATTACTGTATTATCGATATTTACATTTATTTAAAATAATGGGAAGAAGAATGAAAGCCATCACAATGGCAAGGCGAAAACGAATGACATGTTTCGCCCCTTCCGAAGGGCGAAACATGTCATTCCCATAAAATTTAATAGAACATCTAGAAAACTAGCGTTTTCATTCGTAATAATTATTTAATATGGAGTTTTATATCATTGTTCAAGAAACAATAAATAAAGAAAATAATAGTTATTTACATTGCACAATCAATTTTTTTTAAACAATCGTAAAGGGAACTAACTAACCAACTTGTCATCACGCCGTCACCCCGAAAGGGTAAACAGAAATAATAGACTGCCACACTTTAGCCGATGCGGCACTCCATCCTTCGCTTTTCGCCCCCGCGAGAGACGCGGTGTGATGGGTTGCGAACCTCATCGCTACCAATAGGCATCTTCCACGCACACTTCAATAAATCTAAAACAAATTATATAAAATACAATGATATAAAATAAAATAACAAAATAATAATAATTTTACACAAAATATTCTTTTAGAAGGTGCACTTGTCGTCAGCTGGACGATCCGGACATTTGTGTTTATTTAATTTATATTCCACGTATCCACCCCTTTTATTGCAAACCGTGTGTAAATGGGGTTTAAAATAAATCATTTAAAAATTCATCTTAATGGTTTGTAAATGTTTGATAATGCTCTAGCAAAGGCAAAACATTTCATTCGTATAAAACAATAAAAATTATAAAAAACGGACGCTTTATTCTTATTATTTTAATAATTAATTTTATCTGACACACTGTGGCACAGCAATCATGTCTTGAGATCTACTGGGTCTCCACCAACACTTTCAATATTAAGTCAATTTATTTTCTGAGTAATAATTTTTATTACAGATTTACTTTCTTTTCGAACAAATTCACCTTTAAAAACGATATTCTTTATTCAAATTTAGACAAAAGAACAATTCGTTCACCTACATTTAAGTAAAACAAGCTAATTTATTACGTGTTAAAACATTTGACTAGTAGAATATTATGTTTCAATGAAAACAATGTCCACAGAATGTTTGTCCAATCGATTATGCCTACGTAAAATATATACAAGAATCGTAAATTCGATAATCAAAAATATCAATTCGCCATCTATTGACAAACTCTGATGGTTTTGAAATCGTGGAAAGTTATATAATGCTTGTTTATATGTATGTTTCTGAAGGAATAGGCATAGCGGATGGACCGCCGCGCTGATCCATTTCTCCTCCAAAGAATTATTTTTTTGCTAGTTTTAATCAGAAGGATTGGTTTGAAGTAAATTATATCATTTTTGCTGGTAATTGGGATGCTACTTGGGCCTTTAAAGTGGCAGTTTTCCGTTACTCTCCACATTTGTACAAATCAGGTTATTTGATAAAACAAGTATATGAGAACTGACAGTAAGGTCAGAATATATGAAACCTGCGTAAGGCCTATACTGACATATATCATTGAGACCAGAGCGGATTTCACAAGAACAAAGGCTAAAGTACGGGTGGCAGAGATGGGAACGCTGAGGATGATAGCAGGAAGGACTATTCGAGATAGATGGAAGAAGAGATGGAGATATAGTTGGGAGTCAACCTCCCAAGAGAGGCCAGCCTGATTTCAGGAATAGACCAAAGGTCTATAAGGAGAAGAAGAAGAAGAAAAAATAAGGTTATTTGAAACCAATTACAGTAAAAAAAATGTTTAGCTATTGATTCTTATGATATGGGATCTAGCTAAGACCAGTTAAGTGAATTCTACATAAGACCAAAGACAGTGTAACAATCACACTGCAATCACCGGGAATCGAACCCGGGTCCTTCGGTGTGACAGTCATAGAGTTCTTGCCACTTTGCAATGAAGGTCGTCGTATATGCTATTATAAATTATTTATACTTAGATTTTTTCGTATCCTTACCATTTATCCATTTACCGAAACACCATGATACTTCAACATTATACAGTGTCACAAATTTAAAACACTATTATTACGTATCTGTTTCGCCAACCTATGTTGGCATCATCAGGTATTACAAACAATTACTCACCGTTTTTTTCTAACATATGATATTGTCAATATAGGTTTACGAAACTGCTGTTTCAACAAACTCATTTAAATAAATCGTGATACGTAATAACAGTGTTGACAATTTTAACATTTTATAATTGTATTGATTTATTTCAATATTTTAGTTTAAAAAAATGAGTAGTTATCATTACTCAATTTAAGATCTAAAATTGAAACTTTTTTGTATTTAAATATTGTTGATGATTTGAATGCTTAAATAACTTACATTATTTAAAAAAAAAATTATCTGCTAGGTTGGCGTCTCCTTAATCAAGTAATTTATCGACAGCGACCGGTTTCGCCCGGCTCGCTGGTATCGAAAGATTGGTCACACGCTAGTCTGTCGATGCCAGGAAACCTGGCGAAACTGGTCGTTATCGAAATAAAGCCAAAATTGGAAGTAGTTAAAAAACATTGTTTTAAGCTTTCGTATGAAGCACTGAATTTGTAGTGTGACATTATTAAATAAAATAATAATACATTTTTAGTAAAACCACTTTATTTGGTAACAACAACCGGTTTCGCACCCGCCGGAGCTTTGCCAGGGTGAGAGAGTAAACTGTAAACCAGTTAGTTTACTCTCTCACCCTGACGATGTTCCGGCGGGAGCGAAATCGGCGGGAGCGAAATCACGTCGGGGTCACCACTGTGGGGGTTTATGGTGGTGAGAGTTGAAAGACGGCGGAGGTTTCAGCGTTTATTGCGGATCACAAGTAATTACACGTAACGGTATGATATACTCGTGATGGAGCGTGGCTGGATGTCGATGGCAGCGGGGCGGAGTCCGGATGGTGAGTCGTAAAGGATGAGGGCTCGCTGGGTGGTATCGTCGAGTGGCTGGAGTGAGGAGTCGTCGGAGGTTTTTCGTACGTAGACTGGGTAGTGGGGACTCGTGTCTCTTCGAGATCGCGATACTGGCTGACGTTAAGAGTTGACTGACGTTTAGAGTGGACTGACTTTTTGGGTGCTCGGGAGTACTGCTTTTATATGCTTTGGTTTCGTCATCCGATGACCTGATCCGATGACCTGATCCGATGACCTGACCTAGTGACCAACTTGAAGAATTCGGGGCCCACGAATCATCAAATTTGATAATTAGGTCTTGGGTCAGCGTTTTCGTGTTTATTCGTGTCATATATTTCTTCATGAAATATGTTTATCTGGGTTATGCCTTCAACCCCGACAAGTGTTACCAAATAAAGTGGTTTAGATACAAATACTAAAAGTGTATTATTATTTTATTTAACCCTAGAAGCATTATCTACATAAGAGGTACACAAAGCCTAAACATACGTCTCAGAGACGTACACATATAAATGACACTCTGTAGGCAAAAATACACATATTTTAGGTAAATTATTTTAAGGAAATGTAGGTTAGGAAATAAACTAACAATAAAATCATTGTTATCAATTAAAATACGATCACAGGTCTTTATTATAAAGAAACTTAATATTATTGTTAAATTCTCAAACAAAAAAAATGTCTTCTGAAAAATCAACTAAAACATATATTTTTTTTACATAAACTATTCAGTATTTTTTTAAATCTTCTTCTTAGGACACACATTAAACACAATCAGACTTTAAGTGACTAGTAATAATTTAAATGGAGTCTACACACACATCAACTTTATGCTCGCTACATACTGACTTTTTACATTTACGGCACACTAATTTTGACATTCTTTTTTTTTTGTACGAACAAAATGCGCAATATTTACGTTTTTTTGGCTCTGGTTCTTCTGCTTGGTGTTCATTGCTTGAATTTGTAGGTTTTATGAGAATTTGACTTATATTGTCTCGTAAAGATCGTTCCAAAGTCGGTGCTTCAATTCTCTTCTCCATCCAAGGCGTGACCAAATCTGAGTCGCTTTATAAATTCTCTTCTGTTCAACGGTTTTTTATTGTTCCTGATCATGTTGGCCACAAATTAGAGTATAATTTACAAAGGCCATGTTTAAAATTCCATAAAATACAGCCATAGGCCATCTATTAGTCTTGCGGCGGCACGACATTGAGGAGCACATTTGGTCGAATGAGTCTACCCCGCCTTTGGTTTGGTTGTAGAACATAATCATGTTAGGTTTGCCACTTGAATCATCAATTACTGGATTTTCAGCGCAGGAGGATAAGAGGTAAACCATATTTGCAGGTTTGATCTTATACGATACCAGTGTCAGGGGGCCATCAAAACATAACATAGAGCTACCAACAGGCCGAGATCTCGAGTTTTTCAATTGTTCTGGGACTTCTCGTTTATTCGATCGTAAAGTGCCCACTATGGTCAAATTATAAGGTTGTTGTAGTAAGTTTTTGGCTAGAGGAACAGATGTAAACCAATTGCCGCAGGTTATGTTTCTATTCGATCGATGAATAGTCGTCGACAATTACTTCATATAATATTCGCCAAGTGGCATCCCTCTAGTATTTGTGCTCCTGCCTATATATGAATCAGCGTCAATAATATATTTGGAGGTTGCATCACACATCATTGAAAATTTGATGCCGTATTTATCCGGCTTGTTTGGTTCTGTGGTCTACAATAATCTCGTTATCCTCGACTTCAGAAGCCGAATCTCCCAAAGATAAATGATCTTCCTCGTTTAAAATTTGCAAAATATCGCCACTGTCTTAGTTATTAAACAGTGATATATTGTTATCTAAAAAAAACGACAAAGAAAGATATAAAATACACGAAAAATGAACAAAAGTTAAATCGTATAAACTTGTACAAAGTTACACAAAGCCTAAACATACGTCTCGCAGGCGTGCAGTACCTCAATAAGTCAAAAATGGCGGGACATACCTTAACGACACAGGAACCTTCCGCTAGTTCCTATCGGCCACTGAGTTGGCTAAAAAGCACGTGGAGCTAGCTTCAACCGTTAAAAAGAGACAAAGAATTTTCGAATACGTGTACGCCTCGCAGGCGTAGATTAGGCTTTTAGGGTTAAACATCTATTGATGTTTAAATGAAGGGGTTTTAATAAAATCATTCAATTATTCATTTAACGGTTTTTTAATGTGTAAATGTCTAACGTATATATAATATTACTTTATAAAGTAATTGATGTGAATGGATCTTTATAAGGTAGGGCTATTACCTGTTACACTACGCAGGTGCTCTCTTTCTGTTGGAAATATCGTAAATCGTCTCATAACGAGCTCCGGTGCATGTTGAAGTCACATGTAATATATTACATAGGAATTTAATGGCGCCAATCATATTAGCGAATTTATTGCATATCACTTTTAATAAAAGTGAGGTACATGACAAGCGTTTCAATTTTAAAATGGGTGTATTATACATTTCTTTACTAATTATAAATAAAGCTTGAACAGATGTGTTAAGCACCATTAGTATTTTATATAGAAATATGGGTACGTTTTCTACAAGTTTAATTATCATTTAAATAAGTGACATATTTTTGTTTATAACGACAACATTGAATTATTTTGAAACAACACTGATGATATAATCTATTGTTTTGGCCGAAACACGACAGGTATAACACTCATATAAATAAATGTTAAGAAGAAATACGATTCCCAATTTATTTTTACGAGATTGTCGCAACAGCTATTTTACTAACCTATGTTGGCATCATCAGGTATTATAATCAACTATTTTTTCTTTTTTTTTTGTAAAACCTGATAAAGACAACGTAGGTTGGCGAAACAGCTATCACGACAATCTCATTAAATCAAATTGTGAAACGCATAATAAGGGTGTTTCAAAATTGAAATATGGGTATTTAAATATGTTTTTGACATTAAAATGTAACCTGGTTGGTTTTTTGTTTCTAAAACAATGGTTTAAAACTTTTCTTCTTCTCGGCGCTACATTTCGGTGTGTTATACAGCCTTCTCTACAGTAGTTCTCCATTAACCCCTGTCCCTGGCCACCTCTCTCCATTACCCAAGTCTTCCCAGTTTCATATTTTTTTTATACAACAGGTTGTTTGAACCCAATTACTGCATATGATTCACTTGGCGAGTGATAGGTAGCTTCTGTATCGCTATTTTATTGTTAAGTGAATTCTATACCAGACCAAAGACAGTGTAACAATCACACTGTCATCGCCGGGAATCGAACCCGGGACATTCAGTATGGTAGTCAGAGCTTTTACCACTCTGCTACGAATTTCGTCCTCTTCGACGCAATTAGCCATAGTTTACTTGGTGTGCTACTTGGCCTCTTCTTACGCATCACCAAATTAGATATAATCTTCGGTTTTCTGTTTTTATGGCAACGAGCTACTGAATAATTATTGGAATGAAACTAAATATATTTTTCTTTTTCGTTAACAAGAATTTCAGTTCTATTAAATATATTCTGATTCCCACACTATGTTTAAAACCAAATAATGCATGCATTGAAGATTAAATCATAAGAACATAATTCAAAACTACGACGGGAGATTAAGTGACATCGTAATTAAGAATCTGCCATTTTGCAAAATGCATAATATTCAACGGCTTCTGTGATTAATTTTCTGTTGACGCTACAACTTATGAGTTACGTCGTTTGACCACAAACAGGCGATATATTTCTGTAATAATAATTTATTCATAAATAAATAAGTTGTACTTTGTAGCAACTATTCATTTATTTATTTATTCATTTATTAATTTTTTTTTTAATGTATTATATATAAAGCATTACAGATTTTTTTCCCAATGCACTAAAGATACAAGTTAGAGATACACAATAATAAGTAATACATAATAGATTAATAAAAAGAGCGAGAAACATAAAATGCATGACAAATTAATAAAATAAATATACCATATAATTATAATAAAGATAGTACCTCCCTCAGATGAGCCAAACTATCACAAAATATGTCAAACTCCGAGGTGATACGATAAAGCAAAGATATTGCTCTACCTACCGGCCTAACCATTAACAGGTTGGTTCTGTATCGTGGGAGATAAAACAATCTATGGCCACTTTGTCGAAGATAATTATCAGGGACGAACAGACCTATATCACTCAGGATTTCTGAGTTGTGTATACAACCGCCTATCAGTCGAAAGAAATGGACACCCAAGTGAATGTCTCGTCTCCTCTCGAGTGACTGGTAGCCTAGCATCCCTAGCAAGAAATCAGTTGGAAAGAGCCACGGGTAATATCCATACTCCCTAAGATATAGGTATCGCAGAAATTTTTTCTGCTCCCTCTCCACCATCATGGAATATCGAACCTCATGCGGCGCCCAGATAATGGAACTAAATTCCAACCGACTTCTCACCAGAGAGTTATACAGCAGCTTCAGCACCTGAATATTACGAAAGATCTTGGCGTTTCTACTGACAAAACCAAGCATTTTGAGGGAGCTATTACATAGTGAAGTTATGTGAATAGTAAACGACAAGCGAGCATCGAACAACACCCCTAGATCCGTGGACGTCGACGCTCTTTCGAGCTGGGCTTCATCCACCACTAGTACATTTATCCCTCATTTAATTTATTTATGATTATGTACTAATTTAAAACCCTTTGTACTCGTATAAAGAATAAATTTGATTTATTTGATGCATTATGCTTATCAACCCTTAAACATCTACGTTATTTGTATATACGAGTATTGATATGTATGCCGAGAAACTACAAAGAGCCATGGAAAAAGCCATGTTAGGAATAAGCTTAAGAGACAGAGTCAGAAACGATGCGGTGAGAGAAAAAATAAAGGTCATTGACATCATCCACCTCTAAAATGGCAATGGGCAGGTCACGTAGCCAGAAGCTCAGATGAAAAGTGGACAAAAAGACTGCTGACTTGGAGACCGTGGACGGCAAAGAGAAGTGCAGGGCGACCGCAACTAAGATGGAAAGATGATCTGAACAGACACTTCAGAATAACCTGGATGCAGTCTGCAGAGTGACATGAATGCGAATGGAGGAAGCCTTTGTCCAGGAGTGGACGGAAATAGGCTGAGAAAGAAGAAGAAAAAGAAGAATGTATATTGAATTAATAAATTGATTTGATTTGATCAAGGTAGTTGCTTTCGGTATTTAATAATAATACAAGTATGCTCAATTCAATAAAAGTATAGTTTAAAATTGAATTATTTATTTATTTTGTTGGCCATAAAACGATTTTTTAAATATTATTCAAATATAATTTTTTTTAACCATTTTAACCTTTTAACCTTTAAATTCGATCTGCATGAGTTGTAAAAATGGTTGGTCCATTATTTAAAGACTTAATAATGTCAGCATCGATGATCGATAAAAAAACACGTTTTAACTGACAAGTGAATTAAGCATTTTGTTTCCAATGATTTGTTTTTCTTCAGTAATAATAACATAAAAGTATAAATGAAACGTTTTTCTTATTAAGGTAATTAAAATTACACCGGCATGGATTTAGGTGAAGTGTTCGAGATTTTTCTAAAAATTTCAATACAATTAATATCCAAAATCACAGCGTTTTCGAGGCCACTTATTTGGATCGAAAACTGTATATTTAAGCATTTACAGTGTTTGTTAAATCGCGAAAAATAAGAAAGCAAAATTCGAATATCAATAATGTTGGGTGTGTCGAATTTTAAATATATCAATAACTAAATACAAATAGAAAACATTTTCCTTTCAGAGTTGCCTAGGAACGTTGGTTGCATCAGTGGGTACTTAGAACTATCGACTCGAAGATATAAACCTCCCATTTATATTGGTCTGGAGGATGAAAGGAGCCAGTGGAGATAAATTGGCAATCATCGGTCAATTCCGGGACGCTCACCTGGTCAGATAGCCAGATAACCAATAGGGTTAATACATCTATCTGAAAAATTCCGCCAATGTAACAAATTCTATTTGTAGGACCGCAATGAAAAACTCGGAATATTTTTGGTTCAACGCTTTCGACTTTATTGCAAATTTTCGTGGTAATTTTTGTTGAGAAATCGGAATTTTGTGAATGAATGCCAGATAGTCCGGGATAACAACTCAGAAAATTTAACATCCAATTATAACGTCTTTTTTAAAATTCAGAAGGATATTTATCTCCCCACTCGATCATCATTTATTTTCAAAAATGTTGTTTAATTCGGTTTAAAGGGTGTAAATTTGATTGATTGGTATGCAAAGTGACTGTTTTGTGAAATTGAACATGTATAATGTTAAAGTGTGTATTTTTAGCGGATTTTATATATAAGTAAATAATTCTAAAGTGTTAATGCCTTAAGTTCTGAATATTCAAACCAATCCATATATCAAAATACATTATTTTGGTTTTTTAACTTATCATTAATATTTATAGTTATCTTTCTTACATTGGTGGATTCGTGGAACATTAATTAAATAGACGATATGTGCACCATCTAAAAAGAACATTTTGTATTAAATTATTTTCATTTTGTTATTTTGTTATTTTATTTTATATCATTGTATTTTATATTATTTGATTTGATTTTTCGTGGATGTTGGACGATCGAAGTGTGCGCAGGAGATGCTTATTGGTGGCGATGAGGTTCGCAACCCATCACACCGCGTCTCCCGTGTAGCGAAAAGAGAAGGATCAGTAAAAGTGTGACAGTCCATTCTTTCTGCCTACCCTTTCGGGGAGACGGCGTGATGGTTAGTTAGTTAGTTAGTAAATAACTTTAATTTTTTCTGAAGTGGCTATGAAAAACGCGTTGACTGAATCCATAAACCATTAAATTTTCAAATGAATTCTTGTACAATATATAAAACCCAAATGTTTATGATATTTGGTTTTGTGTCTAATTTTAAAGAACATTTTTCTGAGAATTACAAATAATAATTGTATCACAACATTTTGAATGTATACAAATTCTTGTCGACAAACACTGGATTTTACCCATTGCGGATAAATAATTATTTTATAAGGATTAATTGTATCTCAATAAAGACGAATTTGTCAATTGTTTTCTGGGAACAGAATAGGGTGGCCGAGGCGCTTACAGGACTTATGACCTGTCATTGGTTGGGTTGAGAAATCGCTTTATGTTTTACAACATTCCCCATTCCGCCCTTCTTACGATCACCACGGCTGACAATTTTTTTTTCGGAAATTGTAAATGTGCTAAGATGCCGCGCCTATCTTTACATTTTTTAGTTCACTCTACACTGGCGTCATTTTTGTCAGCCGTGGTGGTCGTAAGAAGGGAGGAATGGGGAATGTTGTTAAACATAAAGCGATCGCTCAACCCAACCAATGATAGGTTATAAGTACTGTAAGCGCCTCGGCTACCATATTCTGTTTCCAGAAAACAATTTACATCTTCGTCTCTATTGAGATACAATTAATGGTCTAGGGGATAGAACGCTTGGCTCCTGATCCAGGGGACATGGGTTCAAGCCTGGACACGACCAGATTCCTTCTTCATAATAATGAGCTATTTTCTGTTCACATTGAAGATTGTAAAATAAATTCTAATATCATTGATTAAAATCCTTGGTATTAGTCTTTAAAAAAAAAAAAAATCAGTTACAAAACCGATAGCAGTAGATTTAAGCTGATAAGATTTTTTTTAAATTCATAAAGTCATAATATAAATTATTAAATGAAAAATTACGTACATAACGAATACGAAATAATTTCAGAATCGTACGATTGGGTATATCTGTTGTCCGCGAGTTGAGCAGATACTTGGGCACAATACGAGTAGTTTGAAGATGAGTTGGATTCGTCTTGAAATCAGTTTTGAGAGTGGGTAGAGAGTTAGAGAGTACGGCTTGATAGGTGGTCCAACTATTTATTATCTTGTATGATATTGCCTAACCTCGGGTCGCCTTGTATGTAACTTATTGATAGTTAAAATATAAGTCACTAAACTAGTTTCTACAATAAATATCTAAGCCAAATTTTATACGCTGAGAATGTGTGGGTTAAACGTATCTCTTATAACTAGGTCTAACAATGATACTTGTGAGGAATGAAATTTTATTTTGTTCAAATTTGAAATATGTATACATATTTTTTTTAATTTTCAAATAAATCACTCAGTTGTTGGTGAAACATTTTGAATAAACAATTATAAAAAAATACACTTTGTATTTAATCACAGAATGATAAGTACATTTGAAACCAACTTGTTTCGCTGGTACCTTTATCAAGGCAATATAATAACTTATATTTGTATAGAAGAACATATTCACGTACATGAATTACAAAAAGTTCTTATATTCCCATAATGAATCTTGGGTACCAGGGAAACTAGATGGTTTCAAATATAATTCCCATTAAAAGTTGAATACAAAGTATTTCTAACGTTATTTTTTTTATTTCAAAAATCTAAACGATTTTTATAATTAAGTTGAATCCAAAGTAAAAATAACAATGATGTTGCCCTACCTCCAATAGGAGAGGAACGAGAAGAAAATGAAGAAATATTTAATGTTTAATTTTACAATTGTAAAACATTTATCGATTTAATCAGTTTTGGTTGTTTAGATCTGTTTTACATTTGTATGTATTTTAAACAAAAGAAATTAATAAAAAAGGTAATAATTATTATTCATAAAAAAATACACACTAACAAACAATAGTCATTGCCAAATATAACTACTTAAAACATGAAATGCTATGTTTGAATATCATCCGAGTTTAAACTTGGTAAAAGATGCATATTCTGTTACAGGAAAAAAAATCATTTTGATTAATAGATTTTATTCCTCCCCTTAGATGTCCCTTCAATTATACAAAATAATTAAAGTAGTTAAATACAAAGTGTTTTAATATTTAAATGGCATCAAATTTAATACCCATACAGTGTTTTAATACAAAGTGTTTATTATTTTATATCTATAAGGTTAAAATGTCTAGCCACAAAGTAAGTACTTCATATGAAAAAAAAAGTTTTGTTTCTATTTAGACTAAATGTTTAATTTGATAAGTTAACATAAACTCACTCATTTGACTATTGCTTAACATGGTTGTGGTTTATGAAAACAATCATGTTATAGATCTATTATGGATTATGGTAAATAAAATTAGTATCGGCATATTTTTTAATTGTAAGTGGATTAGTTAAAAACGTTTTAATGTGGGATACCTACCATTCAGAATAAATATATTCCGCATCATTGGATTGGTTTGTTTTTACATATTTGACTGGGAATGGGGGGCATTTGGACTGAAGTTTCCCGGGTATTCTCTTTCCCGCGCTCGCCATTTTCCAACATGGCCGCCCCCGACATATTGTCCTGACATATTGAAATATGTTTTTCCCATATTAACGATCCTGCTTCGGGAGCTCTATAGACTGCCCGCATATATGGAAAATATACTGAAGTTCTCGCTACTTGATATACTTTCATGCAAATATTATATCGTAGTAATAGTATTGTGATTCAACTTCCTAGCAGATTTTAACGACGAGTGTCGATATGGTTGAATGGAAGTAAAAATATCATTTCGTCTCCAGATAGTAAAAAAAGTGACGTTTTCGTTCTAATAAAAACTTTTGAATACATTATATTTACACTAACAGTATAATTTATTTCTAGTAAAGACCTGGATTACAATTAACAGGTGCCTTAAATATTAATAAAAGATGTCTTAAGAAACCGTGAATGTAATATTTATATACATTTATTTTATTTTATTTCATCTGATTAAATTTAAAAAAAATTTAATGTCACATATCCATATATTTAATATAAATGAAAACTTCATTTCTCTACAAGTTAAAATATATTTTATGCGTATGAGATGTGACATTTTATAATACTATAGTGGGGCGAAACATGTTATGTCAATTAAATATAATTATCCCTTCGAAAAACCCATGTTTTCATTAAATATTAAATATTTATTATTGAGGGACTCGAATGACTAGAAATGCCACAGTGGGAAATACCTTCCTGGAAGGTTACATATAAAATGCGTGGAACACCGCCTTACATTACAATAACAAGACTTCCAGTATGTCCAAATCCTTGGAATTATTGAGTAGTCCTCGTGATCCCGCGAGTCTTGGGCAATGTGATCACTGACCTTATCATCGAGGTCATAGCAGTCAGGGAATGGGTGTTTGGTGTATTTTTGACGTCACAAAATTGATACTCACCAGCTTAAGGGAAGATAACGCATACAAACAATTCCTGGAGAATGCTTCGGGAAACCATTCCATTAAAAGATCCCAGGAAACCACTGTGGCGAGAAGCATTAGCAACAGTGACCGCCAACGTCGGGGGACCTGAGGTGACACTATTAAGTTTGACATATTTGTGCAAGAGGTAATAAATTGGTAAAAATAAATATTAAAAGAAAAAACTTTTTATTCAGTCGCAGCATGACTAATCTCTCACTTTTCGGATATGTATTCTATCTGTTAAGTAAATTGCAAAGGTCTGTGTTTTAAATCATAGTATAATAATATCACAGTAATTACTTTTTTTTTATCAATATAGAAAACAATGAATTCACACCATTCTAACGAGGCAGAGAAAAACTAATTTCTACCATTCGAAAAGTCACTGTCTGTGTGAGAACTTGTTTTTTTTTTTCGTTTTCTGACATTATCCGGCTTACACGCGACGTTGTGAGCGCCGAGCTTTGAATTTAAAAGTCCAAACTCTCTTATTTTAATTTGCTTTCAGTAAACACGTCCTTTAGGGAAGGGACGCGCGGGACGGTTCGATTTATGGTTTACTCCGCAACTGGCAATGCCATTCGTAGAAGTTTTAAAATAATTATAGCCATTTAGTATAGCACAATACTGGTGCACGTGGCGGGTCCACGTGTTTTGCTGGCGTATCTATGATGATATAAAGACAGTTCAACGACTTTAAAATTCCACAAAAAGACCATATTTAAGACGTTTTTACGAAGTTGCTTAGTTCATATTCACAATTGAACCGTAAGCTGGATCATATTAGCTCCACAATCCTGATTAAATATCAATTACTTCCACCTATATACGTATATAAAAAAAATATACTTAAATACCAAGACACCGAAAACGTGTTCGTTAAAATTTAAAAAAAAATACGTCAAAACAAAATGTGTTTCCAAACGGATAGTGTATTGTTAGACATTTATTCGTAAATAGAACTCAAATTTTAACGATTTGTGTGTTTTTTTTAGTTTCAATCCTAGGGGTTGGTTTGCAGCAAGGTCTATTAACATCTTTTGCTGGTTCTTGGGATGCCACTTGGCCCTTTTTAATGTGCCAATTTCCCATTGCTTTCCATATTTTGTGTATACAACAGGTTATTTAAACCCAATAACTATATACAATTTTTAGTTGTTGATTCTCATAACATGTGATAGGTAGCAAGTCTATCGTTGTTTTTATTGTCACCTGAATTCTACCTGACTGCGGGATGTTTTTTTCGCACTGTCATCGTCGGCAATGGAACCCAGGATTTTCGGTGCGTCAGTCATAGTTATTGCCACTCTGCCATTTATTACATTATTTAAGGCCTTTATTATATGTAATGTATTGTATAAAATTATAATAACATATGACTATGTTTGATTTATTTTGTTCCAAAGTGCTTATTTTAATATCATAAAATAACCAAAAATAAATCTGATAATTTTTTTATTAGATAATAAATGGATAATAATAAAACTTGAATAAGAGAGTAAAAAATCATTTTTTTTAATATACCCATTTGGCAATATTCAATTTTATCTTTATTTAGTACGTATCGATTCCGGCTGCTAATATTACATTAATTTATGTATTTGACACAATTTTTTAAAATTATATTATATAAAATAATTCAAAATGATTTTATGAAGATCGCAATTTCGCCATTTAATTAAATTTTGAGATAATTTGGACTATTTTTATGCGAGAAGTAAGAGAGAAGATTGATTGTGTTAATTCTAAAATACTAATCCATTAATAAAATAAAATCACAAATTATTTGTTTATTTATTCATTACTGATAATTGTATTAACAATTGAATCTATATAGCATGTAAAATTTGGAACGCGTTCTGGCTAAAAGTATATCTCAAAAAATTATAATGAAATTTCACACATTCCATACTTTACGAAGGTCTTTAATAACACGAATTGCAGCCAAATTGGTAAGCGGCATTCCTGCACTTCATTGTCTGGCCGTAATTGTGGGTGCCTGCATTACGTGCTACTTATACTGAGCTTTATTGCAGCGTAAATTGTATCGATCGATCAAAATTTTGGTTCGAACCAAACCAGATCATTGATCATAATGTGAATATAAGAATTTGATACAGCATGTTACAAAATATTTTAAGTAAATTATTAAAACTACTTATTATTGTTATCGTGTTTTAGATGTCATTCATTATTATTCATGAATATCTCAATATCTTTAAAAAATACTGAATTTTCAAAACACTTTATAATACTCTTCCCAGTCATGTTTGGGATGGTTCAAATCATCATTTGGTACACAAATTTTAAAAGAAGAATCTCTTTTAAAAATGTCGATTCATAACGTAAAGTGAATCGTATGTAAAAATCATTACAAGTTTCAAATATATTTTTTACATAATACAAATATTTACAATATGAAACAAATTTAAAGAGTTGGTTTTATCCATTTGTGGAAGAGGTTAGAAAAAAATCAAGAAAAAAGATGTTCTTCAGAGGATGAAACCGAGCTGCCAACACAAGTCGCTAATCGAAGTATAAGTGAAATAAAATTATAAATCTATACTCATTTTAAATATTTTTTTAACGATTATTAATATTTTTAAATCTGAGGTTTTTATGTAGTATCATGTTTGAGAACAATATCAATTATTAATATTAAAAAGAGTGCGAAAAATGCCTCCCTAGATGATCAATTAATAAAAAAATCAATTAAATCCTTAAATTGAGATAAAATTTTCTTGTCGTGTAAAGAGGAAAAAAGTTAGATTAAAATTATATCCATGTCTCCCGAAACAGTCAAACGCTCTGAATTTTTTTTTTTTTTAAATGTGTTAGTTTTTTTTTCCCTTTTCGTGATCGGTTTCGACATACTAGTTTTAAGTTACTTAGTTTTAAGGAGGTTGATGATAGTGACGTCCAACACCGGAATTAAAATGATTTAATTTCGTAGCGGATTAAAAAAAATACGCTATAAAATATTATAAATTATGATATTTCACTACGACATTGCAATAAAATATGGTAATCAACAAAAATGTACTTTAAATCACGTCAGAAACAGGGCATAAATCTCTTAAAGGGCATTCTGAAACCGGTGATGTTTAACAAAACATTGGGATTTTAATTGTTTAATAGCGCGTTTTTACTTGTTATATAGGTATCATCAGGCATTTATATTGATGTAACTGCCTTATTAGGCAGTTACATCAATATAATTGCCTGATGAGTTTATTACATTCACTTACACAAGTCATAAACAAAGCAGCAAAGAGAATTCTAACAGGTATCTGAATTCTAAGAAGAACACCCAAAATATGGTGAGACAGCTGGATATCTACATACCAGGTAAGGCTCCGAAAAATATCTGAATCCATACCTAAAGAACGTAGACGAGGAAAAAAACTAACTAACTAACTAACTGTCTCCCCGGAGGGGTAGGCAGAAAGAATGGAACGCCACACTGTTCTGTCCTGACATACGTCTCTCGATTCCTCTACATTCATACATCTTGTCATGCACGCACGTCGATTTTTCCGACTCCTCACGTGACCGACATTCAATATTTGATTGATTTGATCGTGCCACGTTTTCCTCGGCCTTCCTCTATTTCTAGCTCCGTTCACGCCGTTTACATATACCTTCTTTACCATTCTGTCTTCACTCATTCTTTCCATGTGTCCAAACCATCTTAATGACCCTTTCCTTATTTTGTTCATAACACTTTCATTCGCACCACATTCACTTCTTGTACTTGCATTTGTCACTCTATCATAAACAGATTTGCCACACATTCGTCTTAGAGATCTCATTTCTACTGCATTTATTCTACTTTCATCCTTCTTTTGCCAGTTCCATGCTTCACTTCCATACATAAGGGTCGGCACAAGAACACCATTGTGCACTGCCATCTTAGCTTTTTTGGATAGGCTTTTGTTTGCGATGACAACTTAAAGTGCACCATTTATTTTGTTGCCTGCCCCAACCCTTCTTTCAATATCCTTCTCCACCCTCCCATCCTTTGTAAACATACTTCCTAAATAAACAGGAAATAAAAGAAGTAAATATTTCTTTAGATACTGTTAGCTGAATCAATTATGCGCACGGTAATAAGAAATTCACAGTAATAATTGTGTGGTTTAGGCAAACGTCAAAACGAAATAAAATGTATAAAATATTAAGAGTTCCCACCGCATACTCGCATAACGGGTTAAAGTGAAACATCGCCGGTGTCTTTCACAGAAAAGTGCGATTGTTACGTTGCTGAGTGTTATGAATCACCCTGTGTGTGGAGTGCGGCTCCGAGGGCCAATAGTGAACCGATAGTGGCAACAGGCTACGAGCCGTGACTGACAGACGAACGTAACGTACTCATACCGATTTACAATCTCGCTCGCCATTTTGTTTCAGGGCGGTGCGTGGGACATGATTAATGTGTGGCGGATTCAACTTGGCCGAATCGCTTTGCGCTATCTCCCTCCGACGTGATCAAAATGATTCGTTGTGTGTGGTAATGAGAGGGATGCATAAATTATACCTTACCATTATGAAAATATATTGATTTATAAATTAATAATTTTATTTTTAAATTATTGACATTATTTTATTTTAAATTATTTATATTTTAAATTATTAATATTATTTAAATTATTTATGTTATTTTATTTTTATAATTCAAGCACTAATTAGTAACTGTGCTTCCATGTGTGTAGTCGTGATGTATGACAACAATATATTGTTGTCATACATCACGTATTAAAATTATATGTTTCTGCCTACCCCTTCGGGGAGACGGCGTGATGGTTAGTTAGTTAGTTAGTTAGTTAGTTAGTTAATTAGTTAAATTATAAAATATAAATATCAACTAGGTAATTGTTTTTCGGATTTTCAAAGAGCTTTATTTCTTTCAATTAAAATTAGCTTGTTTAGATTTTATAAGCGCCATTTTCAATTTATACGTTTTGATGCGAATAATTTATTTAAAAATTTCTTACATATTTGTAAAGCTTTTATTTTATTTTTAGGCTCAATCATTCTAGTCCTGAAGTGGCGATGGGCTGGCCATATCTGTCGGAGAACCGACGGCCGATGGGGGAGACGGGTTCTGGAGTGGAGACCGCGTACAGGATTCCGCAGGATTACAGGATTGGACGTCCCCCTGCCCGCTGGACCGACGATCTGAAGAGGATTGCTGGACATGGATGGATGGGAGCAGCAATGAACAGGGGGCGGTGGCATGCTTTGGGAGAGGCCTACGTTCAGTGGATGACAGACGGCTGATGAGATTCCAGTTCTTGGGATGCCACTTGTTTTTTTAATATAGAAGTTTTCCGTTGCTTTTTGAATTTTCGTTTACAACTGGATTTTTGAACCCAATTATTTCATACAAATTAAATCTCGTCATTACAAAAAAACATGCTTCTAGTAAATTTTATATTCGCTTGTTTACATGATGTTCTCATAATACGAGTATGTCTTTAAAAAACTACTAGTAAGTTTAATATATTTAGTTCACTTAACACATGATCAAGCGTTGTAAACGGTTCTTAGCGCCTTGAGGAAGTGCGGTAGATCAGAGATCGCTAACTTAATGCTTAAGTAACGTGTCGATGGCCGGCTGGGTACCCACCCCACGGCCCGGAGCCACACAGACACGCTGGCGTTCAGTCCACAGGCCACACCGTGAGATGGTATCGTCTGGGAAGGGTTTCACTTAGCGAGGGCACCGTACCATTATTGAATCCGTCACGAGATCGCAACTTGCCAATGGTATCTATTTAGTACGCCAGTTTAGCTGAGACTTGTTTGATGCTACCGTATAAGAAGCTTTAGGGTTTCATATTAAATAATTAATACGAATGAAAACGTCAGTTTTCTAGAAGTTTTATTATATTTTATGAGAATGACATGTTTCGCCCTTCTAAGGCATTATCAAATGTTGATAATGCCTTAGAAGGGCGAAACATGTCATTCCCATAAAATGTAATAAAACTTCTAGGAAATTGACGTTTTTATTCGTATTCATTATTTAATTTGGAGTTTTACATCATTGTTCAAGAAACAATAAAAAGGTTTCATATTTATAATATTGAGGGCATATATGGTGTCTCTACACATGGGGTAACTAGAGATATAATCACCTATTCCCTTAGAGATAACAATAGCAAGAGAAAATGTAAGATATGATTATTTTAAGGCGATCCCTTCAAAACTAGCTTGCCATTGATTCGACGAAGAAAATATTAATTTTCTTGAACTTTTATAACCGGATTAATATTTATTTTAACACTATTTTTGGTCTAGTGAAGAATTCACTCACCAATAAAGTGACGATAGATTAAATACCTACTAAGTGTCATGAGATTTAATATAATAGCTATGCTTTTTACATCGATTTGGCTTGCGCTGTAATGATGTAAAGAGCAATTCAACAAATTTATAATCATATTGATTCTCATAACATGTGATAGCTAGCTATTCTATCGCCATCTTATTGTCACGTGAATTTTACGCCAGACCAAAGACGGGAATCGAACCCGGACCTTTGGTGTGGCAGTCGTAGCACTGACGACTCGGCTACGAATTATGTTTAACGATTAATTATTTACATCAAATGGAAAAATACATTGTGTAATTATTATCTTTTTCTCGTAGTGCATCTAATGAAAATAATGATATTAATAATTATTTCGGTGAAACGATAAGATAACATCGAGCTCCCGAAACCGGTCTAAATTAAAGAACAAGCGGAATAATACATAATATAATTTATATGTATATTAAAATATAAACTTTTTTTGTTTATATTATTATCTACAAAGAAATTTTAATTACCAGCATTAATATTTTCAAATCGATAGTAAAACAATTTTCAGTTTACGTGATATCAATAGCTTTATGTTTCTTGTAAGAGCTTTGTTAAAACCCTTCAAACGAACAGATGTTCGCTATAATAATAATATGTTATGAGGTTCTATAAATATCAATACTAAATTAATTGTATTCCATATATTTTATATACTATTGTATTTTCAAATATGGAAATTATTAACCTACTTTATTTTTATTCAAGATTAATAAGAATATTTTTAAATGTTTAGTTTTTTTAGGGCACTTTTTAAACTTTAAATTATCTCTATCTGACATTTGCTAATTTTGCAAAATAATTTAATTGTTTTTTTCTATGAAATGTATTTACTTATTAGAATATATTTTCATATATTATACTCGTTCAGACTTCAGACTCGTTCACATGCAGTATTTTCCTTTTCTGCTCCTCTTCTATTTTTTATTTTTCAACTGACGAGAAACTATTATATTTATAAAGCCCGCTATATTATGAGTTTCTGGGCTAAAACATTTATATTCAATTAATTTGAAATAATAATCTCTATATATTCGTTGATATTAGATAAAATACAGCATTGAAGGTTGCATTATATTTATGACATAGTTTTTTAAACGAAATAAACGATTTAAATATTGATATCGTTCTCCTGATTATGAAGGTGTAAATCCTTCAACGAAACTCGAAAAACATAAACTCGGAAGTCGGAAAAATAATGTTTTAATTCATAAAAAATCATCAAATTGGAATTCTATAGCTTTAACGCCTTGATAAAAACTAATATCTAAAAATATTTTTATGGTTCATAAAAGTTTTAACCACAGCTTGAAATTAATTAAACAAACAGTTAAATTAACGGTCCTCAGGATTTGAATACGAGTGTGTTTAAACACTCGGATAAGATAAATTGAATTGCCTTTAAAATTATAATTTTGCTTTTATAACAGTTAAAACACGCCAATAAGCGAAACACGCCACGGAGTCGTGCGATGGTTCAATTTACTTGTTAGCTTTTTGTACAGGGTGATCAACCCAAAAAATATATATTATAATAAAACTGAAATGTCATGTATCATTATGTAATTAATCGAGTATACGTTCGTGTATTTCTGTACATAATTCGAGAAAATAATGCAATTTTCCTGACAGAGCGGTATTAAAATAATAGCTCTTATAAGTTTCCGTATAAAAGCTCTATCACTTCCTAGCGATTGTTAGTCTGTATAGTTTAGCAACTTAATTAGAACCTTTATGAACCTTACCAAATAAAACAGATTCCGTTCTTAGAATCTGAGAATCATGAAACATTTCATATAAAATTATATTGATGCTTGATAATAATCCTAGCCTCGCAAAAAAAACTAAGGAACAGAAAATACTTTCTTGGTAGTGGCCGTGGTCGATTGTTTGTTCGATCGGTATCGTTTACTATGAAGATTAGAAAATAGAAATAAGGATTAATTGAATCTCAATAGATACGAAGATGTAAATTGTTTTCTGGGAACAGAATATGGTGGTCGAGGCGCTTACAGGAGAGAGAAAGAGAGAGAGAGAGAGAGAGAGAGAGAGAGAGAGAGAGAGAGAGAGAGAGAGAGAGAGAGAGAGAGAGGCCTTATGAATAAGACAGAGAAAAAACGTAAGCGAAGCCGGTTTTGTGATAAAACAATAAAATAAATAGTGTAAAAACAATGTATTCAAGTGTTTAATATTAGATTTAATAATCCTGCACCACAAATCAAGTACTTCACACGGAATCATGTTAAACTACTTAAAACTGGCAACAATTTCGTAGTAGAAATATCGTGCATTAAATTTATGTTAACCCACCCTGTGCGCCTTGATTATTAACCCGTTTTTGCAGGCGCCGGTACCCCGTGCAGGACTCCAAGCATTGGTAGAGCGTGACACATATTATTATGTTTATATAGGAACATGTTTAGTGGTAAAATAAATAAGCATTTTTAAGTTTCACCCACTTATTTTTTGAAATGGTGTTCCGTGTTGTGCTAAAGGGTTTCGTTTTTTTGTGGTTCTTGTTTTCTCAACCACAATGCACGATTAATACTACAATAAAATTCAATTAATTTATAATACAAAAAACCTAATATTTTAGTTTCGAACCGAGCATAAAACATCTTATTTTATTATGAAGCACAAATTAATTTCTGTAACTTTACATACGCTTGGCGAATCGGTTATTTATATTGGTTATTTATTATATTGAAAAAAAAATGTGAATGCGGTGCGAATGATGGTGTTATGAACAAAATAATGAAATGATCATTAAGATGGTTTGGACATATGGAAATAATGAATGAAGAAAGAATGGTAAAAAAATTATATGTTAACGATGTAAATGGAACCAAAAATAGAGGAAGACCGAGAATGTTGTGAATTGAATGTCGGCCATATGAGGAGTCAGAGTAATCGACGCGCGTGCATGACACGAATGTTGAGGAAGCGAGAGAAATATGTCAGGAAAGAAAAGTGTGGCAGTCTATTCTTTCTGCCTACCCCTTCGGGGAGATAGCGTGATGGTTAGTTAGTTAGTTAGTTAGTTAGTTAGTTATTATTGAATTTTAATAAATATCGGTAACAACAAATTTTGTTGCCACTTTAAAAAAAATAATGGTTTGATATCTTTATAAACTTTCCTATTTGTAATATTTTGAAGACCTCAATTTTTAAATTGATTAAATTAAAAATGAGTTAAAATGAACGAAAAATGTAAGAAAAAAAAATTATAAGTTTATTTTTGTTTATTAGTATTCAAGATGTTTATTGTAAGATATATTACTTGCTAGGGAATTATCAAGTGACGATCCCAATGCCCAGCAAGTCTTCTGGAAAACGGAATTTTCATTCATAATAAATATGAAGTTTGACACAATTGTTCAAGATACAATATCAATAAAACATATTTACAAACTATAGAACACTTATTTATAATATCATTAAATTTTTTAAGGTTTTCGGTGAAATTTAAAGTTTGAGTTTTGAACTAATTTATAAGTCTACAATATTTTTTATATAGAATCTCTATAGGACGTTTTATCTTAGCTTAAAAACCGTTTGCAGCCGCTTGGCGCTACCGCCAAGTGCGAATTTACGCAATTATTTGTTGAAATTTATCGCCAATTGACGAAAGTACATGGCTAGTCATGCATACATGTTAAAAATATCCGCAATTATTGTTGAGAATTTAAAGTTGGTCATATTGAAATCTACGACGAAGAAAAATGTGGTGAAATGTAATGAGCTAATTGTCTCGTCGGAAACAATTTATTTCAATTAAAATATAATCTTCTTCTTCTTATTCTTCTTCCTCAGCCTTTTGCCGTCCACTCCTGGACAAAAGCCTCCTCCATTCGCTTCCATGTCACTCCTTGTGCAGACTGCATCCAGGTTATTCCGACGTGTCTGTTCAGATCATCCTTCTACCGTAGTTGCCGTCGCCCTGCACTTCTCTTTGCCGTCCACGGTCTTCACGTCAGCAGTCTTCTTGTCCACTTTTCATCTGAGCTTCTAGCTACGTGACCTGCCCACTGCCATTTTAGAGTCGCCACCCGGTGGAAGATGTCAGTTAATTTTGTTTTTTCTCTCACCGCATCGTTTCTGACTCTGTCTCTTAGGCTTATTCCTAACATGGCTCTCTTCATGGTTCTTTGGGTCACTCGTAGTTTCTTGGCACTTTTTTTGGACAATGTGACAGTTTCAAGACCATAAGTACCAACTGGCAGAACGCAGGCTTCGTAGACTTTTCGTTTCAGGTTGATCGGTAATTTCCGGTTTTTAAGGATGTAGCTCATGTTTCCGAAATTATAAAATATAATACAAATTCTTAATTCCAATAAATTACAAATTTCTTATGATACACTAGTTACATGTTTAAAAAAAGGAAACAAAAGCTTTAATGCATAAAAGTTCATAATTCACTTTGTGTTATATAATCTAACATAGCTCTTTTAACATATACGCCTTTTCGTTAACACGAGTGTGCGTATAATCGAAATGACGCATGCGTACAATCGCATAGCATGCTCTAGTACAGATGTTTCTAGTGCAGTTACTCGACATTCCTAACTAGTGTGGACTTGCTTGCGAGATTTAAAAACCAGTCCGACCCACGCACCCTGTAACCCATCTCACTCTGGCTAATTAAATTCCAGATGCACTCTTCCTCACTCGGGTTTCTCATTCCCCTGCAATCTCTCATAATTCCACGAAGGTACTGAGACCTCAGTGTAATCTTTACATACGAATAAGGCCACTTTACTGTAAAAATCTAGAGGCAAAATAAAGTGATATAAAAAATTATAAAACGTCACTATCAGGACATACCATAGGACGATTATCATCTAAACAGCGATTTTCTATTTCATTTCTATAACGAGGATTGTAGAAATATAAACACATAACGTAAATCGTATTTTCACTAAGGAACTGTTTTTTTATTATAATTTTCTATTACATATATAGTGGAATTTATGTTGAAATAGCATCTTTTTTTCCTGATCTACATATAAATAAAACACAATCTGGGTTGTGTGTGTCTCCTTCTTTCTCGGTGATTCTTCATCAGATCCTTCTGTATCTTGGGGAATGGACTAAGTGAAATTTAGCGGTCGTCATAGGCATATTTTCGTTATTAATCGAGCTCTAATTAACTTTATAAATTAATCAATTAATTGAAAATTTTCGTAGTGCAAACGAATATAGACCTTAATGTTCGTATCACCTGAGTATCAATCTTTTGAGTCTATATTCGTTTGACACGGTCTGGAGAGAATTCAGTCTCCATGTAATTTTGTGTAGTGGCAACAATGTGTTTTGCTTTCTGACAGTCCAATATATTGCGTTTTACTTTGGGATGTATAATACTTAATACGTTTTGCTTATTACGTACTAAAATAATTGGTTGTTTAATTGGTACAGTATATTTTATTGGCCATATTTTAATGTACACTAATGCAGACAGGTAATTATACTTCTTAATTTTGGCGAGTATAATTTTTACGCGTCAATTTGAGGTTATGAACGAAATTTTATTTTTTCGTGTGGCTGAAACTTATTCGTTTCTCTTACGTTCGACGGTGATTACTTAATGATATTCGTTTTCTAGAGTTCTAGCCGTTCGATTGGTCACGTGGTCTCTGAACTGTCACAATCTCTTTGTACGTCGTAATATTTTGTAGGTATGAAGTTTCGGTACTTTTAGGTTATGAAGTTTTTGGGATTAAAAATATTCAATGATAATTAAATTGTTCAGGTTATTTCAAAGGATGATAGCGAAAATATAAAATATTGGACGTCGAAGCTCTACAAGAATATGAAGAAACTTGCTTCCGTAAGTATAATATAATATTTATATTTCTAATTCATAAATATATTTTCAGTTTATTCTATTTTGCTGTTTTCTTTATACGCATACTTTGGTCAGGGAAATTGTTACATTACCACAGCAACGGTAAGAAAGTTCTAATGATATACAATATGAATTACAATATGAATGAATGACACAATTTTTATGACTTTTTCCGTTTATTTCTAGGAAAATAAAGTAACGGATCAGAGATGGGACGAAAATTACCGATGCAGCGTGCAAAATAACTTCGTTAAAATGGAATTAGATCAATCAAACAACGGATGATCAGTGAATTAGATGTACTCTGGAGTGGCGAATGAGAACCGGCTCATTTTTACATTACACAATATCACATTTGCACAAAACATTCATATGTTTAGAGAAACAAAACTCTTGATTTTGTTGTCCATGAAAATCACATCAGAGCCAATAAAGTAAGTTTCTACGATCGTGATTTCGCTGTTGTCACATGCACCTTTCATGACTAAAAACAATGTCAAAGCGCCCTTGAGGTGAGCTATTCACGAAAACGGCGATTATACAAATTAAACAAACAAACAAACCATCACGCCGTTTCCCCACAGGGGTAGGCAGAGAGAATGGACCATAACACTACTCTATCCTGGCAAACCTGTCTAGCTTCCTCCACATTCATACGAGTCATACACGCATGTCGATTCCTCCGACTTCTAACATGACCAACCTTTAAAATCTGATTAATTTAATTAATTTGACAAATTAATCAGATTAAAAGGTTTTATTAGTTTTATCGTTTTTATAAAGAATTTTGACAGGTGTACAAATAATTTTTCATTTGTTCCAATGACAATTTGAATAATTTCTTCAATATTATTTTTAAGTTCTTGCTGGTTAAGTGCCTTATTACAGATAATTTAAAAAATGGTGGATACGTGTAACATAAATTAAATAAACACAAAAGTCCGGATCGTCCATGTCAACATGTGCAACATTGAAAAAAACATTATGTGTTATTACATTATGTGCTAAATTAAAAAACAGTGGATACGTGGAACATATTATAAATTAAATAGACAATATGTGCACCGTCTAAAAAGAACATTTTGTGTTAAATTATTTTTATTTTGTTATTTTATTTTATATCATTGTATTTTATATTATTTGTTTTAGATTTATTTTGTGGGTGTTGGACGATCGAAGTGTGCGCGGGAGATGCCTATTGGTGGCGATGAGGTTCGCAACCCATCACACCGCGCCTCCCGCGGGGCGAAAAGAGAAGGATGGAGTGCCGCATCAGTAAAAGTGTGACAGTCCATTCTCTCTGCTTACACTTTCGGGGAGACGGCGTGATGGTTAGTTAGTTAGTTAGTTAATTTGACAAATTAGCCTAATTATTATTATTATTATTATGCATATAGCATGAACTGCCTTTTATATGAAGAATATCTTCAGCAAACAAGTGAAAAACAGTTGTAATTCATTCATTGTATGGAAATTTAAATTTTGCCTTATGCGCCTCTTCGGTGTCCGCCTTATGGCAATTCAAAATTTATTTTTTTTAATTCCAGGGCCCAAAATTGATGAATCAAGGATCGGACCAAAGTTGCCGATGCAGCGTGTAAAATAACTAATGTTTAAATGGAATGGGATCGGTCATAAAGCAAGGACAAGGGGTGATAAGATCTTCTGGCCTGGAGTGGCGAAAGAGAAACAGCTACACAAATTCTGGCAGATCACAAGCAAGATGGTCTGATGACATTAAACGAGTGGCAGGAGGTCAATGGCGCAGAGCGGCGAGGGATACAGTTGTGGAAGTCGGGAAGGGAGGCTTTTGTAGTATTATCATCTATATTACTATTCCACGCCAACGGACTCGCAGTAGAAACTTACTTTATTGGCTCTGATGTGAATTTCATGGACAACAAAATCAAGAGTTTTGTTTCTCTAAACATATGAATGTTTTGTGCAAATGTGATATAATATTGTTTATTTGATTATTAAATTTCATATAAAATATTCAAAAAATACTTTTTCAATTACATTAGTAATATGTATTCAAGTTTAAAATTCACAGCGAGTTTGCTTGGATTGAAACATTGTTTTATAGATATACACACACATTTTTGCATCCATACACATGTCATTTAATCCAATAAATAAACTAATTGATATTGAACTTCAATTGTATTTGTTGAATATATATTGGATTTATTTATATACTCGAATTTAGCAATAGCGAAGCGTTGCCGGGTCAGCTAGTTATGAATAAAGTTGCGTTTTTCCTATTAAAAGAAGATAAAAAGAAATTGTCCCATAAATAGTTTTCTACGCATTAGAAAACAAAACAGACATAGCAGGCTTCATTAAAGTTGTTGAATTTGATTGGTATCGTTCATTGTTATAATTGAAAAATACAAACATAATACATGTTTTCTACTTTTAATAGGTGTCGGTAGCGGTATCTGGTCAAGATAGCAGCAATTTGCCTAAACAAGAAGAACTAGTTGATATGAATTTAAAAATATTTAAAAATACTAAATATATTTTTTTTGCATGGATTATTAATAATTTGTATGGTTTCAGTTTTCTTTATTACATAAATTATAAAAGCTAATATTTATGAAAAATAATTAAAAAAAAAATTTGTTTATTCGTAAATATTTATTTTGACGTTAAAGATTTTTTATTAATATTTGGAAGATTAATAAGGGTTTGATATGTTCCACCTTCTTGAGAATTATTAAAAATAATGTTTGATAATAAACTAACCATCACGCCGTCTCCCCGGAGTGTTAGGCAGAAATAATGGAATTCCACACTGTTCTGTCCTGACATACTTCTCTCGATTTCTCTACATTCATACATCTTGTCATGCACGCACGTCGATTTCTCCGACTCCTCACGTGACCGACACTCAATATTTGATTGACCGTTATATTTGATAATGATTATGCATAAATCAAATAATAAAACTTAAAAATAAATGGGTTTTTTAAATATAGAGATTAGAATCATCATTCAAACAACAACACATTGTATTTAAGTTTTTTTTATTTATTTTTTTATTCGTGCTGTATTTATCGGAATTTTAGTTGCTATAATAATGAAATAACTCACTAATGAACTGTGTGATAGTGTGCCAATAGCTATTAAATTCCAATAATGCCTACATAGGTGTCTCAATATGGGTGTTACTACGCAAAGGTGTATTGTGTTACTTTACAAAATTTATGTACAAATAACTGAAGTGAAATAAAAAATATCGTGCGACGGTTAACTGCCGATAACATATAAAATTAACACCCTTTTATGGGAAAAAGTAGATGACATCCCTGACTCGTGCCGGACTTACGGCGGATTTTATGCTAATTTATTTGATGTTATGTCCATTACATTGTTTATGGTATTTTTATACCTGGAAGCAAATTTAATGGTAACTGAATTAATGGCCAAAATCGAGTGCGAGAGGTTTAATGGTGAGCAGGCTTCTATGGGCCCGCGCACTGCGCCGCTCATTTTATAAGGGAGTTAAAAATCTTCGTCGTGAAATTTTTATTGAAACTTTTACAACGATTCGCTCGCGATTATCGTTTTATTAACGATTAAAAATATGCTTTCGTGCAATATCTCAGCCTTATCTACTGCGTAAACCTAAATTTAGTTAATGGAAACGAGAGTCTTCCCCTCAAAGTATCGTAGAATACCTGCTTATTAAAGAATATGCGTATCATTATTTTTAAAAAGGCCCAACTTTTATGCTTTTCTTAAGTGTGTTCCTGAACAATAAAATTTCTTTCGCTTACTCCTTGACAAATTGCTTTATTTTTTTGTTTTTTATTTCGAATCTATTTAATTCAAATTTTGCATATGTTTAATGTACATATTTTTGTGAATCAAAACAATTTATAATTTAAAAGATTTTGACATGTTTTTGAATTATTATTAATTTATATATGAAAGATAAGTTGGATATTTATAGGATTTAATAATGCCATAAAAAAGTATTGTTAGAGAAGTTACTTTGGGATGGAATCTACAAACTACCAGAAAGATGGGCAACTGTCGTGGCTTCCCACGGACAATACTTTGAACATTGAATGTATAACCATTTTTTCACAATAAAGCCTTTATTTTTGAAAAAAAAATGCATGAATTAATGCATACTCCCAATAAAATATGTAATATCACGCCAATAAAATATAATAAAGCTTCTAGAAAACACTAAATAATTAAGATAGTGTTGAATAAACCTAAGGGGCAAAACCCTTCGTGCAAAAAATTAAATATACTCTTTTTAATTAGATCGTAACGTGCACGATAGTCGTTTTTTCCGACATTGAATGTGGCCGCCTTTATAAATTATTCTTCAAATTCTATATTTGATCAATTTTATTATGATACGATTTCTTGGTCTTCTACGATTTCCCTTTCCACTCACACTGCTTGTATACGACATTTTAACCATTCATATCTCGCCCATTCGTTCCATTATGTTTAAATCATATCAGGGATAATTTTTTAATTTTACTTATGATGCAATTATCTGCCTATTTTGTCGTTTGGTATTCTATTATATATCGTTTTAACACGCAATATTTTCTGTGATCTCATTTCTTTTACCTTTTATCTAATTTTGATCTTACTTTTTTCAGCTCCAAGCTTCACTTAAATACATGGGCTGGCACTAGAAATCTATTATGTTTTGCCATCTTTGCTTCAGTGGGTATATTTTTGTTTCCAGTTTGAGGGTGCCAATTTTTTTATACGCAGGATCAACGTTTCTTTTCACGTCTTTCTCCATTTATTCATCTCTTGTTAACATACTTCCCAGATAAATTAATTTTAATTTCCAGATGATTCGGTAACTTGCTCTACTTTCTTACTGTTCGCACTTATGTCACAATTTGTCATACATTCTTCCTTCTCAGAAACCATCACTTTTGGTTTCGTTACATTACAATGTCACTCTTATTTACTTGAATTTTTTTTAAGATTAGTGATAATTACGATAGTGACATGTTTCGCATTATGAAAATATTACCAAATGACATTTAAATTAATGTTTGGTAAGACGAGACTTGTAAGTTATAAGTTATATAAAATGTACTAAATATGAAGTCTTACACAAATTTTCAAGTAGTAAGAAGTGTACGAAACAATTAATATCATAATTATTAACATTTGAAACACAATTTACTATGGTAAAAAATAATGTCAGAATATGTCCGTTTAAAATGATGGTGACGCAAGAATAATGAATGTTAAAAGGTATGTAAGCATGAAATTCGTTGGTTTGTTTTATTTTTCTGAAATGCAGGGGAATTGAAGACGTTCGTGTCTGAACGGAATTACCTTCTGTGTTTTACATAATGAAGACATTCGCTTGTAATGGAATTGTTTATTTATTCCACCACGCTTCTTTGTCTACCATAAGTTTAAACGCAAAAGTTTTGAATGTAAATACGTACTATATATTGAAAAAGTACTATTGTTTCAAAAGTTGCAAGAGTGATTCATAGTGGTAAATTCTTCTTCATTTTTCTCTATACCGTGCGATTCTTATCCATATTTTTTCCCTGACTGGAATTAGGTAGTCAGCTCATCTTTTTTGGAGTCGACCGAAGCTTCCTTTTTCCTCCCACGGTGTCCACGTCAAGATTCTGGGTGCCCATCTCTCCGTTTCTTATCTGGTGACATGTCTTGCCCATTTCACTGTTAGAATTAACTAACTAACTAATCATTACGCCGTTTCCCTGGAGGGTAGATAGAGAGGATGGACCACCACACTGTTCTCTCCTGACGTGAATACGTAAATCTCGCGCCTTTTTTACATTCACATATCATGACACGCATGCTCGTTGATTTTTAATGCTTTTCTGATAAATAAATTTGGTAACTTGTTCAGGTTTCTAAGCGTCTCTTCTTGCCCCATTTATCCGACTTTCACCCTTTTTCCCGCCAACTCCAAGCTCCAAGCTCCAAGCTCCAAGCTCCAAGCTCCAAGCTCCAAGCTCCAAGCTCCAAGCTCCAAGCTCCAAGCTCCAAGCTCCAAGCTCCAAGCTCCAAGCTCCAAGCTCCAAGCTCCAAGCTCCAAGCTCCAAGCTCCAAGCTCCAAGCCCCAAGCTTTAATTCCACACATGAGTGTCAGAACTATTATATTTGAAGGAATAATTGTATAACTAGTATATGTGGTTAAATAAATTTATTAAGTTAGTTACGTGAAGCGGGAGGGTGGCACGAGGGGCTGCGGCCACCGGTGATGTGTCCCGGAATGCGAGCGTCCCCCAGGTCCGGCATGATAAAACATGTGCCGACACCGTAAAATATTTAATTGCGCCCGTGTGGGACACCGGCTCCGTGGCGTGCGGAGCGAATATGCAAATTCGATTCTGATTACAGGGGTAGTAAATTCGTCGCGAATTTAATGAAAATTCATATTTTTTCACTTTGCCGTATTTATTTACTTACGTCACGTGGTAACCCCTATGATGGACAAACCCGGTGATTGATAACATCACACAGGGAATATTACTTTCCCGTTTTAGTTACCTCATTACATAAAATAATTATAAATTAAAAATTGTTCAAATTAAAAAAACATTTTTATGTTGATTATATTTAGTCACGACAACTGATTCATAACATATTTTATTTATTTAAACAGTTAATAATGTTTAAATATCAAAGTTATTTCGCCAAAACAATGGATTATATAATTGTTAATTACAAAATAATCTTTTCGTCGTTGAGTTTTGGTTAGAAATATCATGCTTTTAGTTCAAATTTGTTGCCGAATTCCACTCAAAACTAATATTTACAAAATGTGTATTTTTATTTTCTAAGTACATAATTCTTGTACCCATTTTGTTTGCGTCTATAATATCGAAATACGGTAACGTTTATTTTTGAACATTTCGTATATGTTTATACCATACCATATATATCAGAGTATATTTATATATATCAGAGTTCTATAGGTTGGTCAATGTTTTTTATTATATAGTATATTTCCTTTCAAATGGTAAATTTTCATAACCATAATGCATTTTTTACGTGCAAATAATTTAATATGATCAATTAAGTTAATCTTTAGTTTCATTCTGCATAAGCTACAATCTTATTTAATATACTGTATGCGTTGTAAACATAATAAGATAATAATATAAAATAAATACAAAAAAGATTTTTATTTAACTACGGTATGGATATTACATTTGATGCTAACTAGTTTCGCGTGGACCCAAGATTCATCAGGACAGTATAACAACGTGTTATACTATACTAGTTGTTATATTGCTATAGCTTGAGTCCAAGCGAAACTAGTTATCATCAAATATAATAACCATACCTTGGTTAAATACAAAGTTTCTTATTTATTTTACATTTTTTAAATGTCTAACCACAAAGTGATTCCACAATATTAAAATTTAAGAATAAGATAATTCTAAAAACTATATTATATGTAACGTTAGTCCATGTGATCGACGTGTGTGCGTAATTTGTTTGATATAATGTGGACTCGAGAATAGAGACATTTGACTGTGTATAATATGACAGATTTCAAATCAAATTAAATCAAATCAGTTTATTAACTCAAAAGACATTACAAACAGCATAAATGTTTAAGGCATCAATTGAGTACAGGTAAAATATTAAAAACATACAACATAATACCAGGAACGCATTAGTGATGGTTCGACATTAGGAAGACAAAATACTTTCCAAAGTCAAGAGTATTTGTCTCCTGAACGTACTTTCACTAACATGAAAGACGTCGATCTCCGAGGAGGCCGCGTTCAGCAGACTAATTGCTCTTCCCACCGGCGTCACCAGAGGCAGATTGGTTCTGGCGGCCGGTAGGTAAAACAATCTGTGCTGTCAAAAAGACCAACATCCTCCAGTACGGCCGTGTTCTCGAAGAATCCCCTAATCAATCTGAAGAAATGGGTTATTAGATGTCCATCTCTTCGAAGCTGTAGAGAATTGGTTTCGAGCATTCCCAGAAGAAATGCCGTGGGATAGAGCCTAGAGATAGATTTATAATATTACTCATTTTACTATTGAAAGTAAAAAAATTCACGAGAATCATGCACGATGACCATTTACCATGTGTTGAAGTAATAAAATTTCAAGAATTTGCTTTAAAAATCGTTACTACGTCGCATTATAATATATATTGAGTAAGCACGCATATTGGAGATAAATTAGGTGCGTAAAATCGCACTTAACAATTTAGTTCTCCCTTGCGATAATCCTCCCATGCATATTACCGATATCGCAAAGAGCCGAGACGTAAAGCGCAATAATAAATGAATAAATCCTTCAGAGTTCAAAGGCGCGGCGAATTATCCGAACCTCGCGGTGTAATTGGTTACCTCTGCAAGTGATGTTTAGTGTCAATTACGTTGTTTGTCCGGGGAGTGGGCACAAACGGGATTCAGCGTGTACGTTTTATCGATTATTGTGTTTTCCTGTAAACTCACAACACGGGAATGCACGGACAGGGTAATTTACTACAGATTGCACGTACCATAGATAATATTATTAAAGTATAATTCTGGGTTGCCAGCAACGTTTCTATCTCGTTATGGTCTCAACTAAGGACTCGTACTTAACTGCGTACTTATTTTTTTACCCCTTTGTGTTCTTAGATGTAACGACAAATGCATTAATTGAAATACAAGTTTTTTTATAATTTAGATTGATAATTGATAAACGAAAACAAATCATAATATGACGTTTCTTGAACTACGATGTAAAACTCCGTACTATGGTTAATGACACGATGTATGAATGTTGAGGAAGTGAGAGAAATATGTCAGGAAAGAAAAGTGTGGCAGTCCATTCTTTAGGCCTACCTCCTCGGGGAGACGGCGTGATGGTTAGTTATTAATAAGTTTATATGTACAATTTTTTGTTTACCTAATGAAAAGATTCGAATGATAGGACAATTTGAGAAATATTATATTTTGTTCCTTACAGTATCATTTTCAATCAAACATGTAAAAGCTGAATAAAAGTAAGATATTTGTCTTTTTCTTTTGTATGTACTTTGTATATATATAACACTAACTTTAAAAATAATAAAAATTACATATCAGACTTGTTTCGGACAACCGGTCCTTCTTCAGTGATACATATTATAAAGATACATATTTTAAATATGGTAAAATTGTTAACAAATATGAATAGTTTTGACAGATGTGTCAAAGATTTATTTTGGAAATCTTTATAGCACCTGTCAAAACTGATCATTATGTAAACAATTTTATAATATTTTAAATATGTATCTTTACAATATGTATCACTGAAGAAGCACCGGTTGTCCGAAACATGTCTGATATGTAATTTTAATTAATTTTAATGTTAGCGTTGTATATAAAAAGTATATAAAAAAGAAAAAGACAAATAAAACATCTACAACACAAAGGATGGCAAACATAAAAGAAAAGTAAGATAATTTGAAGTAATTGCATTCTCTACTTCCAAAAAAATTTATTTATATTTTTATAACGACAATGTCTCTAATTCTCAAAATATGACATTCTAAATATTTAAAACCGAATATACTGATTTGGGTCAAGACCTCAAAACAGGACAGAATAAGTATAAATTATGCACGTCTTTCTTCGTTTTACTGTTTGATTGCTTTTTTGCTAGTAAACAAAAATTGTCTATTTCTACTACAATTGGAGTTGGGTAATAATAAAAGACATTTGCAGATTTTGCATAAATGAACATTTTTTCTGGCGAAATATAGAAAAAAATATATATGTTTTAAAATAAACCCACCCACCGACTAAATTCCTAGCATTACTCTCGCGCAATGCCTTGTGTTAAATAGAAACTTCAATTGAAATAACTCTCCCATAAAAAACTCATTGTGCTTCATATAGACCGTGATTTCAAATTATAGATAATGTACCCAAAGTACTCTACATCTCGCATAAAAGGATATTTATATATTGTTAATTTCAATAGTATCAGGTATATTGTATAAAAATAAGAATCTTCAAAATGTAATATAATTGCATATGATCCCAAATCCACGTTTTCATATTTTATTAACAGACATGAAATTTTATAATTATAAGGATTAATTGTATCTCAATAGAGACGAAGATGTAAATTATTATTTTTCTTTTTTGAAACAGAATATGGTGGCCGAGGCGTTAACAGGACTTATAACCTGTCATTGGTTGGGTTAAGCGATCGCTTTATGTTAACAACATTCCCTATTCCTCCTTTCTTACGACCACCACGTCTGACAAATTTTTGAAAGATGTATATATGCTACTATGTTGATACAAACTTCACATTTTTTAGGTCAATCTACACTAGCGCCATCTATTAAAAAAACAATTTACATCTTCGTCTCTATTGAGATACAATTAATCCTGATTAACCCGCAATGGGTAAAAATCCAGTATTTGTCTACAAGTATTTGTATACAATTTTATAATTATATACTTAGGCAAATAAACAGCCTCGCATTTCATTCCGGCTACATTTAAAAATATATTTGCAAGGCGCAACATGTTACTTCCAATGGAACTTCATGAAAACTTATCTTTCAACAACTTTTATTATAACTAATTTACCAATTAAAACTAATCGATGACCTTCGTGGGAGAGTATCAAGAGCTATGACTGTCATATTGAAGGTCCCGGGTTCGAGTCCTGGATTTTACACCAGACCGAAGACAGTTTGATTCTCATACTGTCTTTGGTCTGATGTAGAATTTAACTGACAATAAAATGGTGAGACCTGCTAAGCCACCTATCACATCTCATGAGAATCAATATAATAGCTAAATACAAAGTGTTTACAGTAATTGGGTTTAAACGATATGTTGTACAAAAAAATATATAAAATAAGATAATCAAATGATTTTACTGAAATCTCTTGATGGGAGTTCATTTTAAATAATAATGAAATAAAACGATGTTTTTTAACTACTTCCACATTTGTCTTTATTTCGACAGCAACCGGTTTCGCCAGGCTCGCTGGCACTAGTCTGTCGATGCCAGCGAGCCTGGCGAAACCGGTCGCTGTCGAAATAAAGACAAATGTGGAAGTAGTTACAAAACATCGTTTTATTTCATTATTATATAAAATAAGGTTTATTCAGAAACTGTGCATGCAATTTACAAAGTAATTAACAATATAGAAATTGATTCTCGTAATGAGTGAAAACCGATGACTTAGCGTTATTAGGTTGACTGACATTACCCCTGTGAACATATTGTAAACTTTCGTGTGAGTCGTTATTCTACAATATCGATCAATCCTCAGCTGTACCAAATAGTTCCTCTACAGTTTTCAAACCGATCTGATACTAATGTCTGGAAGTTAATACATTCCTCATCTCCTGACTCCACGACAGCGACGTGCTTTAACCCTAAGCACTCACATGTCGAGCCGTGACCGCAATCCGATAATGCACCTTACAACTCAGCTGTCGGGTGAGTTATACTGTGCATTATCGAGCATGCTTTTTACTAGATAAATATTTTAGGAATTTCTGTGTTATTTATGCGTTGAAACATTATTTGACTCATTAGTAAGGCAAAATATATTACTTTCTAAACATATGGTAAATATTTTCAATACCCTTACCAAGAAATACTATTTAAGTATAAATAATCAAAGTATTTGATAATATCTTAACAAACTGATATTCGCACTCACATAAAATATAATACCACATCTAGAAAAGAGATATTTTCGTTTTTATTCAAGGTATCATTTTTTTTACATCATTGTTCAAGAAGCAATAAATACGTATTGAAAATGGAGTTATATAACTAAATTTTCAAAAATATGTATTATGTAATTAAATATTCTATTAACTAATAAAGTTTAACTTTAATTTATATTTAACGGAAATCTTATTATAATACAGAAGCTTCAACATTTTTAGCGACAACGTTTAATATTTCCTTAAAGTATCACTTGCTATATTTTGAAACATTACTAAGTTAAGATTTACTGCACGTACGTTTAATAGATCTCATTTCTAATGCATTTACCCCACACTATACTTTTATCCTGGGTTAAATATTTGAATTCCATACAAAAGGGTGGATACAAAAATAATATTGTGACATCTTGACTTTTGGCAGCGAGCCACCCAGAAGATGGCAGTGAGCTGCCGAAACTAAAAAATATAGGTAGATTAAAAATATGTATGTATTTTAATTATTTACATCATAGATGCGTATTTATGAACCATAAAATTATCAGATTTAAACCTCATAGACACACTAAACATATGAAAATGGTTGTATTTTTTCCTATATATTACTGAAAATAATAAAGCCTTACTACTCATATTGTATCTCATCTACAAAATAACGAAAGTTGCGACAGAAGTGTGCCTACATTTCTAGTTGAATTTCATAGATCCAAAAACCCTTTCATTCCGATGTGTTACATGTGTGTTTGTATTTTGAAATATATGAAAACGACGCTAATTTTAAACGGCATCTCCCGAATGACAATTTTAATTTACACGTACAAAAAACAACACAGTAAAATAACAGAGGGAAACAAATAAAGTCGAATATTTATGTATGCTCTTCACAGCTTGCTGAGAAACAACACATAATTTCAACTGATTTACTGTATATCGAAGTGATTCACTTTAATTATGCAGCCTGCTGCTTAAGTAAGACATTGAGATCGGTGATTTTCAATTATTAAAACACATGGAAGAAACGCCCCCAATTATGTATTACAAAATATAAAAAATACAGAATTAGTTCTTATCATGATATATAATATATTATTTTTCTTCTCAGTCGTATTTCTCATGATTGAGAGTCTTGTCTATCCTGTAAACTATTGACCATGGCACGCCATGCGCTCCTGTCACCCGTCAGTCTCCAGGCTGCAGCTAATTAGAGACCAGTCAGCGCCCTGATTTGATCGGACCAGCAGCGGCTTAATGATCGCCCTTGTGGTCGCTTCTCCTCTACTTTGCCCACGATGAGGAGCTTTTAAATAATAATATAATATAATACATTGTGTATATACACGTACATACATTGTATATACGTACAAGTGTTGATTGATTAGGAAACATTGGTGGGATTTTGAGGGCAGGCGAAGAACACCAAATGTTATGTACAGATGGGTGTCGGGCGAAAAGAGACCCAGAGACAAACTGAAAAGGCAAACAAATATATGGGTGAACTGCATCGAAGAGGACTGGAGTAAGCTGGGAATAAATTGAGAATAAAGAGGGATGGCCAGGAACAGACGTTAGTGGAAGAATGTTGTAGAGGAGGCCAAATCCGCCACCGAGATATAGCGCTGAGAAGAAAAAGGAAATATACGTTAGTTATTACACTTTTACGTAAAAACTTTATTACATAATGACGTATCGAAATTTGCATTCATTTGGATTTTTTGTTTTTACGATCAAATTGTTGGTAAAGAGACCATAGACAAGATGGTGAAATGTTGTACACCGACGCGTTAAATTAAAATGAACGAAGATAACCTAGGAAAAAGCAACGTGGAAGCAAATGGTAGAGGCCTATGTTCTGGAGTGATTATCTTCACATGAAGAAAAACGGTCAAACGTGTCTAGTATTACTCGAGTACCAAAATAAATAAATAAAATCTCATATTACATATTAAAATAAGGAACGTGAGATTGATCGTAGTTCATTTTAAATAATAAATAAATAAAACCATGTTTTCAATTACAACATACAATTTTGTCATTATTTCGACAGTGACCGGTCTCGCCAGGTTGACTGGCACCGACAGACTTGTCAGTAGTAGTCTGTCGATGTCAGCTAGCCTGGTGAGACCAGTCGCTGTCAATGAAGGCAAAGTGAAAGTAGTTTATAGAAATCCTCGTTTTATTAATTATAAATCAAATTTATGGATATAATATTGGTTTCCGAACTTCTATATAGAATTACGTTTTAGGAACTTTTGTCAGTTTCTTCGTATTTGTTACTTCGATCGGTCGAGTTGAAACTATGTCAACGGTAGTAGATATGTGGTCCGCATAAACATACCCTTTTTAATGAGGGACATTTTCAGATTTTTATAGGAGGCTTTGACAAAAAAGGGATAATGTATGCGCATCCCCAAACAGCGGCCAGCCAACTTTGGCCGACGCGTCAAAATTTATTAACTCCCGAAAGAGGGTAAGTACTTTTTATTAAATAACGCATAAAACTGTGTTGAAATATCGGAAAGTTTTCGAAAAAAGGTTACATCCCGAAATGGAATAAAATTTTTATCAATACGAATATTTAAATGAAGTCCGGAATTTGTTTTATAATAATGTTTTACGAGTTTGGAGTGGCCGTTAAAAATATTTCTTGTTTGAAATTCGTTTGTTCTGTAAGAGATGTTAACGTTTATTTAATAAAAAAAATATTTTACTTAAATAAGTACTCCTCTTCTTCTTTCTGTGTCTTGTCAGGTCTCCCTAAGGTTGACTATCACCATTGAGTAGGCTTCATGGTCATGACCTGGGTAAAAATATCCAGAGTGGTATCCCCTTGCCTTCTCTAGAAGATTTTCTGTCGGAGTTACCTTCCCTTAGCTGGGTGTATCCAGTTTGATGGCGTTGGAAGTTCGCCATTCGTCCTCTCTCTATCTTCTATGGCACTAAGTAATATGTATGTGCCACATTGCCCGGGGTTCGCGGGGTCTTTAAAAATACCTGTCGTGGACGTTAGAGAGTTGGACTTGATAGTAGTGTTGCTGTTGTAAATGCAACATGGTGCCTTACGACATTTTGTAGAGGCATATTTTGCAAAACATACCCCATCGTAGCCCTACTACCCTTTTGAATCCCATTATAAGTACTAGCAACATAAAATTACTATCATAGAATATTATACTAAAATCAGCAAGCAATCGATTTGAGATTTTCTCCTATATCTACATTAAACTTGCTTTATGACAAAAGTATCATAATAACGTATTAATCATTCAGTGGAGGCAAAGAAGGTGCCTTCACGTGTGGTGTTACTATAACACCCGAATGCCCTGGAAACGACGGAAAGTCGGCAAAACCTTCCACCACATTTGCATGAAAAATAAAAAAAATATGATATCATATAAAGATCATATTAGTTTTTTCTGTTGACTGCCAACCCGAAGGTTCCGGGTTCGATTCCCGGCGAGGGTAGTGTGATCGTCACACTAACTTTGATCTGGTGTAGAATTCACGTGACAATAAAATGTCGATAGATTAGATCACATGTCATGAGAATCACTATGATAGCTATAATACCCTTTACATCGATTTGGCTCATGCTGTCATGATGTTAAGAGCGATTCAACAATTAAAAAAAAAAAATTCTTCACTAATATTTTTAAGTTTTTGCTGGTTTTGGATTGTTTTATGTGCCTTATTACAGTTAATTAAAAAAACGGTGGATATATGGAATATAAATTAAATAAACACAAATGTCCGGATCGTCCAACTGATGTCAAGTGCACCGTATAAAATAACATTTTGTGTTAAATTATTTTTATATTGTTATTTTATTTTATATAATTGTATTTTATATAATTTGTTTTCGATTTATTTGTGGACGTTGGACGATCGAAGTGTGCCCGGGAGATGCCAATTGTTGGCGATGAGGTTCGCAACCCACCACACCGCATCTCTCGTGGGGGCGAAAAGAAAAGGATGGAGTCCCGCTTCGGTTAAAGTGTGGCAGTCCATTCTTTCTGCCTACCCTTTCGGGGAGACGGCGTGATGGTTAGATAGTTAGTTAGTTAGTTATTAAGATCATCCTTACGAGACTCAGTTATATTGACACGAAGAAAAAATCATTCCATTAAAAAAAATACACCGTTACAAAAACAATTAAAACAGTTTAAAAAAATTAACATCTGAAAACGATTCAGGGGTGGGTAATTTATAAATGTCAGTGATTGGAATAATTATAATAAGATTCAATTCACATAAAAAAATAATTTATAATAATCTTGTTTAACATATTGAAATATTTTAAATGCCCTTAAACGGAAAGGATGCCTTCACTTATACATTGTATAAGCTTTTATAACAAAATACTAAATAAAATATACTAAAAAGGCATTCCCAAAGTGTGTGGGCTTTTCGACCGAATTTTATCGAATACTCTCTCGGTCTGCAAAGCGTACCTTCGCGTCATTAGTGCCACAGCTGAAAATTATTGATCGTTGTTATTGAACAAATGTGAACCTCGATGTGGAAATGACTGTTGTTTATGAAACATAATGAGTGAACACAATTTTTATATTCAGTAGCCTTAGGTAATTGAATAACCGATTTTAGGAAAAAATATCGAAGAATATCTATATAAATATTATGAAGTTCGTGCTGGCAGATAGTTTTATGATTCCAGCTTATAAATATAAAAAAAATATATAATTTATTTTTTATTTTTTTATTTTGTCCTTGACGGAATAAATTCGATTACATTTTCTTCGATACAAATAATTGTCAAAAATCTAAGAACATTTTATAATCTTCAATATAATCATAAAATATCTCATTATTATGAACAAGGAATCTGGTAGTGTCAGATAGTAGTAGCAGATATCTTGGAAAATAAACCACGGGTATAAATAAAATTAACTCAAATTATAGCTGCACGCTGTGTTGTATATGAATGTAATATTTAAAAATTGTTTACCAACAATTTGATGATGCTGACATTGCCGTTTTTGTTTCTATACGCCTCATATGTTGTTGTACATATGTAGAAGTAACGCAGAGTGACAATAAATCAATTTTATTTAACGCCTGACTTCTGTATGCAATTTGTAAAGCACGGCAAAATATTTAAAACAATTCAATCTGATTTCACATACAATGTTAAAGATGTCTTATGTAACCAATACAACATCCTATTATTTAAATAATACGAGATTCCAGCGCAGTGGGGGTTAAATGGGCCCTCGTATAAAAAGGGTATGTCCACTGATTGCAGTCACGGCCGTTATAAGGTGGTTGGTATTAAAAATAATTCTTACTGCGAATACCGAAGCTGTGATATTGCAAAAATGCAACACGCAAAAGGTGGTCAGGATTTGAATTGTTGATTGTTGATTTGACATTTTTATGCGTGTTTTGAATATCCTGTTAATTTTATCTTTGGGATATCGTAATTTATAAAGAAAACACAATAATTTGCCACAAAACATAATTTAAAAAAAATGCTTTTTTAGTCTTACTTAATTTATTTTTCATTTAGTTTAATTCATTAAAAAAACAATAATACATGTAAATCATATTTTGTTTCAGATATTTTAACCGTCGCGTTGCCATGTGGTAAATTGAGTTTCCACTGCCAATTTAAAGTTGATTTTCTTAAAACCTATGGACCCTAATATTATAAAAAAAATTGTAATCCTCCATTGAAGTGTTCTCAATATTTCGTAATAAAAAAAAGCAAAAAATTACTTCCTTCATCCCAAAAAAAAATATTTTCTAAGACTGCCCTCACCTTCATTCGTGTTAAGGTAGAATTTGTTTTGCTAATATTTACAACTTTATCAAAAGTGACAAATACTTACTCGCTGTTTTGAACGTATTATAAATTATATCTTTGACCTTTTCAATAGGTACGTAATAATACCGACTGGATGAAAACGCAGCACGTAAGTTAATAATATCAGAACTGTGAAAATATTAACACTTTACCAAAAGGGACAAATATTAATACGTACTCGTTGTCTTGAACGTACTATACATTTTGCCTAGGTGCCTTTATCTTCGCCCCGCCGGCCGCGGGCCGCAGACAAGTTTATTCCTGATTTTTAGTCTTTCGTATGCTATGACGCATTACATATCAGAAATCGCATGGTTCCAGAAAAAAATTAATAATGATATGTTTTTCAAATAATCCATGTATGTTATAGATATCGATCTATTCCTAATGAAATTCCCTACAAGACGACATAAATTAAATTTTGATTCATCTAGTCATATGCTTGATATTTAGATAAAGTTAGCGGTAAACTGAACTTACCACATGGGAGCAAGCGTTTTGTTTTGAACACGGTACGTTAAGGGTTAAGTAGATTTTTTAATAATAAAATAAATAATAAAATGTGTCGAAAAAGTATTTTTTTTCTTGGACAGTTAATTTAAAACTCCAAATTAAATATATGAGATATTCAATTAAATATCCGAATCTTAGATATTTTTATGAGAGTGACACATTTTGCTTGGTTAACTCCATTTGATATTGCCGTAACAAGGCATAATACGAGTACTCGTATGTCACTTCCATAAAGTATAAACAACCGAGAAAACGGACGTGTTTTTATCATTAATGTCAAGTTTTTTTAAAGTTGTGACGTTTTATTTCAACTAATAGTTTTACGACCGATCCTTTTTATTTTTTTATCAATTGGACGAGGTGTGCAGTCGAACATTCGCGTGGGAGTGATGGAGAACTGAAGATTAGCGGGTTTGGTACCCGAAAATGCAAAGGGAGAAGTGCGAGACATCGATCTTCGATTTCGTCCGGACATTCTACTTTATTAGGTTCTGGGAACGCGATGGGGGTCTCGGGTTCTGGATTGAAATAAATTTAAAATGGTTAGGATTCTGATTAGACACTTTGTTCACACGGGATAACCTTTATTTTTTAAAATCCAACGTCTAAATCTCCGTTTTGTCTTATGGTTGAACATTAACTTTTTTTTAATTTTTTTTTTTTTTGTAATAAATTTACAGTTAAGTTGTAATAGATTAAATAGTGATTTCGTATTTATTTAAAAGAAGATTTGTAAATTAGTATAATAGTTTAACATTATTTATAGAAATGAATAAAATCCGGCTTAGCTTCACTTGACCTCATATTTATAAACTTCATATTTAAGTGACTTAATAAACCAAAAGCGGCGCAGGACAGGGACAGGTTCGCCGAGGTGATCGCCAACGTTGGGGGGACCCGACACCTCACTTGATGAAGAAGAAGAAGAATAAACCAATTTATTTGATACATAGAAGCCAATTTTAATGAAATATCGCATACGCATTTCCAATATACTTCTTTGCATATTGAACCATGAAATTTAGGATTTTAGTAAGTTTAGTGTAGGTATATTGTAAAAAGGTTCTAAATCATGTGTTTCGACGAGATACTAACACATTTATTTTTATTATAACTGGTATATTTATCAAATATAACTTTCAGTGACTTTGATGATATTGATTTAACCACCCTACCTATTTGAACTACGTGATACGTTCACTTTGACTGTATCATTCTACGATATCCCGTATCACGTACGAACTTGAGAAAAAGTGATGTACCTAAAATGTACAAAGTTAGGGATACGCGCGTGTGCCATCAAAACTTGAGCACAAGTCTTCATAAACTTGATAGTTTTACAAGGGGCAGGCGAAGTGTGCGGCCGAGTATTTGACGTTTCGTAATTAAAAAAAAAAATTAAATTTCATTAATAAAAAACCTTCTTGTTTCTTGCACGTTTCTCGGAAAATAACCCAAAGGTAGGGCGGTTAAAACAAAACCTTCAATAAGATTCACTCAAAACTACCGACTTATTTTTTCACATATTAACCGTAGTATACAGATATTTATTATGTGATTCTCTGTGTGTCAATATAATATAAATTGTATCAAAGGAAACCGAAATGTGCTGTTGAATTAAAATATATTTGTTATAAACAAAAAACATTGTTTAAAAACAAAAACTGTCATTTATTTTATTTTGATGAAATATTGTCACAAACTACCTGTTGCCTCCTGGTGTATTGTTTATCACTACACCTATACAATCTATAACCGTTATTTTATCGATTATTTTAAAAGTATAAATACTATTAATTTATACATTACATCAAAATAATTTGAATTAAATTTTTTCTTAGTATTCTATGTTTACTGTTAATAAATTATATTTAGTCAAAACAACAATAGACTTCGATACAAACAAATGATTGAAAAAAAAAAATTGTGTCACAGGAAACATTAAAACTCTTATAAAAATCCGAACAAGAGAACCCTTATCTTAAATGTGACAAACAGAAAACTAATAGACGATTGGGACGGACCTGGGCAGCGTTTATCGACACCGCGGGCTATTAAGATACACATAAAAAAGGACGAGAGTAGAGAAGGGTAGGACCTAGGGTCCTTTGCGGCGGGCGCGAGAGCGTGTCCATTACGAGGCAAGCGAATCGTACTGGTAAACAAGGACTAGGACCGGCTAATGGACCGAAGGTGGGATTCGTAGATGTTTAGTGGGAATTGATTGTGGGTGAATACTGGTTACGCTTCGATTGACTTAATTAAACATTTTTGAAACAACCCTTTTTTGCTCTTTTTAAAATATACTACACGAGAGCTTTATATTTAAAAAATAAGTTTTATCCAACGAAAACAAAATACAACATAAAATTTTTGCTACTTTTTAGCGAGAAATATTATTTATTAAAGTATTTATTATTTATGCAAACATGCTTCTATTTCGTTAACAATAATATATAATAATATATGCATTACCGATTAAATATTTTTTACAGTGTTTTATTTACCTACAAGACACATAATAGTATTGTATTCCCGTGAGTTGCGGTAAGTCATTCCAGGGCATACATGAACTATTTGAACATTTAAAAACAATTTATATGTACCAAAAAAATATCGAATAATAATAATATAGGATATGATCTGTGATAAGTATGATAATACGGAGACGAAGAGATGAGACAAAAGGAAATATTATACATAAAATATTAATATGAAAATATTATGTACTCGTTAGTTAAAAATAGTTCGATATTAATAAATACTTTTTAATTGGAAATAAAAATAAGTCTGCTTTTCCCAGAAAAAAATTGCTCCTGCTTAGCTATAAATCAGCGTTTTTAAAGCGTTTAGTCCCGTGACCATTTTATTGACAACTCGGGGATATTCCAACAGTCCCGTCCTTGTAAATCTAATCTCTCAGGATATCTTTATGTTACCCCAACATTACGACATGGCCACATGAATGATTTGACTGTTTTTTTGCTAGATTTATGTAACTGTTAAATCAACAATCCACACCCTTATAACAATACTCATTTAAACCCATTGTCAAGTAATACATAATAATAAAATGTTGTTACAAAGAAAGAAAAAAAAATGTATTTAAAATAATCAACAATTCCCAAATTATTCAAAGAAATCTTACTCATATTCGAAAGGTTTTTAAAAATCATAATGATAGCCTTTGTGATAGAGTGGCTAGACCTATGACTTCTACACCGAATGTCCCGGGTTCGATTCACGGCGATAGCAGTGTTATTGTCACAATGTATTTGATCTGGTGTAGGATTCACGTGGCAATAAAATGGCGATTAGCTACCAATCACAAGTCACGAGAATCAATAAAATAGTTTAAAAAAATGTATACAGAAATTCGGTTCAAACGACCTGTTGTCTACACAAAAAAAATCATTATTACTGTTAAAATTTATAACACTGTTATAATATCACAATTTATTTTTAAAAAGTTGAAAAAAATAAAATGTTGAAGTATCATAGTGTTTCGGCCAAAACAATGGACTACAAAAAAAATCATAAAACTATATAAAACGTTTTTAACATTTAACCTCATTCAATGTTTATGAGTTTAATAAATGTTGGTATATTATGTTAGCAAGAGGCGAATTTCCTGACTCCACAACATAAGGGACTAGACTAGCTTAAAAAGTGTTGAGTAGCTGTTTCACAGAGACGCCTACTCGGTGATAGTTAGGGGAACCTGACATGGCACCGATAAATAAATAAAAATTGTGTTTTTGTAACGATTTTGTGTACATGTATGTAAAAATGCAAATTTATTCATAGTAGGAATGCACTCCATATTGTATTGAAAGAATAACTTTTTTCAATGAAATGTTTAAGAAATCTCCACGTGGTGTTTAAGGGAAAGAAAGCATCAATTTTGAGCTGTAAAATGTGAATTCTCTTCTGATCAGGGTTAGTGCATTTTATTAATTATAAACAGAACGCTTGAAAAATCTCTGTTTATCTTAACTATAAATATATTTTTATAATCGAATTGTGGCAGAGGCCTTCGTGGCATAGTGGCAACAGCAATGAATGCCTCACCAAGTGTCCTGGGTCCGATTCCCGGTGATGACAGTATGAAAATAAAAAAATGACGTCTTGATGTGAAAATGAATGTCATTGGTCTGGTAGAATTCACCATACAATAAAAATTGTGATTGATTAGATACCTATCTCATGTCATAGGAGTCAGTTAAGTCAATCTGGCCCAAATAACCTATACAAAAAAATAGTGTAGAAACAGGAAACTCTCATATTAAAGACCCAAGAACTTGCTGCACCAATCCTTAGGATTGAATTTAAAAAAAATCCAGATGTTATATATTTAATAAAAAATAAAAAATAGCTTTTAACATGCATCAGGTATGTCTGAACATTTTAAGGCAGGTTTTAAATTGTATACTTTTAACTTTGCATTTAGCGCCAATCTTCTCCGGCGGCGAAATCTCGAGCAAGGGAAATTTTCCTGTCAACAATTTTATCACGCAAATTAATATGGACTGTAACGCTCCTGGGAATCAATAAATAGCGGACGATACTTGAATATTTCATACCTTTTTACGCGCAACCTTCTGCGGCTAATGACGGACCCCGCCATTGTAATTATATGCCGTGGGACTAAAGGATGAAGAATTAAAATAGATGCCTTTGGTGCCGCAACACGAATATGTCATTCTAAAATGAAACACCCGTGACAAAATGTATTTCTATAAGTATCTAGATAACACGATGAGATTTACAACTAGATTTTTTTATTATCTTTAACCTACATAAATATTCGAACCCTCCCAAAAAAATAATGTTACAAAATTTATTGTATAATTCAATACAAAAAAATTAATAATACTTCACATAAAGACACTAACATACCCTTTTTTATATAACTAGACAACCTAGGCTAAACATTTAACACTTGAAATTATATAAAAAGCAAAATCTTGTGTAAGTAATTAATTATTTTTAAGTAAATGCAAAATTCATACGAGTGTTTCCTGTAGACTTAAAAGGTGACTGATTACGTTTAAAATTTTGCAGTTTGTTCTTATTAGTGCCAAGAGTATTATGAGAGTACATAGAATAAAATTTGATGTTTCACAATAATTAATAATTCATCTTGAGAAATATAATTATTAGTGTAGAAGCTTTGGTTCAACAAAAACAAAAAAATGATACTAATGTATTTTAAACATTTGTTATCAAATATAATATAGTATATTCATAGTTAAATAGACATTACAAAAGCGACGCAATTTAAATAATTAATATTAATTCTGTATTTGCCTTCACTTTGTGTTGTGTATTAATAATTGAATAAATGTAACTGCACTTAGAATTACAACACTTTATTTCACTTATCACAAACATGTTTCGGTTATAAATATAACCTTTTTCAATGTACAAAATTTTGCACATTGAAAAAGGTTATGTTATAACAGAAACATGTCTGTGATAAGTGAAATAAAGTGTTGTACTACTAAGTGCAGTTATATTTATTCAAATTAATATGTATTTGAAATATCTGTTGAATTGATATTCGAAGGTAGGTCCGGGTAAAAAAAAAACGTTGAAAAAAACTGAAACTAGAAACATAGAGTGGGTTCACATAGATGGATTTTGAACTTTTTACAAAGTCCAGCTAGACTGAGGGTAACATTGCTCCTTGGGGATAATTTTAAGTGTTCAATTTAACACTCTAGAAACTGGTAATACGAACAACCCTTTTTGCTAATGTTTGTCGTAAATTCCTCACATTTTCCACATTCATATTGCCTAACTAGAATATGCTCGTGTCTAGCATTTAAAGTGACATTTTGTTTATAACTTAATACTGCTGGAGTAATTTATTGTAAAATCACAACTCAGATAACAAATCACTTTATTCGCGTGATATTATATGCAACTGAATTCTTGTCCGGTCATAAATTATTAACGCACAACGTAAAGTGCAGTAAATCCATGTTTAAAGCATATATTTTTAGTAAAATATTATTTTTAAGTATTGATGCTATATGCTGGACAAGAAAGATACGCATAACAACATATTTATGATTTAGACTCTTTAGCAAAACGAGGGAAATTTTAATTGTACATGTGTATTATTTCTACAATCTGTGTTTTTTCTAAACAATTAATAAAATTATTAAGGAGAGAAATTTTAGTATATGATGCGCTAATAACATTACAATAACCTTAAAACCTTCAAGCAAAAGTTGTAATATCTGTCATTGCTATAATAATAATAATAAAATATCACATTAAAAACGATAGTTTCATACAAATCAAATAACTATAGCAATCCTTCATTATATCAGTATTTTCCTCGAATATCAAAGAATCGATAACACACACCCAAGATCCTGATGCGCACGACTTATTAATCATACTAAAGTCAATCGCAGCTGTCAAATTATTAAAAAAGTTTACAGCATGTGATAAAATATAAAAGATTTTATAAATTGTCTTATTATAATTGGCAATATTGTAATTCTGCACCCATTACAAACAAAGGTCTAAATGGTAATCGCTGTTTTACGATTATAAGAATAGTCAAGAAAGTATACGTTAATGATGTAAATGGAGTACGGATTCGAGGCAGACCGAGGAAAACATGGCATGGCCAAATTAATCCAATTTTAAAGATTGGTCATGTTAGAAGTCGGAAGAATCGACGTGCGTGTATGACTCGCTGTATGAATGTGATAGAGTAGTGTGGCGGTTAATTCTCTCTGCCTACTATTACGGGGAAACGGCGTGATGGTGTGTTGTTGTGTTGTTACGATTATAATTATTAAGCTAATATTGAATATCAACTTATTGAACACTTTGGCATTAACACTGTGGAATTCCATAGTAACATACTTAGAAAATTAAAAATAGCTTTGTTTATTTTTAAAAATATTAAAAAACACGAAATGTTTGGGAAGATACCTCCATCTTCAGGTGTTAATATGTAATGACTAAATAAAGAAAGACTGATATAAAAACGCATTAAAATTTCGATACAATAATTCAAATAATTTTTTTTTTAATTAATTAAGGTTAATTTTTAAATTTGAATTATTGTATCTAGTTTTAAATGCGTTTTTATATTAGTCTTTCTATGTTTAGTTTTTATTATATTTTTACACCCGAAGATGGAGGTATCCTGCGAAACATGTCGTGTTTTTTATATTTTTTAATATTTTGTGGATTAAACAAAGTTATTTTCAATTTCCTAAATATTTATATTTTTACAAAAAAATATTGTTTTCGTATTTGAGTTATTGTAATTTACCTCGTGGTACAAAATAACATCGCGCAGTCACTGAAAAATATGGCTTGTCATTATATTTATAGGGTTGAAATTCTTGTGATGGTTAATTGTGATATAAGTGCGTTTTGTGGGTGGACGGCGTTCATGTAGTGGCGGGTGTAAGGATTGGAAGGGGGAGACCAAGCGAACTGTAAGTGATACCCGCGCGGAATCGAACGCGCGTCGCTAAAAGCTAATTGCTTCATAAGAGACGCCGGGAGACCGTGTAATTTATTCATGTTGCGAAATTATTAAGTATTAAACTTAATTTTATTTTTAGTACATTTTTGTGTTTAAAGTTTTAATTAAATAGTCCTTTTAAGACAATGCCTGTGACGTTTTTTTACAATAACTACGGCTTATACCAATATTATAAATTTACTTGTATAGCTAAATTTAAGAAAATAAAGTTTTTGTTAACTGTAATTGGACTTAAATTTTATTACTGATAAAATTTAAAACACTGTTATTATATCATCATTTCTTTTTATTCATTTAGAGTGTCGCGACAGCTGTTTCGCCAACCGATGTTGGCATCATCATGTGTTACAATAAACTATGTTTTTTTAGTTTATTGTAACACCTGATGATGCTCAGAACCTTCGGCATGGAAGTCCCTTTAAAAATTCTGGTGCAATTTGTGTGAACATATTTGTCATTTGATAATGTCTTAGATAGGCGAATCATGTTTTACTCATAAATCAAAATAAAGCTTCTAAAAAACAGTCGTTTTTATTCGTTTTCATTATTTGATAGGGAGTTTTACATCACTGTCAAGAAACAGTATTTACAATATGTATTTATACTAACCGTGAAAATCTATGCACATATACATACGTATAACATACATATGAGAGTATAATAGTATGTGTTTTCAATCACTTTGCATATGGGGTTCTCGCAATCCTATATGGATGATTTCGCAAGGATTTTTATACTAAGGATACGCAAGAAAATAATAAGTTATTGAATTATCAAGGCTCCCTACCACATAAAATGGTTTTATATGGAAATGAAATTTGCTGTGTTTGCAATTCTTGAACTCGCACGGTGTTAAATAATTGAGGAGAAACATAAATTAATATTTATTTTCCGTATAACCATAATTCGATTCAAACGCACCTGAGTAAGGTAGGTAACCTCGTTTGTCGTAGATTTTATTAGTTTTCTGACAATAATAGTGTTGCCTTATAGGTTTCAGATGTCGGTTGTAGACATTGAATGATAATTGTCTTCACTGTGACATTTAATTAATTTTATTTCGTATTTTATATTCATGATTCTGGCACCTTGGCTACTATTTCCTTCTTATAAAATGGTTGTATATCATATTATTTTTTATAATAATGCAAAATATAAAAAAAAACACGTTTTAAAAGTTATAAATTTTCAATTGTTGCATGCATTTATTGATTACTGTCATTGCGGTTCCAAATAAATAAAAATTCGACAATTCTCAAACAAAACAAAGTATTCATTTTTATTTATTGTATTTCATTTCATTTTTATTTATTAAATTTTTAAAACAATACAACATTGAGTTTTTCAACAAGATGGCAGACGAAACTATTAAAAATTGTACACTGAAGATGGATGAGAACCATCCGATATACGTATGTGAAGAGTGTGAAGTGTTGAATAAACGTTATATTATATTTTTCAAAGAATTGTTTTGATAACACATTTTTTATTTTTTATAATAATATTAATAATATATTAAAAACATATTTTATTAATATAATACTTAAGAAATACAAAAGCAGAACTACATACATTTATTGATACAGTTTCTAATACTAGTTGCAAATATGGTCTTAACCTCAATTTAAAAAATATATTAAAGTAATGACTGTCAGTAAAACTCAACGGTAGGTACAGGTAAACGGTACAAGACCGGTAGAGTGTGTAAATTCATATAAATATCTAGGTCAACGAGAGATGGGATCATAGCCAAGAAATTGAATGCCACATTGAGCAAGTACGTGGAGTCTTCATGAAGATGCAAGACATCTTGACCAATAAAGACCTTTCCATGGATCTCAAAATGCGTATTGTCCGTTGTTATATGTTTCTAGAGTTGCTATGTGGTATGGAAGCCTAGACACTGACTGATGCGACATATAGGAGAATACAATCATTTGAACTCTGGATACATAGAAAAATACTTAAAATAACGTAGAGAGACAAAGTTTGCAGTGAGATTGTTCTTCTGTTGCTCGGCAGTGTAAGAACATGTAAACTGCAATATTTTGGACACGTAATGAGAGGAAAAAAATACCAACTCCTACAACTGATTTTTCAGGAAAAAATACTAGAAAGAGAAGGATCAGGTCGGAGAAGAATCTCTTGGCTGCACAATTAAAGACAATAGTTCAGAAGTAGCACCACGTCGCTATTCAGGTCCGCAGTCAACAAGGTGGAAATAGTCCTGATTATCGCCAACCTTCGCAGATGAGACGGCACAGAGAAGAAGAAGATTACAACGCCAATATGCTTTAGTATTTAATTGGTACTTTATAAAAAATATTTAGTTCATGATATCGTTCCCAAAAACTCCACAAAGCTTCTTGGTATTTATCTTGACGCAAATCTATCTTTAAATCCCAAATTAATTACACGGTAAGCGCTAGTTTCTTCCACCTAAGACGATTAAAATCCGTCAAAAGGAGTATTCCACACGACAACTTTAAAACTCTTGTAAATTCCTTCGTTGTGTCACGACTTGACTATTGTAATAAAAATTTATGCAAACATTCCAAAACAATAATTAATCAAACTTCAATCTGCGTTCAATGCAGCAACAAGACTCATTAAAGGCATTCCAAAACGTCTAATATAACACAACATCTCAAAGAACTTCACTGGCTTAAGAGTCCAGAAAGTATCCATTATAAACTCTGCTGGACAGTCTTCAAAGCGCTACATGGAATGTCTCTAAATTATATATCCGAACTCTGTATAACGGACAGCCTAAATACAAGGAAATCCACACTTCGTTCGGCGAACTTCTTGGCAATAGGAGCCATATTAGTTGAGCCAAAGCGTTGCCGTAGTACACATTTCGGGGATCGAGTGTTTGCGGTAGCCAGTTCATCAGCTTGGAACAATCTTCCTCCACACCTTAGATGCATAAATGATACGACAGATTTCAGATCTGAGCTGAAAACCCATATTTTTCATATTTCATACCCAATTTAAAAGCTGCATATTTTGTTCTATTATACTTTCTAATCAATCGCGAATATCAATCAGATGCAGCGTTCACATATAGATTTAAAACACGTCTTAATGCGCCCTTGAGGTGATTACATCACAAAAATCACAATATTATTTTTATGAGATATAATATTATTTAGGAATCAAAGCATATGAACTGTTTTTGTATAATCTTGGAAATTTATGTTGTTCCAGAGGCACTGTTAATAAATTTAATACCCTTACTTAGTTGACGTGTGTGGTTTAACATTAAAAACCATGACACGATCTGGTAAATAAAAAAATAAAAAGTTTAATAACATAATCATCTGGTACTCTTGTAATTTGCAAAGGGTAATCGGCGAGTCTCGCTTACTTCTTGTGATCATGTCACTAAAATGTAATGATATAATTTTGCTGTAAATATAGATTAAAGAAATACCCGATGATATGTAAAAGGATACATGTATCTTTATTTTTATTTTTTTCAATTGTGATATCAGGAATACCATAAGAACATAAGTCATACAATAAGTCAGTTCATTGTTCTACCAATTTATTAATTAAATGCATTAAGTAAACATTTTATTTTCTCTCCTCACTCACTATTGTAATCTCTTGAATTATGATGTGAAAGTCTTTATTAAATTATTAATACGAATTAAAACGTCTGTTTCCTAGAAGTTTCATTATATTTTATTGGAATGATATTATGTGTTTCTCCATTTTAAGGCATTAGCAAATGTTTTAGAAAATAATATAACTAAGAATAACGTCTGTCTTCTAGAAGTTTTATTACTTTCTAAAACATTTGACAAAGCCTTAGAATAGCGAAACACATCATCCCAATAAAAAAATATGAAATTTCTAGAAAATAGACGTTTTCATTCATATAAATATTATAGCATTGATCCGTTTGCAGTTATAAAATTATGATATCAATTCTAAATAGTTAAAATACAACATGTAACTAGATAAATTTTAATAAAAATTTGATTTTTTTTCACAAAACATTTTTATCTATTAAAAATAAATTGAATTAACGAATCATCGAGCCGTTCCCCAGAAGGGGTAGGCAAAAATAATGGATAGCATAGTTATTTCCTGTCATACTGCTATCGCATCCTAAACATTCATACTTGGTGTCAAGCACGCACGTCCATTTCTATGATTGGTCACGTGGCCTCAAGGTTCGTTAAGATGGTTTTAAAACATTAAAATAATTAATAAAGAAAAGCATTATAACGAATGTATGAATTAAAGGAGAACGAAGGTAACATGGCACGATGTAAATAATGCAAATAACCCATTTATTGATTGTTTCTTGAGTAACGACGTTCAACTCCATATAAAACAATGAAAACATCTGTTTTTCTAGCATGTCAAGATATTGTCAAATGTTTGATAATGCTCTTGCAAGGCAAAACATGTCATTGCTATAAAATATAACAAACCTTCTAGAACACAGACGTTTTCATTTGTATTTATTAAAGACTTAACCCATTTTACATTAACACTGTGCAAAACCCGCATGTTATAAAATTTAATAGTGTTATTTTATATAGTTATTGTATTTGCTGTTCTCTGAAAATTTTATTGAATATATATTTTACCTTGTAACCATGCTAGACGCCGTCTCCATAGAGGTACATTCGCGTCGTTAAGTTTTAATTGATTCCAATAAGTTTCCCCAATTAATTCCACCACAGACGCCTGATTGGATAAACTATAGTAATATTAACAATTTGTATGTGAGTATCTTTCTTATCGGTAACATAAATTCAAGCTAATCATAATGATAAACACATCTCACCGACAGTTATCTATGGAGATTTAAGTTTATCTTGAATGTATCTCAATGCTATTAGTTGATATTATTATAACCGCCTTTGCACTTTACTATTCAGATAATACGAGTACTAGCTTCTAATATAAAATAAAACAAAATATGCAATCTCTTTTCAATTAAATAATCTGATGTTCATAAGAGACGAAACAATTGATGAATTGGAAAACATCATGAGAAGGGTTGGTGCTGGAAATAAAATAAATAGTGCAACCAAAATCATCACCTGATATAGATATATATTGACTTAAGTAAAGGTGGCAGTGCATAATGGAATTCTAGTGCCAACTCTTATATGTGAAAGTGAAGCTTAGAGTTGGCAAAGGAAAGATGACCGTAGTATAAATGCCGTAGAAATGAGATCGCTCAAAATAATGTGTTGATAAACAGTGTTTAATAGAATACCGAACGAAGAAGTAAGAAAAGAATGTATGACAGATGAATGGGTACTAAATATAAAGAAAGTGTCACAAAGATGATTTGAATCAATAGAACGAAAAATGACCAAAAAATGGTTGAACACACCCATTTATAAAGAATTACATGGTGTATGAATGTAGAAGAGGTGCAAGAGATATGTCAGGACACAATGGCGTGGCGGTCCATTCTTTTGACTATCCCTCTGGGGAAACGGCTTCATTGTTAGTTAGTTAGTCAAATATATTTTTGCAATTACGTGATTATTATTTATTTTATTTTATATATGTAATAATTTAATTGGATTTTTCGATTTTCATACATCAAAATTCCCAAATAAATATTCGCGCTAGGTTACACAGAATGACAATAGTTAGATCTCCGGCGATGACAGTGCGATTCTCAAAGGTTCCGGGTTCGATTCCCGGCGAGGGAAGTGTGATTGTCACACTGTTTTTGGTTTGGTGTATAATTTACGTGACAATAAAATGCCGATAGATTAGTTTCCTGCCACATGTCATGAGAATCTTTTTTAGTTTTTATATTAATATATAATATATGTTTTAAACAACAGGTCGTTTTGAACTCAATACTCTATATGCATTTGTTTATTTAGTTTTGAGGAAAATGTGGTATGATCAAATAAATCAAATATTTAATGTCGGCCAAGCGAGGAGTAGGAGAAATCGACGTGCGTGCATGACACGGTGTATGAATGTTGAGGAAGTGGACGGAAATATTTCAGGACAGAAAAGTGAGGTAGTCCATTATTTCTGCCAACCCCTTATGGGAGACGCCAGGATGGTTAGTAAGTATATATTATTTTAATCATTTATAATATAATTTTGCATTAAACCAAAGTAAGCATAACAATATAAATAATAATAAAATAAAACGATGTTTTTTAACTACTTCCACTTTTGTTTTTATTTCGACAGCGACCGGTTTCTTGTTCCAATAACTGCTGAATTATAACATATTATATTTAAATTCAGTAATCATAAAAACAAAAGTACCATTTTTTCGAACGTTATATATACTCGTAAATATGTAAGCTATAATAAAATTTTAAATCCATTGTATTGAATATAAATTTTTCTTGAATAACTGTAATACCAATATTTAAAATCAATAAACTTTACATAAATATTTGAAGATTATTTTTGTATAGAATCATGTTTGCCACCCCTGATCTGTATGTATATAAAGGACGCAATTTGCAATAGTGTCACCGTCGATGCCAGCGAGCCTGGCGAAACCGGTCGCTGTCGAAATAAGCTGGCAAAAGTGGAAGTAGTTAAAAACATCGTTTTATTTAATTATTATATAAACCAGAATAGAACCAGAAATAGAGGAAGACCGAGGAAAACGTGGCACGATCAAATAAATCAAATATTGAATGTCGGCCATGTGAGGAGTCAGAGAAATCGACGCGCGTGCATTACACGATGTATGAATGTTGAGGAAGCGAGAAAAATATGTCAGGAAAGAAAAGTGTGGCAGTCCATTCTTTCAGCCTACCCCTTCGGGGAGACGGCGTGATGGTTAATTAGTTAGTTAGTTATGAACTTCCATCATGAAATTTCAGTAAAATCATTTGATTATCATATAAATTTAAATAAAAGTTCATACTACACGTATGTAAATAAAAGTTGACAACGGCGAGGAAGCTTTCTCTGTTAAGAAATAATATAACTGTATATAATATACTATGCAAATACAACTAATAAGCGCTGATAATATTATAAATGTACTCACACATCCACGGTTCTCATTACCCGCCATATTCCGAGTGTGGGTGGCGCTGGCGCCTGCGGTCTGTACGCCGCGGCCTGGGCGCTGCCCCTTGCGCCCGGAGCACCCATCACCCTGAGATGAATAATGCTCTGAACCTTTAGATAATTTGCTGGTGAAATCTCGTAATTGATGCCTTAAATACAACGTAATTTGCGCACGTCGGTGAGCATGTGCCTGCCTGACCGATCGTACAGCAAATTTGCTAGTTAAATTAACAACACCACATCGTGTTAGATAGAACACTTTTGTCGGGTTCTAGCTGTATAATTCGAAATTACTATCGCTTGAACAAACTGCACATACATTTTAATGAAAATATCTCTTCTTCTTCTTCTTCTTCCTCTTAGTTCATGTTGTATAACCTGTTTGTGATGGTGGGCTGTCCTGGGATGATGATGTCCAACAATCTCTCCATATTTTCGGCGGCCTTCCTGGTTATCTCTTGGTGCTTGGATTTTCATCTTTAACAATTTTTGCAATTCTTGTATTCTCCATGTAGTCCACGTGGTCTCTCCAAAAGTGCCTTCATGCTTCTTCTCCATCTTACTATGTCTTCAACACCACAAACAGACCTAATCGTTTCATTTCTGATCCGATCTCGGAGGGTTTTGCCTGCGATGGAGCGTACGGTTTGCATTTCTGCTACCTTAAGAAGGTTCTTAGTTCTATTGGTATCGGTTCTGACCTCTATTCCATACGTCATGATGGGGCGAACGCATTCCTTGTATTTCTTTTTTTTTACTTTCGGTTAGCATGTATTAAAAATATATGTTTTTATTATTAAAAAAAAATGATTTCGAAAATTTGGTTTGGTTCGTGTGGTTCTCACGTTAATTTGGAGATACGAGTATTTCGTGTATAAGTGAATTGTTTTAGTCAATTTGATTATTGCCGCACTTTATAATAGTTTATAATGACACGTTATACGTTTTGCCCTGTTTTGAAGTTAAAATTGTACAAGTTTTTTCGGTTATATAAAGAATTTTGAGAGGTGTAAAAATAAAATTTGACATTTAATATATTATTGTAACACCTGATGATGTCAATCCCGAAAATTTGACATTTGATATATTATTGTAACACTTGATGATGTCAACATAGGTTGATAAAACAGCTGTTGCGTAAAATAAAATACATTTGTTATACAAAAAACAAAGTTATTTAATTTAACAGTTTTAAAATGTTAATGTATCATAGTGTTTCTGCCAAAACAATGGACTATTTAATATTTTATTGAAATTACATGTTTCGCCTTAGTAAGACATTATTAAATATTACATTTATGATTTCATGATATCATCATCAGACATTTCATAATACCCGAACAACGCGAAACACGTTATTCCCAAAAATAAAATGAAGTAATAAAAGACATTCATTTTTATTCATATTCGTATCTTAATTGAGAAATTAAAAAAAAAAAAATTGTGTTTATTTTTGCTTAGTATAATTTTCTCAATTTATTGTGAAATAAGATAATGTTTTTAGAAATACTGTAATAATGAAAAATAATGTTAAATGCACATATAATTTAAATTAATTTTACTATGAAACATGATACTTAGTTAGATTGTAGGTGATTGCGGTATTAGAATTTAACGTGTAGAATAAATATTCAGTTACGGATATCACAATACGCTGTATGCACAGATAACTGCGGCTCAGGGTGTTAATGTAGTGATGATGGCGTAGGGATCAATAATTTAAATATTATTACTATTAATATTATCTCACGCCGGGCTCCATCGCGTCATATCAAGTCACCGTATCGCGGGAGAGTAATCACCCTTCGATCTTTCACATCACACGGTACCGCGAGAAGTATAATAAATAAGAGGAAATATTGTATGTTCGTAAAGCTGAGTTACTTCGTTTTGGTAATAATGTAAATAATAAACTTGCGAAATCATTTTGATGTAAAATCTCAATCCGTAAACTCGTAAATAAACCAAACGTATCCCGAAGGTATCATCGATGACAGTATGAAAAAAAATCTTTGGTCTAGTAGACTTCACGTGACGACCTTTGTGGCCGATTGGCAAGTGCTCTGACTGGCACACTGTTCGATTTCTGGTGATGGCAGTGTGATTGTCACACTGTCATTGGTCTGGTAAAGAATTCACGTGACAATCAAATAGCGATAGATTAGATCAATATCACATGCCACAAGAATTAAAATCATATCTATACGCTTTACGCTGTAATGATGTAAAGAGCGATTCAACAAAATGATTAATAAAAATAGCGATAGACCAGCTACCTATCACATATCATGAGCATAAATAATTTTAAAATGTATACAGTGAATAGCTCAAATAACTTGTAGTATAAAAAAAAGGAAAACAACTGGAAACTCACAATAAAATGACGTGGCATCCCAATAACTAGCAAAGATGTTAGCTGCAAACCAATCCATCGGATTGAAACAAGAAAATAATGGTTTTAAACACTGTGGCTGTAAAATTATTAGCTTGGATATTTTGGCATATGGAGGATACGGCATTATCAAATGTTTGATAATACCTTAGGAAATGTGGAACATCTTATTCCTCTAAAATATAATAAAACTTTTATAAAATAGACGTCTTCATTTGTATTTAGTATTAAATTGGAGATGTTTGTAACAACTATTGCTTGTAACACCTGATTATAACAATATTGGGTGGTAAAGTAACTATCGTCACAAGTTCATAGTAATGAAATAAAGAAGTTGTGATGTTATAACAGAGTTTGACATTAAACAGATAATATTATACTGTAATATACTAAATGACGATATTTTATTTATAAATTAAATATCTTTTGAATTAAAAGTTTGATTTTCATTATTTCAAAGAATCATTGGTTAAAAAATATTAAATTATAATATGTTTTTTTTTTATTGCTCTATAAATGGCTTTGTAAATCAAGAACGAATATATTTTTTTAAAACATGTTTTACAATAATAATAAAATATTGTTTTTTTTTGTTTACAATCATTTTTGACATTTATGGTTTGAGTCTTTAACACAGTAACAAAATGATCGAGCTCTACACAAGCAATTTGTTCTCAGACACGGCATCGCGATAAGATATTTATCTGAAACATGCATCAAGAGATAAAATGGCGCGAGTGTAACCCAAAATACAAAAATAACTTGTCAGTTCTACTTACAAGAGAAACACAGGTTAATTAAGAAGTTAATTGTTGTATGTGTTAAAATGAATGTTATATTTTTAAGCAACAGTTACTTTTCTGAATAATCCTGATATGCCAACAGTATCGGCTCCTTTATAAGTCATCTTACATTATTTGAGTTATTTGTTTGTATTTTCAATTGTGTTTATACATTATATTTTATTTACCATTTTGATTTTCTACGTTTTTTGTTTAGAATTTAAAAGGCCAAGATTGTTTTGTGTGTAAATGTGTGATGTGACATGGTAGTGATTTTTTGAGTTTGTTAGACAAGCCGTCAATGTAAACTGAAGATGGAGGTCACCTCCGAAACATGTGTCACGTTTTTTTTATTGAAATTTTATAAAGATATAGAATAAACTAAAGTGGAAAATATAACTCCGCCGTTGCCAGTCCCAAGCTTGGATGAGAAAATAGGAGGGTCACTGAGTTAGGCTAGCCACCGGTAGTACAGAAAACACAGCCTCGGAACACGGATAGACCTGGAAACAGACCTCGGCATTGAAAAGGAATAAACGATTATAGACGATATCACAGAAGAAGTAGCTTGCTTGAGACTAGGTAATAAAATGAGCAGTAAAACTGTGAATGTCATTTGCTATGCAAACGATATCGCATTAATAGCTGAGTCTGAAGATGACTTGGTTGTACACATTCTACACTATATCAAAAAGGATTAATATGTCTATATCAGTCAGTAAAACAAAAAAATCTCACTTTATCTAGACAACCTACAAGATGTAAGCTGACTGTTGATATACATGTGGAGTAAGTAATGAGTTTCAGATATTTAGGAGTAGATGAAGACCTTTATACCGAAGTACGAGAACAAATCAGTAATGTCTGTCTCGTGTCAGGGTGTCTGAAAAACCTGGTCTGGAAGAACAAGCACATGCGTATCGACAGCAAGGTCTGAATTTATAAGCCTGCGTGCGACCTATCATGGCGTACGCTGTAGATACGCGGGCTGACATTCTGCGAACCAAGGGTTTACTAAGAAAATTTGAGATGAAGGTCCTAAGATCAATTACTAGAAAATTTCTGCGAGATCGTGTTCGTAACGCAGAAATAAAAATAACTTGCTTAATGGAAGATATCGTTCAGTGAAGTAGATCCAAAAATGGATACTGGAGAGACTATGTAGCCCGAATGGATAGACTTGCATATACAGCCACTTATGAAATCCCCTCCGGACATCGCCCACTTGGAAAACCGCCTAAGAGATGGAGGGACAGCTGGACTTCTTCATCCCATGAGACAAGATTTATGTGTCACAGATCATCAGATCTATTAAAAGAATAATGAGAAGAAGAAGGAAAATATACACTGTTGTGTTTCAAATTCCAATTTACAATGGAATTTTTGAAATTGAAATTTATCTCATTGTAGTTACGAGTTTTAGAATTCGAGTGCATTTGGTTTTTGGAGGTTTTTGGTATTTAAATACCACGCTTGGCAAACGAATTGGTTAGTTTATAAGTCAGCCGCCCTTAGCATAGGGAATAGGCGCCGCCCACTATGGATCAGACGCTACTGCCTGTTGGTCTGCGAGAGGTATTTGATTTCCCTCTTTCCCCCATATCTGGTGAGCCTTCCCCTATCCGCCACCTGGGGACGCATCTCCTAGCGGTTACAGGCTCCGCTGGAGAAAAAAATAATAAGATGGAGACCATGGGAAAATAGGAGAAACGTCGGCAGGCCGCAAAAAAGGTGGGCCGACGACATTGCTGCCGTGGGGGAAAATGTGGCTGCAGCTGGCATAACATAGAGACGAGTGGAAAGGACAAGGAAGGGGCCTATGTTCAGCAGTGGACCGATGAAGGCTGACGAAGAAAAAGAAGAAGAAATTACTTCTTAATTAGAAATTAAGATATTACTATTTTATAAATTATTTTTCAATTAGCTATATATTTTTCGCTTATACCAGTAGGTATTTAAAAACGTTTTTTAGTGTTTATAAAGCGTTATTTAAGCCTTTTTTTATTTCTATATCTTTATTTATTATTACGGAAACAGAACAAAGTAGAACCCTATAATTTTTTTTCCTATTAACATTATCAACAGATCTTAGAAACGCCAATATCGAATGTCATAAAAAACGTATTCCTCATGGTTTCTTAGGAATACAAAATATGTTTTTGTTTGCTTGCCATTTTAGGAATATCATTAAAATCTCATCATATCCCAATTTCCTAAAATAAATATTGATCACCAATACCCAGAATAGGCCTGTTTAGCGTTCACGCTTGTAAGCAAATGCATTTAGATGTCAACTGCTTGCGTTTGACTTCGTTGCGTGTGGGTGGTGCTAGCAAACCCAACTGTTTTCCTTTGTATTATTTGCAGTGCAACAGTAAGCAGTCACTCCCGCAAACATCGGTTTTCAATAAAAGTACAGAAAACCTATCTATAACTCTTAGTCATACATTGAATATTGAAAATAAATTAAAGTTCTATCTAAATTTAAAATTGAGTTTTGGGCGAATATACATTGCCGCTGCGAATTGAGCTACGTGTGAGGTATCTTAATGCCCACTACTACGTTGTGCGTCTCACGGTATAAAATAGTAAACCTAACAATAGTTCAATGATACTATTATTATTATTCGACATGCAACTATTGAATGCTTGTATTTTCAGGAAGTTTTGTTGGGTTTACTTTACCGTTGTGACATATTGCAGACTCTGGGTGGGCTCTGTAACATGTCCGTGTAGACAAACAGTGCTCCGGCTAATTGGTCAGCCAATAAAGGTGCACCAGACGAAAAGCTAATAGAGACTAATTTGGTGATCAGTATTGCAGCCAACTCGTCACCTCCGTGGTGGGATGTAAACAGTCAACAGGGTGTACAATGGCTCATTAAATCTAATTAATCATTGCAATTTAGGGATGTGGAAGTAATAAAGCTTAATCACGATTGCATACAATTTCAAAAAATCGGAAAAGCTACGATAGTTCAGTCTTAAAATATTACAGTTTAAAAAATTAAATTACATAATAGTTTCATCTATATTCACCATGTCTTTGTATTGCAGATTCATAATTGAACAATAGGTTTTTTTAAACAACACTTTATTTAAAAAACAAACATTATTAAAAAATTAAATATAAACACAAACATGTTTCAGGACACAGAAGTCCTTCATCAGTGTAGTAATATTGTATATACAAATTAAATATTTAAACATTTTTTTCTTGAATGTGGTTAGTTTTGAGAGATGTCAAAAATATTATATATAAAAGTATATAATTATATTGACGAGTTATGGTAATTTAAATTTTACAATATATCTTTAAGGATTTTTTTTAAATACCATAAGGTGCACTTAGTATGAGAATAACTATTGTATCAATTGAATTTTGTGCTTTTTTAATTAAACGGTTTTTCTTGATAGAACATATTAGAAAAAATTATTGGATAATATCCGCGAAATCTGCAAGGTAAGAGATATTGTCAGATTGGGCAGACAACGCAGAAGACACTGGAATGTGCACGTGCAGAGGATGGATCACTCCAGAATCCCAGAAATTGTGATGCATGAGATGTCTGTTATCTACCGTCCCCCGGAAGACCACCAAAAATATTAAGGGATAGCTGGGAGTCAATATCCCAATAGAGGCCAGTCTGACAACATGAACAGAACAAGGGTCTAAAAGGAGAAGGAGAGGAAAATATTATAATTAATATTAAAAAAATATTTTACAGCATGAACTTGATTCAACACGAATTGACAATTTAAGCGACCACCCTCGATGGCGGATATCGTTCAAATAATAATAATAAAAACTTCAGAACGTAATACATACATTTTTTGTATTAATTAATATCATACGATCTTTCTTCGAGACGAGAGGCAGTTTCGTTACATAATTAACTTTAAAATTGCAATGAACTTTTGGCAACGCATGTTATCTTGAGTGACATTTCATCTCGATTATCCCCGCCGCCGGAGATAATTGATAAGATCTCGAGCTAACCACCGGTCACTAAAATGGTTATGTGAACAGTGATCAGTCATCAGGCATTCTAGAAGCAGACAAAGGTATCGAAATATTTCTTCAAATCGATACCTTAAAGGTTGATTGATGAATTGAACTTTGAAATACTAATAAAATTTTCAAATATTTTGTTGCATTAACTCATTGTTAACTCATTGAACGCTAAGGCAATAACTTTGTTTAAACTTGTGAACATAACTTTGTTTAATCCACAAAATATTAAAAAATATTTATAATTATCCTTTCTCCTTAAATGTCTACATTTATCTCCCTAGCTCCCATTTCCAATCAAATGCAAATTAATCATTTATTAATTTCTATATAAATAATGTCTTTTCAAATGTATATTTTTTCTAAATTACAATTTTACATTTTTTTATATTCTCATCATGTATTATTATTGTATTATATAATATAACATTATTTATTAGTTCTTACTGATAAAAAATAATTATTAGTATTTATAACAAATAGCCCAGATTAATTTTTATTTTTAAATTATTGTATCGAATTTTTAATGCGTTTTTTATATTAGTCTTTCGTTGTTTGGTTTTTTCTGTATTTTTATACCTGAAGATGGAGGAATCCTCCGAAGCATGTGGTGTTTTTTAATATGTTGTGGATTAAACAAAGTTATTTTCAATTTCCTAAGTACAAATTTGGTTAATTTTAGGCGTTTACACTGTAAAGTTTTAAATTGACGATTATTTATTTTTGAAAAACTATTATTTCTATTTTTTTATTGTAGTTAATTGTGATTGTCACATTGTCTGTGGCTTGGTGTAGAATTCACGTGACAATAAAATGGTGGTAGATTAACTGCCTAACAAATGTCATTAGAATTAATACAATAGCTGAAAAAAATATACACAGCAATTTAATTGAAAAGACTTCACAATACTTCACAATTTTTTAAGGTTTTATACCGTCACCACTGGGGAGTTTATAAAGTCTGATGATTAAGGTATAAAACCTTCGAAGTATTGTAAGAAAAATTAACTTAAAAGTGGAAAAAAATGTTTTTTAATTAATATAAAATGTATTAGTATTTCATTGAATTTCATATATTTTCTGCTTTTATAAAATAAATAAAATAAAACATTTCAAATGTACAGTATCCTTAAATACGGGACCCACTGTTATTATTTACACGTATATATTGGCTATTACAGTATTTTAAAACAACGTTTTTTTTACCACTATCAAAGTAAAAAACTATTATCTGGTGAATAAACTATAATACTATAAATACTATAAGTATTTTAACTCTTAAATATTATGTATACCTTATTTTGTCTTAGTTCAACTTCAATCTTGTTTCTCACTTTCATTTGTTGATTGTTAACTATTATTTTATATTTGTGGTAGCATGTAATTGGCCTTATTTTAATTATTCTAAATGTTTTTTTTTATATATATATGTTATTGATATCGCTGTATGTTACCCTTAATAAATAAATAAATAAACGAAAAATGTTTCGAAGAGAAACAAAAGAAACTATGCTGTAAATACCTAATCTAATGCAGGAAATTATTATATTTTGATATAATGATTACCCGCACATTATAATTATCGGAGCGTCTTTACAGTTTTTTTTCTCTTATTGTATTCATAGCGTGTTAAGCAGAGTTGTCCGTGGACGTTTATGTTTTCATCGTACTCGTTTATATATATTAGACAGATTATAACTTACATTTACGCGAAGCTAAATGAGCTGTGTAATTATTCAACCGCTTATGCGGGAACTCTGCAAATGATGAGTTAAAACTCGTGAAACACTAGAATACAACGGCTGCTAAAGGCAACACCCATTTACATGCCTTCCTTCTTCAAGTACTTAAGCTTCATTCCGATACTCAAGCCGGGCAGCCCATCCCTAGAGTGGGCAGGCAGCCGACAACACCGGTAGCGCAGCTGATCAGGCTCCCAGTAATTACTATGCCAATCTACCGGCCGCACCTAATGATTAGCCCTCTCGGAGTGTCGAGCGGCCCGACTGTTATTACGGAGAAATGGGATAATAATTTCATTATCCCCAGTATTTCGGGAACAACAAAACAATGTACACCCGTTGATCCTGATATATAGCGAGAATATTGGTCACATTTGACAAATGTATTTCACGAATTATATCCAGAAACGTTATACGAAATTATTTCCAGAAGTGGAAGGGTATTATTTGCAAACCCGGCAAACTCCACCAACAATCAAAAGTGAGATATGAATTGGGTCTTATTCATAATACATTTGCACACAATTTTTATTGATTTTCAGTTTCAAATTCGGCTTCATTCTGAAGAATTTTGCTATTAAAATATAGGGTTTGTTGCAAATATGGCAACCTCCACTTGAGTGTTGCAAAGCTGATAAAACTCCAAAATGAAATTCATTATTTTACATTAATTATCAACATAATGATGATTATTTCATGGTTGATTACTTTTAAAATACTAACTGGTTGAGATGAAAAGAATAAATATCGTAAAAAAGCGCATTTTATTAGCGTATCAGTTTTTTGCGATTTACTCAAAACATCTAATGATGGAGTTTGCACAATTGCAACCATGAAGAGGAATGAGCTTATTTGTGTACGGTTATTATTCTACAATCCTCATTTATAGGATTGTAAAATAATAACCGTACACAAATAAGCTAATTCCTCTTCATGGTTGCAATCGTGCGGATCGGTCTGTAACAAGCTTCACTCATTCCCTCCACTCAGTCCTGTCGACAGCCGGTCTTTTCAGTTCTGTGTTGCTGCCACAGAGCATGTCTCTTATCATCGATATAGGCGTCCCTCGGGCGGTCTCTGCAATTTCGGCCCTCAACCATTCCCTATGCTATAGTAATAAGCATAATAACGGATAGTAATATAATGAAATACAGATATTAACGCAGACCAACAAATGATTTCTTAGATTAAAACAGAGCACAAAATATTACAAGGTGATCTTATTCATTCGATAAATAATGAATGAATGTAAATGAATCTTGAAATCTTTTTAGTGTGTGAATTTATATTTGGCTTAAAAATGTTTTTTATGTTCTACATTTTTTAAGAATGCTCACAGAAGTAGTTATATTTTGGATAAATTGCAGAATTTTTTTTCTTATAACAAATATTTATTTGTGTACTGTATTGATGGAAACGTTTTTTTTTTTTAAATATATTTTATTAATATAATGTATGTTAATGATGTAAATGGAATCAGAAATAGAGGAAGACCGATGAAAACGTGGCACGATCAAATAAATCAAATATTGAATGTCGGCCATATGAGGAGTCAGAGAAATCGACGCGCGTGCATGACACGATGTATGAATGTTGAGGAAGCGAGAGAAATGTGTCAGGAAAGAAAAGTATGACAGTCCATTCTTTCTGCCTACCTCTTCGGGGAGACGGCGTGATGGTTAGTTAGTTAGTTAGTTAGTTGTTACCCCTTCGGAGAGACGGCGTAATAGTTTATTTATTAACTTATAAAAAAAACTTCTTAAAATCAAACGATTTATTTCATATTAAATATTAAGTTTCGAGTTTCATAACATAACTAAAGCCACAATAAATATTTTGTACTACTAATACGCATAACCCGCCATCCCTGCGGAATTAAAAATTTAAGACATAAAACATTTACTGAAATATTCTTGTATTAAAAGATATATATGATAATAATATGATTATTATACTAAATCAACGTAATTATTGTTATTTATAACTATAATTTCGGATACCCGTCAAAATGGATTTCAATAAAAGTTGGTCACAAATCAATGTCAGATAATGTTATGTTTATAGAATATGAATTTAAAGATTGTCACTAAAAGCATACCAATAATGTGCCTATTTAGCAAAAAAATTAAGTACCTCACCACTGTATTGCAGTGACAAATCAACGATTCGTGGCACCGCGGACGCCATAACCAATATGTTGAATTCTTTTATATCTAATTTAATATAATTTAATGTAAAATTTATGATCAGATTGTGTCTTTTACCATTTCACGCTCTTTCCTTTACGGCGTGTACAATTGTTTGTGTGTACATAAAGGCGGTAGTTGTTATCTAAAGAGTATTAAAACGAATGTTTCTATCAGACATTTTGTTTAACGGACGTGCCGGTGAGAAAGCTCTCGGCCGGGTCGCATAGCCCGAAGTTAGTATTGCCCACACGGTCTCTAATGAAGGTTTATTGCCGACAACACCCCACAGATGGCACTGCTCCTCCGGGCGAATAAATCATATTGCGCAAGACCGTGTCTGATTGTGTGAGGCGGACCTTATTAATGTTTAGTATTTTGTAAGTGTGTGATAGCAACGATTACTCTGATGACTATATTTACTTTCGTTTTAAAAGAAGCTGTTTTTTATAGAACATTATCAAACTTAACAAACTATTTGGAACATTAAAAATGATTATTAAAAAAAAAAAATTCAATAAAACTAAATATTGAAAGCTAAGGCATTAACACTGTGGAATTCCATAATAAAATTGAAAAAAACTTTGTTTATTTTCAACAAAATATTAAAAAGTCATTATATAATAAAAACTAAACAAAGAAAGACTAATAAAAAAAACGCATTTAAAATTCGATAATTTTTAAATTTAAATTATTGTATCGAATTTAAAAATGCTTTTTTATATTATTTTTTGTTTGTTTAGTTTTTATTGTATATTTACGCCTGAATATGGAGGTACTCTCCGAAACATGTCGTGTTTTTTTAATATTTTGTTGAAAATAAACAAAGTTTTTTTCAATTTCCTAAGTAAAAACTAAATACGTAGAAAATCTAACTTAATTCGAGCTTAAAGTGTGAACACCGTGAAATATAATTTTTTTTTGGACGGAAAATTTTGCTCTGGATAAAAACACTTTTTTGTCGTCTGAAAAATAAAATACATGAAAATATAAGAAGTTAATACATTGCGAATGAATTTGTTATGAACAACATAATGACTTGGTCATTAAGATGGTTTGGTCACATGGAAAGAATGAATTAAGAAAGAATGGTAAGGAAAGAATATATTGTTTTTTTTTTTTTTTAAAGATTTACATCAAGGATTTATATCAATGATATTAGAATTTATTTTACAATCTTCAATGTGAGCAGAAAATAGTTCATTATTATGAAGAAGGAACCTGGCCGTGTCCAGGCTTGAACCCATGCTCCCTGTATCAGGAGCCAAGCGTTCTATCCCCTAGACCACCACCCATATTAACGAAGTAAACGGAACTAGAATCTGAAGAGGACATCTAAAGAAAATATAACACGATGAAATTAACAAATTAATAAAAGGCGAACACATTCGAAGTCAGAAAATCTAGAGAGGTATGTTAGGATAGAGCAGTGTGTAACCACTGCTGCCCACCTTTCCGGAGAAACGGCGTGACGGTTAGTTGGAAAATGTAATAATATAATGAAATTTACCTAGTATTTAAGGTACGGCGTAATTTAATACTTGGAATGTGTGGTCAGTAGTGCGAGATCGAGTTAAAATAGGTAGTTGTTAAATCCTGAGAGGATTATTCAATTTGGGCGCATATTTGTTCTACGGGAAGACTAAAAGTTCCCAAACAAAAGGAGCGCCTGCTCGCCGCAATGTAAACTGGAAAGTTAGTGTCGCGCGAGCTGGAGTTTGTCGTCTTGTGAACATGCAGTCACTTTATTTCAATTTCAAATAATACATACATGCGACTAGGTTACGAGCCAGTCCGCCACTGTAATACAATTGCCTCAGAGGTAAAGAACGTTTAGTCTGTTTTACAACTGAATTTAAAACAACATAAATAAATACAAATAGATGTCATATATAACTAAATAACTATGTCGCTGCCTCCACGAAGAGATAAGTAGAAATAATTTCCCGCTACACTGTTCTTTCCTAACATACTTTTCACGATTCCTCAACATTCATACATGTTGTCATGCACGCTCGTCGATTTCTTCGACTCCTCACGATGCCGACATAATATTTGATTGATTTGATCGTGCCACGTTTTCCTCGATCATCCTCTATTTCAAGTTCTGTTTACGCGTTTTTTTACTATTCCTTCTGCATTCATTATCTAAATGCCCTTATTATTATTTTCTTCATAACACTTTAATTCGCTATTTATTTTTACATTAGACACTATATCACATATAATATATTGCCTTTTAATAATCTATACTTTTATATATTTACTTTGACAAAATATTATCAGAACAATTCTGAAATATTTATTAATAAGTGATAATAGGGCTGATGATACTTTTTATATGTTGTTTATTTAAAGCGTCCCGTCTTGTCATATTGTTGAAAAATTACGCAAACTTGATTGGCCAGAGATTAAAACGAATGGAGAGGTCTCATTTTTAGTGTTATTTTATTTTATAGGAATGGCATGTTTACCTTATCAGACATACAATAAAACCCAAATCAGGCGAAACAGGTAATTCCATAAAATAAAATGAAACTTTGACATAAGAACACACGTTTTCATTAATAATAATTATTCAATGTGGAGTTTTAAATAATGGTTTAATAAACCACAATCTGTAGGCAAGCATTAAACATACTCTAAATGTTAGATAAAAAAAACTAAAAATAAGTGTCACATAGTTCAAATAAGTACAAGTTCAAGAAATAATCATTTTCTTTTATTTTCATAGATGGAAAATGTTTTTTTATTAAATACTCTACAAGTAAGTCTACAACGTAATAGTTTATAATTTTTTTTATTGCTTTTTAAAAAATGATACAAAAATCTATATTAAGTGTTGAAAATTGATAACAATTAATCCGATTTTTTGGTATAACACTAAATTGACATTTATTCATTTAATATTGATTTAAACTATAGTTTTCTAGAAGTTTTGTTGTATTGTACTCGTGCAAGTGACGTATTTTGTGTTGATATCCTTTTATAAAATAATTAGTAAGTAAGACAAAACATTTCATTCTTACAGATTTTAATAAAACTTTTATAATATGTTTTCATAATTTAAATATGTGAATTTAAAAATTTCGATGTTCCGTATATTGCATTTACGTGTTATGTTAAAAAAAATGAATTGATATTCATAATTTTTTTTCTCTAATGAGTAAAGATAAAAGTTTAAAATCGCTTTATAGAACTTTACCTCTACCTTATGAAATGTTCAGTGTTCGTTTAAGATGGGGTCCAGTTCGCCACCACTGCTGCACCGTTTGTTTTCGAGAGACATATATTAAGGGATTACTGTAACAAAAGTTTGCAACAGCTTGTCCATGCTGAGCGCAAATCTGTCACACATAATGTTATTAATGTAAGATGGAAATGTATTGTTTTATATGAAGTGTGGGCGATGTTCATGAAGGTTTTCTGAATAACCGTGCGTTGAAATATTTATGCGAGTCTTCTTTGTGTGATGTGAGGATCTATGCACACGGAAACGAATCAAATATATGTTCATCTTTTCATAAGACATTACAAATGATATGGTTTTGAAATGGATCATTGTACAATTCATTAATCTCACATGATTATTGCTTAGTTTTTGAAAATTTCTTGGATTTTTTTACTATATTAGCAGGTTTGCTTTCGTTATCCCGGCGTGAAGTTGACTCCCTGCGGCGTCGGCGGCATTAATATGCGGGAGAGTCCGTTCATTTCAGAGAGATTGTTTCCAAAAGTGTAAGTGACAGTGCGTTTATAAAAAAAATATATATATATTTTATAGTCAAACATTAAAATAAAAAAACGCGTTTTTATTTTTTAATGAAAATTATATCAGTTTCAATTGTATTAATCACAAAATAAAAAGTAATTTATTTTTAATATATTGTTCATAATTTTTTCTTGGAAAAACAATTACGGATGGATTCATAATAAAAATGTAAAATGTTAAAATTTGGTTTTTAATTTAATAATTTTAAATATCTGGTATACCGGCTTATTGTGTCTGAAATTTATTATTTTTCTTACAAATGTGTGTTATTATTGGAATTCCAAAACAAAACCAAATGCCCTACCGCCTATAAAATTTAGTTAGTTTTTTAACTACTAATGTCACCTTTATATTTCCAAATATTAATTTTCTTCGTTTTTGACACCCCACAAAATACAACGTTGACAATTTAGATTAAGAAATATATACATTTATTATTTTGGTATTTTTCGGAAGGGTTTTGAATTCTGTAAATCATTTGAATATTACACCACAATTTTTTTAATTTCGTACACAGCATGTTACCTTTAACTCATTAAAAAATCAATTAAAAACCCTATTCATTACAAATAACAATGGAAGATGAGATGCATTATTAGGGTTTGACATTAGTTTAAATACTTATTAATCAATACTCAGATAACGATTGGAGAGCTTTTGTTTACACACTATTTAATCGATTTATTTTAATGGACACATGTATTATTTATATTAATGGAAAGATTATGGTGCTATTACATTTTTATTATTTAACATAAAAATTAAAAAAAAAACATGGTATGAATGTTTTTTTAGAAAGGTAGTAAGATAAATAAAATATTTTTAATCTTGTGTCCATTTATTTATATAATATTAAAATACATGTCTGAATATATATTTTTTTACACCATTACATATTTTTTCAACGATTAATTTTTATGGCGCTAACTAATTGATTTAAAAAATTTCCGCCCTATTCAAATAATTTAATTTGCAGGTGTTTACAAGAAATAAAAAATATAAGAATTGCTTAGTTAAAATTAAACTTATTGATTAAGTGCCAATTACTGGAGACTTACGAGATTTTACTGAAATAACTCCTAATATTAAGGTCACGTGAAATCTTTGCCCATGATAAATTATATGGTATGTGAATACATTAATATTTTTTGGTTCAAGGCCTTAATTATATAAAAAATAACACACGATTGCCTACCTATTCATATTTGACGGGAGGATATTATTAATTTGCCCACTCAAATTATCTCACTGTGGATCTGATGTCATTTTCAGAGTTCGAAATAATTTATATTAAAACTGGCGCCTGGGCGACATTTAAAAAAATCTGAACGTTTTATATTTTGTATCGTAAGACGCCACTAATATATTACCTGAATTTGTCACACGCGTTCATATTTATAAAACACATGAATAATACGTTCATTATTTGAAGATTGATAAAAAAAGCGTTAGACTTAATTTATAATAAATTATTCTAGTATTTCATCTCAACAAGAAGAAAATCATATGTTCATATAGAGCACTCACTTAGTGATCAGATATTTAAAGTACGAGTATATTGAATGTCCGTCAAGTGAGGACTCGAAAAAATCTACTTGCGTCCTTGACACGATATATAAATGGTGAGAAAGCGAGAAAAGTATGCCAGGAAAGAAAAGTGTGGTATTTATTCTTTCTGCATACTCCTTTTTAGCAGCTATCATTGTAAATGGAACTAGAAATAGAAGAATACCGAGGAAAACGTGGCACGATCAAATAAATCATATAATGAATGTCGGCCACATGAGGAGGCAGAGAAATCGACGCACGTTCATGACACGATGTATGAATGTTGAGGAAGCGAGAGAAATATGTCAGGAATAAAAAGTGTGGTAGTCCATTCTTTCTACCTACCCCTTCGGGGAGACGGCTTGATGGTAAGTTAGTTAGTTAGTTAGTTAGCATACTCCTTCGGGGAGATAGCGTATGGGTTGGTTAGTTATAAAAATAACCAATAACTAAATTAAAAAAATAAATATTTACATGAATATATAGACTACGATGTTTAATTGGACATTTTAGCAGCTATCAAAAGTGCATTTTTTTTTAATTTTATAGAACTATTATATTTAGAAATTGCTTCAAAGCAAAATCGAATTATTTTTTTTGTTTTTTGAACAATGATGTAAAACTCCATATTAAATAATTAATACGAATGAAAAAACTTATGTTTTTCTAGAAGTTTTCTTATATTTTTTGGGGGGTGACATATTTCGCCCTTCTAAGGCATTACCAAATTAATGCCTTAGAAGGGCGAAACATGCCATCCCCCAAAAAATATAATCACAAAACTTCTAGAAAAACATAAGTTTTTTCATTCGTATTAATTATTCAAAATCGAATTATTAAAATTATTTCATTAAACTTTTTGATGGCGCTGCAATAGTTATATGCGCTTTTGACCTTGATAAAAAATACATTTATTTGTTACAAACTCTTCCATAGCCTGGTTACATAAAAAAACCATCTCGATTTTGTCAATATATTGTTTACAATGGAGTGTTAATTTAATTTGATATCTGGTAATGTAACATGTTAATTGCCAGTTCTGACGAGGAACTTTCTCTTTTACATCACTTCCTTCTGGAAGCTTATGCTCATGGAATAAAAAGCTTGTAATTATTAAAGTAGTTAACTATTTTAAATCAATAAATTATTAATTACACCATTTTTCGTGAAGACAAAATAAACCAAATAGTATTGAAATGCCCCATTTAACCAAAATCTTATTTTTATAGTACGTATTAAGATCGAACATATATTTAGAGTTTATTTATACAAAAATACACTTCATCTCAATTAGCAAGTAAATTAATTATAAATAAAATTAAACACTTTATCACTTAGTATAAACCATTTAATTTGAGTAAGTAGGGCCAGCCGGTTTCAGTCTATAGCGAGCTTCCTCAAGATTACACAGAAACTTTTTGTGTATAGCTCTGGGGAAGTTCTCTACAGAGTGAAACCGGTTAGCCCTACTTACTCAAATATAGTGGTTTATGCTAAGTGATAAAGTGTGTAATTTTATTTTTAAATATGTTAAATCACCAATTAATGGCTTTGTATCAAAGTTTAAATTAATTAAATATTTTTTATTTTTTATTTCTAACTTCAAAAGTTTTGTATTATATTTACATGGATTCATTTAAATTTGAGGACCTTGAAATTCCCAACCTAATTGAATTATTTATTTAAAACTTTAAACCATTTTTTTTTAATTCTAGAAAAACATAATTTTTTAACCGTTAGTCAAAAATTAAGTTATGATTCGTTTTAAAAATGACAACTTATAAATGATTCTATAATTTTATGAGTTCTTAGAAGGTTTAGTTGTCTAAGGTTAGGAAGTCATAAAAATTTCAAATTAATTAGTTCATTGTGATCTTACCAGGAAGGATTCATAAAAATTTGATATTTTTACATTCCGTTTCTGTAAAAACAGTTTCGCGTGTCTTAGATTATTTGAAAATATATATAGATATTTATCTGCATCAAGTTTCTTTAAACGTATCGGTGAATATCGTGCCTCCATCTCATTTGTGATCCTACGATATTTATTCTGTGTAGCCTTAGTTACGACTTAGTCCATTTAATTTGTTCTCTGGTAATGGTCTGCTTATTGCCATTTTACACCAGAAACTTTCTCTTTTATATCACTCTGAAAGCTTATGCTTTAAGATCGAAAGTATTGTAATTAAGTGGATAAATATTTTAGATAGATCAATTATTAGAAGGAGCAAAAGATAATTTCACAATCTTATAAATATAAAATAGTATTAAAAATCTAGAGTTTTGTATCATTGTTCAAAGATAAATAAATATTTTCATCTTCTGTATGATTGGTCATAAATTCAAAAAATTTAACCATTAAATTATATTGTTTCACTTTTAGAAATATACGAGTAGTTTCACCTTCAACATTAATTTTACTAACGTGCAATTGCATAAAATTGTTATTTTTATATTGTTTTTTATTTTTATATGGTGAATACTATTAAGTTAATGGAATTCACTATTTAAACATGTTTTTATATTTCCTTTAAATAGTGCAATTTATGATGTATTAATATTTTGAAATATTAAAATGTAAAATAATTTAATAAAGTCACAAAATGCACATATTGTAAAATATTGTAGTTTTAAGTCAATTTCTTTTTCTATTATCTGAATGTCCTATAAATATTTTATATGCAACTTATCCTTTTTGTCCCATAATGAGTTTTCTACTCATGGGAATACAATGTTACTATTGTATGTTTATAAATAAAAAAATAAAAAAAAATTGTCAGTTTACTTTAAGAATCAATAATTATGTTGCTATCAAATACCAATTCTTTACAATTGCCTTCAGTGATTAATAAAAAAATTGCAACATTAACTTTCATATTTAATAGCCTAAGGAAACATCCAAAATATATTGATGTTAACGTTTCAAAGGAGACCAGCTAAATGCACCGCGGTCTTTTAATTTCCTAAGGGGAAAAGACATTAATTTATAAAAGCAGGTAAGGACGAAAGGTATAACTTACCTGCTCGTGCCGACAGATTCTAAGAAATATATTAATCATGAACATGTTACGTTTTATTGGTTTATGTTTTGAATTAAGCTGAATTTCATTTTATTTTAATTTTTTTATGTTTTTATTTAATTTAGTAAAATTTTTGGAAGCATATTATTTTCTCACTCTTTTGTATAATAGTACGAAAATTATAAATGATATAGTAGGATATATTTCTTTTTAATACATTTTTTTATTCTGAATTAGAAGATTGAATCATTTAAACGATTTAAATCTCCTCGAATTTTGATATTCAGTTGACGGACGAGGCTTGTAATCGACTGGATTCGGAAGTAGGCGATTAACGGATGTCAGCAGATGTTAGACCTTACCATCTTCTTAAGTCTTTAAGCCAGAAAATAAATACGATTGATTTTTTTTGTAATCCTTTTTCATTCAAGATAAGAGCAAATTGTTGAATATTAATATTGAGATGTTATAAAACAGAATGAAACGAAAATATTTAAATCTAAGATCTCAATCCATTTTCGAGTTCGTAAAAATAACAAGAACAAGTCGTCAGTAAATCGCGATGGTTGTTAAGTATTGAATTTACCAATAAAATTAATCTCGTCATTGTAAGAATTTGAAAAATAGTATTATAACTTGCAATATTCAAATGTATTATGAAAGTATTGGATAACCACTTAAAGCTTCAAAAAGTCAAATAAATAGCATTTTAAATCGAATTACATTCTATCATAAAAATATCGGATTTCAATTGAGCAGTATCTACCCGAGAAGATGTCAAAACAATGTTTTTTTTAGTTTAAGTCAGCGTTTTCTACGGATAAAATTATTATGACATCGAGACGATGGCAAATTGGAGCCTTTTAATCTGGATATTCCTGAGAGATGTTTTGTATTCTAAAGATGGCAGTCTCTGAAACGTTTTTATTTGTGAATAAAGTAAACGAGAGGAAACACGAATATTAAAATTTTCTTTGTTACATAAAACTAATATTAGAAGGCTTGTAATTATTCCTTTTTTTATATTTATCTAGTTCTGTGATGTTAACCATATTTATTTTTAAGGTGATGTTAAATTCTAAAATATATTTGTATATCTTATTGGGAATTGATTTACATAAAAAAAATATTAACTGAATTTAATGTCATAAGTGCAATTATTGACATGTTTTCAATTTAATTACAATAATAAGGCGTTCACACTGTAAGATTTCGTCTAATTTATATTTTTTAAATTTAAATCTGTTTTTGTTTTTAAATTTCGAGTTAATGTTTTTTACATTTTTCGTATGTTTTACAACATCGTCATCCGAAGAACGATACAAAACTGATTTTGAAAATCTTGTCTGAAACATGTCTTGAAAAAAGATCTCAAAAGTGAAAAAAACGGTGTTTTTATTCATAAAAGATAATTACATTTAATTTGGTTTTGTTTTATTTTGCATTTCATCTAAATCATTGCTTTATTATTTTTCACGGAGATGATCTCGTGGGCGTAACAAAACAAAGCCGCTCAGACCTTCTTAAGATGTTTTATCTTTATCTCTGAATGTTTTGTTATACTTATGTACATGATATTCAAAATATTAGCACAATTATAAAATGAATATTTTCATTACTTATTTTACGGTCACTTAAAAAAAACTTCACTAAACATTATTTTTGCTATCTTCAATAGTTTCTAAAAAAAATTAAAGCAAACATATATGTTTGTTTTTTTAATGTATACAAACACTTGTAGACAAATACTGGATTTTAATCATTTTTAAGGATTTATTGTATCTCAATATATCCGCGGGGCGAAAAGAGAAGGATGGAGTGCCGCATCGGTTAAAGTGTGACAGTCCATTCTTTCTGCCTACCCTTTCGGGGAGACGGCGTGATGGTTAGTTAGTTAGTTAATCTTTATAACCATTTAGATATATGTATCGTATTGCACACATACTCGTATATGTTTTTATGGATTAATTGTATCTCAATAGAGGCGAAGATGTATATTGTTTTTTTTGGAAACAGAATATGGTAGTCGAGGCGTTTACAGGACTTATGACATCGCTTTATGTTAACAACATTCCCCATTCCGCCCTTCTTACGACCACCACGTCTGACAATTTTTTGAAAAATGTATATACTCGTATGCTACTAAGTTAAGAAACAATTCACATTTTTTAAGTCAATCTACACTAGCCCCATCTATTAAGATTATATGTTAATTATATCGCTTAACCCAACCAATGAGAGGTCATAAGTCCTGTAAACGCCTCGACTACCATATTCTGTTTCCAAAAAAAAACAGTTTACATCTTCGTCTCTTTTGAGATACAATTAATCCATAAAAACGTATATGTGTATAATACAATACATATATCTAAATGGTAATAAACATCCAATAATTTTTTCTGTTGTCAAGGGTGTAAAAGGTAAAGTAATAAGTGTGGGTTTTAGTACTCATGTAAAATAATGTAGATATACAACGCTGATGCTGTAAGACACTGAGAGAAAATGATAAAACCAAATCAATTGGTAAAATAAACATGCTGCATGTAACAATAAATTAACATCTCACAGATAGCGTTATTTTAACAAGCGCCTTTCTTGGAATTAGCAGTGAATTGTTATCGAAGATTCAAATTATTTAAAGTGTTTCACTTTCTTCAGATTTATTTGACAGTTTGATAAAATACTCCTTATTTCACGACTTCCAAACCGTGCTGCTTAAATATTTGCATATACCTTAATAAGATTTTAAAAAATAATTAAGCGTTCAAACTACTAATGCACTTTTAAGAAATGTGACATCAAGATGTATTGAATTTAAATACATTTTTTTTAATTCTTAAACTTTAATCAGTTTCTTCTTCTTCGTCCTCTTCAGCCTTCTTCCCTCCACTGCTGAATATATTAATCCTGAGATTTTCTTCCACTCATCCCTGTATTGTCCCTTCCGCATCTATGTCGTTCCAGCTATTCGGGCAGTATCGTTTTATCATTTAGGTGGTAATTTAAGAAAAATCAAATTAAATATATTATTGTTTTATTATATTTTAAACGATATATTTTGCCTCTACTAAGGCATTATCAAATAAAAATATGTGATAGCATTCCGGTAAAACTTGTCATTTACATAATATATAATTTTAAAACTTTTTATATAAATTATTTGGTTTTAAGTTTAACATAATTATTCAAGAATCAATAAACAAATTAAATTTTCGTTGACTTGAAGCAAAAAGCCAAGAAGCTGGTGTATACGAAAAAGCAATCTTTTTAACGATTTAATATATTTTTTAAATCAAACGATTTAAAAAATATATAAAAATAGCTATTATATTAGAGCTTTTATCATCTAATATTTGCGGGAGATGCCTGTTGGTGGCGTTGAGGTTCGCAACCCATCACACCGCGTCTCCCGCGGGGGTAAAAAGGGAAGGATGGAGTGCTGCATCGGTTGAAGTGTGGCAGTCCATTCTTTCTCCCTACTCCTTCGGGGAGACGGCATTATGGTTAGTTCAGTTTAGCTTATATATTTAAATTGCGCTGTTGGCAATTAATAAAGTAAAATAAACATACAAATTTATGACTCGACTTACGTTTAGAAAAATATAAAAAGAGAACCGCGAGACCGTTGGAATTATAAGCTATAGAAAAAAAAACGTAAAAGATGTCTGAAAAATATTAATATTTCAACTACTTTACGGGAGGAATCCCATTAAAAGTTTTCACGTGGGTAAGTCAATATGCCGATCCCTGGCATTGACAGTGCATAATAAGGTACCATCCCGGGTATTAGCATATTCCCATCTCACGTCCCGGGAAAGTTGGTCCGGCATAAATAACACAAGTTGGCGGCGTTGTATTTCAGCTTTCGAAGGGTGCTTTCCTTTTTTATCCCGGCTAAACACACAACCGCAAAACACATTTACAGGGGCACCAAATATAAAACAAAAATAACCTCCAAGTCTAAATCACCTTTATTTATTGGCATAAAATATGAAGATACATTTGTATGTCGTATTACTCTTCCGCATATTATTAAAATCACAGCAGTTTAACGTTTTTGGTATTTAATGTATTGAAAATCGATTTATTTTATAGACATAAAATTAAATGAAGAAACAACACATCGTTAAAAAATACTGTATTTATTAAGTTTAGTAATATAAAACAATAGTAACATTGACCTAAACATTACTTAAGAAAACAGTTATGCTATAAAATTAATCATTTCAAATAATGATGCCCATTGTCTATAAGTACAAGCATAAGGACAAATTTTGGATAGACATACACTATCATATCCCTACATGAAAATTCTGTAGAGCATAAATGTAAAAGAAAAATTCTGTAGAGAATTGCTTAAATGGCGTGCCCTTTCAGGAGTACTTTGAGACAGCAAAGTATTTGTGTAAATAAAAGGAAAGGTCTACCAAACCGCCGTAAGACCTGCTATGCTCTACGGATCGGATTGTTGGGCCGCAAGACACCAAGAAGAAAAGAGGCTATACGTATCAGAAATGAAGATGCTGAGGTGGGCCGCCGGGACAACAATGCTGGATAAAGCTAATAACGAGCACATCAGAGGTAGCCTGAAAGTCGCTCATATATCGGAAAAACCTGAAACGTCATCTGCGGTGGTATGGCTATGCGAGCAGGAGGGACGATGACTACATCGTCCACAACATCCTGCAACTGGAAGATGGAAGAAGGGGGGCGTGCTTTCCTTTTCTCACTTTCTAACTCATGCAACATGGATGTCCACAGTTAGGATAGCCTGGATAGCCAGATGAACATGGATCGCGAGACTTGACGGAGACGTATTATAGAAGCCGACCCCAAATAACGGGAAATGGCCAGGCGAAAAAAAAGATACTCTATAACATCTCAGACAAGGATATTCAGCCCCCGCAGTTGATCTTTATTCCACCGTCTCGGTAGCCAAGTGTTCCCCGTTTAGTTCAAAACTGTTTTAGTTTAGATTCCTTTTTATATAAAACATATCGTTTGCCATTTACAGATTACTCTATTACTGCCAATTACTACCAATTACTATATACAATTTGTTTTTAGTATTGTATTGATTCTCATGACATATGGATAAGTGGCTAATCTATCGCCATTTTTTTGACACGCAAATTCTCCATCAGAACAAAAATAGTGTGATAATCAAACTGTCGTCGTCAAAAGAAATATTCCCACTGATGCATTAAAAACACTTGTTAATTCCTTCGTCGTATCTCGACTCGACTATTGCAACGGCATATATGCCAACATACCCAAGAAACAAACGAACAAACTTCAATCCGTTTTCAATGCGGCAGCACGACTTATAAAAGGTGTTCCAAAAAACTCGCATATTTCACAACATCTAAAAGATCTTCATTGGCTCAAGTGTCCTGAAAGAATCCAGTATAAACTATGCTGGACGGTTTTTAAAGCGCTTCACGGAATGGCACCAGCTTATTGTAACGTAACGGTTACTATTTCTTTATTTTCGGTTATCTTAATATTCAGTGTTTAGCTCTAGACTCCATTCAAACCCCTAGTTCCCGTTTTTACCACCAGAGTGCTACTTTACACTCTTGTTCCCGCGCGCTTCGCGATTTGGCGCTAAATTCACCCCGATGTGTGCGCCCTCTGCAGTTCACTCTCAGCCCCTTCTGCGCAACCCCTTCTGCGCAGCCCATTCGGCCCGACTTCACTTCGCTTTGAGCTGTCAACTTCGCGGCATCGATTGGAGGATCGCCGTTTCGACCCGCGATTTTCCCGATGGGATAATCCGCTTTCATCTAGCCTCATCCGCCATGGAATAACTTCGAGCAAGGTATTTGAGGTACTTGCCATCGTGCCCATAAAATCTGTGGCATTATTTCAGGTTTTCCGCCAACTTGTCCTGCACTATGGCGATGCCAAAAGTGCATATCCGCTCCCAGGCCGTTTGTCAAGCCCGACCTTGCTGCGGTTGATTCCCTCCGCCACGGTCCGAGCCATCCTCTGCTCCCGAAATTGCCGCCCACGTGTTGTCGCACATCATGCCCCGACAACGTGGTTGACCTCACCACCATGCGGAACTGCGAGGACCACTTCACGCCGCTTCAGACAGCACCAACAGGTTAGGGAACCTCGTGTCTGCCAGGTGACGCTCTACATATTGATTTGCTGACCCACCATCTTCTGGTCAGCGTCGCTGATAACGTCTACGGACGACGTCGCCGGTCGATGTCCTGACGAGCACGCCGTCGAGGAATCGCCTCAAACAGCCTCTTCATTATTTCACCATGTGCCTTTTTTTTGTATTCGTACGACATCTCTAGCCCCTAGATAATAATTTTAACTATTTTTTGTGTTATAATAAACCCTCATGTATTCCGTCATATGTCTTTATTTACACCTTTCCCTATTCGAATGACAAACAGCCGGAAAGTATCTCACGAGAAAACCGGAGATCTAAGGGCCCGCTCTCTGCGCTAGCCGAGGTAGGGAGAGAAACATTACACTATGTATCTGAACTTTGTGTTGCTGATAGCCTTAACTTGCGGCAATCTACGCTTCGATCAGCAAACTCTTCGGCAATAGGCAGATTAGTTGAGTCAAAGCGCAACCCCCGGACAAATTTCGGAGATCCGGCCATCGCAGTGGCAGGTCCGTCCGCCTGGAATATGCTTCCTGAACGCCTCAGATGCATTGACAATCCGACAGACTTTAAATCTCACCTAAAAACTCACCTTTTCAAAATATCCCATAAAATGTAAACAACGGTTATCTGATTGCTGGTGTCACTTGCAGCTCTCATGACTAAAAACATTGTCAAAGCGCCCTTGAGGTGAGCTATTCACGAAAACGGCGCTATACAAATTAGCCTAATTATTATTATTATCGTCGGTAATCGAACCCCGGACCTTGCCGATCTGACACGAAGATCGTCTTCAACGTAGTATGTGGATTATACTTATATCTTCTGCACCGATTCCCAGGCTTAATAATACTTATAATAATATTCAGGCTAATTTGTATAGCGCCGTTTTCGGGAATAGCTCACCTCAAGGGCGCTTTGACGATGTTTTCAGACATGGGAGCTGCATGTGACACCAGCAATCAGATAACCGTTGTTTACATTTTATGCAATATTTTAAAAAGGTGGGTTTTTAGGTGAGATTTAGGCTTCCTCCTTCTCTTTATAAATTCTGAATTGGAATAGACGTTTTTAAAGAGTAAATTGACATTTTTACTCACCACCTGATCAGATCTACGCATGAGGGCGTGAGTCAGAGGTGTTTCCATATTGGGTAGTTATTGTTTCGAACAGTGTTTCGAACAGAACGGATCTCATTTACATCTTCGCTTTCCAGATTTTGTGAAAACAATGTTCCTTGAGTATTCGACGAAGTTGTCGCAGCAGAAGCTTTATCTTTTTCAGCGACTTTATCTGGCGGCCATAATTAACCCATGTCTCACATCCATTAAAATGCTGCTTCTGTTTACAGAAATGTCATTCAAGGCATCAAAAAATACTTGAAAATCGTGTATTGATATAAAAGAAATGAACGATGTTTTGTTTTCCTTATATTTTTTACAAATATTATAGAACGAGCAAATTATTTTTAAATTTTATACAACAGCTTAATGTTGTTATTCTTGTGTAATAGCGCCCTTATGATGAGTTATTCCTGAAAATGGCACCCTATAAATTATCTATTTTTATATTATTATTATTTGAATTTTAGTTTTTGTAACAAAAGGAAATTTAATCCAACCCACTTCTATTTTCGTTTACAATTACCATTTTTATAATAAATATAGCGTATAAAATCAATAATATTGTTATATTTTGGGAATGACATAACTATTATAAAAATAGCAAATTCCATAAATAAAAAAATAAGAAGTAGAGTATACAATACTTTTACGATAATTATTTATTCAGTATAATTAATATAATTAACTTAAAATTCTCTACTTCTAAGTAGATAATTTTCTGACATTCTTATTAAATACCTCTTTTTTGATAAGGTACATATTTTTCCAATTAAAATATATCGAATAGTTTCTAATAAAGAATAAAAAATTGAGTATTTGATTTGCTGGAGTGTGTTCTGTGAATTTTAAATAAAAATATAGTACACAATAAAATTAGCCCAAAAGTTTTTTATACAAACATATTATTCGCAGATTCCTAACATTGAAAATTTAATATGCTTTAACTTAATCTATAGTACACATTTGTATTTCTTTATGAACGATATTAAAGTTTAAATATAAAATACTATTTTACAATAACACATAAACTTACCAGCAAATTTTTTTTGTTGAGTTTAGATATTTAGTTTAGGTTAGTAATCTTTTAGAATTAGATAGCTATTTACGCTTAATTTTCCAACGTTAAAAGTAATTCGATTTTCAAAATATTGCTGGGTTCGAAAGTCATATATTGAAGGATTCAAATATCTTAATTTCTGGTTTAAAGACACTACCAAGAGACGTTTTAAATTAAAAATGGCTTTACAACTTCATTATTGAAAACACTTAACGATAAAAAAATTCAAGCGGGAGCGATAAAACTTCGTCCTATAAATAACGTGTCTAAAGCGAGTTCGATTTAAAATTTGTTTTCGAATCCCTCTCGAAGAATAATAGCTTTTCAGCGTTAAAAAATAACGTAAAAACTTTTGCAGTCGTAAAATAAATTACATGTATGCATTGCCTGTCTCCTCCTTAAATAGTTGACCCTTTAATGTTATGAGGTGTTGAGTTACTCGCCTGGCGAACTGGAGCGAAAATAAATGGAATCTCTCGTAATCGAAAACTAAACCTTTTATGAAGCAGGCGCAATTTGAAACACGTGTTGATACATTATCTAAGTAAAAGTACGTGCCGGTAAGTGGAAAAGTTTTTGGAGTTTGGTTAACAATTTCTGGCTGGTTTCCCTCGAAAGAGTTATATAAAATGTGTGCTAACAATATTAATATGTGTGTACTGCTGTCTGAAAATCTCAACTAAATAATAATTACACTATTATTAAAACAATGGCTGTTTGTTCTATGTTTTAGTCACAGAGAATCATATACTATAAACACATGTTACTTCTTACTGAGACAGCCGTTGTCATCCACTGCTGAACATAGGCCTCCCCAATACTTCTCCATGTACGAGTATCCCTATCTTGTGCCTTTTGCATCCAATCGTAAGCAATTCTTCCAGTGTCATCGGACCATCGCATCGTGTAGGGGGTCTCCCTCTGTTTCGTTTGTCTTCGCGGGGTGTCCACTTTACCACCCTTCTGGTCCATCTATCGTCTACCAATCTGGCAACATGTCCCGCAAATGACCATTTGAGCTTCGCTACCCTTACGACGACATCTGTTACTTCCGACTTTCTACGTATTTCAGTATTTCTTATTCGGTCTGAGAGTTTTACGTGTAGCGTGGCTCTTTCGTGTTTCCTCTGTGCTACACGGAGTTTTCTTATGGTCGAGGGTTAGCGTTTCTGCTCCATATGTCAGTACTGGAAGTATTGATGATACATTTTGCGTTTCAGACACTGGGGAATCTTACTATTAAAGATTCTTCTCTGAAGCTCAGTAGTCTAATTATTTCTGGAAAGCAAGATGTTGTGGCCGAGATACTTGTATTCTTTGACTTATTCTATTATCTGATTGTTAATTTCTACAACACCGCCGAGAATCAGATTCGTCATTATATTTGTCTTGGTTGTGTTTATACAGAGCCCTACTTTTTTTGTCGCTTCCATGAGCTTTTTCAGCATAACACGTGCTTCATCCAGATCTTCAGATATCAATACGATGTTATCTGCGAATCTTAAATTGTTCAGGTTTTTTCCGTCCACCTTGATACCTTTTTCTTCCCAGTTCGGGTATTTAAAGGCATATTCCAAAACCTCTGTGAACAATTTTGGGGACATTGTATCTCCTTGCCTTACATCTTTCTCTACTGGAAACACATGTATCTTTGAATAAATATAATTACGCTTAGTATTACTGAACATTATTTCACTTAGCACAGACATAAAAATAACCATTATAAAATAACCTTTATCAATGTAAACAATTTAAAAAATGTCTGTGTTAAGTGAAATAAAGTGTTGTAATACTAAGTGTAATTATATTAATTCAATTATGAAATTATAATACAAAGTGAAGGCGAATATAGAAGAAACGTACCTTTGTTAAAAAATCTACTGGAAATCAAAAAGGGTATCTTTCAGCTTTATATATTTTATAGTATAATCCTAATCTATAATGGCGCTACAGCTCACCATGGGTCCTGGCTTTCTCCAGAATTCTTCACCTCTCTCCTCTTTCCATCGCCCGCTATCTCCAGTTTGTAACATCAATTGTCCTGTAGTCCTTCTCCACACCATCCACCCACCTCAGTTTTGGGCTTCCTACACTTCGCTTTTCATCAAGTCGTGTTTTGAGAATCTTTGGAATTCTGTGTTTTTCCATTCGATAGAGATATCTTAACCATCTAAGATGTTGTATTTTTGTAAATTTCACTATTTTGGGCTCATTGTAAAAACCTTCCAGCACCTGGTTATACTTCACTCACCATACTCTACCTTCACAGAGAAGCCCAAAGATTTTGACCTGCAGCTCATTTTCGCCCCTTTTGCTCAGTACCAAACACTTCGAATCATATACAAGTACTGGTCTCAGAAATGTTTTATGCAGTAATAATTTTTATTTATATTACTGTTAAACCTTTACTAGAACAAAAAATATTAATATATTAATATGGTGTGTCCAGGAACAGACTGTTCAGCAACATGAGGATCCACAACCGTGAAGGACAGCCTTTCTCAAATATGAACGAGGGACGGTCGATGATGATGATAATAATTTATCGATCGCATTTGAAAATCAATTTTGGTAGGATAATAACATATCATTGGAAAAATCTATTAAACCCTATTGAACATAATAGTATAATAGTACCCTTCTTCAGTATAATAGATTCTTATTACCACGAACTAATTTTACAACCCGTCCAAGAAAAAAATCTTAAACTGTTGTTATTCGTTTTAAATCGATCGTGTATTAGAAACCTGTCATTTCATAGATTAATTCATACTTTAATCGACACTTGCATATATCATTGAAGCGGCAAACAGAAGCGTATACACAAAGGATACTGGTGTAACCCCGGGCGACGCTATTCAAATTAATCGTTCATAAATATGCCGGCATCCAGTTTATTAATATAATTTCCGATATACTAAAGATAAGGATGTTATGGAGTCTTTGGAGATACAAAATGTGTAATGGATCCCTCGAGTATCCTAGATCGAGATCTCCTGGTCCTTCTTTATGACGACACTAACTTGGTTATGACATCTCACTTGAAATACTCGTAGACTGGTGTTAATGGGCGGGGTAAAAGGATGTCGATTCTAATTTAAGTGCATGCAGCGTTCTAAAGCTCCATGAACAGTTGTTAATTGGAATACATTTAATATTAACGGTAATAAAAGATTTTTTTTTAAACAACAGTTCAGTTCGGTTTTTATGGGTTAAAGTATAATATATAAGCGATGTTTAAATGATTTTGCAGACATTTTTATTATTTTATATTGGTGACAAATTTGTTTCAAACCCGATGAGAATACCCCTCATAAGGCTTTACAAATTTGTAATTAATATTAATAATTTTATTAAAACCAAAAACCTTATAAAACCAATTAAACGATTGCGGTTATATTGTTATTTATAATGGAGTTTTATGACATGAAAACCTTAACCATCAATATTCGGTTTACTGTTTATTAAAAGCACATTTTCACTTGAATATTTTCCTAAAATACGACACAATTGATTAAAAAAATTTAACCAGCTTAAGAAAAACATTTCTTAACGTATCACAAAATATTTATATTTATTAGTTTTATGATATTGTCACGACAGCTGTTTCGCCAACCTTTGTTGACATCATCAGGTGTTACAAACGACAGTTGTTTTTAATATATATGAATGTATATTTCTATTAACTATTCAATCATTACATAAGTTATATATAATACGAGAAAACATTGAGGAATATTAAAATATTTATAGCTTCTGAACCATTCCGAAACAGATCTCTACTTTAAACCACCGGTAAATCGATATCCGTAACGCCAATAATTAATATTCGCCGAGTCGAACAGTGTGATCGCGAGATTTGTGAGTAATTTGTAAGATGAGTATAAGAAATTCAGGTAGTTGTCAATGTAAGTTTCTTGTAAGCGTGTGGTTGTCACATCTCCTACCAGCCGTGCTCCCGAATACATTAATATGATAATATCTCATTGACATGGAAGAGAAATGCGGTTTCTTCGAGTTTCAAATATCTTCTTGAAATATTTCCAATAAATATTAAAAGGAAAATATAGGACCGGGTGGTGGTCTAGGGGATAGAACGCTTGGCTTCTGATCAAGAGGACTTGGGTTCGAGCCTGGACATGACCAGATTCCTTCTTCATAATAATGAGATATTTTCTGCTCACATTGAAGGTTGTAAAATAAATTATAATATCATTGATTTAAATCTTCGGTTTCAGTCTTTTTTTTTTAAATCCTACTTTTTTAATGTACATGTTTGAAAATATGCGTTAAAATATTTGTACGGGTTTTTAGATAAATTTAAGACGCTAACACTTGAATTCTAAAAAGAAAGATTTTTCTTATTATTATTAATGGCACAGAAACTTTATATATCACAAAGGTATCTCTTAAAAGTAGGGCCGATATCTCTTCTTTCTCTTGGAATTATTGTAGAAGTTTTGGCCGATATCGTGTCGTTTCCATTGGGTATTATAGTAACATCACGGTTTCCAGATGGGCGCTATCGTAACACCTCTCGTACCGGGCCCTTCCTTGCCCCTTATTATTAAGCACTGTTTTATTTTTAATTCCAAGTTTTTTCTCCAAACGTTTTATATTAAATTACATGGTTTTGCATTTTCATCGTTGGGAGAACGATATAAACCGACGATGACGTTTCTCTCGATGTTGATAAAACATTGATTGATTAAGGTTGAAAACCTTCGAAACGCGTCGAGAAAATTAATCTCAATTGCGGAATAAAACAGTGTTATATTGCACTTAAAATCATGATTTGTATAACTAACTCACTATCACGTCGTGTCTCTGAAGGAGTAGGTAGAAAGATAGACCGCCACATTCTTATATCCTGACTTACCTATCAAGGTTATATTCGTACATAGCAAAACGTATGGTTGTCTATATGTTTGATTTCGAACATCGAGTGGTGGTCTAGGGGAAATAATGCGTGGCTCCTGATCTAGAGGACTTGGGTGCGAGCCTGGACACGACCAGATTCCTTCTTCATAATAATGAGCTATTTTCTATTCATATTAAATTGGTGATAGTCTTTTTTATTTATAAAAAAAGTAATTGTAATAATTTTGTTAAGAACTACATTTTTTTCAAGTTAGATTACTTATTAATTAAATATATGTTGTAAGAACGTTAAAAAATCCGCCTCACAGGCGACGACTAGATGACATGCGTACAAACATAGCGCCTCAGGTATAACCTCACTTAAATTAAACGTTTTCAGTCTTACAAACTAATTCTCCCACATCTACATATTTATGTACATGCACATAAATCTCACACACAATAAAAAGGTTATATTTCAAACTAAGCTGTGTAAATTTTCGATCATTGCGTCAATCTGTTATTTTGATAAAGTGGACTTTCATATAATTTTTTATGAGTTTGATGACGATCAAGCAATATTTTCTACCCACGCGTTGCGCTTCAATACGGTGCAAGAGATCGTTCCATGAAAAACACTGCTCGTATCTCACAGCATAATCCGTAATAATGATGACAAGTAAAATGATGCAAATATGTAAAAAGTGATAAAGTTAAATAGTATAAAAACAAATTCAATACTAATCTTTATATAAGCTTTTTTTAAATAATTGTTTGCTGTATTGGAATTTTGAAGGATCCGGGACTAGAAATTATGTGCTAGTATGAAAAAAATCGTTTTGGTTCTGTCAAGTTTTTTGTGGCAATGTTGACATTAATTTAATTTGAAAAATTATGTACTAGTTTTTGAAAGGCGGCGCAAGTATCTGCGCTACGTTATATAGACGAACGTGACCGCTTAACTTAACCGTATTAATAAAAATTCGGTAGTAAAAAATATAAAGGCGCCTTCAGCCATCAGCGGAGATACTTATCTGATCTTTTCGTGTTACAATCACTCACTCAATTAAGTAATTTAATTAATGCAAAAATATTAACAAGGTTCTAAATGGGATTAATAACCAAAGTCGTATAATTACTATTCGGTTATGGAGATTAGTTTCTACATTTGTCAATAGTAGACACGTTAGTGCAACACATTTTATCTATTCCGATTTGCTACTTAATTTAAATTGCTTAAGTATTGTATTTTTAATTAATCATTTTTTCCACTTATTTCCTCATTGGAAACAACAACAACTACAACAACCAACCATCACGCCGTTTTCCTGTTAGGCAGGCAGAGAGAATAGACCGCCACACTACTTTATCCTGGCACACCTATCTAGCTTTCCACACATTCATACAGCGAGTCATACACGCACGTCGATTCTTCCGACTTCAAACATGACCAACCTTTTAAAATTTGATTAATTTCTTCATGCCATGTTTTCCTCGGTCTGCCTCGACTCCGTACTCCATTTACATCATTAACGTTAAAAAATTAAAAAAATTGCCTTCCTCATTGAATAATATTATATTATAACTAACGGTAAAACCCATTATGGGGCAAGTAATATGCCTCCACGGGGGGTGTAACTATGTTACTCAGCGCCTCTGGAAACGAAAAAAATCGACCAATACTTATACACAATAATGGCAAAAAAAAAATTAGAAGTGATAAAACCGTTTTAAGAGTCATCCATGTGACACAAGCTTACCGTTTATAGGTAGAAGAAGAAGATAAATTATGATAATGAAATATACTATCCGAGAACGAACCCCCATTTTTTACCAAGCTATATAACTATAAAAAATATTTATATAGGAACTATCTGAAGCACGAGAACAAGGATATGCACTGCGTCTTCTATGTTGAGCAGAAGAGGACTGCAGGAGATCTTGCGGAGAGGAGGACGAGATGCAAGACTTTACTACGAACCAGTCCCTAGGATAAACAATGCGAAGAAGAATAGATTTAAATAAATAATTCAGCAATCAATTAAAATACTAAGATATTACTTATTATGAGTATAGGAAATCATTCCTGCTCACCCTATACTTATTTTACAATCTCCAAAGTTATCAGTAATTGCTCGTTATTATTATAAACAAGCAATCGGATAATATCCAAGATTGAATCTAAATCCCCTGGATTAGGAGCCATTTGTTCTGTCTCTTTGACCATTTACATGGTTAATCAGAATATTTATCATTGAATTGATTTTTTATAAGTGTATTAAAAGAGCATAAGAATAATATTCATTATTTACAAAAAAAAAAAAATATAATTAATGTATTTTTTTTTAAATAATATGCGCATATTATATTCATAAACCTGTAAATATAATTAGGGTGGGGATTTTTTATAACAAGAATATTAGAAAAAAAGGATATCTGCTTTTAAATTAACAATAAAAACTCTGTTTCCGTGATTGTTCCGTAAGTTGCCAATATTTTTTAATCTTCATATTTGTTACAAAAAAAAATGTTGAAATCGTATATTTTGTTGTCATGTTAATAATATTCCATAAAACGATCAATTTTATATTTATGAACAAGCAAAAGTAAAAGTAAAGGATGATGTGGCAGTGGGCTGGTCATGTGTGTCAACGGGATGATGGAAGATGGAGCCAGAGGGTTACTGAATGGAGGCCAAGGTTGGGCCGGAGAAGTGTCGGGAGACAGCCAACCAGATGATATTGTGCGGACGGTGGGAAGGGCCTGGAGAACATTGATGAGAGACCGAGAGAGATGGCGTGGGGGTGGAGAAGCTTACGTCCAACAGTGAATGGAGTCAAGCAGACGAAGAAAATAAATTAATTCGTTTTTTTATATCTTCTTCTTCTTCTTAGACAGCCGTTGCGTCCACTGCTGGACATAGGTCTCCCCCATACTTCTCCACATACTCCTATCCAGTGCCTTTTGCATCCAGTCGCCAGCAATTCTTCAAATATCATCGGACCATCGTGTGTGTTTTTTATTTATTTATAAATATTTATTGTTTATCAAATTTCTAAATCTACGCTAGTTAGAAATTTCTAAATCTATGAAGACATATTTGTTGGTTTTCATTAACTCCCTGATATATTTTGACACATGGCTGCTACTGGCAACGTTCATTTAAATTTTTTTTTAATATTTTAATCAAAATGTTCACTTTAACTAGAATGTTTATCTTCAACCAGTTCATAAAATGGAGCTACAGCGCCCTTGAGATGATTAATTCATAAAAATGGCGCTCTATAAATCATCCAATTTATTATTATAATGTGAAGCATGGAAGCGGCAAAAATGATGAAAGTATAATAAATGTAGTAGAAATGAGATCTCTTAGACGAATATGTGGTAAACATCTATTTGGTAGAGTGTCAAATAATATAAGAAGATAATTGAATACATGGAAAGAGTGAATGAAAAAATAATGGTAATGAAAGTTTATGTTATTAAATTGAACAAGAAATTGAAGTAGACCGAGGAAAACGTTGCACGAGAAAATCAATTAAATATGAAATGTCCGCCACTTTATTAATCAGAGAAATCGATGACGACCTTCGTGGCAGAGTGGTAAGAGCTCTGACTGGCATACCGAAGGTTTCGGTTTCGATTCTCGGCAATGGAAGTATGATTGTCACACTGTCATTGGAGATTTCTAAATCTACGAAGACATATTTATTGGTTTTCATTAACTCCCTGATATATTTTGACACATGGCTGCTACTGGGTCAATACTTAAAGTATAAATACATTTTATTTCTAATATTGTATAACCTTACAAGAAATTCAATACAATTGTATTTTACTATAATATAATTGTTGGGTGTTACAAAGAGATGTAAAGAAAAATAAAATAATTGACATGTTTTACATGACAAATAATAATTTCTTTCAACTAACAGGTGTTAAATTTCAATAGCGCCTACTTAAACACGTTTGCTTTCTCACGAATAATAAAGTTGCTCAAATATTTTATTCAAATCGCATTGAAGCCAGTGATACTTCGTGATATCTACATATTTACTTCCAATTAAAGCATATATATATTTTTTGGCTTGAACTAAATAATTCCATAATATAGTAAAACTAACTAATTAACTAACCATCACACCGTATCACCGAAGGGGTACGCAGAAAGAATGAACCACAACACTGTTCTTTCCTGGCATACTCCATTTGATTCCTCAATATTGTAAAAATACATCGTATCATGCATGCGAGTCGATTTATCATTATTATTATTTTTTACGTATACTCGTACAACAGGTTGCTTAAACCCAATTACTGTATACAATTAGTTTTTTTTTAAGCTGATATATTGATTGTCGTGAAATGTGATAGTTATCTCATCTATCGCCATTTTATTGTCACGAGAATTCTACACCAGACCAATGACAGTGTGACAATCATACTGCCATTGCCGAGAATCAAAACCGGAACCTTCGGTATGCTAGTCAGAGCTCTTACCACTCTGCCACGAAGGTCGTCATCGATTTCTCCGATTACTCAAGTGGCGGACATTTCATATTTAATTGACTTTCTCGTGCAACGTTTTCCTCGGTCTACTTCAATTTCTTGTTCAATTTGAATCGTTAACATAAACTTTTATTACCATTATTTTTTCATTCATTCTTTCCATGTATTCAATTATCTTCTTATATTATTTGACACTCTACCAAATAGATATTTACCACATATTCGTCTAAGAGATCTCATTTCTATTACATTAATTATACATTCATCATTTTTGCCGGTTCCATGCTTCACATCCATACGTAATGGTAGGCACTTGAACACCATTGTGCACTGCCACCTTAACATGTTTGTATAGACTTTGGTTTGCGATAACACATGTAAGTGCATTCATTTTTCAAATAAAAATTATCATAACATGTAAATAATATTAAAATATAACGATGTTTTTTTAAACTATTTTCATTTTTGTCTTGATGCCAAAAAATTTAAGTTTTTCTTACAAAAAATGATTTATTTAATTATTGTTTAAAATGAACTTTACATCCAAAGATTTATGTAAAATCATTTGATTTTCATAACATATAAAATATTGTTATTACATATGTTATGTATCTACATTTTTACATTGTATTAAAGTTTCCAAAGCTTTCTACATAATTTGTAAACGGATAAAGTGCACGTTCGAGAGGTAAAATGAATAAATAATATCGTATGCGCCGGTATGATGGAGTTTACCAAGTCAAATATTAACATTGCTATTCTTATAGCACCCGATAGAGGTTCAGAACAAACTGGTTTTCTTCTAGCTACCGCTGGTTGGCAGCCACAGCCGATAGCTGTCGGCATTTTAGAGTACGAGCTTTACGTAGGTGTGAAACAGAGGTATTAAACCATTGGAAAGTTAACGCAAACAACCAAAGTATGACTTTTTGTGTATGGAATATATTTTAATTAAATTCGAAGTTTGAATTAATAATTAAAATATATGTATGAAATTGATATAATAATAAAACGCATCTAGGATAAGAAAACCAACGGGCGTTTTATACGTTTTGTTATGTAAGCAGATAATGATAAATAATAATTAAATGAAAATATGTGTTTTTAATAATTACTTCTACTATTGTCTTTATTTCGACAGCGACCGGTTTAGTCAGGCAAGCTGGCATTGTCAGACTGGTCCCATCCTGTCGATCCCGAGTAGTCTGGCGATACTACTCGCTGTCGAATGAAAGACAAGTAGTTTTTTTTGTGAAAAACTTCACATATTCATGAAGTTTTATTATATTTTAATATTGCCTTTGCTACTTCTACTTGTCACTTTCATAAAATATAATACTTCTAGAATGTATTGATGGTTGAGGTATTAGTTTTATACAACTCCATATTAATTTAATAAAAGTAAACACAATTGTTTAGTGGTTTTACTTGGATTTAATTTATAAAAATTGTGACAAATTTGTTTCGCCTTGCGATGGCATTCACAATCGTTTGAGAATGCCCTCTTCATCATTTTGAGAATGCCCTCGCAACGGCGAAACAAATTCGTCACAATTTATATAATTTATATAAATTAAATCCAAGTAAAACCACTAAACAATCGTGTTTACTATTATTAAACTTCTAGAATGCAGAAGCTTTCGTCAATTTTAAATAATGAATTTTTTTTACGTTTTTTGTCTAGTTCTGACTGGTTTCGGTACCTTCTATTAATTTTATCAAAAAATAATTAATAAAACAGTTTGCTTGTTTTGATTATATTTGTTTTATTTTTACTTTAAAAATCTCATGGTTATTCTGAATTGTCATTTATTATAATATGTTATCAAGTATATTCTCACATATTATTATCCGCTCCTATTTAATTTAATAAATCGGCAAAAGAAATCCGGTAGAACGTGTGTGGGCTTTTCCAAGAATAAATTCGTTTTCGTATTGGACCGCAAACCTGGTAGGTACTTAAACCGCAAAAATGTGTAATGCCACATAGATTCAATATATGTGATTAATCATTGCTTATAAAAGTCGTTTTAAGTATCCTATAGTGGAATGATTAAATACGAATTTGTTTTAAATATGATTGTTGAGGTGTGGGCTTCCGAAGGATGACAATCAAATTCCTGCAAAAATTCACCATAATATATAGACTAGGAGTGAAACATATATTTATATGAAGAAATCTTATACGTAGGCAGTTTTGTTTCCTGAAAATTTTACAAATTTGATGTTATAGAAGTTTTATTTTATTTTAAGGGTGTGACTAGATTTGCCATATCTTTACAATGAAAACTTATTATTTCTACAGAATATAATAAATCTTGTAAAAATCAGCCATTTTCATTAATATTATTTTTAACTAATACGATGATATTGTTTTAAAGTTGCTTGTCTTAAAAAAATAATCATAAATCTCTGATTACACGTAATATAGGTATAATTTTTTTTTTTATAAAATCATTTGAAAGATTCTTAGTATAATGTAATGTTCTTTTTTATGATTCTTATATTCGTCATCCATCGATGAAATTCTTTGTCTTAGTTGCAGAAAAACATTCCAATAGTATTTGAGCCAGTCTATTAATGACCTTTGTTAAAATGAAAAAAAATATTCGGATAATTTAATGAAATTAATTACGATTTTTCGACACAATTAAACAAAGTATCCTAGAGATTTAAATTTTAGAAAATATCTTTAAATTTAATAAATCATGTACCGCTACTATCACTTTCATCAATACACGCAAATATAAGATTCGATATGTCATCTAACAAGGACTTTATAAGTGTACAAGAGTACCTTATAAATACATAATCATTTAATCACATACAAATTTATGTGCACAGTGATGCTTCAGGGAGGTAAGCGACGACTTGTTCGATGCAACAAGCATGAAAGAAGGTGCATCTACATCAATTGAAACATGCACGATCAATCAAGATTAGGGGTTGAGCCCCATCTTGTTCTACAAGATTCCGGCCTGCTTACTTGTTTCAATAACTAGATAAGTCCTATTGTACACCACTCAAATATTATTGATATTTTAATAGACAATAACTAAGACAGAATGTAATATTTCTGAGTAACATAAAAACGAGAGACAAAGTAATAAATTTAAAATGGATTTGTTTCCAAAGCCATAACGTCCACCTACGTACGTGTATAATTAGCGGGTATACAAAATTAGTACTATATGTTTGTAATTCAATTATTGCTGTACGGTATAATGATTATCTCGATTTCAAAAGTAACTACATATTGTTATTATTAAGGTCACTAACCGGCTAATTCTTTTATATTTAAAGAGAAATGTCTATTTGATTTTTTGATATCTGAATAAAATCCAAACTTATAAAACCAATCAATATTTTAAATAAAAATACAATATAAGATATTGGAAAAATACATTTATGAAATAAATACATAAATTGAGTTAAATTATTTTCTATTTTGATCCCAAAAAAAAATATTATATTATATAAAAACACAATATTATTGGAATGACTTGACAAATGCATAAATAGAAAACCAATATATCTTACACAGGAAAAAAACCTTTACGAAGTGGTTTTTGCAATAAAAATATTTTGTTATGATTTATATATAAATTAAATCTTTTTTACGATATTTTTAGCAATTTTTTTTTCTATATATTTCAAATTAACTAAACTTACATGATCGGGAGAAATAAATTAAGAATAATTCATTAACTGTTTAATTGAAACACTGTTATATCACGATTGATGTAAATTCTATGAAATTTCTGTTTCGCTAAACTATGTAAGCATCGTTAGATGTTACAATCAACTTATTTGATATTATAAGAGTGATTCAATTAAACAGTTAAGAATATTGAAATATCAGAGTGTTACCAAAACAATGGATTATGTAATAATATTTAAATCATATTTATTTGATTCTTCCGAAAACAAATGTTGACACTTTAGAAACATATACTGAAAAGTGGAAAAAACAATGTTATTATTGTAAATAAATCAAAATTATGAAATTCCATCATGAAAACGGCCTAAGCTTGGAAAAAAACTTTAAGTTAAAAATATCACCCACGAAGTTTTGTGTAATTCTTGTATTGGAATCTGTTTAAAAAAAAAAGGTATACTCGTTAAATAAAAACCATAATTGTTTAAATTTATTTGAAAAAGAAACTTCTGTTTTACATTAAAAAAATTGATTGTACAATTTTCCGGGTTAAGTTACTTTTGAAATAAAATTGCTCGCATGAATGGATTAAGTCAAAATTATTATTTTCACAATTGTAACACTAATAAACTGTATTCATCTGAGATGGCTTCGGATGTTACTGAAATGAACATCTGTTTCTGAGAACACTTAGAGTGGGAGAGATGCAGTTATCCGTAAAGGAGTTTGGCTTAAATTTCCTGACAGCATGACCGTAAGTCTGTTATTTCGAATAATACGTCATTAAATCAACAACGAAGCATTTAAGAAATGTGCATTTGTACACTTTTGTAATACAGTTTTAAAATTTACATCGGTTGTATAGGGTATTTCAAACATAACTGAATGGTAATTTGAGCCTTAGAATTTTATTTCTTTGACGCTACGTATAAAAAATATATACAACTGAATGTGTTATTCCATATTTCAATACCATCGCTGTACAAATTTAAAATAAGTCAAAATACACATTATTTTATGTATTAATAAAAGCGAATCACCTCCTAAAATATATTAGTTTATATCATCATCATAGCTTATATCAGATCTAGATTATATCATGATCAGCCGTCTGTCATCCACTGCTGAACGTAGGCCTCTCGCAAAGCACGCCACCGCCCCCTATCCATAGCCGCTTCCATCCATCTATGTCCAGCAATCCTGTTCAGATCGTCGGTCCAGCGGGCAGGGGGACGTCCACTCCAGAACCCGTCTCCCCCATCGGCCGTCGGTTCTCCAAAAGATATGGCCAGCCCATCGCCACTTCAGCCCGCCCATCCTCAGAGCCACCTCAGTCACCTTGGTTTGTTGTCGAATAAATTCGTTTCTAAATCTGTCCCTCAAGGTTACTCCATGCATGGTTCTTTCCATGGCTCTTTCCATAGCACCTGTTTGTAAAAATTTTAATATATTATATCAAATTTAGAGAGAAGTTTTTTTTTTCATAAGGCAGATAAATTGAAAAAAATATACATGTTTTTATATTTTAAATTATAATAAACATTAAGTTTAACTCCACATGTTTTTAAGGCTTTGACCGGTTTTGGCAGCTCGCTGCCACCTTTTGATTGTGCGAGCACAAGAAACGAGTTGCCTAAATCAGTAGAAGCCATGCAATCAGATAGAATTAAATATATATTTTAAATGAACTTCTACCAATAAACCACATTAATATTTTCCTGTTTTAAATTTTTGTGAAATGTTATACGTTATATTCAAATTCTGATATGTGATATAAGATCACCATCTTTTTTTGTATAAGCGTTAATTTAATTATATCGCTTATAAGAATATACTATATGTTAGGAAAATCATTGGACTCATGATTATTTATGTACCCACATTGTTAATAGACTTTACCTTCAATTAGTAAATTATGTGTAGTTTCCACGTACGTAAAAGTAAATATTACAACCGATAGTATGATGTACGGTCGTACGCTTAGTCATTTCATACCTAGTATATTATATTTGACGGATATGTATGTAATGATGATATTAACATGTGCTAGAGAAAATACACGCACATAAATATGAAGCATGTGATTAATTTGTAAAATACTAATTACAAATAAAATCCTAAAAACCTTAAATGGCAGTGCACAAATGTGTTCTGGTACCGACACTTATGTATGAAAGTGAAGCATGGTTATAGCAAAAGAAGGATAAAATAAGAATAAATGCATTAGAAATAAGATATCTTAGACGAAAGTGTTAAAAGTCTGCGTATGGTAGCAGATGCAGTGCGAATGAAAGTGTTATAATATTAAAATAATTCAAGGATCGTTAATATGGTTTGGACACATGGAAAAAATAATGAAAATATAATGATACAAAGTTTATATTAACTATGTATAATATACAAAGTTAATATAAACTTTGTATATGGAACTAGAAATAGAGGTAGATCGAGCAAAACGTAGTGCGATCAAATAAATCAAATGAATGTCGGTCGCGTGAGGAGTCGGAGAAATCGACGTGCGTGCATGACACGATGTATGAATTGTAAGTAGTCATGAGAAGTACGTCAGGAATAGACAGTATGGCGGTACATTCTTCCAGCTTACCCCTTCAGTAGGTTAGTTAGTGTATTTCTTAAATATCCTTAAAAAATGTTATTCATGATTTAACGTGAAAAAATGATTTACATAGTAAAATCTAATTAAAAATTTTCAAATCAGATGACAAGGAGAGGGGATGTAATTCGTATTTTTTGAAACGTTATTGACATTTGAAAAATAATTCATTTTGGTTTGTGTTTTAATACGTTCGTTTATTTAGGGGACTGAGCGCTTTACGCATGTTCCAAAATACGTCGATTCGATTATGGGTATAACGACGGTCCTTTTTTTATCAATCTACCCATAAGAATTGAATTGGAATGATGAAATGAAGGCTGTTACATTTATGCTAAGTGATATAAACATAAAACAAAAAAAGCTGTTTATTGTTACATCACACGTGTCACGTAGCAAGGGTTGGCATTTTTAGGTTATAGTAGAACTACACTATATTATACAATCCCTTAACCCCTTTGCCCAGTTATTGGCCTTCACGTTAAAAACTGATTTGGATCAAAAACTTATTTTTGATATTTGGTAACTTTGTAATGTAATAATTAGCCTTCAATTGTATGTTTAAAAATATAAAAATAAAAATAAATTAACATATTTGGTGCAAGCATCTTTCACGGAAGTTATAATTGCCTCATATGAATATATTTAAATAAGGAAAAAGGAAAATCATGGCATGACCAAATTAATCAATTACTTAAAGGCGGCCACATTCGAAGTCGGAATAATCAACGTGCGTGCATGGTACGATGTCTGAATGTAGAGGAATCCCAAGAGGTATGCCAGGACAGAGCATTGTGGCGATCCATCCTCTCTACCTACCCCTCCGGGGAAATGGCGTGATGGTTAGTTAGTTATATTTGAATGGAATTTATTGTTTCTCGTTCAAATGATGTTTTGTTTTGATGAAAACATACGTTTTATAAAAGTTATAATATATTGCATTGTTAATACACCCTGTTAAGGATTTTTGTTTTACCGTTAGTAAAATAATATACGATAGAAATCATTGTTTTTATGGTGTTATCAGTGATCCATTAAACTAAATGATTAATCGATTACAAAATATTGTATATACAAGTCTAAACATTGTTACAAGAAAACAATTAAGTTAAATAAATACAAGGCCAAAAAGATTATTCATTTTTAAAAAGCTTATCAGATCACCCTCGCACCCTCAAAGCCGATTATCAAATGGGTTCCAAATCCGAAACAATAGTTTGTCAGTCATTTTTTACGGCGGACTTTTGTTTTTATCTGTCAGCCGTCAGCAGGCAGCAGGCAGCAGCCGGCCACGACCGCGTGGGCGAGCCGCCTGCTCCGGGGGCCCGCAGCCTCGGCGGGTCGGCCCGCTCCAGTCAGACGTATTCCAGTGCCGGGATTGTGCGCTGTGCGCGTGCGCGTCCCGTGTAAACAAACGACCGTCGCGTGTTGAAAAAATACTACGCGGGAAAAGTGGCCGTGCGTGCGTATTCCGAATTCCACAACAACGCGCCTCGCCGTATCGGATAGATTTTATATAAATATTGTGAAACCCGTGTTGACATTTCCCGATTCGCTAGTACTTGAACGCTTTCACGCAGAGATTTTTTGACAATCCTTGTTCGATGACGATTTATGAGCAATTCTGAGTAGAAGCAATGTGACACATTGGAAAGTTACGCAGTATAAACCGCTGAATATCACGTGTTTAGTGACGTCTGAGACGAATTTTATCATTAACTGTTAAATCTTAATCAGCTGTTTTTTTAATAATAAATCAGAATGTCACACTATACAGAAAAAAAAGTTATATGTTTTAATTGTATAATAGTTCGAAGTGTGAAATTGTAATTTGTGATAAACAATATATTAACTTTACTTTATTATGACCGACGGGATTGTTTTTTCGTTATAAAGAAAGTGCCTTGCATTTTACAAAATGAAGTTGTCAAGTATTTGGATGGTATGTCTCGCCATAATTACGATCCTGTCGACTGTTGAGTCCTACTCGGCCGAAAGGATAAATATGAAAGGACGAGTAAGAAAGAGAAACTCGAGAAAGTTTTCTAGTTTCAGAACTCACAGGAATACAAGACCGTTTTGTCAATTCAATTCAACGATCATTGACGACTCAAATATCCTTGAAAGGACCATTCAAGAGTCAAAGTACATCTTTACTGGAAAAGTTCTAAGTGTGCGTCACGCTCCAAGGATTCCGAACATAGGCAGGAGGAGAGATCAACACGTATTTAAGGTGTTTATAAGAAGAATAATTAAAGGCGATTTGAATGACTTGAGTAACGTTCAGTTTGAAGCTTCTCACAAGAAAAGCTTTAACGGCGCTACGGTTTTTGCAACCAGGGACAGAATACCTGGTGAAAATTGTGATCCTTCTCCGAGATTTAAATTTTCTGCTATATTCTTGGCAACGAAATCCGATGATGATGGTCTTGATGATGTAGATGACAACTATGATGATGAGAGATCAACGTCTGAAGCTGGGCTGAGATTGGTGGTGGATCCCGTCCCGCTGACACTGTATCATCTGGAGAGAATTAATGCTGTCGTCAAAGGTAAGGAATCAAATCAATATTTGCTGTTTTTAAAACATTCAAATTTGGAAAAAATATGAATGTTTTTTTATCACAACTTTTGAAATTCCTCATATTATAAGGATGGTTAGTTATAAACAAATCCTATTGTTTTTAGGTATCCGAAATATATATCTAGTAAATCAAACACCAAATAAAACTTTAAATAATAATCGTATTAAAAATATCTCACACACCAATAGTTATTCTGACAATTTTTATTTTGACCAACTTATAATGCGAATGATGGTGTCATGAACAAAATAATGAAAGGATCATTAAGATGGTTTGGACATATGGAAAGAATGAATGAAGATAGAATGGTAAAAAAATTATATGTTAATGATGTAAATGGAACCAGAAATAGAGGAAGACCGAGGAAAACGTGGCACAATCAAATAAATCAATTGGCCGACATTCAAATAAATTGAATGTCGGCCATGTGAGTGATCGACGTGCGTGCAAGACACGATGTATGAATGTTGAGGAAGCGAGAGAAATATGTCAGGAAAGAAAAGTGTGGCAGTCCATTCTTTCTGCCTAACCCTTCGGGGAGACGGCGTGATGGAAAGTTAGTTAGTTAGTTTTATAATGTTTATTTATAAAAACTTTTAAATTATTAGCATATACAGGTTATACGTAATAATGGTTGGCAATTGAATCTTCGTGAAGCCGTATTACGCTGGCTTGCAATCGAATAAGTTAACTTATCGGTTAGATGATAATTAATTGCAACTTAATTACTCTTAGTAGTCGCAACAAGAAATCTATTATTTTTAATTACATATTTGTGTTCGTCAAGAAAGTTCTTACGTGCGGAGCGAATTTCCGATTGAAAATATGTATAAAATGATTATAAACAACACGTAATATTAATTTTCGTATGCATGCAATTATGCATATATGTTTTGCCAAAGAATGTATTATTCTAATTTTATTTTAGGCTCATAATTAGTGGTGTTGCACTATTTAAAAAATAAAAAAATAAAACACTGATTTTAAAATGTTTTTAAAACAATTCTTGTTTTTACACTACTGAGTTTGTTGTTAATTCGTTTTGTAGCCCCGTAGAATCTCCGGTGAGAAACAAAAAAATGTTGGCTCTAAAAAAAAAATTCTTGTAAAAAACAATATTCCAATTTTTTTATTTATTATTATTTAATATGAATATTCATTTCCATAGTAGGAATAAATTATTGCCATCAGGATATATTATTCTGATCGTATTTGTACAACACCTAATGTAAATCTCCATCTAAAAAAACTTAGTATGACTTTATCCAGATTTTAACTCATTCTTAATATTGCGGTCGTTTATTTGATAAAAAATTGCGTTTTGTTTTCACTTGATAATCAAATTTTTGTTTTTGAACCATCCTATTGATTTTATTGAAAAAACCAACTAACTTACCATCACGCCGTCTCCCCCGAGGGGTAGGCAGAAAGAATGGAACGTCACACTGTTCTGTCCTGACATACTTCTCCCGTTTCCCCTACATTCATACATCTTGTCATGCACGCACGTCGATTTCTCCGACTCCTCACGTGACCGACATTCAATATTTGATTGATTTGATCGTGCCACGTTTCCTCGGTCTTCCTCTATTTCGGGTTCCATTTACATCATTAACATATAATTTTTTTACAATTCTTTCTTCATTTATTCTTTCCATACGAGTATGTCCAAACCATCTGAATGATCCTTTCATTATTTTGTTCATGACACCATCATTCGCACCGCATTCACTTCTTATATTTTCATTCCATCATACACAGAGTATCCACACATTCGTCTAAGAGATCTCATTTATACTGCATTTATTCTACTTTCATCCTTCTTTTGCCAGTTCCATGAAATGATTTTGCCGGTTATATATGATATGAATAAACCATATAAAGATTAGTAAATAAATGAAAAGGAAACATGATTTTTCCTTGTGAACTTTCTGTCCGGTAACCTTTCGCGGAGACACAATTTATGGTCCATTTGTCACACATATCGAATACCTAGCTTATAATAAGAGGAGAAAAGTGCTCCCGCTGGTTGGACCCCACTTACGTAAAATATGCACCATTCTTGTCTCCAATATTTACTCTAGAACACCTGGCCCTCAGTAAAAGTGTTTGCTTTAAAGTGAGTTCACTTGAAGATGAACAAATAAACTTTTTTACATATAAAATTACACATTTCAAATGGAAACAAATCATAATGCTTCTAAGTTTGGGCTTTGGGGGGTATTTTTTGTTCCAAGTTTGCTCTTCGTTTTTTAGATTTTTATGTAAATGAAATAACCAGCAGCGGCTGTTGTTTACTTTGTATAATAGGACGGTGGTAAGATATTTTATTTTGGGCATGAATTGAAATAGTTGTTTTGAGATAGGTGCTAAATATCCAGACAAGAACTTTCATTGTTCAATAGAACGGTTTCTAGCTGTATCTTTGGTATTATTATAGGTTCTTATCTACATAATATCAATATTTATGTTGGAAAAGGTAGATAGTTTATTTTCCATAATTTATTCATTGTTTTGGTTCTGATTTCGTTACCATTATAATAATAAAACGCTCTGTAGAACATATTGTTCTTCTTCTTCTTTGCTAGCCTTCTTCCCTCCACTGCTGGATATAGGCCTCTTACAATTTCTTCCACTCGTCTCTATCCTGCCCCCTTTGTATCCAAGATTTTCCAACCCTTTTGATAATATCATCGGTCCATCTCATCGGTGGCCTTCCGACACTTCGCCTATTTTCCCATGGTCTCCAACTGAGTATCTTGGGTGCCCATCTGCTGCCACCCTGTATAGCCAAGTGTCCAGCCCATTGTCATTTCAATTTTGCCACTCGGTCCATGACGTAAGCAACCCTGGTGCGGCGTCTGATTTCTTCATTTCTTCTGCGGTCACGCAAGCTCACACCAAGTATCTGTCTTTCCATGGACCTCTGTGTACACTTGAGCCTGTGGACACTTTTTGCTGTAAGAGTTGTTGTCTCTAGTCTGTATGTCATCATGGGCAGTATACACATATCGTAGACCTTTCTTTTGAGACAAACTGGTATTTCATCATTTTCAAAGACATATTGTTCTTATTATCTTTTATTTAAACTTGTGACAGTTTTGTAATTTACAAAATACATCCATAATATAATTAAATAACTAACTAACCACCACATCCGTCTCTTCGAATGAATGGGTAGGTAGAAAAAATCCTGGGATATAATAATTCTCTGAGTTTGTCAACATTCATACAGCGTGTCATACACGCACGTCGATTTCTTTGGGTCTTCATGTGGCCGATATTTCCATGAATTTATATTTTTGAAAATAAAGTGTTTTCATAACTCGTTTGAAAAGGAAACATTTAATCAACCTTTTAAAACCTTAGAAAGAATGCAATAAATATGTATTTAATGAATATTATATTATGTTCAAGTTATGTGAGAAATGATTTCACAGTAATTAACTGTTTTCAATTACTACAAACGCTTTCTGTAATTACTAAGAAAACCATTTGTAGATAAATTAAATAAATGCAATGTTTATATCAAAGAATTGCTCTTTCTCACGTTTTCCTTTAAATGGTACTGCCACTTCCTACAACATCTGCTGATTAAAACGTGATCTCTTTCAAGACATTAAATAGGGGATATTTTAAAGCCGGCTCATCTTACGTATACATACAACTTGGAGGTAAAGAAGGTTACTACCAAATTTGAATGATTTGGACATAAAAACAGGCTCCATATCATATTTTACAATTAAACTAAAAAGATTTTTCTTGCCTATTGATTTAAGATTGGGAGATGCCTATTGGTGGCGATGAGGTTCGCAACCCATCACACCGCGTCTCCCGCGGGGCGAAAAGAGAAGGATGGAGTGCCGCATCGGTTAAAGTGTGACAGTCCATTCTTTCTGCCTACCCTTTCGGGGAGACGGCGTGATGGTTAGTTAGTTAGTTAGTTAGATTTTTCTTCAATAAATGGATGTAAGGATTTTTCTCCACAAAACATTTTATTAATCTTTCGTATTTAGGGGATTTCACTCTGACGCTCGAAAAAATAGGCATACAAATAAACATTTTTTATTTTATTTCGGCCATTAAAAATGTGAATGTTTCTTTATTTTACGTATACATATAATAGATTTCTCATGTACACCGTCAGCAAGGATTTTAAAAAGAGGGTCCCACTGAGTGACTCATATCTCCGCCAGTTATATTGTTATGTTTTCTTCAATATTGGGAATTGTTTATAAATCTTTTATACGTAAAAAAAGAAAAATTCAGCTTTTTAATGGCCGAGTCAAAATTTTATTTTTATTTTTATGCCTATTTTATTCGAGCGTCAGGGTGATGTAACCCCTTAAATTAAAAATATAGTATTTTTGTAATAGCACTGTATTAAATTTCTGGAAAACATGGCTTGACCAACATATAAAACATACGTTTTCATTCGTATTACCTATTTTAACACTTCCTGAATACGCGCAATGTTTGAAAGTCTTTTCTCTTCACTGATATGGAAATATAGGTATTATCATTCTTCACCTTCCAGGTTGATATTATTCAAGGCAACCTAGAGCCTAGGATCTTTACAAAATTTGCATTAGCGGCGAAGTAATGAAATCGCAATGGCGTCGTAAATCAAACGCTCTTGGATTCCGATCGCTTTAACGATCCGTTTACCGGAGCATCGGGGGTCTTTAGGCATCATTAGGGCGTAAAATTGTCATACCGCTCTCGGTCAGGTAGCGTACGTGAATCTGACATGCTTCTTGCATGCATGCGCATGCCATGACAGTGCATGCAAATTGTGAAACGGACTGTCGCCCGATGCGCGGTACCAGGCTTCAAAGGGTCAGTAGTGATTTAAGCTGACAGCAGTTAAAAAGATTACTCAGGAACATTCACTCACTTGTGTACTCACTTGACTTACAAATAAACGAAACATACTATGTGTAAAACGATGTTATACGCTAGTAATTTTTATTTTATAATAAATACTTAAATATTTATGTTGCTTTAGATCATAGGTTCCCAACCTTTTCTGAACTACAGGCCCTTAACAAGAATAAACAATTCAATGCCCCCTCTTCCATAATAGTTATACCAACATTTTAAATGCTGTTACAATATTATCTATATCTATTTAAAGTCACAATTTTGAGATAATCAAATGATTTTACCGAAATCTCTTTGTGGAAGTTCATTTTAAATAATTATTAAATAAAACGAGGTGTTTTTTTAACTACTTCTACTTTTGTCTTTATTTCGACAGCAACGACCGGTTTTGCCAGGCTGTCGATGACAGCGAGCCAAGCGATTATTTTTTACAATTTTGAAGTAAAAATATTGATTAAATTCATCAAAAATATTTATTGTACATTTAGAGAGTTAGAATAACTGGTTGATTTATAGAAAATGTATTTTCGAAGTATTCAATTACCGTTTTTTAAAATAGCCTTTTTATTGAAAGATAAGGCATTAGCAATGTGGAATTCTATAATAATACACGTCGGAAATTGAAAATAACGTTGTTTATAATCCACAAAATATAAAAAAAAAACATGACATGTTTCGGAGGATACCTCAATCTTCAGGTGTAAAAAAATAATAAAAACGAAACAAATAAAGACTAATAAAAATAGCCTTTGTTGGGAACTTATGCTTAAGATGAATTAAAACTGAAGCACTGTTTTGTAGATTTATATTTCGTTAAAAAAGTTATTATACATATAAGATACAACTGAGATTTTACAGAATTTAATAATATATTTTGTTTTTGTGATTTGATTTTGAGTAACCAATAAACATTACCTAATAACGTAATCAGCGTTAATGAGTAATCTGCTAACGATTCTGCCTATTCACTTTTATTATTAACATCTCAATTGATAAATACAAGTTGTAATTTGTCAACGCAAATTAAATTCTATATAAATTGATAATACAATACTAATTTACTAATAATACTAATACTAATTTACTTTCCAAACTTAAATTATTTAACTGATGTATCTAATAAGACATAATTTTTTCCATAATGCTAAGTGAAAAATATTATGTTTTAAATAAATAATTAACACAACGGAATCCATTAAAATAGTCCAAATTAAAATTGAATAACGAAGAAATACCAGATAGTAAAATATACAAAACCCAATAATAATATTATTATGAACCCCTATTTTCAATATGTTCTCACAATCTGACAATCCCAATATGAGATATACAATATATGTGTTGCTTTCCAATTACAAATTGAATATACCTACTGATATTTAATAAAAATCATAACAGTATGAAAATAGTACTGATACTACTTATAAGTATGCTTATTTTAATATATCCGCGAATATATCATATGTACGTATCTATATACAATCTACGGTATGATAACCTTAAAGGGCCAAGGAGCTTCTTTCGCATTTTTTATTATAAGAGTTTTTAGTACGCCAATAATTTGATGTAGAGGACCGACTTTTGGTCCCTGTGGGATTTCGTAAGTCGGCTGGCAGGCGTATTTGAAAATGGTGGTAAAATTCGGTTCGTACGTTGTAATATAAAATATTCTCCCCTACGATTTTTCCCTTGTAATATTTTCCGAGATGTCTGTTAGAGAAACATGATAAATATACTTACTTATAGCGTATTTTAGTAATACTTTAAATATTAACCGCTTAAGGATCGCGCTCGAGTATACTCGGGCGATAATAATGTGCGAAAATACGCACACCCGAGATAACTCGGGCAAACCGAATATCACTCCCTGATCACTCCCAAATATACTCGGGTGCAAATAAATACTATTTATTGTATTTGGAAGCAATACAAAGGACTGCTGGGATAATTCAAACGTCATCATCAATCATATGTTAAATAAATAAAAAGTATATACCTAATGTTTTTTTTCATACTGTGCACCATAAAATCAACTTTCAGTCCCATTTTGGGCACGAAATGGTTTTTATAAAGGATATTATATGTTCAGAAAATAAAATTCATTCTTTAAAAAATGTATTTTTTTATTGGTTACTGAAGAGGTTAATCCTTATATGTAAATAAAAATCTATATATTTTGTATGTTTTTTTTAGACAAATTTTTACGGAAGATGATAATTAATGATAATGTGTATGCATACTCTAACGTTTTTTCAATCGCAAAATCGGAAACATTTAATGGGATAAAAAAACGAGTGATGCCAATGAGTTAACTACTCTGAAGTGTGGTTGAAGAAACATCTATGGGATTTGGTTATACCCAAGTACAAATATTTGATCATATCAACCGTGATAGTCGCAGACATGTAAGTTTTTTTATATTATCATTGCCGAAACCAAACCGCAAACCGTCTTTCTTCATACAGGTATATTCACATCTAATTTTCACCTCGCTTGAAATAAATTATGTTTTAATATAAATTGCTCATATATTATTGCGTTTTTTTCTGTACGTATTAAGAACGTTTCATTATTACCAAATTTTTTGGGTAATATTTTTTTGTTTTAATTCGTATTTAATAATTAAATATTAAAAAAAAACGCTAAGATAATTGTATTGCCAATTTAATGAAAAGTCCTACGAACATTAATTATTAATATAGAGGTTTTAAGACTGTGAAATTTCATAAAGATTAATTTGTTTATTAATTAAAATACGTTTTACTGCTTGTGAGTTTATTTTTACTCGACGTGTTTCGATACGTTCGAATTATACATACATCATCGGGATAACAGTATAAACTTATACATCATACTCGCTACGATGAAGGTATTCGTAGTATCTTCGAATCAAATCGAGAAAAAAAAGCGGATGAACAATATTTGTCTTATTTATTGTTTCTTGAACAATGATGTAAAACTCCATATTAAATAATTCATACGAAAGAAAAGTTCTAAGAGAGAGAGAGAGAGAGAGTTCTAAAAGTTTTATTATATTTTATGGGAATTATCAAATGTGGCGAAATTTCATCTCGTTCCTGTTTATATTCACTAGTAAATGGAGCAGAATATGGTAATTAACGAAAATTGATGTGACTTTATAAATTTTTAACAAATAATTATTTGGGTAGGTTCAGAAATATTGGAAAGTGTTTCTTTGAACTCTATTCTTAGAAGGGCGAAACATGTCATTCCCATAAAATATAATAAAACTTCTAGATAACTGACGTTTTCATTCGTATTAAATATTTTTCTTAAATATTAATATGTTTACATAAAAACCATAGTGTTTCGACTATGACGATGGATTATTAAAACAATTACACTGTACCATATATTTTAATGCATTCAAATTATATTAGAAAACATGTTATTTTATAGCTTGTGAATATAAAAACTTAAAATTAAACGTTTTTTTAAAAGATACGTCTTTAGAAATTTTTATTCCTAAAAACATGTTTTATTAAATTTACTAACAAAAAATATTTCTATCACTTATACGAGTATACCGCAATATGTCTTCTCTGTTATTGTAATAAGCTTAATGGTGTAGCTGTACCCACAAATGGATATTAACATGTAACATTGACATGTGAAATGTGAACATATGTACAAATAGAGGATCCGTGTAGGTCTACCTTAAATCCACAACAACTTGATCCCTCCTTTTCTCGCATTCAATAACGAAATTTCCTCAGCGTTGTTTGGAGAAAACAGTAAACTCTTAACCAGGGGATTTATTAATTATTCAGTCTTACGCATCACTTGTAGAACAAAGAAATCCATTAGAGCCTCTTACGGCAAACCTAAAGACAAGTGGATTTCCGAGCGCTTGTGTTACGGGGCACATTTTGCATACACGCAAATGCTTCTTCTACTTACTAATTTCCAACTGAACAGAAACCTCATTACATGCTTAATACCCAACGTTAAGATATTATTTTATTTGATTATTCCGGTTTGGGATGGATTGGTCATGTGTTGCGACACGAATGTTTCCTGCATAATGTGTTGGAGGGAATGGTCGAGGGATCGATTGGCAGAGGATGACCTCGCCAAGAGTACCTAGACCAGATTTGCCGAGATATGGGCTGCACCTCTTATGCGGAGTTGAAGAGAGTTGCCGAGTACCGAGCGGAGTGGAAGAGGAGATGCGTCGCCTTGCTGCAGACCAACCATTAGATTGAGACCGAAGAAGAAGATTCCGGTTTCGAACATATTATTGAAAGAAGAAAAAAACTTATATAAGTCTTATTCTTCTTTTTCGTTCATCGTCTCATCGTTTCGTCTCCCCTATGTAAGCAAACACTTCTGTAAAGGTTTTCTGTTCTACGCCGTCCAAAATAACTCTTTCACCTTCCCTATTTCAGAGTATAGGATTCCGAATCATATAACAGAACAGACCAAACATAACACTTCAACTTTTTTTGTCTAAGTTTCAAATTTAATTTATAATTGCAGAATACTGTTCTCATTTTGTTGAATGTACCTCGGACCATTGTGATGCTGCTTTCACATCTGGTTCTACTAACTAAGTAATTGTACTATCCAGATATTTGAATTATTCTGCCGTCTCTTACAATTCATTCCTAAGCCGCAACGTTGTCTGCACTGCCAAATGCCATTCACTTTGTCTTTTTGGTGTTTATAATCAAGCCCAAATTATATTTATGATAGTAAACATTGGGGGGAACTGACATGGCATCGAAAGAAGTAGGTAAAGTACCAAATATAATGTAGGTACTCTTATTACTTTAATATTTATGAGTTATCTGTTTTTGCTTTTTAAATACAGAATACCCAGCTTTTTATACTATTAATATACATACGGGTATATAAAAACTTTGTGTTTTCGAGACAACGGTAAATGGAAGATGTGTAGGCCAATCTGATCAAGGCAGATGAAAGGAAGGGCTGGGAACAAAACGCGTTGGATCCTTATGGGAGGAATATGATATTTAACTTCCTTCTCATAATCTTACCTGTATATCTGCATATGTATATAGGAAGTAATTTTTACATTTTGAGATTACATATTTGGTAACGAAATTAGTTACGTTAGAGAGAAGGTAAACGCCTTATTTGAAAAATAAAATATGTATTTTTTTTCGGTTGCAATGTTAATAGTAAACAAAAAAAAAAACAATCACGCCGTTTCCTCGCAGGGGTAGGCAGAGAGAATTGACCGCAACACTAATCTATCCTGACATACCTCTCTAGCTTCCTCCACATTCATACAGCGAGTCATAAGCGCATGTCGATTCTTCTGACATGACCAACCTTTAAAATTTGATTAATTTGGTCATTCCATGTTTTCCTCGGTCTACCTCGACTCCGTACTTTATTTATATCGTTAACGTATACTTTTTTAACCATTCTTTCTTCACCCATGCGCTCCATATGTCCGAACCAACGCAGCGATCCTATCATAATTTTGTTCATAATACCTTCTTTCGCTCTACATTCCTTTCTAATATCAGCATTTGAAATTCTGTCGTACATCGTTCTACCACACATAAGTCTTAGGGACCTTATCTCTACCGCATTTATTCTGCTCTCATCTTTCTTCTGCCAGTGCTGCCATGCTAATATTAATAGAATAAGTTCTCAATTTATACTAACTAACTAACTAACTAATCATCACGCCGTTTCCCCGAAGGGGCAATCAAAAATAATGGACCACCACACAGTTCCTTCCTGACACACTTATCTTGATTCTTCAACATCCATACATAGTGTCATGTACGCATATTGTCACATTTCTCTGACGTCTCACGTGGCCGACATTTAATATTTGATTGATTTCATCGTAACACGTTTACCTCGGTCTTCTTATATTTCAAGTTCCGTTTATGTCGTTTACATGTACTTTCTTCATTCATTATTTTATTCTTCAATTAATATAGCGAGATAAAGAGATTTCCTTGTAAGATGACACCTCGAATGGAACATAGCGTATAGAGAAATGTAATGGTTATTTTAACAGCGGCATCTTGCATTTTGTTTAATCATTAACTGCGTAACGTACGTGATATTTTACTGGAGTTCTTCGCGCTGAAGGGTGACCAGACCAACAAGCTCTTCTACGATCAGTCTGTTGGATAAGCATTTTAAATAATGCCTTCAAGTGCACAATGTTTGCACAGAAAATATTTTGTGTAAGTAAAAATACGTGTTGTTGCGGCAAGGCGAAAGAGCAATCAGTTTTGAAATGTGTATTGGAATTAATGTTCGTGTCGTGTTTATATCACAGTTAGGATCATATTTATGGATCAAGGTTCACATCTTGATCACGTATATAATAATTCCACGCGACACAAGCAATTTATTTTGAATATAGAAAATATTTTATACCTGACATTAATTACTAGAAAAATATGATAAACCTTTGAGCAAATTTTTATAACATTCAAAACAATTTTACTGAAATCACTTGATAGAAGTCAAAATAAAGTAGTTAATAATTTTTTTTTATTTAATTTTTTTTTTATGACATTATAATAATAAAAAAATAATGTATTCTTTAATTTATTTCATATGATGTAATTTTAGGTATTTTTTTGATAAAAATAATACGGTGGGTTGTAATTAATTGTTTCTTACACAACGGTAGTTAAATAACTAATACCAATGAAAACGCATAACGCAATAATTTTTTTGAAGTTTTATTATATTTTTTAAATAATTTATATTTGGTGATATCGTTTCCATAAAATATAATTTGGTTTCTAGGAAACATTCGTTTCCATTCGCATTTATTAAATAATACGTTTACACTGGAACTTCAAAAGCACGTTTTTTTATCAACTAAAACACTATGTATTAACACATTTTTGCTTATTTTCTCGACTTGTATTTATTTATTCATCATTTAACAAGTACATGGTTTTAATATCTCGCAACTGGGGTAACCCGTTCTATCAAAGGTAATATACCTTCATCGTTAGAAAAATTAGATTTACAAATTTTTATCGATGATGACAGTATAGAAACTTTTAAACATGTCGAGAAAGATTTTCGAAGAAGAGAAGTAACGAAGAAATTAAAAGAAAAATACAGGCTTTTTATTAATATAATAATCAAATATTGATCATAATAAACAAACGCTGAGAATGTACTTACGTTGTAATATCTTCTTATTATTGTGGCATATCAGGTTGGAAATCACTATAAAGGCTTCACTGTTTTGCAACGCTGAGAATAACTCCTCTACACTTCCTATTCCAGTACCAGCTTGCCTTTGGCTAGGACCACCTCGCCCCAACATTTTATCAATTAACATAAGTTTGTAACTAACTAACCAAGTTAAATTAATATTATGCTTAATGGCATCCTTTTACATTTATATGTGGTAAGGTAAACCTCGAGAAAAACGTTTCAACGTCTGTTTCTTTCATGTGACAAATGTTTCATGTCAATCAATCATGACATGCATGGTTCTAATTTGGGTGACTATGAATTCGTCTCATTTATTCATCCAGCCGGTAGTCGTTACAAATCCTTAACGCTTTGGTCGATAGTAACACCATTTTTTTAAATTACTATACAAAAAATACTTTTGAATACACAAGATGAAGAGTTTGGTTTGATTTTACTATATTAAATAGAAAAAAAAAAGAGCTACATCAAATACGACAGATTATATATAACCACATGGTTTAATGATAATATTAACATTCATTACTTTATGAAATTACCATAACCATGGATTGATTATAAGTAAATTCGATTGGAATTCTACCGTTTCCATCTTCAAATGGAGCAAATATTACTTCCTGGTTTTATTACATCAATTAATAAAATATGATGGATAAGTAACTTACATATATACAAATGATTATCAAACAATTAGCTTAGAGTTCGAACCGTAAGAAAATGTTATGAATCATGTTATAGCAGTAACTAACAAATAAACAATCAATCATGTCGTTTCTGCAAGGAGGCTATGCAGATAAACAGAATGGACCGCCGCACTACTCTATCTTGAAAATTAATTTAATGATGTCTGATCTCTGAAACTTTATCAAATTAGTCATGCTGTAAGCTAATATACGAGTATTTTCTTATAATATATGTTACATAGAATAAAAAAAAATCAGTTATTTTTTCATATCACTCTTTAGTAAAGCGTTTCGAGCAATAGATGATCTTGTTCGGCGTTGAAATTTAATGATGATGAAGGATGAATGAAATTTCATTTAAATATTCTACACTGAGCAAGGTCGTCTGTGGTCTGAAACATGTTTTAGAAAAGTGCAAAAAAGTGTCACAAAACTACATGTTTCTAAAAAAACATCCAAATATGAAAGAATTCACACCACAAAGTGATGACGAATAAAAATTATTCTATTTATTTGGCGGTATGAGTTAAAGTTATGAAATATTGACAATCTTCGTGGCCGAGTGGTAAGGGCTTTGACTACCGACCCGAATGTCCCGGTTTCGATTCCCGGCGATGCCAGTAAAATTGTCACACTGTCTTTGATCTTATGCAGAATTCACGTGACAATAACTTCGCAATAGATTAGCTACTTATTACATGTTTGGAGAATCAATATGATAGCTATACATTTACATCAATTTGGCTCGGACTGTAATGGTGTAATGAGCAATTCAACAAAATAAAAAATAAAAAAAACATTTTTGTAGTAAAATACTTGATTAATGAACGATCCATAGTTCGTTTTGTTATTATGATTGTGAAATGCGATACATATTATACGCCCCAGATCACATTAAACGTTTAATAATTTTATAATTTGGTCATAGGAAAAAAAAACAGAAGAATAAATATTTTCAATATAAAGAATAAAAAATCGTGCTTGAGAAGAAAACAGAACCTTCCTTAAACTGAATAAAACATAATCTTTTAAGTGGTTTCCCTACCAGAGACTACAGGTGATCGCTCTCGGCGGATAACGCGGAAATGATTCGCGCGATTAGAGTAATGTTGTTCTAACTCCGTTTTATAAGCGATTGTTTATTTATTTTTTCATGTATATTCTAACATGATATTGATAATACTCGTTAATTTTGTTATGGTCATTATATATTTTTTTTACAAAAGAAAACTATACAGAAACTAACAATAGATTGACGATTGTCGATTCCCGGCGATGGCAGAGTGATTGTCACACTTTCTTTGGTCTGGTGAAGAATTCACGTGACAATAAAATGGCGATCAACATATCACGTGTCAGGAGAATCAATATGATAGCTATACCCTTAACATCTTTTTTGAATATTTTTAAGCAATATATTCTTCCGGTCCCGTGTCAGATCCCCTAACGTTGGCGATCACTGAAGTAAAGGCATCTCTGTCTTGCTGCACTTGGAACAAGTTCTTGACTTTGGTCATTCCCGTCCAATCATTTATGTTCCGCAACCAAGACATCTGCCTTCTACCAACTCCCAACGTCCCTCTACTTTACTTATTAATATATGTCGAAGGAGGTGGTATTTTGCTCCAGTTCGCACATGACCTAAATATGATACCTTTTTAACTTTCACACTCGACAACAGCTCTCTATTGGCTCTGGCTCTCTGTAGTATTTTTGCATTACTGTTCCTATCGGTCCACGGTATAAGAAGTATTCTGCGGTATAACCACAATAGCAATATATTAAGTATTTATTTGAAAACGATTCGACTTTGAAAACATATTTTTTACAGCACGTTTTCTTAGAATTGTCGTATAGTGTGAGCAGCTAGAACAACTTGCCGTAAGCGGGCGACTTAACTGGCTGTTTACATATTAAAACACGGCATGCGTCACGTATTTCTGGATTAAACAATTTAAGCAAACAGAAATGCTGATGTCTTCTTTAAACAGATCTTTGAGGCGCTTTTCCAACTACCACCGGGCGTCGCCGGGCACTCTTCAATACACTCTTCTCTTATGTCCCGACCAAACGCATTCTTTATTATATCGGAGTGTATTCAAGTGTTAATGCGACCAAATATGCTTGGGTGTATTGCTTCCTCAATTTCTTCATTAACACTTACATCATATTTACAGCAAACTAGAAAAATACTACGAATACTAATCAAATAACAGGAGTGTGTTTTATAATTAGTCTTTTTTTAAGTATATATTTTTGTTTGTCTGGTTTCTGTTTTGAAGTTGAAAATGAGAAGTGTCTTGTTAAGACCTAACTATCCTAACTATCAATTATTATAACAGATTTCTATTTTTATTAAGTACGTGTACATTTTAAATCTAACAGAATTTTTTTCCAAGACTTATATAAGATTTACCATGGCGTTCAAAGTGATAAAATTGACGATTTTTTTAATGCTTGATTTAATCGTACATACTCGTATATAAAAGGTCATAAAGATGCTTTAACAAAACATATTAATGAAAATTCTGTTTATTCCACTTTTGCAATTTTAGATTTCTTAAGAAACACCTTTAACTTAAAGCTAATTTATTTTAAAGGTGTTAACACATTTAATTAAATTTGTTTTTAATTTACAATATAATATGCTATATTATTGTTCATCTTAATATTTTTTAAAATTTAAATACGAATAGTTCATACAAACGATTCAAGTTTGCAATTATAACGTAGTGTATAATAGAAAAGTTATTAGTTTTGCAGATTTGTTATTCTTGTTACCGGTTTCATTAACGATTCTCATTAATATAAGTCATTCTAAGAGTGGTCATGAATTACGTTACCAGTAAGTCGAAGTCAGTTATCGTGAGTTTTAAAATTCAATAAGCATTTCAATCACGGTATTTCGAAAAAAACTTGTTATATTAAAATTACTCCTTTTGAAACTTTTTTTATTTTTATACAACAGGTCTTTTGAACCCAATTACTGTATATATATTGTTTGAATTATTATGTTGATTCTTGTGACATGTGATAAATAGTTAATCTATCGCCATTTTATCGTAACGTGAATTCTACACCACACCAAAAACAGTGGGACAATTACACTGCAATCGCCGATAATCGAACCTAGGACCTTCGGTATGGCAGCCAGAGCTCTTACTACTCTGTTGGTCGTTTTGTCTTATTGTCGGGTAAAACAAATTGTGAATTTTATTAATAATGTTACTCCATTTTTATAATATCACGTGAACAAATACCCATCCTTATCTAACATATGTAAATCTAACCTTATCAATACAAAAAAAAAAAGTTTAAAGCTTTGATACGAAGCCATTACTTGGTGGTTCGACGTGTTTAAAACTAAAATACAACACTTTTCCAATTTGTACAAGCCACTTTTTTGAGTAAATAGCACTTTGTGTAGAGCCCTTTGAAAACGGTTTACAGAATACTTAGTGAAAAAGTATTTAATTATATTTTTAAAGTTTAAAGCTCTAAATAATATGGTACTAAGAATTAGTGCAGAAATAGTATTTCTTTATAAGAAAAATACGTTGAATTGATATAAAATATTAAAATATTACAAGTAATACAATGACAACTATTAATTTACTAAAGTACTCATATTTAAAACTCGTCATAATGATTTTAGAATGAGAAGAAATGAGCACTCAACAACGTCTTTATACCGCGCTATTCAGATTTAGTCATAGTAAAATGGTTCATTAGCTATCTTGTCCACTAATTATAATTGGAATGCATCTGTCCTTGAATGACACTAACAATACCCAATCCGAGAGTATATAAAGCAATGTGCATCCTATCGGACTGTAGAACCAGCGACTAAAAGCGTCAGTCACTTTAGCCACTTGAGATTCCTGAGTTGGGTCCCACCAAGAAAGTCTCATGGGGTGGATGACATTTTTAGTATTTAAATCTTCGTAAAAAATCTTTCTTTACTTAGTTCATTATTTTTATGCATATAAGATTTGTGTTTATTAAAATAAATATTAAAAAAAATGTATATTACCTTTTTGCATAGACATTGCTAATACATATATTTTATATTATAGTAATAAAATTTAAAAAAAGCAATCTATAAATCTGCTTTTACTCCACTAACAAAAATACATCCAAATCTTATTTTATTAAACTTTATTTTATTTTATTAAAAACCGGTTTCGAAAGCTTGCCGCCTTCGTTTGGTGTCAGCGAGCGATACGGGTTGGAACAAAAATTACAAAAAGATAAATAAAATGTCCAGAACATTTTGAAAGTATACAAATACTTGTAGACAAATACTGGATTTTACCCATTGCGGGTAAATTATTTTTTTATAAGGATTAATTGTATCTCAATAGAGACGAATATGTAAATTGTTTTCTAGGAACAGAATATCTTAACGGATGGCGCTAGTGTAGATTGAACCAAAAAATGTGAAGTGTTCCTCAACATTGTAGCATATAATATACATCTTCCAAAAAATGGTCGGACGTGGTGGTCGTAAGAAGGGCGGAATGGGGAATGTTGTTAACATAAAGCGATCGCTTAACCCAACCAATGATAGGTCATAAGTTCTGTAAGCGCCTCGACCACCATATTCTGTTCCCAGAAAACAATTTACATCTTCGTCTCTATTGAGATATAATCAATCCTTATAAACAAAATTCTAGGTTTAAAAATACCAATTGTTTTTTATTCAATGGTTATAATCAACATAACAAAATAATAACCTTGCCTTCGTTTATTTTATTTATTTATTAATTATATGTAATAATCAAATCAAAGTTTATTGTTGGTATGAATATGAATTATTCCGATAAGTAAGTGTTTGATCAATAAAATATATTTTTAGTATGATTTATTAGTATTGACATTATTTTCAAAACGATTACATACTGGATTAATATACTTTACTTGTTTTAATAACCATATCAATTACATGTATTCACTACCAATTACAGAACACGATTTATTGTTTCTTGAGATAAGCAATCTATCAAATGGTGGCCAAGCTTCAATGTCCAAAATTTTCAGCATATTTAACATTTTAAGGTGACGGTAGATGTCTCTATGGTATACATTCATTTTAATTAAAATTTACATGCTATTTTCATCAATAAAAAAATATTTTTAAGTATTGAAGCTACATTGTTTACGTTTATTTAATTTAATCATTTAGTTTAAGTAATTTTGCAAAGAACACAATCGCACATACGTAAACATGGAATCATTTTGTAAAAGTTATTTCGCAAAGTAAATTATGGTTTTTGAAAATATATAAATAAATAAATGGTTATTAAAAATGAATAAAATGAAAATGTTTCACATGTATGGGCAAATAAAACACGGGGTTATTCCAAAGATTACATGTTATCAATATAATGTTTGACTAATGGTAAGTCGGGAGAAATAAAATCAACACTTTTATTGCGCTATGTTCGGTCTAACTGCGTTACTATGTATTACGTACACATTAACAAATGATTTACGGCACAATAGCTTTGATAATATCCAAGTTTAAACTACGTAACGCCAGTATGAAGATATTCATATTTAGTACTAACGCATATATGCAAATATGATTATGTCTTATATAACACGGCTGGGGGAGTACTTACCGTCTTTAACCCTTCAATGATTGGTGTTTCTGCTTCTTATTCTTCTTTGAATAGATCTGACGATCTGTGACACAGAACTCATGTCTCGTCGGATGATGAGATCCAGCTGTCCCTCCATATCTTAGGCGGTCTTCCAGGTGGGCGGTGTCCGGAGGGGATGGAATCAGCGGCTGTATATGCAAGTCTGTCACCATCCTTTCGGGCTACATGGTCCCTCCAGTATCTTCTTCTGGATCTACTCCACTGAAGTTTTTTTAATGTCTACGTTGCGGACACGATCTCGGAGAGTTTTTCCAGTAATTGATCTTAGGACCTTTATATCCGATGTTCTTAGTAGTCCCTTGGTTCGCACAGTGTCGGCCCGCGTCTCTACAGCGTACGTCATGCATGTTATATAGATTCTGATATTGCTGTCGATACGCATGTGCTTGTTCTTCCAGACAAGATTCTTCAGGCATCCTGACACAGGAGAGGCCCTATTGACTTGTTCTCGTGCTTCGATATAAAGGTCATTTACGCTGCAGGTCTGCAGGCTTGGTGTATTAAATCGAAAAATCTACTCATATTTTTCAATTTCATATATTTTCTTATTGTACGATTTACTCTATATTATCATCTACCTATTAAGGAACACAAGCTATCTCTAGTTGCGCTAGTTAAAACAAAAAACAAATTTACTTTGATATTTGGTTGATGGTTGAACTGTTGCTGTTGGTTCAATTTCTGTCAGTTTATTAGATACATTTTGAGTTTAAAAACACTTCCTTTGCCAGATGAATATTTGCATCAAATTTAGCATACTATTAAATTTGCTACTAACACACTTGTACGATCTTTATCTTTATATTTAAATATATTTTTCTGTACGGCAGTATGTAGTAGAAGTCCTCCTTAAGACTGGACCGATTTTGACGATTTTTTATTGTGTGATTGAGAGGGTCGCTGGATGGTTTAGATTCACAATGAGACTCGATAAGTGACTGTTAAAACCATCTGGGAAGTTCACGAATAATCGAACTTCTGAGAATAATTCATTAGTATGTTTGTTTACCATGGATGACGCTAATATCGAAATAACGTTTGCTGAATCATGTTAGCCAATAGCAGGCAAGCCAACATTCAGGCAGGACAACCTTTGTCTGGTCTGCTGGTTAGTATATAAATAAACAAAATATATTTGTTTAAATATCATGCAATAAAGGGTTAATAATAAGGAAACGTTGCAATTTATTTTACCATTGTGGACCTACTGTATGTATTGTTCAATATTAACTACGTACTCGTACGGACTGACCACTTTGTATTTCCTATTGTGCAATGATCTATTGATCAATATTCCTCATCAATTTTAGATAAACACATCACGTTTCTTCTTCTTCCTCTTAGTCTAGGTTAAAGGTTATCAACAAGGAAGGTACCGCCCCCTAGTGTGCGCAGGAGGTTTCCATGGGGGTCCAATATTTTTTTACGAAATTTCGTCCATCACGATAATATAATATTTCAACTTACTATACCTATTTGCAGACAAATATCAATTTCAAAAAGGAACTACTTCATATAATATAATATATCGATTCGTTTAATCGAGAATGTATGAGGTATGCAGTCAAAGATTTAATGATGAATGTCGGAAAGTTAGAAGTCGGAAGTAGTCAGAAGTCAAAGTTAGAAGTTGGTTATGTTAGAAGTCGGAAGAATCAACGTGCGTGTATGACTCGCTGTATGAATGTGGAGGAAGCTAGAGAGGTGTCAGGACAGAGTAGTGTGGCGGGCCTTTATCTCTGTCTACCTCTACGGGAAAACGGCGTGATGGTTTGTTGTTGTTATTTATAATGATTTGCTTCCAGAAATAACTATTAAATACGTTTTTTTTTCTTAAATGATAAATGATCTACCGAAACCGAGCTCTTGAAGTCCCTAGTTACTTTAATACAAATAAATATAAGCTGAAGTATAACTCGAGATAATATAAATATAATAAATAAATACTTGTATATAAGCTTTTGTAATTTCATAATTCATAAAAAAAACAGGGCCGCCGTTGTGGCTGGCTGCTTGACGAATGCTGTTTGGAAAAATAAAAATATGCTAAACGAAAGAAAAATTCCAATCTACAAGACATGCGTACGTCCTATAATGACATATGGAATAGAAACGAGAGCTGACACCATCAGAACAAAAAGTCTCCTAAGAACCACAGAACCTCCGAGACAGAATAAGAAATTCTGAAATAAAAAAGATCTGCAATGTAGAAGATGTCGTGCGATGGGGAAGACTGAGAAGACGCTACTGGAGAGATCGTGTGGAAAGAGCATGTTCTGGAAGAGTGATCAATATTGCCGCAAATAAAGTACGAACAGGAAATCGACCGGCAGGAAGACCACCTAAAATATGGCGAGACAGTTGGACATCTGTATCCCAGGAACAGGCTCCGAGGAATAACAGGACATAGTCCTAAATAGTCTTAGTCTAGTAATATTCTTAGTCATAGTCTCCATGGACAGACAGAGTGACGAACACAGAAGTCCTGAATCGTGCAGGAGTAAATAGAGAGCTGCTAACATTAATCAAAGTCCGCAAGATTGCATATCTGGGTCACGTTTTGCGAGGAGAGAAGTATCGCCTGCTGCATCTAAAATTGAAGGGAAAAATAGAGGGCCGCAGGGGGGCAGGGAGAAGGCAGATGTCCTGGCTGCGCAATGTGATGGAATGGACGGGAATCGGAACTGTGGAGGAGCTGTTCCGGACAGCACAGGATAGGGAGGAGTTTACCAGAGTGATCGCCAACGTCGGGGAGATCTGACAGGGCACTTTAAGAAGAAGTCCTAAATATAGCAGAAGAAGAAGAAGCTTTTGTATTTTTCAGGTGGTGTTTGAACGATAAAAAACTCACCCATGGAAGCATTGCTGGGGAGAATTTACAATAATGGTTAAGTCTTTAATGCACACAACAAACTGAATAATAAATCAGCAATATTGCAAGTATAAAATCGAACAATGCGTAGATTTTGAACCTGAGAGCTTTTCGAGGAAATATTGTTGAAAATGAATAACCGCAAACCGAGGCTTTTGTAACCAGTGGTTGCTCGTAATTGTTTTTAATCATTTAAAATGGTGGAATGGAAATCAATTTTTTTTTTCAAAAAGGGTGTAAACACATATAATATACAAAGCTAACATGTATTTAAAAACGTAATCTTTGTTATGATTTATATATTAAAAAAAACATGAATTAGTATAATATGAACTCATACATATTATTATAATTTCAATACTGTTGTTTTTTCCAAGTAAATAAATGTTTTTAAACTAAAATGATGAAATGAATATCTAAGTATAAACTACAGTTTTAATATATTTCTTCGATTTACGAATGTATTTTTTGTACATTGCTGTTTTTTTTTTAAATTGGCTCTAAAAATAAATACGTTACGCCTATGATATATGCACACCATATTAATACTTTTTCATAAAAGCCGTGTTGTTTTAAATTGCCACGAACCGCCACTGTTCGCGACTCGTAAAACATTACACTCTTCTCATCTCCTCTCTCCTTGATCTGGACCGCTCGAGCCTTGAACCTGCGGCTTATGACCGCAACCCCATTTTCCATACAAAAAGTTTAAATGCGACTTCATTGTTGCGGATCAGAAATGGACGCGTACAGGAATGTTGAGTCGGAACTGAAATATCGGAAGGGACGTACTCTGTATTGAATGAGTAATGAGTAATGAGTGATGTTTGACTCAGAAGTTTCACATGAAATTCACTACGGTTTATATTACAAGCTAAAAATGAATTCATTGTTATTTAAGAACATATTTACCGTATTTTTCTTATACCAAAGGAAGCCTCTCGACATTTCAAAAAAACACTTAAATTAAAAAAAATATGTATTGTACCGATTCATATATAATATTTAGCAGAATCATTATGATACATCGACATTATCACCTGTTGAATTTGGAATGATGTATTTATTTAATTTATATGAAATTGTTGCGACAGACGTTTCGTCAACCTATGTTGGCATCATTAGAAGTTATAAATAACCAATTTAGGTTGGCGAAACAGCTATCGCGACAATTTTATAAAATTTAAATAAATACATTGTAATATCATATATCGTACTTATGGTCTTGAAACTGTTACATTTTCCAAAAAAAGTGCCGAGAAACTGCAAGTGACCCAAAGAGCCATGGAAAGAGCCATGTTAGGAATAAGCCTAAGAGACAGAGTCAGAAACGACACGGTGAGAGAAAAAACAAAGGTCACTGACATCATCCACCGGGTGGCGACTCTAAAATGGCAATAGGCAGTTCACGTAGCCAGAAGCTCAGATGAAAAATGGACAAGAAGACTGCTGACTTGGAGACAGTGGACGGCGAAGAGAAGTGCAGGGCGACCGCAACTACGGTGGAAGGATGATGTAAACAGACACGTCGGAATAACCTGGATGCAGTCTGCACAGGACAGAATGACATGGAAGCAAATGGAGGAGGTCTTTGTCCAGGAGTGGACGGTAATAGGCTCAGGAAGAAGAATAAGAAGAATATCATAACAATGTTTCAAATTAGAATGTTAATATTTTTCGTTTATTTAACAAACATAAATTTAGAATTGAGAAAAATTAACGTTTTCGATATCGAATCGAAATAATAAAAATAATTTCTATTTAGCCACAGTATGGTTGTTATAATTGATGACAACTTGTTTTATTTGGACCCAAGCTTTCAGGGCAATATAATTAATATTATTTATAAGTGTTTTATTATTTTATATATATAAGTTTAAAATGTCTAACCAAAAATTTAGTACTTCATAAGAATAAATAAGCGCTTCATGATAAAATAAGATAGTATACTGGTACATACTCTCTATATGCCTTAAATGGCCCGGTGACATTTTGAGGATACCATACAAATTTTCACACTCGAATTAAATGAATTTTAAACTATTTATTTTATTACGGCCATCCGCGAAATCTAAAAGGTGGAAGATATCGTAAGATGAGCAGACAACACAGAAGATACAAGAATACTCACGTGCAGATGATGGATCCCTTCAGAAGCGATGGAGGGATGGCTGGGAGTCAACTCCCAAGAGAGGCCAGCCTGACTACAGGAATAGACTTCTTCTTCTTCTTTTCCTTACAGACCTTTGGTCTGTTCCTGAAATCAGGCTGGCCTCTCTTGAGAGGTTGACTACCAACTATCTCTCCATCTCTTCGGCGGTCTTCCGGGGGGACGGCAGCCGGCAGGAATCTGATGCGCCACAGCGTGTGGGATTCTGGTGGGATCCATCCTCTGCACTCTCTGTCTGAAATCTATTTAAAAGTCTTCCGACTCTGCTATCAGTGCAGCATCGTCCGCGTAGCATATGACGTTCAATACATCCTTCCCTTATCAGTATCTCAAACCAAGTTATGTGACATCTCCTATTATTTCATCCATAATGAGGTTGAAAATGAATGGGCTCAAACTGTCTCTTTGTCTTATGCCTGTTGAAGTTTTTATGGATTTGGACAGTTCTCCGTCTACTCTTGTTTTAGTGTTGGAATTTGTATTGGAATAGACAAAAGGAAGAGACAAAAGGTTTAAAGGGAGAAGAAAAAGAGAAATTAAAATATATAAACATTATTTTAGTGATGAATTTTTTAAATTTATTTAATTCTCGATTTTACAAGTAATCCCATAAGGTTCACGCCAGGAGTTTCACAATAAACTCGTAAATAACTTTAACTCTCAACTTGCCAAGTGCCGGACTCACAGTTGAATTAAATTTAACAACTGGTTTCATCTTACCATTTGGAAATAGATCGCATCGGCCATTAAAGTGGATCGTAAACATCGCTGCGGGTAGGCCTAGACACCCTCTGGCAAGAATCGCGACGGAGGGCACTTGACAAAAATACACAACGGTTTGTCATTCGCGTAAACAAGGTTTGCATGTCGAAGTAAAAGATTTACCAGTTTTTCTCAAGTCGTAATTGCAGAATCTTATTTCCTACAGGATGCGTCAAAATAACATATAAATTAAAAATTAAAGTAAATTGTGAAAAACATATTTTTTAATTAAAATTTTATAGACACGTATTTTTGAGTTGGAGATTTGTTTTCTTTTTTAATTAAATTTCAATTATATTATCGTTACTTTTTCCACTATTGACTTTATTTTTCTCGACTTGTTTTGAAGGCTTTACAACTTCGTCATCGGGAGACAATAAAATTAATTAAAAATATTGTATAACTAACTAACCATCACGCCGTTTCACCAAAGGGGTAGGCAGAGAGGATTGACCGCCATATTGTTTTGTACTAACATACTTCTCGAGCTACCTCTAAATTCATACGTTTACATGCACGCTCTTCGATTTTCCGACTTCTAGTGTGTGGCTGCCTTTTAGAATTTGATTTATATGCTCATTCCATGCCTTCAGATGTTTTCCACAATTGCTCTAAAATATTTATATTGAAATAACAAGCGATCATCATGTCAGGCACTTTCTTTGATTTTTTTTACTTCAAACATGGCCGTCTTATGATCGTGTCTTGTTTTTGTTGCAGACTTCAATTCGAACTCCAAACTAATTGAAACTGTCTATACTAAAACTACCGAATGGAAGCATTAAAATTAATACTTTCCAAATGACGGAGTTCTGGAAACATTACTTTAACTTAATTGTATGATAGAATACCGAACGAAGAAGTAAGAAAGGAATGTAAGACGGATGAATGCGCCCTAAATAAAATTAAGAAAGGTTCACAAATATGGTTTGGACGTACAGAACGAATATTATATAATTTAGGCGCTGTCTAGACTTTCCTAAAGGTCTTGACGCATACAGGGTCTTGATTGCTCTGGTCTCTTCGGCTCGGCATACGTGCCCAATCCATGCTAGGAGACCGGCTATCACGGTGCTCGTTATAAGGGGCTGCTGGGTCATCGTACGAATCTCTTGGTTGGTTCTATGCCTCCAAGTTCCAAGTTCCGGGTCTGGGTCCCAGGATAATACTTAGTATTCTATTCTCAAACTTTCATTATTCATTTTCAATTATTTATATTTTGAAACACATTCCTAGAAGACTGGCGTTTTTAATCAAATTAATTATTTAATAAGGAGTTTATAATCACTTTTCAATAAAAAATAAATAGTTTTAATAAACGTTTACTCAGAAAGGTTTCAAGAGTTTACAATTAATGATTAATGTGAGAAATATAAATGAGTTTAATGATTAAATGTATCTCAATAGAGGGGAAGATGTAAATTGTTTTTTGGAAACAGAATATGGTGGTCGAGGCGTTTACAGGACTTATGACTTGTCATTGGTAAGGTTAATCGATCGCTTTATGTAATACAACATTCCCCATTCCGCCCTTCTTACGACCACCACGTCTGACAAATTTTTGAAAGATGTATATATGCTACTATGTTGAGGAACACTTAGTAATCTACACTAGCGACATCTATTAAGATTAGGTAAACATTAAATTAGCCATAAAACAATAAATTAGTTGTTGAGAATAGTTTGGCTCACGCTGTATAAGGTTTTGTCACCGTGGCAGTCGGAGCAGGTATGATAGTAATGCTGCCGAGAAGGCCGTGACCCCTGCAGATTGGGTGTAGAGTGTAGACCATTACGCGCCTCGCCCTAGCTCCCGTAAATCACACGCGAGCTCGCCCCTACCTACGGCAGCGGTGACTGCAGCAAGAACGTTACGATTAGTCGAAACGAACCAGATAATGTCGGATAAGACCTTTAGTAAACCGTATACTACATATCGTTGCGAGGAGCCTTTTTAGGTATATTGGATCTATTACCTTTAAAATATTATATTTTATAAAAAAAATAAGATAATTGATTTTTTTATTGTTTCTTGAACAATGATGTCAAACTCCATGTTAAATAATTAATAATAATGAAAATGTCTGTTTTCTAGAAGTTTAATTATAATTTATGGTAATGACATGTTTCGTCCGTCTAAGAGATTATCAAACATCTTTATTTCACATTTGATAATGCCTCAGATAACTAAAACATGTCATTCCTATATATTTTTAAAACTACTAGAAAATAGTCGTTTTCATTACGTGCATTAAATTATGGCAAACAGTAAATACGTAAAGGAAAAATTTCCTCTACTTCATGCTACATATCTTAGTACATTTTCTTTAGTCATTGATTTTACATGTACAGACCATTTTATAGATGGTTTGCACATATAATATTATTATATTTTTAAAACGTATCCGTTCGCACTACTTCGCTTTATATAACTGGATTTGGTACTCAATTATATAAAGATTTGATAATCCATTGTTTTGGCGGAAACACTTTGATAAACTGTAACTCAACATTATTTAAATAACCCCCCTCCCTCTCTCTCTCTCTCCCTCTCTCTCTCTCTCTCTCTCTCTCTCTCTCGCTCTCTCTCCCTCTCCCTCCCTCCCTCCCTCCCTCCTCACTCTCTCTCACTCTCTCTCTTTCTCTCTCTCTTTCAAATCAAGCATTTCCCATAACAGGTGCCTCCAACTTCGCTTTACCGTTTTTCATTTTTTCTTATACTTTTATGCATTATATTCATGCTTTTCTTCCAAACATAATAAGTGTGCTCTGCCATCTAACTTACGTATGAGTTAATGATATACAAAATAAAAATAAGCATTTAAATACCTACGAGTGTAATGACAGTATTTCAAAATACACCTAATGACCTACTAGAGACAATGTCTTGGGTAACGTTGGCCACAGCAATGATACGGCTGCTTTATGATTAACTTCACAGACGCCTATAAAATTGCCAGCTGCACAAATAAACTTACAAAAGTGTCGTAAATTTCAAATCATATAAAATCAATTCGAACTAAATTAAGAGGCCGATTTCTATCAAACGCTGTAACAAGTTGATACACGTTGATAAATTTCACATTCGAATTTCGAACATCAAGATGATTTAAACCAATGCATTTTAAATTTAATTTAATCACATTGGATTCTGGTACCTTTTATAAATTATAATTACACTATATTTCTTCAAATAAATGTTTGGGTTTTGATAAATATGGTATACTTTTACCGACCCTTATGTATGAAAGTGAAGCATGCAACTGACAAAAGAAGGATGACTGTAGGGTAAATGTAGTAGAAAAAATACCTTTTAGATGAATGTGTGGTAAATCTGTATATGATAAAATGTCAAATGCAAATACATAAAATGTATGCAGTGGAAATGAAAATTTTATGAACAAAATAATGAAAGGGTCGTTGAGATGGTTTGGATGCATGGAAAAAATGAATAAAATAAGAATAGTAATACATGAATATGTTAATGGTATAAACGGAATAATATAGAACGAAGAAAACGCACGATCAAATTAATCAAATATTACATTTCTGCCACATGAGAAGTCGGAGAAATCGACGTATGAACGTTAAGGAATCCAGAAAAGTAGGTATGTGAAGGAAAAAAACAGTGCAGTGCTCTATTATTTTTACCTACCTCTTGGGAGAGATGGAGTTATGTTTCGTTAGTTACTTAAGTTTTCATTTACTTTAAATTACCAATAAAAATTCAAAATTATAATTTTTATAAAAAAAACTTAGTATTATATTGTATATTCGTAATATGTCAAGAAAAGTAAACTCAAAAGTGTTTTTAATTCGTAAAACATAGTAAATTTAAATGGAATACCAGTAAAACACATATGTAATTTTTTTTACAATACATTACTTGGTGTTCTTAAGAGATGTCGAGATATTATAGTTAAACATAATTGGCATTGCAGTCGTCAAACCAATAGCACTCTTTGGGAATGTCAGAAAAATATCTAGATTATTTTTTCCTCTTCTTTCGGTGCCGTGTCAGGTCCCCCCAACGTTGGCGATCACTGTAGCAAAGGCGTTTCTGTCCTGCGCAACTTGGAACAGGTTGTGAACTCTTGTAATTCCTGTCCACTCTTTAATGTGCCGCAGCCAGGACAGCTGCCTTCTGCCAATTCCCCGACGTCACTCCATTTTACCCATTAATATCAGTCGAAGGAGGTGGTATTTTCTCCCCTTAACACGTGACCTAAATATGAGACCTTTCTAATTTTCACATTCGACAACAGCTCTCTCACCCATCTCGGTTCATTACATTCACTTGTAGAGTCCTGGTTTTGCAGCCATACAGTAGAACAGATCATATATAATATTTAATCATTCTTTGTCGGAGTTTCAAGTTAAGATTATCGTTGCAAAATAAGGTTCTCATTTTATTCAATGCAGCTCGTGCAACTTCAACTCTGGATTTTATTTCAATATCCGGGTCAAGCGCTTTTGTGATAATGCTATCAATGTATTTAAATTATTAGAGATTATTTATTCAATTTAATTAAATGTTAACTCATTCAGTTTTATACACGATTTGCTAAAATTCAATAAAATATGTTCTGGGTAGTATTTCGGTTTCCGGGTACAAGGCATATTGTGTAAGATTTAATTAATCGTTCTTTTGACTGTTATGGAGATGTGTACGGACTTAATGTCATCATCGCTTCCTACATAAAATACTTTGCTATGACACAGCTAGTACTTACAGATGTATTAACATGATAATAAAACAAATTACCACTGGTAACGGACCGGCATATTATTATGATATCTATGGACATTGTATGACTCGTCTTAAAATGAGCATTGGGTATATTGACGTTGTTTGTATAATTTTTGATGTTATCACTTTTAAAAATAGAATTTATCAACTAATGTGATGAGTTTCTTATGTGAAGCCAAATTCAATATGGTTCGACAATAACTTGAAATTTTCGTTTTCATTAATTATTTAAAAACAGGTTAACTAAAAAATATTAAAGGTTCACTCCCTTATTTTAGACAAGAAACGCAACGATGAATTAATTAAAGTTTAGACCAAGGAAACATGGCAAGACCCAAATATTCAAATTTTAATTTTCGATCATGTAAGAAGTCGGAAGAATTGACGTGTGCGTTTGACTCGGTTCATGAATGTTGAGGAACCCTTGAGATATTTGCCAGAAAAGAGTAATGTGGTGATCTATTTAGTCTAACTACTCCTCCCGGGAAACGCCGTGATGTTTTGTTTGTTACTGTTAAAAATTCCAACTATAATAACTAACTGACCATCACACCGTTTCCCCGGTATAGAGGATGGACCGCCATACTGCTCTCTCATGACACACCTCTCTACCTTCCTCTACATTAGATCGTAGATTATTCCGACTTTGCATGTGGTCGCCTTCGAGTATTTATTAATTTGGTCGTGCCAAGCTCTGCTTGATTCTTCGCGGCTTCTCTTTATACTCATACTGCTTGTATACAACATTTATACCATTTTTCTCTGGTCCATTCGTTCGGGGTCTTACATTTCTTCCTTATTTTGTCGCTCGATATTTTATAATATCATAAAACGTTTTCTAACACATTCTTCTAAGTGATCTTATTTCAACGGCATTATAAAATAATAAAATCAAATAAATATGAATATAACAAATTAAAGTGTTTATATATGATTTACGTGTACAAAATTGCACATTTTATATTATGTAGACGATAAAATAAATTTACATTCATGAATAAGTAATAAAGTGATTTGTCAATATCGCAAATCAATTCTGAATTCGACTGATAAGTGCTTTTATTGTTTATTATTATTATTTGTATATGTGCGACCACTTAGCTGGTCCATCGCTCTCCTGGACTTTGTCGTGTATCTACAATCTGCATCCAATGATTGTGCATTAATAAAAATGCAATAAAATACGTATGTTAATTTTATTTCTTTCTTTTGACATCACGTAACGATTTATTTCAAAACGCTTTTGGAAAGATTTCATTGTTTTTTATCACATTGTATAATAGTTCGATCGTTAGTAAATATAAAATTTGTAATTTAAAAAATATATATATCGTTTCCTTACGAAATTCCAAAACGTATTTTTTAGGCCTATGTATTTTATCTTTGCCAAAAGAGTTTAATATGTCTTTTAACATAGATTTAGAACTGCTTAAAATTGAATAAAAAAATGTTCTGATTCTGAAGATTTCGAAAATGGATGGAAAGATGATTAAAGAAATAGTCTTTAAAATAACTTCGTGAATGCATAAAGTAAATTAAGGGAAACGTGCCATGATCATATCAATCAAATTTGAAATGTCGGACACTTGAGGAGTCGGAGAAATCTACATGTGCCCGTGACACGATGTATGAGTGTTGAGTAGGCGAGAGAAATATATCAATATAGAAAAATATGGTAGTCCATTTGTTCTGCCTTTTGCCTATCCTTTCGAGGAATAAGAACATGATGAATTCGTTAGTTATCAAAACATTTAACAAAACTTAGAGTTTTTTCTGCGATAATCCAGTTTTATGCAATATTTTGCTAAATTACTATTCACAATAGATTAGTTATTATATTATATATTAAAAAAAAATCATATGTTCTAAAAAGTGCGTTTTTTTAATTTTGTTACATCGATTAAAATACGTTATCAACAGTTGATAAAAATAATTAACGTATTTTAATCGATGTAACAAAATTAAAAAAACGCACTTTTTAGAACATATGAAATTTTTAAAAAAACTAGTAAATCGTCTGTGATATCTCAAATCCACATATAAGTTCTAATCGGTGGTAAGTTTGAAATAATTTCAACGTTTAACGTACAAACACAGAACTTATGTAAGAGCAGTTACTTCCCCGGGCACTTTGCTCGAACACTAAAGTTTTTCCACGTGGATTCATTAATTAGGGTGATTGTGAATAATACATTAAATCGTTGAAAGTTTCGACAAACTAAAAGTTGTTTGTTACACGTAGTGTATGGTTAAGCACTGCTTGCAGTTGATCATTGAATTGAGAATGAGTGCTCTTATAACGAGAAAGGGAACACATTAGGTTTGATTATTGAACGGCCTTCATGGCAGAATGGAAGCATCTACGACTGCCACACCGAACGTCTGGGATTTGGTTTCTGTTTTGGTAAGGTATAGAATTCACGTGATTATAAAATAGTCACAGATTAGCTACCTATCACATGTCATGATAATATTAAAAAAAGTATTAAACAGTAATTAGGTTAAAATAATATGCTTTATACAAATGTGGTAAGCAACGGGAAATTATAATATTAAAGACCCAAGTGGCATCCAAAGATCTAGGAAATATGTTCTACTATACTGTAAAATAATCTCTTAAATTGAAACTAGAAAATCGATATAATTCTTATATAAATAACCAACTTTCGTGTTTATGACTTAAATGTATATAATATTTTTTTGATTCTTGAACAGTGATGTTAAACTCCATACTAAATAAGTTATACGAATGAAAACGTCTGTTTTCTAGAATTTTTATTATGTTTAATGTGAATAACATGTTTTGCCTGTATAAGACACTATCAAATATCTTTAACAGTAAGTTTTATAGCCTTTGACAGGCGAAATATGTGACTCACATTATTCAGGTTATAATATACCTCTCTACCCCGGCTAGGTCGCAGAGAGCTGGACTTAGATTCTCAGGTTTTCACGCAGGTTCTTTCTCAGTCGCTGTCATTCGATTAGGGACGGGTGTAAATATAAACAAAGGTTATTGAATACATGAAGGTTTATTATAAAGTCAAAATTGTGCACATAAACTAAAGGCTAGAGATGTCGTTGCCGGAGAGGGTGCGTGTCTATGAAATAAAGCGACGCCGCCGTAGTTGCTGACAGGGGCTAGTTGGAAAGAGTACTTTACTGGCGAGCTACAGAGTTAGGCGCGAATGCAGTGGCCGAAAAATTCGTAATGGTAACATTATAAGGTAAATGCAACATTTATTATATATTCGCCATCACTTAGAGTTGTGGATTCACATGTGAAAAAAATGTTTAGTTGGAATAATGTCCTTTTCCCTGCCGCTAAATTATTTTTTCCCCTCCACTTTTTCACTCGTCATTTAGTATATAAGTAATAACTCTCGTTAATTTAACTGTTAAAATTGATACGAAGAAGGGAAGTTTGTGTCCCGAAACATGTTTGTGAAAAGTGCAAAAAAGTGTTGTGATAATACAATGTTGCCAAAAAGTTATTTAAATATAATAAAACTTCTAGAAAACGTTTTCATTTGTATGTATACAAGAACATCAAGACAACTTTATAAAATTATCCTATTTCAAATGTTAATATGCGATACCAATTTCAATAGCATTGAAATTAACTAACAAACTTACTAACTAACCATCACGCCGTCTCCTCGAAAGGTAGGCAGAAAAAATGGCCTGCCATACTTCTCTTTTCGCGACCGCGAGAGACGCGGTGTGTTGCATTGAAATTAAGTATTCTTAAATAAAGTTTCGCCGATCCGTTTGCAACTTTTTTCAACTATTCATTGAATTAATAATGAAGTAATAATTCATTTTATGATGTTTCTGTTTTCAATACTTCTAAGACATCGTTTTCCAATTAACTTGTTATTGTTTTTGAACTTTCTATTTACGAGAAATTTGAGAAGTATTTAGTGTTCTTCTCGCTTCTTGTTACACCTTTTGAGCTTCCTGATTTATTTGCAATTGTACCAGTTCATCAATATTTCTCGAACTATCTTCCTTTCTGTGAAAATATTCAGATGCAAAATAATAAACAATTTATTTCTATGCTTTTATCAGATTATTGTATCGAATGAAAGGGCGTAGATATATATTCAAAACATCGTATTTGTTGTTTCTCCCAACGTTTCAAATAACATACATCTTAATACCAAATGGCTACAATCTAAGATTGTGTAATGCTGCAGGAAGGTGCTGTTGTGTTTGATAAATACTGGATGCAGAGAATTTTATGTTATTACTGTTGAAACGAATATCACGAAGAGAGTGTAGGCCGCTGCGTTAGTCATCTCGCAAAGGCTTCAGGATTATATGAGGGCAAGTTTTATTTCCTCAGTTTTCTTTTATCTGAAAAAAATCGTATTAATCTATTTAATTCATTCAAGAACATTGTAATGTTGTGGAATTGAATAACATTTTACAAGGAAGATGTTAAAATTATGGTTTGATTGGCTAAATATTATATTATAATTTAATTAATCAGTTGTTATGGACATTAGCCATCTATATCAATATTTGAATTTTAAATAAGGTTTGGCGTCGTTGTTTGCCTAGAAAACATTTTAACCGGCTGGCGAATGTAAATGTCAATATATGATAAGAAAAATGCATAAATAAAACAGTTTTTTAACTACAATTATAACACATTACTTTAACATTCATGCATTAAAAATTAACAAATATTTCTAGCATCTAGTCTCAATAGATGGCGCTAGTGGTACATGGTTGCATATATACAACTTTCAAAAAATTGTATCATAAGACGTGGTGTTCGTAGAAGGGCGGAATGGGGAATGGGGAATGTTGTATTACATAAAGCGATCGCTGAACCCAACCAATGAAAGGTCATAAGTCCTGTAAACGCCTCAACCACTATATTCTGTTTACATCTTCGTCTCTATAGACATACAATTAATTCTTAATGATTAATACACCCGTAATGGGTAAAATCCAGTATTTGTCTACAGGTATTTGTATACATTCAAAAAACAACATATTTATATGTATTTTGATTTTTATTAACTTGAATAAATCATCTCTAATTCTATTATGTCAAGAGAATTGTCCAAAGAGCTATAGAAAGAGCATTGTAGGGGTTCAGTATAGTTTTTTATGGTAAAAAAAAATCTACTCTAGACATCAGAGCTAGAGTAAATGTGTCGAACTTGCGCTGAGCAGCAGCCCTGCTCGTAGCCCTGACTATAAATGGAAGAAATGCCTCATTAGCTGGTGTCCTTAAGCTGTGACCCGAAACCCAGGACATCCACAACATTGTTGGAGGGACGACATTAAAGAGACCGCTGGTACGACTTGGATACGTAATGCCCAGGATTGACAGACATGAAAGCAGATGGAGATTTACTTTCGGTAGTGGACGGCTGATGATGATGATGTAGACACTTTTTTGCATTATATTATATCATTTTTAGCTATTGATTCTCGTGATATATATGGCCGAGCCATAGAGGGCTCCCTCCGCTTACCCGAAGCTGTTATAGGCGCAGCGGCGCCTTTCGTCAGCTTCACTCGTGCACTGCCTAGGCCCATCCTCCGTCAATGCGAGACTTATGGTATGTTAAAAAAAATATATATATACATATATATTTGCAACTAAGGGGGACCCAGACCACATTTAAGCTACTCTACTCTCCCTCGATGTCCCGTGATATGTGATAAGTAGCTAATCTATCGCCATTTTATTGTCAGATTAATTCCACATCAGACCATAGAGAGTATGACAATCATACTGCCATCACCGGGAGACGAACCCGGGACATTCAGTGTGGTAGTCATAGGTGTTGCCACTATATCACGATGGTCGTCATTATGAATTATTCATTGTTATTTGGTATTATCTAACTTGATTTATTTTGAATTCGTCTTTGATATACGTGCAGATTTCAACGTTTCAAATCCTATTGTGAAAAGCTAATTTTGACTTGGTTTAGTACGCCCCGCAGCCCCGCATATCGCGGCCGCCGCGGTGCGGATACGTTCACTGTTCACACAATGTGGTGTCGCCCCGTGATGTGCCGCGGCCGAAGCAGGGCCCGCGCGGGCGTGGGCGCCGGAGATGATGGGTGTAACCTGTTAGAGCTCTGGCTGGGAGGTGAGGTGTTGGTGTTGGATGCTGGAACACTGGCTTATTGATGGAACTCATTAGCCTCGAATTATTACTTGTAAATGCTCTAAACGATGTAAATATAGAAATTTGATGTTTATTATTGTATGTGTTCTTGTATTGGATAGTTAGTTCAATGCCTTTCATAAATACTGTCATTATTAAAGTGGTCAAACTCAATTCTTTCGTTTGTTCATGTGAATGGTAACTTCATCATATGTCATCGCCTTAGACAACTCATGTTAAAATTTGTGGTGTGAGATTTTAAAAAGTATATAAAAACACTTACATATTTTGTTTTTATACCACTTTATTTTGTATAAATGCTAATATGAAGATATTTCAAGTATAATAATAGCAATAAATTGGTCAAATTAATTATAAAAAAACACATATTCATTTATCAAAGATTTTTTCAATTTAATTAATCTGAGCTTTCGCAATGCTTCGCCCTGTATAGCGTTCCGGTATCATTTCGAGAAAGCTCAAGCTCCAAATGTTCAGCAGTAGCGTTAAAAGCGTACTGCTGTACGGGTGTGAGACTTGGAAATCTACCGCGGACGTTTTGGTAAACTCCAGGTGTTTATAAATAAGTGCCTTCGCTCAATATTCGAAATCTATTGGCCCCAAACAGTGTCAAAGACCATTCTCTGGACCATGGCAGGCGAAAAGCCAATTAGAGAACAAGTCGCTAGTCGCAAATGGCAGTGGATCGGTCACACTCTGAGACGGAACCCAGCCTGCATCGCCCAAGGCGCACTAGATTAGGAGCGAGAAAGCGAGGCAGACCTAGAGCCACCTGGAGAAGAGCCCTGCAGGACGAGGTTAAGGCAGCAGGCCTCACTTGGGATAATGTTAGGCAATAGGCATGCGATATAGTCGGGCGGAGAAGGTTCCTTGAGGCCCTATGCACCACGGAGGTGTGACAGGACAAAAAGAAGAAGAAGAATAATAAATCTGAAAAATATATATATGTAAACTCGTTTCAAATGTCGTGATTGCTGAGAAGAACGCTTCTTTAATATTCAGATTAAAGGTTAACTAACGCTTAATATATCATCAAGTTTTATAACACGCATCTATATGTTTTATTTACCAGATGTTAACTTTGTAACGGACCATTATTCATTTATGCAAACCAAACAGACCTTTATATTTATAACGTGAGTCAAATCCTTGACCAGTCGACCCATATTTGGCCATTTTAATACTGTCAACGTAGTATTCAAGCACGAAAAATATACCAAAATTAATTAAAATGTCAACAGGTTTTTTTCCAATATATAGAATTTCGTTTAAAGTAACTCCGATAACAAATGAAATTCTTTTAAAGTTACAATTATCTCCTTTTTATTTGCGTTTACTTTGTGTTATCAATTAATATATAAATCATATTAAAAAACAATTACTTATATTAATTATATTTAAAAAAAAAAACAGCATGTTTTGTACTTTCGTACTACTTATCTTATTTTTTTTAAAAAACAAAATAAAATGGAGTAAATACAAAATACACATTTTTTAAATATGTGTAGGTGAATTATTCTTCTTTAATTATTATTATATTTTTAAAATCAATTAATAGCTTATGTATTATTTATTTAAATTGAAGTTGATTGGTTTACCAAATAAAATACGGGTATTATTGTTTCTTTAGGTTTTAAAAAAATTATTAAGTTGTTTTATTTAATTCAAACCCGAATTGTTAGTTTTTATATAATTCTTTGAAATATATTACTTAAAAAAAATACAAATTACAATTTCATTTAAATTGGGAATTATTAAAAAAATTATAAAACTGTATTTCTCACGTATGTAAGTATCCAAATATGTTTATTTTTTTTCCATTCTCATCGAAAGAAATGAAGTAGATCATTAAAAAATATATATTTGGAAAACAATAAAACCTGACGTCTATTTAAAAAAAACACTATTACACTGCGTTTTCACTCTAGAAGTATATTCTTCCGATATTTCATACCATTTTCAAAATGTGTATATATGCTATGGTAACTTGTACCTTTGTCGATTATTGAAAAGAGGGTGTGTACACTATTACTTGGAAAACTTCTTGTCAAAATGACAGTTAAGCGGAGCGCACTTTATTAACATGTAACTTTTAATTAAAAATTCCTTGAACTTGCTATTTTTAATTACAGCGTCGTTGCGGAATTGAAATTCTCAGTAGCTAGTTCATCTACTATAGCACTATTATGACAATGTAAACCATTTACGTAACGTTTATTTTTTACGACTTAAGTTTACATCTTAGAAACATGTATATTAAAATTTCATTATTATTATGTAATGTTATTAAAGAAAATATCATATTTGTTTTTATTTCATAATTAAGATAAAAAAATGTACATCTTATCATCTAGAATTCAATGTACAAAAAACTATAATTTTTATATTTTGATGTTTTTAATTTTTTTGTAACATGTCAAGAAAATTCTTGATAAAATTAAGGCGTTAACACTGTGTAAATTGATATCGACAAATTTTTTATTAATTAACACACTGTTTTGCTACTCTTCGATGTAGGTGAAAGCAGTGATTAACTAATAATATAATCATTAAAAATTAAAAAATATTGTATTTTCTTATCCTTTTTAATATTAGTGGATGCCTATATGTGTAAATAATAAAAAATTATATCTGATTAAGTGTGTGTGTGTGTGTATGTGTGTGTAAATTATATACACTAGTACATACGAGATACATGTATTATCATTTCAGGATTCTTCAAATAACGAATAAATATTTTTTTATTATACCCCTATCACTTGATATAAGGGGGCTTAACTTTAAATATTTCATAGAAGCTACTCGCTTTTGTGATTGAATGGCGCATAAAAGCTTTACATAGAGGATGATTGGTGCTTATTACAATGAAAAATACAAATTACAAAACAATGGAATGAACAAACAGGCTCAATTATTTTTTAAATATCATTCCATTTGGCATTTATAACATTTCCAATCGATAGTCTATTCGATTATGTTTTTGCAATTTATTAATAGTTATTATACTGCCCGGATAAAGCTTGGGTCCCAGCGAAACTAGTTGGCATCAATATAATAACCCTACCGTGGTTAAATACAAAGTTGTTTTATTTATATAATTATTTAAAATGTCTAACCACAAAGTGAGTGCTTTAAATGAAGAATTAATTTATTGATAGTTTGAACGATATTGATTACGTTTAAGAACAAGTTTAATTGTGGAATTTTAATATAATGAAGCATTTTCGAAAGACGATATGATACTCGTATATGGAGAATAAAAGAAAACTGCATTTCAAAAAAAGATTCTTAACAGCCGACCAGATGGAAGTGTGAGAAGACCCGAAATAAGGTGCATGGGTTTAATTTATTTTTATTATACTCAAATGATACATGAAAACCAAAAAAAAAAAATTGGTTACTCTTTGGACACAAAAAGATTTAACAAATATACAATAACGATATGAAACTAAGAAATAAAATATTACAAAAGGATTACAAATATGTCGACGTCAGTGAGGCAGTACTCATTCCAGAATTTATAATACATTTTTATGAAAACTACCTCGCTGCCACTTAAAATGTCCAAATCCGAGACGATTAAATTCAACGTCCCAATTACTTTTCCTACTAGCATCACCAAAGGCATGAAGGTTCTGCGTGACGGAGCAAAGAACATTTGATGTCGGCGGTGTCGCAGATAACCGTCGCAAAAATGCCTATTTGTTCCAGAATACATAGGTGCGAGCGATGGCGAAATAGTGGACTATATATAACACCACTAATAGTGATGCTATTTTTTAATCTTCTTCTTCTTCTTCAGCCGTCTCTCCACTGCTGGATGTAGGCCTCTTCCAACCTCTTCCATTCTTCTCTTCTTTGGGCTTCTCTTATCCACCTGCTACCCGCGACAGGGACAATATCATCGGCCCAACGTTTCTGAGGCCGGCCTATTCCTCTTTTCATGTCCCATGGTCTCCATCCTAGGACTCTGGGTGCCCATCTGTCTGTTCCCTGTCTGGCAACATGACCTGCCCATTGCCACTTTAGCCTGGCAATACGATCCACCACGTCGACAACCTTTGTCCGGCGTCTGATTTCTTCATTTCTGATTCTATCTCTCAGACTTATGCCTAACATTTGTTTCTCCATAGATCGCTGTGTACATTTTAATTTATATATGGTCCTCGCAGTTAAGGTGATAGTTTCCAGACCATATGTAAGCACAGGGAGGATACATGTTTCAAACACTTTTCTTTTTAAATTCATGGGAATATCCTTGTTTTTAAGGATATGATTGAGTTTCCCAAAGGCTGCCCAACCTAGTCCAATTCTTCTGGGTACTTTTTAATAGTATGGATTAAGTTCCAAACATTCTGTATAGTATTCGTGTATGCTTTAGGGTTTATCAGTATATGTAGAAGTTGCTATGGTAATTAAGTCTATCAGCTCTACTACTCCCCTAAGTACGGCTGAGGGTCCTTCTATTCAGCGGACAATAGTCTGCTTCGATGGTTCATAGTTCTCGATTAAACTAAATTGCCGATATCCAGAACAAATTGTGGGTAATTACCCGCAGATGTTCAAGAGGCCATTAATGATAATATTGAGTTCATTGTTTTAAAACAAATGTGATATCTTTTTTCCGCATTCAACTTGATTGATCATTGTAATTTTGGAGAATCAATCATCTCGATTAAGCTAATTTATTTGATCTCTCCTTTCTTCGAGTCCCAAAAAAATATATCTACGTTTTTTCCACAATAAAATTAATTTTTAATGATAGTACTTCTTCTTTACTCTCTTCCAGATCATCCCCTTAACTTGTCCTAGGCTAATTGTTTACTGTTACTGTTTTAAAATGTTCCTAGATTTAAGTAACTTATCTGTATTATGAATAATGTATTGGAATTAATTCCATTAACAACAAAATAAATAAATAAATAAATAAATAAATAGTATATCATTATTTTTTCTAAAAAAATGAAACATTCACAAAATGGATTTAAATAAAATAATAATATACTTTTAGTAATTTGTATTAACACCACTTTATTTGGTAACACCAACTGGTTTCGCTCCCGACGAAGCTTTGTCAGGGTGAGAGAGTAAACTGTTTATCAGTTTACTCTCTCACCCTGACGAAGCTCCGGTGGGAACGAAACCGGTTGGTGTTAACAAATAAAGTGGTATTAATACAAATTAATACCACTTTATTTATAATTATCTATTAAAAGTGTATTATTAGTATATTTAATAATGTCACACCACAAATTAAGTGATTCATACGAAAATTCAATAGATTTAAGAAAAAAAAAATTCAGATGGTTTAATGTTTAAACATATTTTATAGAAATCAAAACGGAAAGTGTATCAATGCTCAATTCATCAAGTGTGTTAATTTATTATATAAAAAAATTCCAAACCAAAAAATCAATACAAATTCTTCTTCAAACTTAGCCTTTTTTAATTTTTTTGGTGTCGACTTTCCTAATATAACTTCACCAGGCGTGTCGGTTGGTCACTCGCTGTACATCTGCGGTATCTTTATATTATCTTCAACAGTCGACAGTCAAGTGATCATAGGCCATATCATCCCAGATGACCTTTCCTCGCCTTTTTCTTCATAGACGCCACATTAATGCTTCCTCCGATATACTTATTTCTTACTCTATCGAGCCTGGTCCAATCCGCATCCCATTTTTACATTTTCATCTTTACGATAAGTAGCCTTTTTTGCTCTTGTCATCTTATAACCTAGCGTTCCAAACTATAGGACACGGCTAGTTTTTCTGTAGTTTTGTATATCTTTCTTTAAGATTTTTTGATATTTTTTTGGCACAAAGCACTCCGGAAAGGGCAGGCTATCTGACCCGTCCGACGTTCGTCTTATGTATATTGTTTTTTTTAATGGTCGATCTAAATAAATTGAAAAACTAACTAGCTAACTAACCATCACGCCGTCTCCCCGAAAGGGTAGGCAGAAAGAATGGACTGCCACACTTTAACCGATGCGGCATTCCATCCTTCTATTTTCGCCCCGCGGGAGACGCGGTGTGATGGGTTGCGAACCTCATCGCCACCAATAGGCATCTACCGCGCTCCCTTCGATCGTAAAACACCACAAAATAAATCTAACACAAAAAATATAAAATACAATGATATAAAATAAAATATAAGGTACCCACCACCACCCGAGACTGTTATAGGACGCAGCGACGCCCTTTCGTCAGTCTCGCTGCACTATCTAGGCCTGTTCCTTGTCCATCCGGGACTAACGTTAATTTAATTTAACCTTTTCTTGTCATCAATCAAAAGGGTGACAGACCACATGTAATCTATTCTTTTAACCTTATATATCTCCCGCGCGGCCTCACATCTCTTGATTATTAAATAAAATCAGAAGTAAATATTATACAAAGCACACCTTAAATTAGTAAAATAAACACATTAAAATTATATAAAACACACATCAATTCACAATACACAATAGGACAAATATATAACAAACTAAATTTTAAAACAGGAAGAAGATAGTGTATGAGGGAGGCGGGAAAATGTTAAGTAAGAATGAATAAATTGGGATGGGATGGATGTAGGACAGGTTTTAAATAAAATAATAAAAAAGGCATTATTGTAAAAAAAACTAAACTAAACTAACCATCACGCGGTCTCCTGAAGGGGTAGGCAGAAATAATGGACCGCCACACTGTTCTGTCCTGACATACTTCTCGAAATCGATTTTAATTGGTAATGAAATATTCATTGGTGGTTAGTTTGATGTCATAGACAAATTTTATTGTAGACCAGGTCAACATCTTTAATTTATATATTTCATTCTTGTTTGCAAATTGTTTTGGAAAACTGTCGTCCCATCTTATCAGCATTTAGTAATAACTTCTGCCGCCAGGGCGCTGCAAACAAGAGACGCCGAGGATGGCGCTCGGCGGGAACTAAACGATGCAACTATCGCACTCCAGAATTATGTATTATCATGCAAGCAACAGGCAACTGCAATCTCCTCGAGCCACTTGGAATAATTAATCTCTAATGCTTTGCATACCTGAGACGCCGAAAAGATTCCTAGAGAAACCTGAATGTTCATGTTATTTGTGAGTGATTTTCGCCGGTATGAAAATAAATAAAAAACTCTTACTTATATCCAGAATTTATGTCATAAAAAGTAATATTGAAAAGCTTATGAGCAAAATTAATAACAAATTTAATACCAATTAATTGTATTCGGCGGCTTTTGAGGTAGAGTGGCAACAGTTATGACTGCCAATTCGAAGGTCTAGGATTCGATTCTCGGCGATGACAATGTGAAAAATAAAACACCTTATTCTTGGTCTGGTAGAATTCACTTATCACATGTTATGCTTAAGCTTTAGCTTAAAAAATAAGCGGTAATTGGGTTCAAATAAATTATTGTATTATATAATGTTGAAAGCAACGGGAAACTACTACATTAAATACCGAAGTGATATCGCAAAAATAGGATTGAAACTAAAAATAGCCCGGATATTCAGGTCCAAATGTCGGAACCAACCTATCATATCCTCAAAGAAATCTTCCTCTTATCATCCAACAATATCCAACCTCAAAATCCAAATTATAAATTTCCAACATGTGGAAGGAGAATAACTTCCAGTCTGGACCTCCCGAGAGAATGATATCCAAAGTAAATACACGCGCGTATTCGATTGCAACGTTGTGTCAAAATTCCAATGCAATTGGTGTAACTTAGATTTTAGATTTAAAATACGAACATTTACATTTACATTTGTAAATATTTTAATGATTACTACGAGTATGAAATGTTTAATAATCATAAATATTAATTTTAGTTTAGAAAGCATTCATTAAGCCCGCTTAAAAACAGGGCATTTTTTACGAATTTATCAAAACTAATAAATAACAATAGAGAGAATTCGTGCTAAATATTCAAACTGATTTTCAGAAAATCACAGTTTCCAATTAGTCCGTATATTTGATAACAACATTAACAACAGTATCTGTAAACAACATTAATAATAAATGGCGTTTTTTATGAGTTTCTAATTTAAATTGGATATGACAAAAAGGGATATGACAGGCAATGAACTCGTAATATGAAGATTTGGGTTGTTTGCAGTTTTCGTTAACCCTGTAAATAAGATGTGTTCCTTGTTTGTATACACGGTTAGAAAACCTGCGTTCAACGTGCAACCGTTAATTTACCAGAGGACACATATCTCAGGTTTCTCTTTAAAAGTCTTGTTTAAAGTAATGAATCTTTGGAAAGGATATGATTTTAAAAACTAAGTAAACAAAAAAGCATTGTACTTTCTCAAACATAGAAAAAAGTGTGTTTTAATACTGGGAAACGCTGAGAACATAAAAAATGTGTACTGCAACGAATTATAAGAGATTTTTTCGTACGTAGCACATAATTTGTTGTTAATAAATATTTTGATTGAATACAACCTTATTTTATATTTTAAAAATACCAACCGGTTACGCTCCAAGCGGAGCTATTCGAGGTAACAAAATAACTGTTCTGTTTGTTACTTTGATGAAATTTCACATAGGACGAAACCGGTTAAACAAAAGTAGAATATTTAGAATGACAAATTTTAACATGGACAACTGTATAAAAGGTTCAGTAATCATATTAATTTGTATTGGTTTCCTAAACATTTATTAAGCTGGCTTATAAACTGACAATTTTCTACGAATTGATAAAAAATAAATGAATAATAATAAATAAAATTATACATAATTATTGAGAAGAAATTACCAAATGTCAGAGTCAAAAATGTTAATGACTTATTCCAAATTTTACTGTATATATTAGCAATGCAATTTATTTCTATCAATATTTCTATCAAGTTTTCTTATAATTTTACTGATTTTTTATCGAATTTCATTTGTAAACATTTAAGGATTGTTTGATTCCATTCGCTTAAAAAAAAATACTACTACATATGCACACAACATGTTCATTTATATATGGTTTACGAGTACGTATTGGGAATAACCAAAATAGCGAGAGAAGTGAATTAATGCATTACAACTTATAAAATAAGTTATATAATTATACACTTTTCACTAATCCATTATTTAGGCGAAAATACTTTGATATTTCAACATCATTGAATCAATGCAATCTAGTTGATGAAAATTGTAAGTAGTTTTCGCATAATTATAACTTTGTGTTAATAACAAAACCAACCTTCTAAGTACCCACATGTTAGAATGTACATGAACAGGAACGAATTTCATAATGCAGAATACTAGTAAAAGACCAACGTGGGCGTATAATACAGTATTTCGCTGCTGGAATTTTCACTTAAGGTGGTACCTTCGCAGTGATCCCCAAACTATATTAAAAAAGAACCTTTATTTTAATTTCTATATTCAACGAACAAACTTATATCATAAAACTATTTTGTACTTTTTTTTTACGTAGGACAAATTAAAATGTTTGCCACCACTTTATGTCGAAGATGTATCTTCTTGTTAATATACACAACTTATATTAATCTCAATATCTAATTCATTATATAGTATGGATCTTTGGGATGATTATCATCCTTCTTCGATGTAAAAAAATAAAATAATCATGGAAGAACGACAATTAATACTTGTGATAAAACTGATTTTTGTAAAATTTATTCAAAATATTTATTGAATTACCAAACAAATAATTTATTGTAAAACCGTTTGTTCAGAATTATAAAATAAAATAAAATAATCAATAACACCAATATCCACAAACAATTACGCCATTTGGTAGGCAGGGTATGCAGAAAGAATAAACTGACACACTATTTTATCCTGACACACTTTTCTAGCTTCATCCATTCCATTCTTACAGCGAGTCATACACGCACATCGATTCTTCTGACTTCTAGCATGGCCGACCTTTAAAACAATTAAATAAAGTTCTTACATATAAATGAATGATAAAAAATTGTTAAAATGACAAGCGAATTTCACATTATTTTTTACTATCCAACTCATACTCGTATATCGTCGGTTCAAAGGTAAAACTCATTAAGTAACTTTTTTTTGCAATTTCTGTATCAGACTTGTGAATTCTACGCCAGAAAATAATCACCAAGTGTTTTTTATTAAAGAATAACTATTATTCTTTAATAAATATACTTGGTGATTATTTTTTGACGTAGAATTCACAAGTCTGATACAGAAATTGCAAAAAAAAAAGTTAAATGTCACTTAATGAGTTTTACCTTTGAGCCGACGATATTAACTCCTAAAAAGGCTCTTATAAAGATATAGATAGCTATGAAGCTAATAAATAATTAAATAAATATTAATTAATACAATTTTAAGATGAGTTACGCCGTGTATACATTTATTAAATTTATGGCAAAATATTTTGAAAAAGACGCCGTGAACTACCACTGTTGGTTCGCGTCCCACAGTAATGGAACCGCTGACCTGGTGTAACAAATAATAATCAAACGCTCGCATTCACTTTGTGCAATTCGCTCTAGTCAGAATAATGATCTGTGTTCATAGCGCTCATGTAGGCAAGCGAGGACCGCGGGCATATTGTGGTCCTTTATAGACCCATCGCCTACTCTAGTTGTTCGTGACAGATGAAAACGGATGATTGATGGGCACCTTGGGTCTACTTGTATAACAAAATCAAGTAATTAAATTCACAGACAAATAGCACAAGCTGTTGGAAAATTCAATGAAATTTCTCTAACTTGTTAAACTAACAAAATTACTTCTGCTCTCCCTTGTTTTACTTAAATATATCTATATACAAGAAATATATATACATAAAATATATAGATAGATAAGAAAACTAGATAGGTACGTCAGAATAGAGAGAGAGGTGTGGCGGTTCATTCTCTCTGCCTATCTTTTCAGAGAAACGACGTGATGGTTTATTAATTGTTACAAGAAATGAAACGGTAATTTGTTCATTTTTGACATTTATAACAAATGTTAGACCTTAAAAGGCACTGTTAATTACTATAAGAAAAACTGAGTAAACTGTGTTTTTCCTTTGTAGTGAAAGAATTTTATATAAGCGTAGTCAAATATTGTATATTTAAAAAAAATTGCAAATACGTTTCTTTCGATTAAATGTTGCAGTTGGTTTTCCACAAAATAAAAAAAAGTCGTGGAATATTTAAATATCCTTATCACACTATTTATTATGTGATTTGATTACATAAACAATAATTTGATGGAGATTTTTGATCATTCAAATATTTTAATTAGACTCTTCAGGACGATTTTTTAAAGTTTACGATTTTTTTGGCTTACGTATCGAGGAAATGAGATAATTTTAATATGTTAGTACCAATAATACAGGCCCCTAGATAAATGCATTTAACGATTGGATCTTTTTCATTAAGGCAATATTTTTTGGTAGAATTAGACCGAATTTCTGTCGTTTTCAGGGGTGCCTGGTGTTATATTTTTAGTTACACTACGCGTGAGGCACACTCCTTGATCATTTTTATTAACCCTTAACGTACCGTGTTCAAAACAAAACGCTCGCTCCCATGTGGTCAATTCAGTTAACCGCTAACTTTATCTAAATATCAAGCATATGACTCGATGAATCAAAATTTAATTCATGTCATCTTGTAGGGAATTTCATTAGAAATAGATCGATATCTATAACATACATGGATTATTTGAAAAACATATCATTAATTTTTTTCTGGAACCATGCGATTTCTGATATAGAATGCGAGACAGCATTTGAGCAACTGACACCAAATATGAACTTGTCTCGCCCCGCCGCGCCGTGGCGCTATAATTTTACGTATGATAAAGGCACCTAGGCAAAATGTATAGTACGTTCAAGACAACGAGTACGTATTAATATTTGTCCCTTTTGGTAAAGTGTTAATATTTTCACAGTTCTGATATTATTAAGTTGCGTGCTGCGTTTCCGTCCACAGTCGGTATTATTACGTACCTATGAGAAAAGGCCAAACATATAATTTATAATACGTTCAAAACAGCGAGTAAGTATTTGTCACTTTTGATAAAGTTGTAAATATTAGCAAAACAAATTCTACCTTAACACGAATGAAGGTGAGGGCAGTCTTAAAAAAATATTTTTTTTTGGGATGAAGGAAGTAATTTTTTGATTTTTTTATTACGAAATATTGAGAACACTTCAATGGAGGATTACAATTTTTTTTTTATAATATTAGGGTCCATAGGTTTTAAGGAAATCAACTTTAAATTGGCAGTGGAAACTCAATTGACCACATGGCAACGCGACGGTTAATTTGGATAGGTGATTCCTGAGATAAAAATATTATAACATGACTTTTCGCATCAACCGTTTATAAACAGCTAATTACATAGAACAAACACGGCAGCTTCTAGAACGGAATAAATATCTCGATCATAAATCAAGAAGCCGTCGAATAAGTAGTGTTCATGTCCAGCAACGCCCAAGATTCCCACTATTGCAATACGACGCGACAAAACACGCGACGCCTCAGGATGTTACTGCACGAAAACTAGTTTTGTAATTAGTTTTATTTAATTCATTTAGTTTTATTTAATTCATTTAAAGTAAAGTATAAAAAAAAATTAATACAATATATCATAAAAATGAGGTGAGACTATATGCAAAATATAAATGCAAAGAATCAAGTTGTTTTTATGTACATGCAGATATGTGTACCTTGAGTGGTAAGAGCTCTGACTGCCGTATGAAGGTCCCGGGTTCGATTCCCAGCGGTGGCAGTGTGATTGTCACACTGTCTTTGGTCTGGTGTAGAATTCACGTGACAATAAAATGGCGATAAATTGGCTACCTATCACATGTCACGAGAATCAATATAATAGCTAAAAAATTAATTGTATACAGTAATAAGGTTCAAACGACCTGTTGTATACATAAAAAAAAATGTCGGTCACGTGAGGAGTCGGAGAAATCGACGTGCGTGCCTGACAAGATGTATGAATGTAGAGGAATCGAGAGAAGTATGTCAGGACAGAACAGTGTAGCGTTCCATTCTTACTGCCTACCCCTCCGGGGAAACGGTGTGATGGTTAGTAAGTTAGTTTCCTTAGATAACAAAGATAAGGGAAATATGCAAGTTCGAAGATGTCATGAGATGGGGGAGGTAAATAAAAGATATTGATTAGCACACGTGAGAATAATAGATCCATTCAGACTCAAGGTAGAAGATCCCCGGGCAGACCACCAAAATTACAGATCGACAATCGGACGACAGACCGACTTCGCAAGCGGCCAATCCAACTTAATAAATAGACCACAAGGCACACACTAAGAAGAAGAAGAAGAAAAGGCAGAAAAAACAAAATCATTTACCGCAAACACAACTACTTGTAATTTTTTTAATTTTTGATAAGAAGCTATTACTTGGTGGTTGGACTTCCTCGTATATACTGTATGTATAAATCTCCCAGGAAGCTCGCATATAAGGAAACAGGTAGGCCCTCATTCTCAAAAAATAAAGTGATTGTATACAAAATACATAAAAAAACTGTTTAATTAACATCTACTTGTGTTCGATATAAGAACTTATTAAACATGACTTGATAACTGGACTATCTTTATAAAAAATATGTGAATATATTTACAGATACACATACAGTGGTTTTAATTTTACCCGACCATAGTAATTAATATTTAATATTAAATTATTTTATAACTAATATTGGTTTAGGTATATTTAATCAGATGCTTTCCTTAGAACCTTGTCTAGTATTTCTTATATATTTTGCTCTTGATATGAAAACGCCTTAACTGTGAACAGAAGCTACCTCCAACCTAATGGGCGTTCCTAGACTTCTGTATACGGGAGAAAATGATCAACTGCAATATGGCGAGAACATAAATAATCTCGTTTATTACAGTGCCTACAAATATGCCAGTAAACAAGTTGGCTTATGTCTACAAAACCCCATTGAACAAATGAGTAGCTAAGTAGGAATTGTAATATCTCGACATGTTTTAAATGTAGTAAATTTCTTTCTCACTATTTTACAAGTATACATACTTGGAAACCTATCCAGTCTAATCAACTCTTAGAAGTATAAATATTTGAATACAAATAATCATTCTATAATGCGGTTCCTTCGTAGAAAATGAAAAAATGAAAAATTGTTTGTTTAACATTATAAATAACATTATTAACTTTGACCCGACCATAGTAAGTAATATTTAAATATTTAATTATTTGTTCACTAATAACGGTTTTCTAATATTAAATCAGATCCTTTCTTTAGAACCTTTTCTAGTATTTCTTATACAAGTATTTGTTCACTATCACATGGAACTTGCAAAAGAAGGATGAATGTAGAATAAATGCAGTAGAAATGAGATCTCTTGGACGAATGTGTGGATACTCTGTGTATGATAGAGTGTCGAATGAAAATATATGAAGTGAATGCAGTGCGAATGATGGTGTCATGAACAAAATAATGAAAGGATCATTAAGATGGTTTGGACATATGGAAAGAATAAATGAAGAAAGAATGGTAAAAAATTATATGTTAATGATGTAAATGGAATCAGAAATAGAGGAAGACCGAGGAAAACGTGGTACGATCAAATAATTCAAATATTGAATGTCGGCCATGTGCGGAGTCAGAGAAATCGACGCGCGTGCATGACACGATGTATGAATGTTCAGGAAGCGAGAGAAATATGTCAGGAAAGAAAAGTATGGCAGTCCATTATTTCTGCCTACCCCTTCGGGGAGACGGCGTGATGGTTAGTTAGTTAGTTAGTTAGTTACATACTGGGAAACCTATCCAGTTTAATTAATTCTTATAAGTATAAATATTTGAATAAAAATAATCATTCTATAATGCGGTTCCTTTAGAGAAAATTAAATATTGTTAGTTTAACATTATAAATAAAGTAATGATAACAGCCTTCGGGAATGTTTTCAAGGGGCGTCTTAGTAAGAATATTAATTTAAGTGCATTTTTCTTAAAGATGATTTACAAAGCGCAGACCGCTCCATAAATATGCAATATTCAGGTACTTCAGCAACTACGTGGAAGTGACGTGGCCTTAAGGCATACACAACTTTCCCAGCGTGGTGCGCACCAGCCTTACGGAGTGTAAATGTTACCTGATATAAATCACAGGAATAGATTCTTGTGAGCCGAGTGTTGCCAGCTAACACATTATGCCACTTAGAATAATTTTAACGAGATCGAAATCGGGGTTTCTTTGTACATAAAACTAATTTATTAAACCACTCTAAATTAACATAGTTCGAGGCATTTCTTGGATGCAATGTTTTCTCGTGTTTGATTTGAGATGGTTTTTTTTAATTAAAGAAGTAATTAATTACTAATAAAACAAAAATGAAATACTAAAATTGTTATAAAAAAAAATTTAAAAACGTAAAAAAATACAAAAATATTTCATAGATTTCTTGTACCTTTTTTCTAACCGTAAATGTTACTAGTATTCACGTTACTGTTAATATGTGAAGAATATTTTTTTTGATAATTAGTTAAACATTGGTGATAACACGAATAAAATCTTCACACAAACACACATAAACACACACACACACACACACACACACACACACACACACACACACACACACACACACACACACGCACACACACGCACGCACACACACAATCACGATGGGGAAATTTTTCAGAAAAATCTTAGTCTGCGATTTGAGTGTTTTGCACACATACATGTGTTTGTGTGTAATTGTGCGTATCTGTGTGTGTGTGTGTGTGTGTGTGTACGTGTGCAAAATATTCAAATTCGTTTTTTTTTCCCCAACGTGTGTGTGTATGTGTTTGTGTGTGTGGGTTTGTGTGTGTGGGTTTGTGTGTGTGATTGTGTGTGTGTGTGTGTGTGTGTGTGTGAAAAATATTCAAATCTCAGACGAAGATTTTTCTGAAAAATTTCCTTAACGTGTGTGAGTGTGTTTGTGTGTGGGTGTGGGTGCGTGTGTTAATGTGTGTGTGTGTGTGTGTGTTTGTGTCTATGTGTGTGTGCGTGTATGTATCTGTGCAAAATATTCAAATCTGAGACTAAGCCGATAAAAACAATCAGGCACATTATAACTTGTAACGGAGTTTAACAAAATAAAAACCGTAACAGTCAATAATATGACCATTCCTTCTTAAACGCAACCTTATTGGGCAGTGATAAAACCGAGTAAATTATATTACCTATGGTTAGAACATACTACCGAAAATCATAAACAATTAAATAAAATTATTATCTAGCAACCGATAGAGCTGTTAATTCAATAGAAAAAATCGTTTTATCATATTTTAAGTGATAAATAACGTTGAAACATAAATAGTTCCTTCCTAATCGTATAAATCAATCATAAAAATATAGCACAGTTTTTTGTGTGCGAAATACGATATTAAAATTAATTTATGGTTAAGAAATTTCTTTATCAAATATTATGTTGTTTAAGCCCCAAGGGCTCGGAGGCGAGGCTTGAAAATAATGGCGCCAAAACATACCCACAAATACGATTTTTTGCTTCTGCCACCCACTTGACTAAAATTACGTTCAGTTTTATAATCATCGTTATAAAAACTGTAATTTTGAAAGCAATAAATCTGTTTTATAAGCTCGTACGACAATTTTCTAGGAATTATAGCATAATGTGTTTCATGTGAATATTGTACTTTACAAAAGGATTACTATTTACGTTTATTTAAATTAACGCCGTGTTTTAAATTCTGATAAATGCCTAATATTTATAATTTAATAACATGAAATATGTGAGTTCAAAATTAAAAAGTTTACAAATAAATATTTAACACACCATCATAACGTTTACGAATGGTTAAGCAGAGAGAATTGACGTCTGAATAATTTTAGATTCCTCCACAGTCATACATTGAGCCATACACGCTAGTCGATTCTTTCGGCTTCTCACACGGAAAATCTTTTAAAATATTTGATAAGTTTGGCTATGCCATGTTTCCTATGCATTATTCGACTCCGTATTCCATATGCAATATTACCATATATCTGTTTAACCATTCTTTAGTGCTTTACATATGCCTAAATCAACGAATTGATATTTTTATATTTTTGTTTATAATATTTTTTTCCACTCTAAATTCTTCCCTGATATCGACATTTGGAATTCTGTCAGTCATCATCTAAGTCATCTCATTTCTATCGCTTTTTCCAACATCAACCTCCATCTGCTAGATCCATAATTTGCTTCCAAGCCTAAGGGTTGGAACCATAACTCAAAATAACCATTTCCGATTTCATAGATATTACTACTCGTATAACCATTTTTTAATTGTCGGTCCATTGTTTTGGCCGAAACACTATGATACTTAAACATTATTAAAAATTAAAACACTGTTATAATATCACAATTTTTATAATTAACTTTTTTGTGTGTTGCAACAGCTGTTTCGTCAACCGATGTCGGCATCATCGGGTGTTACAAACAACTAAAACAAAAAACAGCACTCTTAAAAAGTGAATAATAAAAATTGTGATACTTATTATAACAGTGTTATTAATTTTAACAGTTAATAAGTATTTCATTTATCATTTATTTGATATTTATATAAACAGAAAAGTAACTGAAATATGAAGTTTAAAATCCTCAGAACAAAATTGGTTTTGATAGGTAAAATCATTCGTCCTCTATGGAAGTTTTAGCCATTGCAATTTAATTTATAAAAACATGTAATGCTCTATACGGAAAAAGTTTAACCCAACAAAATCATTATCAACAATTCAATGGGTAATAAAGTTTATATTTTATTTACATTGGTCCAGATACAAAAACAATGGAATCTACATCTTACACAAACAAAGTCGTTGTGTCTTTACTTTAGATGAAAATAACAGATTTAAAATACGATTCTGTTATTTTATAAAATCCTGTGGCGAGAACAGAAGACACGTTTTATGCATTTACCACAGGATTTCAAGGACTCAAATCCTGTCTCTTTGAATGGTAATAGTATGCAGAAAATGTAAGAAATTTTAATAATATTAATTTTATTGTTATTTATATATATTATTTTATATATATATGGTTCGTATTCAGTTTAAAAAAAAGCACAAGATGTTTGATAAAAGTAAAGAAAATCATATTATTTATTAATGAGACAATTTTTTTACGTGAGGGTTGATGAAAGATTAAATAATCTAGGAAATAAATTTTCATCTATTTGAAAAATAATTGTTATTCCTAGACAATTCATTAAATCTATGGAAGAAATTCGCCAAGCTTCATAATTATCCGACATATTAAAAAATATGGAGCCGGTTAAAACTTGTATTACATTTGACTTCTTAAAATAGTTTTTATTTGAATAAATGAATAATCTTAAAATCAATATAATTTATACATTTTTGGTAGTATTGAGATAAACTACATGACACACAGATAAAAATATCGCAAGATGATCAAATCGCTGTGTTTGTTCAACATTCTAATAAGAATTATAATCACAAGTAACGTCACTACATTGAAAATATATTCTATGCATCATAAAAACTTACAACCTGTTTTCATTATATTTGAAAAATATTTTTACATGACACTGATGCCAAATGATATATACATTTAAACAAAAAAATATATTTATCGAAATATTAGACATTTAGAAAATATTTTTTTGACCCAAGAATTCAAAATAAATAAACAAAAAAATCAGTAATGTTGGATTTTTTTGTTCTTTGTAATTATACTTTTTTAATTTTCACTTCTCTCTCTCTGGTTTCAATCCTCAGATTGGTTTGCAGCAATTTCCTCTATTCTTCTCTTCTAATCTTCCCTGTCCTGTGCGGCATTTTTGAAATCTGCATATGATGAGCAGCGCACGTCCACCAACAGGTCCTCCAGGTACTCTCGGCATGGGCATCCCCTAGAGTTTGTCCTCTCGGTCATACCCTCCATTATGGCATGCAAGAGGCCTTCTTGTCGCAATTCACTTATTAGTGCAATATTTAAATAAAATTAATACATTATGTTTTAATTTTACATTCTTAATATTTTTAATTTGAAACACTTTCCTTGTATGTATCACAATTTAATTTTATAAGTTTGTCGCTACAGCTGTTTCGCCAACCTATGCTGGCATCATCAATTGTTAGAAACGACTCAGTTGTACAATGAACAACTTAGTTATTTGTTTCACAACAGAGCTGACGGCTGTCACGACAGAGTTGTAAATACGAGTGCAATAACAGACTTTAAAATTTTAAATAGTATATTAAATTGTAATTTCTGATAACACCCTTCATAATGTTCTCTTTAAAAGCAACAAATGAATAAGTTTTGATAGAAATCTTCAAAATTTATGTAAATCCAATTTTTTAAATTGCCTTTGTGATATACGTTTATAGTGTATTACTTGTCACGACTTGATTATTGTAATGGAATTTATGCAAATATTCCAAAACAACAAATAGACTCATGAAAGGCATTCCAAAAAAGTTCCATATAACACAACATCTCAAAGAACTTCACTGGCTTAAAAGTCCAGAAAGAATCCAGTATAAACTCTGCTGGACAGTCTTCAAAGCGCTACATGGAATGGCACCAAGTTATATATCTGAACTGTGTATAACGGACAGCCTAAATTCAAGGAAATCCACACTTCGCTCGGCAAATTCTTCAGCAATTGGAAGATTAGTTGAGCCGAAGCGTTGCCCCAGTACAAATTTCGGGGATCGAGCGTTCGCGGTAGCCGGTCCATCAGTTTGGAACAATCTCCCTTCACACCTCAGATGCATAAATGATCCGATAGATTTCAGATCTAAATTGAAAACCCATCTTTTTTATATTTCTTACCCAACTTAAACATTTATACTTTGTTCTACTATACTTTTTAACCGATCGCTTTTTAAGCGGTCACATTTAGATTTTTAGATTTAAAATACGTCTTAATGCGCCCTTGAGGTGATTACATCACAAAAACGGCGCTTTAAAAGTTAGCATATTATTATTATTATTATTATTACATATGCATGTCGCAGGTGCATTATGTTTCTTAATTAATCACTGGGAATGCACATACCGGTTTTGAATGTCAGTGTTTTGAACACAAATTATTCGATGAAAACAATACAAGATTTTCATAAATGGCAAGACAGGTTCGTAGGAGCACAACGTCGTTGAATAAATTGTACATATTGTATGAAATGCGGTCTAAGACGCACACCAACCAACGTTTTGAAATATCGTTCACTCTTATGATGAGAACTTTATGTGAAATAATTATTATATGTAAGTACCTGTTTTAAAAAATTATCGATTATACATGGTACCATACCTTTATGTACTTTATAAATTATTTTTCTTATATAATATTAAAACATGTGTTTCGTTCAGAAGTAGTATATTATTGCAGTATCGTGTAATATATTTTATATTAATGAAAACGCCTGTTTTCTAGAAGTTTTAATCTATTTAACGTGACTAAAACAAAAAAATAATACTCCTATAAAACAACATCTAAATATCTGAAGTTTTCAGTTATATTAAATATGAAGATTCAATATATATTTCAAGAAATAATATTTCGCTTAACATAATAAGGATATTTATGTTATGCATGGTACAGAATTATAACTATTATTCGTAATATATCTATACTAAATATTCGTCAAACATTTGTTGTAACTATTCAACATATAAATACTTCAATATGTATTCAAAATATAAATTTAAGACTCAAATTTCATTACACATTCCTCTCATTTTTAAAATTAATTATTATAATATATAGTTCCACATTAACATTTAAATTTTGAATACAGTATAATCGAAATGACATTGCGATTTGATATTTAAAAAATTCAATGCGTCAGTATAAAGCTCGTTATTATAATGAAGTATGTTTAACCTTAATAAGGCATTGTACCTATGTGAAGTGGAGATATTCGCTACTATTCGTCATATATTTGACCCGCCTTTGACAGCATACTTCATTGTTGCGTCTTAACAATGATTGTTATAATTGTCAGCGAATATTAACAAGGTGTGTCGTGAATAAGTAAGCCCACTGCATACCTTACACGTGTTTGATACGTTCTGGTTCATTGTTGATTGTGATGACTCTGTTATATTCTTAATAGCAAGCACGTGTTAAAATTTCAACGGTTACTTGTTTGCTCATGCTATAATTTGTAAATTTTTCAGATTTTGTTAATTAGAAACCTTTGACATTAGTAAGTGAAACATTATTTTATACATTTAATTGAATGGGTTTATGTCTGCAAATTTAAAGGCTGCGTCAAATTAAATATTTCATATATGTATTGAACTTTTCTCTGCAACACAAAGCTGTTTGCATATTTTATGAAGTACAATCAGTTTTAATAAAAAATAATGGTAAATATTAAAGTTTAATATTGACTTATTTTTTGAGTAACTACCCACATGCACTATTACAATAGTCAACAGGATGTTTCTGAAATAATGTTTGTTGAAAAACGTGTTTAATTGATTTCATTTTAATTTCTATAACAGGGATTGGACAATTAAAATAATATGTTGTGATTATTTTATATTTATATTCCTTTCAATCATTACAAAATAAAATAAACTTTTCACCTAATACTATTGTCCTTTATGATTTTAATAAATAACTAATTAGTAATTCATGCCATCGATACGTAACACTAAAAATAAAATATCAACATTTAAATGCAATTTTTTAAGAGTGGTCTTACAAATATTTGTCATAATGAATTTTACGGGTCATTAACAATATTTTAAGCTGCCACCATTGTTCTGAACAATGGTGGCAGCTTAAAAGCTTGCTGCTATTTTATGCTAAATTAACAATATTTTAAGCTGCGCTAAAAAATATGAATACGCGAATTATGGAAAATTTTCTTATTAACTTATTACATTTTTTTGAAAAACAGAGTGAACGTAAATGAGTGAAGAATGATAAATTAAATGTATACAAGAAATCGTAGCGATCAAATTCTACAAGGTAGCCACATTTGAAGTCAGAATCCGACCACATTAGACGATTGTGCATAATACGATGTATGAACGTAGATGAACATCGAGAGGTACGTCAGGACAGAGAAATATGGCAGCCCATCATTTCTCCTTACCCCTCCAGGGGAACGGCGTGATGGTTAAGTATAGTGAATAGCAATCGTAATCAGTCTGTACTTAATATTCGCGTGCACTGTGCTGTTTTGTTTATTGCAATCATTATGAATTTATGCCGTTTAGTGCCTTTCTCGCGAAAGACCTCACATGGAGCGAGCTCGTAAAGCTTAAGCCCTTCAACAATAGTTACAGGTTATCCCTGCGGGGGAAATAATTAATACCTGTGGTCACGTTAATATCATGAATTACCCGAGTAATGTAAAATGATCGAAACGATTCAATTACTATTATCAAAAATAAACCAACTATTAAAAAAATTAAACTATTAAATTTTTAAACTATTAAATTTTTAAACTATTAAAAAAATTAAATTAAACAAAAATTAAAAAAATAATTAAAATTATGTTGAGGAAGCGAGAGAAATATGTCAGGAAAGAAAGGTTTGGCAGTCCATTCTTTCTGCCTACCCCTTCGGGGAGACGGCGTGATGGTTAGTTAGTTAGTTAGTTAGTTAGTAAAATTAAACCCGTGTCCCTAGAAAAAAATAATGTATCCTTGAAATACTTGAACAAATTTTGACGATTTAGTAGAGTTGCAAAATAATTTAGAAAATTCGTGTTTAGTTATATGTTAAATAAATATTTTTTCGTCAATCTTAAATTTTATAATAGTGTAATATGCAATGTACAATGATGTTTTTTTTAATATGTTTAAGTTTATAATGTACAAGGGTGATTTTTTTTTAAATTTCTAAGTGTTGAATAATCAACGTGGACGCAATCGGGCTACAATTATTATAAACTTAAATATTTTTTTAAGAAAGTATTTAATATGCAAATGTGGTATTTTTGTCATTTCGTACCTATAGCTACTCATTCTGGTAATATTAATAAAATAAATAAAATGTTATGTTAAAACAATGGACAATATATGTTAACTGGCAAACAATTCATTAAATCATTACAACCATACATTATATAATTTTTGATAAACTTGAGGTATTAACAGTGTGGTATTCTATAATGACTACTTTTAAATTAATTAAAACTCTTTTTTTTCTGATAATCAAATGATTTTACTGAAATCTCTTGATGGAAGTTCATTTTAAATAATAATTAAATAAAACGATGTTTTTTAACTACTTCCACTTTTGTCTTTATTTAGACAGCGACCGGTTTCGCCAGACTCGCTGGCATCGACAGACTGGTAACACTATTGTAAACTTAGTCCTTTATATACATACAGATCAGGGGTGGTAAACATGATTCTATACAAAAATAATCTTCATATATTTATGTAAAATTTTTCTTCTTCTTTTTTTTCTTCTTCGTTTTTTAGTTTATTTTTCTCGACATGTTTTGAAAATGTTTTGCATTGTTTGCTATTGTTTGTTTTGCAAAATACAAGAACCTTACACATGTTGTGTGTGTTCATAAGTTCAATTATTTTGTGTGAAATAATGTTGGTTAGTTTATATTGTTCTCCCGATGATGAAGGTGTATAGTTTTCGTAACATCTCGAGAAAAATAATCTCAAAAGGGTAAAAACATTCTTATCATTTTACATAATAAAAAATGTATTTATATTCTACTTCAATAGAATAATATTTCAATTATCTTATATCTACAATTCGTATAAACATATTAATCGAACTTCGTGAGCATAACATCAAGTATTTCAATCCAACAAGTATTGTTTAAATTCTGAACTTATAAGTTTCAGATATAGTCCGCATTCGAGTCAGATCCTTATCTATTCTGAGTTCAATTCTGTTACGAGAACTGTACCCACAACTTCAAGCAAACTCGTACAGTTTCGATATTTGTAGCAATGTATCATTCCTTGTGTATTGCTGTTCGCATGCAGATTATATAATTATAGAACAGAATCTGCAAGAGTACGACGTTTGATTACGTAGAAAAATTGATTACGATTGTAAAATTAAAACGATTAAAAATATCTATATAATTATCTAACCATCACCACTCATAACCTCATCTAGTCACTATTTATCCTCTCTGCGGTTGGCAAAGAGGATAAATAATCACATGTTTTACATATATCTCTATAAACCTCTATACAACGACCGATTTTTTCAACTTAGAAAATGGCCGCCTATTTGTTAATATTTTAATCAATTTTATTTTTCTGTATCACCCAAGACTTAATTATAATTCAAGTAGTTTTTCTAATAAATAGCATATTTAATAGATTTTTAATTAAAATTTTGGAGGGTCACATATATAATTCAATTGAATGAATGAATGAGAGAAGAATATTAAGTAAAATAAAGGCATGGTTAATGTTAAAAAATGTTAAAGGTTGCCGAGAAAAACTTGATAAGACTATAAAAATAAATAAAAAAAACAGCCACGCTAGGAGTCGAACCCACAAATGTGTATGTATCGCAGTATGATTAGAGAAAATACCGAGATATGTACCATAGTACATGTATGCCAGAATGTAAAAGTATGGTGATTCATTTTCTCTACCTACCTATCCGAGAAAGTGACACCATGACTAGTTCACTAAATACAAAAGTTATCAAACAAATAATAATTAAAAAAAAAATACGTTATCAAATTGTAAAGTACATTTTTTCATCTCATTTTCTTGTAGATCATTTATATGTATACTCGCCATCACTTTGCATGGTAGATTTGAATTTTAATGGGCTTTTTTTAAAACATGTTATTTTCACAACACTTTATAGCACTATTTACAATCAAATTTTGGGCTACGGATATCTTTCCAAATATTATCAAATATTCATAAAAATTCTATTGGAAGACAATAAAAATTTAATAATAATACACTTGTAATATTTATATCTAAACCACTTTATTTGTAAACACCAACCTGTTTTGCTTTCGCCGGATCTTTATCGGGGTACGAGAATAAACAGTTTATTCTCTTACCCCGACGAAGCTCCGGCGGGAGCGAAACCGGTTGGTGTTAACAAATTAAGTGGTTTAGATACAAATATTACAAATGTATTATTATTATTTTTTTAAATAATGTCACAACACAAATTAAGTGCTTCGTGCTTTCGTTCTACTTGAAGAGATGAAGGGATGGCTGAACGTCATCATCATAGGGGACAATTCACCGTCACAAACAGATCTTCTTCTTTCTGTGTCCTGTCAGGCCTCCCTAATGTTGACTATCACCCTCATAGTGATGACCTGGGGAAAAATATCCAGAGTGGTATTCCCTTGCCTTCTCTGGAGCTCTCTCGAGAATGGAAGCTCGCCATTCGTCCTCTCTCTATCTGCTATGGCACTAAGTAATATGTGCTACATTGCCCGGAGTTCGCGGGCTCTTTAAAAAGATCTCTCGTGGACGCTAGAGAGTTGGACTTGATAGTAGTGTTACTGTTGTAAATGCAACATGGCACCTTACGACATTTTTTAGAGGCATACTTTCCGGCAAAGCATACCCCTTCGTAGCCCTACTACCCTTTTGAACCCCATATTAAACAGATCATACGACCTAAATCATGATGAAGAAGAAGAAGAAGATAAACCATACAGTGTTTTAAAATGTCAATGTTTATGAAATATCATTCGGAAAGAATGATCAATGTTTTAAATTATGTTTATTATTATTTGAATTACATATTTGAAGTAATCATTAAAGATTCGAATCTCACAAATCGAACTGGTCACAACGTTGTTTAAAGTGCCATAAAACCTGGAGCGGAGCCGGGCAGTAATTAATTTGTTTGATTGCCGATTATTTGTTTCTTGGGGCTATTAGTTTAATTGTCGGTCATTATAAGGTTTACAGCTGTCGGGAGGTAACTCAAAGAAAAGTCCGCCCAGCCGAGAACCGCTCTAAGTGACTTGGGGTGTTTTGCATTTACGGCTTTCGCTATATCTTTAGAGCATAAGGTTGAGAGAGTGAAATGAGTGTTTAATTGAGTTAAGGCGAATGAATTACTCTTGTATTATTCCAGCCTCATCATTTGGAACTACGTGGTCTATAGTTTAAGTATTATATAATACAATGGCATTTGGTTTATATATTATTTTATTCGTGTTATGTCAAAGTGAAAAAGGTCTCATATTTGGGTCACGTGCTGCGTGGAGAAAAGTACCGCCTCCTCCGACTTATATTGGAGGGCAAGATAGAGGGAAGACGGGGAGTTGGCAGAAAACAGATGTCCTGGCTGCGCAACATTAGAGAGTGGACCGGAATGAGGACGGTGGATGACCTGTTTCGGACAGCGCAGGACAGGGAGGTTTTCACCGGAGTGATCGCCAACGTCGGGGGGACCTGACACGGCACAAGAAGAAGAAGAAGATGTACATATTCGAAAATAACAGTTCATCTTTATAAAAAGTAAATTATTATAAAAATATACCATATAAATAAATAAAAACCAACTTCACTGAAATAACATAATTATGTTACATTTATTTCCTTATGTTTTGAATATCTTATTTTCGATATGTTAATTATTTACACATATTTCTATCAATAATTTATATGAAAACAATATGAAAATATGCATTGTTTCTTGAACAACGATGTAAAACTCCATATTAAATATATAATACGAATGAAAACGTCAAATTTCTAGAAGTTTTATTATATTTTATGGGAATGACATGTTTCGCCCTTCTAAGGCATTATCAAATGGCCATCATCACATATGATAATGCCTTAGAAGGGCATATCATTCCCATAACATATCATTCCCATAAAATTTAATAAAACTTCTAGAAATCTGACGTTTTCATTCGTATTAATTAAATATGAAAATAGTTTAATTATTCATATTTATTAACATATATTTTAATTTGAATTAAGCAGCTATAATAATAACTCAAACTCATTCATTGATTTTTGCACAGCAATGTAGAACTTTCTATTTAATTATAATGTGAATTGATGCAAACGTTTTTCTAGAAATTTTAAGTTACTTTTTTGGAGTGACATGTTTCTTCGCCTTGCTGGGGAATTATCAAATCTTTGATATTTAATAATATCATTGCAATGCGAAAATTGTCAATTCAATAAATATAATAAAACTTCCTAAAAACGTACGTTAACAATATTAATTAATTTAAAAAAGACATACTCGTAGTCAGCCCTCGAGTTTATATTCGACTGAGATATCTGGTTTTCTATAAAATAAAATAGACGGATGCTGGAGGGAGATCATGGCTGACGCCAAGTAAGTGGCTGTTCCCTGACTGGGTTTCGTGATTTCCCAATAGCCACTGATTGCTGTCACGCAAGTCTAGAACCCTAACCATCTCGGTGGCATTTAACTTGAAAAGAATTTCTACGTAAGATCTGCGGTAAATATTATAATATTCAATGAAATGCTATGTATAGTAATCCCGTATACACGTGTTCCACAATTAGCAAATGATTTACTGATATGTTTAAACGATGAAGTTAAAAATGCTAAAATTTAACAGTCGAATTCAATTCAATTGATATCTAGAATTTTGTTTTATTTTTTCACTTTTATCGATCGTTCACATACAACAATTACTTCAAAGCTCAGAAAAAAAAATTACGAAAGCATATTCAGAAATGAGCTACAAAATATACGGATTATCATATAAACTGAGTCCAGGGTTAACGACAGGGCAGTACTGTTTTCATTTGGCGCCTATCGTCTGACTTTGGTCTTTATAAGATATCTCTTCACAAGTTTTGTGTATTGTACAAGAAATATATCTGATCATAAGTGTTATGTAATTAACTATTATTTACAGTTTTTAAATGTTGATTGGTTCCGCTGATTTTTAGATTTAGTTTACAAGACAATGTTCAATAACAACTTGCTTTTCAAATCTTTAAAATAAACTGTTATGCGGATAGAAGACTCTTCGTTTTAACTAAAGTCTTTTTTAAGTGATATGTGTATCGTATATTTTTAATAATATAAATTATTTTTACGAAAATCGGTGGGCATATAAGGATACCAGTTAATAAGATAGTAAGGAAGTTTGATGATAATTAGATATCCATCAAGTTTTTTTAGATTTCCTTATTTATTTTAATTTTATTCATAACAAATAAAAGTTCTTTCGTAATATTAATGTTTTTATCTGAAGGTAGAAAATTTTAGAGGAACGGTTGGAGAATCCTTTCGATCCTATTAATAATTTTCCACTTGTTATATTGAAAATAATATAATCTTAAAAATGGATAAACAATTTTAAAAACTTAAAATGATATTATTTACAGTTATCGTAATCATTTTAAGTTTTGTTAATATTATTATAACTTTTTTTAGATAATCCATTGTTTTGGCGAAAGCACTTTAATATTTCAACATTATTAACCGTCGCGTTGCCATGTGGTCAATTGAGTTTCCACTGCCAATTTAAAGTTGATTTTCTTAAAACCTATGGACCCTAATATTATAAAAAAATAATGTAATCCTCCATTGAAGTGTTCTCAATATTTCGTAATAAAAAAAAAAGCAAAAAATTACTTCCTTCATCCCAAAAAAAAAATTTTTTAAGACTGCCCTCACCTTCATTCGTGTATTATAAATTATATGTTTGGCCTTTTCTCATAGGTACGTAATAATACCGACTGTGGACGGAAACGCAGCACGCAACTTAATAATATCAGAACTGTGAAAATATTAACACTTTACCAAAAGGGACAAATATTAATACGTACTCGTTGTCTTGAACGTACTATACATTTTGCCTGGGTGCCTTTATCATACGTAAAACTTGTCTCGCCCACAGTTCATACTTGGTGTCAGTTGCTCATATGCTGTGACGCATTCCATATCAGAAATCGCATGGTTCCAGAAATAAATTAATAATGATATGTTTTTCAAATAATCCATGTATGTTATAGATATCGATCTATTCCTAATGAAATTCCCTACAAGATGACATAAATTAAATTTTGATTCATCGAGTCATATGCTTGATATTTAGATAAAGTTAGCGGTAAACTGAATTGACCACATGGGAGCGAGCGTTTTGTTTTGAACACGGTACGTTAAGGGTTAACTGTTTAAATAAAAAAAACTTTGTTATTAATGTCACAATGATTATATTTTGTTGCAACAGCTGTTTTGCTAACCGATATTAGCAACTGTCAGTTGATTGTAAAACCTGACGATTGAAAAATTGTGATATTTAAAACAAAGTTTTTTATTTAAATATATATAATTTTTTTATTTAATATTTATAATATATTATATGCGGCAGCATTTAATTGACTAAACTGGATTGTTTTTTAGGTCTATATATGTATACAAATTGCTATTTGTACCCTAAATATAAAAATAAATATTAACATTGGTTGTCGGCAAAAAAAATATCAAAAAGTTAAAGCAATTTTTAAAGTCATCACTCAAATGTTAGTGTGGCGTTGTTGATTATATAAATCATTAAACATAGGATGTGGCCGGACCTGGTTTAGCACATCTGCACGAGTTCTCAAACTATGAACCGTGAACCTGATAATTGTGTTGGATTCTTCACTCTTATCTCAGTTCTCACCACTCGCTACCGTTGACTCACATAAATAAACACGTAATCCTGCATACGGCACGATCTCTTCCGCCGTCGACATGTTCTGGGGTAATTTTAATTACACTCTACTCCCAAAGAAAAAGGGACGATGTTCAGAGCGACGTTTCATTTAGGAACTACATACACGACTGCACATATTAATGATTTCCTTCGCTACTTCAAGTAGAATTTTGAACGTAGCGAATGAAAAATCTTTAGAAAAGTCACATTATTTTAAGACGCAATCATCGCATTATCTGTTGTTTACCTACTAATTAATTGAACCTATCATTGTATATGAAATGCATAATTGATTCTACGCACACAAGATGGCGATTTTATTTTATATAGAGTATTATACTTAGAATCATTAATCACCTTGAAATATATAAAATAATTTGTAAACAATATGTACAAAGACGTTTCTTCTTAAAAACATTTTATTTAGTCCTACCTCAAATAACTTATTTTTGATTTATATAATATCATTTAGTATCCCCTAACTATGTAACCATTGTCATAAAATTTCTTAACGTGTTCCAAGAAACACTTTGCAATATTTCTGGACCTACCCAAATAATTATTTGTTAAAAATGTATAAAGTCACATCAATTTTCGTTAATTACCATATTCTGTTGCATTTACTAGTATTTATAAACTGCAACGAGTTAAAGTTTCGTCATATTTGATAATGCCTTAGAAGGGCGAAACCTGTCATTCCCATAAAATATAATAAAACTTCTAGAAAACTGACGTTTTCATTCGTATTAACTATTTCTCTTCTGATTTAGGGGACAAAGGTTCGATCATTAGCATGGTTACAGATCTTTCTCATTATTAAGATAATCAAATGATTTTACTGAAATCTCTTGATGGAAGTTCATTTTAAATAATAATTAAATAAAACGATGTTTTTTAACTACTTCCACTTTTGTCTTTATTTAGACAGCGACCGGTTTCGCCAGGCTCGCTGGCATCGACGATTAGGTTAGATTAGAATTAAATTAGCCTGGCGAAACCGGTCGCTGTCTAAATAAAGACAAAAGTGGAAGTAGTTAAAAAACATCGTTTTATTTAATTATTATTTCTCATTATTATTGGGTTACTGAATGGAGACCAAGGCTGGGCCGAAGAAGTTCGGGAGACCGCTTACCAGGTGAAGCGATGATATTGTGCGGACGGTGAGAAGGGCCTGGAGAACACTGGCGAGACATCGAGAGGAAGGGCGTGAGGGTGGAGAGGCTTGAGTCTAGCAAAGGATGGAGACAAGTGGTAGGTAGAAATAATGAACGACCACACTGTTTTTTCCTGATATGCTTTTCTCGCATTTCCAGCAATTTATACATTGTGTAATGCGGGTTACATTTTTAAAATTATAATTATCATTCATGACTTTAAACATTATAACGTTAAAGCCACAAAAAATATGTTAAAATTTTGCATTTTATTTTTATTTGTATTTGCTTTTGATTATCTCTGGCGCCGCCCTTGGCTTCTAGTTTTGACTCAAATGTGTCGACACAACATTTCACTCGCCGACGGAATAAAAGCTCATCTGCCTAATGACGGACACGGCGTTTTAATTATTCACGTTTCAGAAAGTCTGCTCACGTCGTGTGACACATTCTTCGGAGATTAACTCAACGGATTACTCAACGGTTGATGAACTGGACCCAAATCTTATAATATTCTGTCAAGCCCCAGTGATAACAGACTCCGAACCGTCTAATGGAATATTGCGATTAATATTCGTTAGCAGAATAAAACTTGTACTGATATTAAAAAAAGTTGCTATGCTTGTGTAGATTGCAATCAGACAAAAAGTTTATATAAAAAATAGTTTTTTATTGTATAACTATACAGACGTACGACAAGAAGACAGCCTTAGGCCATTTTTGTTCATTCTGGTAATGGACAAACTAAAAGAAGAGATCCAATCGCTGAAACTAAAATATAGGATGAGAAAGGAATATATTATTGTAGTATATTATGCGAAAGATGCAATAATATTAGCTGATAATTAATTAATGATGTATAAAAATGCAAGACAGACTGAAGAATAAGACACAAAAATGTTCATCGACAAGACAAAATGTATGACCTTTTCTAAAACATGAACTAGAAAAAGAGGAAGACCGAGGAAAAAGTGGCATGATCAAAAAAATCGAATATTGAATGTCGGCCACGTGAAGAGTCGGAGAAATCGATGCGTGTGCATGACACGATGGACAGGAAATAAAAGTGTGGCACTCCATTATTTCTGCCTACCCCTTCGGGGAGACGGCGTGATGGTCAGTTAGTTAGTTAATGAATAATTATACTTTGTATGGATGTTATTTATAATAATATATAAGTATATTGATATTAAGAGTAGAAATGATTTTAATGAAATAACGTATTATACCTACACGTCTAGCAACCACGTAACCATGGAAGGAATGGGAAAATAAATCTGGAATTGAATTTTCTCTCTAGCGTACAATTTTCCCTATACTGACATCCATCAGTTCGTTAGTTTACTCGCTTGCCATTTCTACATCAATGCGCCATACGAGTACTCCACAGTTTTTGAGAATGCACATTTTGTATTTTTTTATTTATTCAAGTTGATACAACTCTTGTTGATACAAAAAGTTATTTTCTGTAATGGTAATTGTAAAACAAGCATTGAAAACAGAGCAAGATATTTCACGAGTAGTTTATAAAATATAATGACAAAGAGGGTAATTTCATTTAAATATTAAATATTCAGATCGCTTGAGATTTTAAAGATTCTCTGATATTTTAGATGCTCGATATTTTATGTAACAATAACATTATAATTTAAATAATAATAATAAAAATAATAAAAAAATCAATTGAGCCTGAGAATTTCAATAAATAGTGTTAGATTTTATAATACAATCTAACAAAAAATACCACATTTTTTTCATATACTAATTACACATTCTCTCAAGAGGCATACAGTGATTTGATTTAATTTGAAAAACGGAAAAAAAACTAACTAACCATCACACCGTCTCCCCGAAAGGGTTGGCAGAAAGAATGGACTGTCACACTTTTACTGATGCGGCACTCCATCCTTCTCTTTTCGCCCCGCGCGCAGGAGACGCGGTGTGATGGGTTGGTTTATTGAAAAACGGTGTTTTAAATAAATATAAAATACTAATACAAATAGTATAATGTAATGTTTTCAGATTATTTTGTATAGTCACCAAAGTGAGCAATATTATTTCGTTACATATCATACATCAAATATAATGTATGATATGTTTAGCTTAATTCTACTTGTTCTTCTTGTTTTGATTGGTTTCGGAGTATAGCCGGTCGAAACCAAAGATGACAGCGAGCTACTGAAACTAGTCGGATCTATAAGAACAATAATGGAATACACATGTTTAATTACGCTTAGTAAACTTTTCTTTAAAGAAATAAAAAAAAACGGCTTTTATAATTTTAATAGCTCATTTTTATCTGGAAGATAGCGGGTCGAGTCCAGGATTGAACTTAAGTTTCCTGGATTAGGAGTAAAGCGTGCAGGTACCTAGACCCACCTCGATTTAACCTGCTAATAATAATATCTGTAATACATATGCATTTAAAAAATCTAAGTTTGTTTTATTTATTTAATTTATATTTGTAATTTATAATTTTTTGTTCATTATTTCAAATTAATATACTACATTAACTGATGCATAGCATTTATTTCACATTTTCAAATAAATTCAATTAAAATAAACAGGTAACAATAAAGGTGTCAAACAAGGTTGCGTAATGTCCCCGTGGTTATTTAATCTGTATATGGACAATTGTATGAGAGAGCTGAAAGGGTTGGATGTAGGTGCCAAAATGAGCGGAGTGTCAGTAAGCTGTCTCTTGTATGCGGATGACGCTGTCCTACTTGCTGACAACGAGCATGAACTACAAGTCCTGGTGAATTGTATGTATGAAGTATGCATGCGAAATGATCTGATGATGAATGTTAATAAGTCCAAGGTAATGATTTTTGAAAAGGAAGAAACCACGACAGTCTGCAATATTAGCGTGAATGGTGAAAATTTGGAGCAAGTAGTTGAGTTCGTGTATTTAGGTAGTATGTTTACAAGAGATGGGCGAGTGGAGAGGGATATTGAAAGAAGGGTTGGGGCAGGCAACAAAGTGAATGGTGCACTTAAAGTTGTCATCGCAAACAAAAACCTATCCAAAAAAGCTAGAATGGCAGTGCACAATGGTGTTCTTCTACCGACCCTTATGTATGGAAGCGAAGCATGGAACTGGCAAAGGAAGGATGAAAGTAGAATAAATGCAGTAGAAATGAGATCTCTTAGACGAATGTGTGGATATTCTGTGTATGATAGAGTGTCGAATGAAAATACGAGTATAAGAAGTGAATGCGGTGCGAATGATGGTGTCATGAACAAAATAATGAAAGGATCATTAAGATGGTTTGGACATATGGAAAGAATGAATGAAGAAAGAATGGTAAAAAAATTATATGTTAATGATGTAAATGGTACCAGAAATAGAGGAAGACCGAGGAAAACGTGGCACGATCAAATAAATCAAATATTGAATGTCGGCCATGTGAGGAGTCAGAGAAATCGACGCGCGTGCATGACACGATGTATGAATGTTGAGGAAGCGAGAGAAATATGTCAGGAAAGAAAGGTGTGGCAGTCCATTCTTTCTGCCTACCCCTTCGGGGAGACGGCGTGATGGTTAGTTAGTTAGTTAGTTAAAATAAACAGGGTATATGCCAAAAGGACTTGATCACAAAAAATGTCTTTTATTTTATAAACATATTTTTATACACGAAAGGGCAGAAAAAACTCATCAAAATTCAACTGTCCATTTTCTTCTTATTTTCGGAGAGCAGAATTCACCATGTCGTGGCAATATGAGAATTTTTTTTTGTGGGTTATAAAAATACGCTAAGGTTTATAATAAAAATAACAGTGGTATAAATATAATAAATTATCTTCCAAAAAGCCATGTCAAGAGATATCTTGGTATTCCTGTCACCTTTTAGGAAGAATTGGAAAAGTTCCCAAATAAGAACGGACACATGGGAAAAATAATAAATGTCATACGAGAGATAACATCCTGAGACGCGGACCACCCCCACCCGAGACTAATAGTCCGGAGTGTAAGAGATTACCAACTGACTTTAATCGACTCATTTAACACACAATATCACCAAAAACTATTATCTATTCATTGTAAAAAGTGACGTGTCATTTACTTGTTGCAATTGTTTTATTCGACGGAGAGATCTATCCTTTTTAACCGGTTTCTTGTTCTATTTGTCTCGATACACTTTTGTTTGAGTAAAAGCATGGTGATTTATCTGATCGATTTGATTTGGTTATTGGATGTGGGCGGTGAATACGAAAAGGCTTTTGAGTGTTCCCGACTCATCTAGATTATATTGTTACATGCATTCTTGTGTTTTTATCTCAGTTTTGTTTATTTTTATTTTATTAAAATGAACATTTACACACTCTGCGGGCATATTTATTATTGATAAAAAAGTTAGTAATTTTACATTAAACATATAATGATGTTCCAGCAAAGTGAGATGCATTACTCCTAAAATAAGATAAAACTTTTAGAAAATGAGTGTTTTCATCAATTCAATGTGTAGTTTCATACATATTTTTTAATAAACAATAAATAAGCCATACACAACATATGAACTGATATTTTTGGGATCTTTAATGAAATCAAGTAATTACTAATACAACGTCAAACTCTATAAAAAAAAACTTTTGCCTTGCAAAGGCATTAAATGTTAGATAATGGATAAGAATAGCGAAACATGTGATTCCCAAAAATATAAGTTAACAGACGTTTTCATTCTTATTTGTCATTAAATAATGGATTTTTGTATAATTGTTTTAAGAAATATTTTTTATTTCGTCCATAAGTTTAGATATTGTTGCCAGATTCTTTAGTGTTATAATTATTACTCCAGTATTATTAAATCTATAAATACAAATATATTTCGTGATTATAAATTAAAATTGACTCAAATACACATTTCAATTTATAACTTAAACATTTGTTTTTTCTCTCTAAGAGATATAGCATATAGCTACTGATTCAAAGGTGCACATTATCGAAGCTTATAATTTTAATTCATGTTGGTTAAACAAATTAAAATACATAATGTACGAAGTCCTTCAAATACTTAATAAAATCTTTAAAATTCCTTAAAATTTTATTTAGTTTTGGTAAGATGTATTTTTCATTTACTTCAAAGCTTTATCAATCAATCATGATCAAGTAATATCCGCACCCTTTGAGTATTAATGTAGATGACCTGGTTAATTAACCTTACGTCAAACCAAGACACAACACACATTTATGAATATTAAAAGAGTTACAACGAAAGTATGAAGATTGGTTAATTACGGACATGCTCTGGGCAAGAAACATTACAGTTCTGCAAAAATATTCACCGCGGCCATTGGGGCTTCAATATTATACAAACATGTTTTTTTCATCGAATAAACTTTTTAATTCTTTATTTTAAATTTTAAAAAGTCATGACAGAAAATACGTAAAAATAAAACAATCATATTTAAAGTAAGCCTATATTGGCGGTATTTTCGAATTATTATTATACGGTAAAATAGAGCTTTCAAATCAAAACTTTCGAATCGAATCCAGTTCCATTTATCTTACGAAAGCAACAGTTTCTATTATAAAAAATTATATATGAAATTATACCATTATGAATATTTGCTATTTAGAATTGTAAATTTGGTCACGCGCATGTGATTTTGTATATAAAACAATTGAATTTCTTATAAATTCGCCTTCATTTTGTATTGTGGATTCTCATTTGTATAAATAAATTTACATGTTTAAATAAAGAAAGGACGTCAACTGTCCGATACAAGTTTGTGAAAAAATATATATTGTACACGTATCAAAATATGAATAACAAACAAGTGATGGCGAATATAAAGGAAAGCATTTTTTTTAAAATATGTTATATATTTAATATTATTCTGTTTCATACCAAAAAACAACTTTGTGATAGGGTATTGTAAATTTGTAAATACAAAGAAAGATATAAAAAAAAACAGTTATTGTATTGCTTTGATGAAGCTTGTGTACAAGCAAAATTCAAATTATCATTCTGTTGTTTAATAAAATATTTTCAGTATTTTTTTTATATACGAGTATACATAAATCGATTAATTTACATGTTGTTGTACTGAAGCAGCCAGAAGACAAATTATAATTATTATATTGTATAATAACTATATATCTCCGTCACTGACTACCATCCCTATTCTGAACTGAGATTGACCACAGCAGTAGTTTTATATGCACGAAACTTGAATGCCTGTAAAAAGATAAATATGCTAATGACCTGATCATAAATTTAATACCATTAAATCAGTGGATAATTTATGTAGTAGGCCGGCGCATGGTCCGGTCATTAACGTTTGATTTAATTATAAGACAGAAGCAATCAGATTTGGAATAAAAATCAAGTGATTATGCATTCGTTCCGGTCTTTTCTAAATACGGGAGATATAATTAGCGCCACTGGAGGTTCATTTGACATATCGACTGTCTCAGAGCGCTCACATATCGCCTGAGATCGAAATCAGATGATACTAACAAAAAATCAATCACTTTGATTTCAGTATTATCTGTAACACAAAACAGGAAAAATATTATGCTTTTTATGTTGAGATTTAAAATTTATATCAACACATCACAATATCAAACAAGTTTCCACAATCTAAGTGTTTTTATTATTATATATTATTTTTTAAATGTGTATTGTTTTAGACACAAACCGCTTGGTTCAGGATACGTGCTATATATTCTGGATTATTATTTATAGCAACATAGATTTTACAAACTAATTTAGATTTTTTTAAATGCACTAATTGTAAAATGTTCACACACGAGGAAAAGAAAAGCAGTGTTTTGGTTATTAAAATAAAATAATGATATTCAGCACAATGTATTCAGTTAGATTATTTTTATTTTTGATTATTGTATAATTAACATTCAAACAAACTTTATATTATAATAAAACATTTTCAATTAAAACTAAACAAATAAAAACAAATGCTAAAATCATCGTATGAGAAAGGTGGGAAATGCTAAAATCATCGTATGGCTTAAAATACGTATCATTTCATTATTGAATTTACTGTACTTTAAAAATTTATTTATAAAATCCAGAAAAAAATAACCATCATGCCGCCTCAAGGGGTAGGCAGAAGGAATGGACTGCTACACTTTTCATTCCTGACATACGAGTACTTCTTTCGCTTCCTCAATATTTATACGTCGTGTCATGCACGCACGTCAATTTCTCCGACTCCTCACGTGGCCGACATTCAATATTTGATTTATTTGCAGTTATTTCTTTAATAAATATATACTTATTTAAATATACTGAATATTAAGTAAAACCACATATCACCAACATAATTTAAAAATAATCTAATTTGTCATACGAGTATTTTTTTAGGGAATGCCATTACAAATTTATACAAAGAAAAATCTCGAGAATTTACTAAAAGAATCTTCTATTTTTAATATGGGTATTACGAAAAACTTCAAGTTATTTTCCCCTCGACCTTTACATTCTTTTTCTTTATCCCTATATAATAGTTTTTGTATGAATCCGTACACCACTTCCAAATCGCTTTAAGATATGTGCCGCAACTTTTTGAAAGGAAAATTATTCCTCGGAGGCAAATCCGGATATTATGATGAAAAAATATTTTTTCGAGTTCGGCACTAGAAACTTCCTCTACGGTGTCATCCGTCCAACGTTTTCTCTCGAATCTATCGCTACCAAACTCACAATCAATAGAGACCACACATGTATAATAGTGTAATTTTATTATAATATATTTGTATCAGCGATAAAAATAACGATAATAGGCCCAGCGTTTAGGATCTTGGGAAATGTACAATAAACATCTGTATTTGAAATGTGACGAGCTTTGTTACAAAGCGTACTTTATTGTATCCCACTACGGCGTAAGTTGCTTTCTCCTTTGTACCGGACCACCGAGTGCTTACACACGCACACTGTCTCACACCCAGCTTGCGCCTGTATAAGTTAACTCACATATCGCGGTCATAATATTATTATCACTGTTGCGTAACTAGATCAGAGGAAAAGTTGGTTTTCATATTTGGGAGGACAATTCTTGGAAATACAGAGGAAGTCTTATTAGTAACGGCTGTTTGCAAAGGATAACGGAGTGTTAAGTTTATTATAACGTACGTTTTTGTTACTATGGTACATCGTAAGAAAGTACTATATGATAACTTAGATAAGTAAAATGCGTTTTAGAAAAAAAAAAAAAAAACTATGTATAATAATTTTCATAGATTATAAAAAAATTATAAAAGTAAATATTTTTGTAAAAACAATGTGTTATATAGGAAAATTATTAATTGGCAATATTTTTCACTCATAAAATTGAACACTTCGCACTAACATTTATAAAGTAACACAGCTCTATTACACGTTTTTGACTAGTGTCAACAATAATATGAATTGAATAATTTATAGAGCGCCATTTTTATGAATTACTCACCTCAGGGGCGCTATAGAATTTTATGAACTAGTTAAAATAATAAAAATAGTATTAAACATATTTTGGATGAGGGCTATACCTGACGTAGTCGATCAGCCCTTCCTATCAGGAAATGATGATTTGAGAAGGTCTGCTGGAAGATTGTTCCAGGCTGAAGTAACGAGGCAACTAACATCGCGCCGTCTCTCTGACTGGATAAGCAGAAATAATGGACTGCCACACATTTCTTTCCTGACATATTTCTATCTCTTCCTCAACATCCATGCATAGTGTCATGCACGCGCCTTATATTAGACATAACTTTCCTTAAAAAATATTCATTATAATTCTAAATTATTTATTCTTAATTTTGCAATATTCAATAAACTATCATAATGCCACAAAATCCATTATTTTTTGCGGGTGTGCTTGATTTACTAAAATAAATAATTTTAAAATAATACTCAAAAATAAAAGACACTGTTTTTTTTTTCTCTCGATGTACTTGTACGTTAGACTTATTTAATTCTTCAAAACACCATAAATAAAAAATAAAAATTTCTAAATCTGACTACATGAACTACAAAACAATATCAACGTTTCAAATAAATGACTTGTTAAAAGTTTGTATGAAATAAGATACGTATTTATTTTGACCCGCGTTGTGAAAATGGTGATATTAATGAGTCTATAAAATTTTGTATTCATAAATAATGAGTTCTGCAATACTTAATTTTTTTAAATTCTAAGATTTTATTTTCCCATAACTCAGGTTTGAGAAAGTGTTGCCCATTTTTGATATTTAATCCCCGAAGTAAAACGCTTTAGATTTCATGCTTCACATTTATCAAAATCACGGCACACATTTTGAGGCATGGTTCCTTAATCTGAGCAGAGGCGTTCTAAGCCGCGATGCTTTAAATATTTATTTTTATTATTCCGGTATATAATTGATAACTGTATGTTTACCATGTAATAATGCGACACCCACAGCACATGCGCCGTGGAGAATGTGGCCCCCTGGAATACAAATGTACACGTGGTAGAAGGATATTCTAGGAGGGAGCATTTGGTACATTCACTGTAAAATCTTTGAAACATGTTTCCGACATTAACACCCTTTTACCTTAAGCAAATCGTTCACATTTGTGAATGCTCATTTTCTTCTGTATTCCCCTTCAAATTGCGCTATGGATTTACATTTAAAAAAAAATAATAACGCCTAGTGTTTTCACAAAACATTACTTCACTTTTCGCAAACTTATTTCGGCTGTGACACAACCTTAATGCATTAAACTTTAAAATTATGCGTCAATTAAGGTTGTTTGATAGCCCAGACATGTCAATAATACGTCAGTTTTGTCCTAATGACGCTCCGGTGGGAGGATTTTAAATTACCTCGGTACATCCACCATCGATACATTTTCTAATTAATACAAATGCAAACGTCTGTTTTTTGGAAGTAATTTTATGGGAATGACATGTTTCGCCTTACAAAGGCAATGTTAAATTAATACGAAACATGGGTATTTTAAAATTTTGTTCGCACGAAATTTGATTCGTATTACTGATTTATTAAAGTGTTTTACATCACTATGTTCAAAAAACAATGAATGGTTACCAATTCGTTTTTAAATAAATATTGTAAAAATCGTTTAATTCATAATTTTAAATGCATTGTATACAACCATTTACAATTAACATTTTTCAACAATAAACTTACCTGTATGTGTGTCAGTGTTTGAAGTCAACTTAAACAATCTGTCTAACTTCAATGTTTATTACTAATATTATTTTATAATATAAATCTTCTCCGTGTATTTGCCTTTATCTCGAAAATAGGTAACTCGGGTTGGCTTATGTGGCATGTCTCAGTGGAAAGAATTCAAAAATGCGGAATTCGTACTGCGGAGGTGGAACTATTTTTTTAGAATTATCGTTACGATGGCATTCGATTAAAACTATAAATTAAATCTGTATAGTACCCTCAAATATATTGTACTATATATGTGAAGATTACTGAACATTATACACGTCAACAAACCACCATCCAATAATTTCGAAAACTGCCTGTTTGGAATGTTTTAATATATTTTGTTTACATATCAAATATTTACATTTGATTTAATTACGGATATGTGTACGAGTGTCTACCTTACAAAGTAAGGTGGTATTTACAATTTAATAATAAAGCATATTTACTTTCTTGCTTACTTAAAGTAGTGTCTAATTTTTTAAGTGCCTATTACATGTTTTATGTAACCTGTATTTTGAAATAAACAAATTCTCTATAGTGATGATGCATGCCGTCTCAGCAGACCTATACAGATTGAGAGGCGCAAAGAACTTTGCAAAAATAGTCATTCTGATATTTTATTTATTGGTCATAAGAAACTATTAAATGTTTTTATCCATTCACCTCGTTGAAATTACAATAAGAAAGGCTTTTAATTAAATAAATAAATACATACTGTCACATTTAATACATGGTAAAACTGTATTTTTTAGATACGGTATGATTATTAACCAACCTGCCCCTGGTGATGCCGGTGGGGAAAGCAATCAAACTGCTGAACATGATCGCTTCGGAGATCGATGTCATTCATATTCGTGAAAGTACGTCAGAAGACAAATACTCTTGACTTTGGAGAGTATCGTGTATTCCTAATGTCGAACCATCTCTCATGCGTTCCTGGTATTATATATTTATTATATTTTACTTGTTCTCAATAGATGTCTTAAACTATAAAAAATATTTTTAATATCTTTTGAGAAAATAAACTGATTTAATTTGATTTGATTTGATTATATTTGATGCCAACTTGTTTTGCTTATATCCAAACTCCATCAGGACAATAAAAGAACATTCCTCTATCTTTAGGATGGCCGTGCAATACTATGTGAGGGAGTCTGGATGCATCCAATCTATTTTATTATAATTATTATAATCATACTGTATTTTAATATTTAGTGTTTTATTGTCATTATAAATTTATATACATATCTAACCACTAAGAGGTGCTTCACATTTAAAAAAAAATCGTGTTTTTTTACCTTAATATGTTAAAGTGAAAATAAGTTTCAATATGTATAAAATTAATAAAAATTAACTACTTATATTGTTACTGTTTTTTGTATTTTTTTAAATACTAACACTAACACCAATTTTCTATATGAGCAGAAAATATCTCATTATTATGAATTACGAATCCAGTCGTGACCAGACTTGAACCCACGTTATTTAGATTAGGAGCCGAACGTTCCATTCCATAGACCACCACCCAGTTTTTAAAAGAATCAAATAAACGGTTAAGTCTTTTAGTAATGCGAAGAAAAACATAAGGGTTAATTATAAGAAAATGATGTTCGATATTTTTTGTTTGGTATATATATCCATTGACACATATTTAGTTAAATAATGAAAATGTATATTTAGTTAAAATCCACTGATGTTTGTGTTCGGTTTCGGCAGCTCGCTACCATCTTCTAGTGATATTTAGTTAACATATTTAGTTCATATAGGTATATACAAGCATAAAATCTTAAACTGTTTTATACAATGTTGATTTACATTTAAATTTGTTTGGAAGCATTTGCAGTTTTATAGACGACGCTGAAGTTCTATGGAAAGGAAATTTCTTCGGATCGATCGAAACGTGGGCAGAACTCTATGTTTAAAATACCAATAAAATTGATTTTACGTCAAGACATACGAGGCAAATAAAGCAAAGTGTATATTGTATATTCAGAGAAGTATAACTGATGCAGGTTTATTGTCCAATGTTGAAATATGACCCTCTAAATAGTAAATATAGAACGTTCAATAATCCAACCATAGACAAAAGCGAGGTGTAACGTTTTTCATTCGGATGCCGTTTCAGTGGCGCTCCGTTGACTCCGACATTTTGAAATAAGAATAAAAAAAAACTCACCTAGGTACTTACTGTTACTTTGTTGAGAATGATGAATTTAAAAAATAGTTTATATTATAAATTTTAATTTAATGCATTTCATATTACATTTATTATTTTTTGTTAAAGAACTCTTTATGTAATTACGTCGGGAAATAAAATTACGTAAATGGTAAAGCTATCAAATACGAGTATAAAATTGATTCTAATGACATTTGATAGATAGGTAATCTATCGTCATTGTCACCAGACCACATACAGTGCGAGAATATCGCTGTAAACAAACCCGGTACATTCGGTATGGCAGTCATAGCTGTGGCCACTCTGCCTCAAATGTCATTTTAAATGTCGGTGTTGTGGGAATTTGGAAGAATCGATCTATTTTTATGAATCGCTGTATGAATGTGGAGGAATCTAGATAGGTGTGTCAGAATAATGTAGTGTGGCAATCCATTCTCTCTGCCTACCCTTTCAGCGAAACGGAGTGATTAAGATTAATTGTTTTTTTTAACTATGATGTAAAAAAAAATAGAGAAATATCGAAAATATTAACCCTGTATTGATTGAGATTTTACATTTATTAGGAGCAATGTGTGCTTACTACACTGCAACAGTAAGGGAGGTTGATTTTCTATTTGTTAATACATAGTCTATGGAATTCTTCACAATTCAACTTAAGAACGATTAATTACGTGACAAGTGATTGCAAATAAGAATTGAAAAAGTTTACATACCGCCATCGTTGTATTTGGATGAAAAACACACTGTTAATACGACAGAGATCTTTATTTATAGACATATTTAATAAGAATGTTTTCCTTGGGTCGTCTATTCAGAAATATACATCCCGCGTTCGACTGCTGTTGGTTTATTTTTCATCCAACAAAGACAAGTTCGAAAATTAATTTCTCATAAATCCTATGCCGAACAGGGAATAAATACAGCTACAATAATTCGACGTAATCTCGGCTTTGGTGACGCTAACACATAAACATGGTTTTATTGTCGCTGGATATAATTCAATCTTGCCGATCTCCCGGTCCGTGGGTAGGCTATAGGAAAAAAAAATGAAATATCTTAGAGCAATCAGAATTTATGGTACGGTGCATGAACACCTTAGCAGTGCAGTGACTGATAATTCTTAAGCACAGAGAGGTGAGTAGTGAAGATTTGTTATTTTTAAGCATCACTTTATGTTTTTTTCACTTTCAAGCACGACATAAATCAATTTACAGTATTTTAAAGAGAATACAACTGGGTGGTGGTCTAGGGGATAGAACGCTTGGCTTCTGATCAAGGGGACATGGGTTCGAGGATGGACACGACCAGATTCCTGCTTCATAATAATGAGCTATTTTCTGCTCACATTGAAGATTGTAAAATAAATTCTAATATCATTGATTTAAATCTTTGGTGTTAGCCTTTTAAAAAGATTTTTTTTTTCATCCATAAAGTAAACAATTGTTGAAAATCCAATTTTGTATAAAAAAGCTAAGATTTTTTTTCAAGAATAGAAAGTTTAAAACAAAAACACGTATAACGATTTACGATAGCAACTAATAGTAGCAATTCCAAATATACTTTATTACTTGAGCTTGTGGATGAAACAGAACTTTGATAATTAAAAAAAAAAAAAAAAAAAATCAAACCATAGAACCAGTCAGGACCTTCAAGTATCTAGGCATAGACCTGGTAGGAGGAGCTGATCTGCGGGAAGAAATACAAGTCCAAGTAAACAAGGCAGCTGCAATCTCTGGTGCTCTAAAATCTACAATATGGGAAAACAAAAGAGTAAGATGAGAATCTATAAAGCACGCGTAAGACCAATAATGATATATTGCGTCGAAGCGAGGGCAGACACAGACCAAGCAAATTTTGAGGACTTCCGAGATGAAGACACTGAGGACGATAGCAATAAGAATGATATGTGAGATTGAGGATATTTTAAGATGGAGCAGAGAGCAAAAAAGGAACCGGTACGGTCATGTTCAAAGAATGGACACCACCAGACTCCCCTATATTACACTACATAATCAGCCTCATGGGACTCGTCCTCGTGGAAGACCTCCTAAAATATGGAAGGACAGATGGAAGTCTACCTTACAGGATCAGCAACACTCTGGAGAACAGACTACATAGGTCTACAAGGAAGAAAAAGAAGAATAAGAAGAAATAAAACAAATTTCAAAAGACATAACTAACACAATTAAATTTTGTTCCGATAAACAATATAATACCAGGAACGCATGAGAGATGGTTAAACTTTAGGAAGACAAGATACTCTCTAATGTCAGGAGTATTTGTCTTTTGAACGTGCTTTCACTTGTATGAAATACTTCGCTCTCTGAGGAGAATGCGTTCAGCAGACTGATTGCTCTTCCAACCGGTGTCATCAGAGGCAGGTTGGTTCTGGCGGCCGGTAGGAAAAACAATCTATGCTGTCGCTGTTGGGGATATCTATCAGGAACAAAAAGACCGACATCCTTCAGCACGGCTCAGTTCTCGAAATAAATTAATAATTTTGAACTTTAGACAATTATAATCATTTATAAAATAAGTCTTATCATTGTGCGGAGTAATATATTATTTCTATTGATTATCGACATCGAATTTCGATTCTATGTTGATGCAATATTCATATACTGTATGGCATCCTTGTCTGGTGTTCTTAAGGAGGTTCGGTGTTAAAGGTAAATTATGTTAAATCTTGTTCCGAACTCCAGACTCAAGTGTCGCCGTGCGCGTGGAGCGCGGGCGGTCATACAAATTGTACTATTTTCAATTTCCATATAAGAGACAATCGAAAACATGGATGCTAGAATTTCAATGTCCAAGTATGGTTCGAGTCTGAGTAGATTTTATTCAGATATGGAGGAGGTAATAAAAAAATAATGTAAATTTTGTCAAAATTACAGTAATTTAAATAGATGTATCATAACTGCATTAAGAAATGACCGATTGAAACATGTCTTGAATCAAGCCATGGCACATTGCGGGTGAATGAATGGCATCTTTTATAATATTTTGTCCTGTTTTCGAACTCAGATATCAGAGAATAGAAACAAAGTATCAACGCTCGGGTGTTGGTCTAGGGGACAGAACGCTTTGCTACGGATTTGGTAGACTTGGATGATTCTGGATGTATTTTAGGTTTATAATGGTCCAAGCTTTCGCTATGCTTTGCCCTGTATGGCGTTCCAGTATCATTTCGAGAAAGCCCAAGCTCCAAATATTCAGCAGTGGCGTTAAAAGCGTGCTACTGTACGGATGTGAGACTTGAAGATCTACCGCGGACGTTTTTGGAAAACTCCAGGTGTTTATATATAGGTGCCTTCGCTCAATATTCAAGATCTATTTGCCCTAAACAGTGTCAAATGCTATTCGCTTGGCCATGGTAGGCGAAAAACCGTCGCTAGACGCAAATGGTAGTGGATCGGTCATACTCTGAGATGGAACCAAGCCTGCATCGCTCAGGGCGCACCAGACTGGTCCCTTATGGGGGAAAGAGGAAGCGAGGCAGACCTAGAGCCTAGAGAAGACTCTGCAGGACGAGGTTAAGGCAGCATGCCTCACTTGGGATTATGTTAGGCATCAAGCATGCGATAGATTCGGGTGAAGAAGGTTCCCTGAAGCCCTATGGACCATGTAGGTGTGACAGGACAAAAAGAAGAAAAATAATGGTCCAAACTTAAAGTATACGAAAGGATTGTTAGATAAAAGTATTGAATGTGAATAGAAGTGAAGGAAGACCGAAGAATATCTGTAGCGGCCATGTTTAGTAGTCGAAATAATTGAAAATGCAAGCAATTAACTTTATTATCTTTAGTAAATAACCAATGGCTTAGCGTTAATATTCACCTCTCGGTAATTAAATAAGTTGGAAAGTACTCGTATATACGAGTATACATATATCTGAGAATAAAGGTGCCGGACAAGATGATAACTACGATGATCTAATACGAATTAAACATGATAATATTAGGTAAACAAAAGTATTACGAACAACAAATTGAAAGTGTCATTTTATAGCATACTAGCTGACCCGGCAACGCTTCGCTATTGCTAAATTCGAGTACATAAATAAACCCAATATATATTCAACAAATACAATTAAAGTTCAATAACAATTCGTTTATTTATTGGATTAAATGCCATGTGTATGGATGCAAAAATGTGTGTCTATATCTTTAAAACAAAGTTTCAATCCAAGCAAACTCGCTGTGAATTATAAACTTGAATACATATTACTAAGGTAATTGAAAAACTATTTTTTGAATATTTTATATGAAATTTAATAATCAAATAAACAATATTATATCACATTTGCAGAAAACATTCATTATATTAAAGAAACAAAACTCTTGATTTTGTTGTCCATGAAATTCACATCAGAGCCAATAAAGTAAGTTTCTACGATCGTGATTTCGGCACTGCGAGTCCGCTGGCGTGGAATAGTAATATAGATGATAATACTACAAAAGCCTCCCTTCCCGACTTCCACAACTGTATCCCTCGCCGCTCTGCGCCATTGACCTCCTGCCACTCGTTTAATGTCATCAGACCATCTTGCTTGTGATCTGCCAGAATTTGTGTAGCTGTTTCTCTTTCGCCACTCCAGGCCAGAAGATCTTATCACCCGTTGTCCTTGCTTTATGACCGATCCCATTCCATTTAAACATTAGTTATTTTACACGCTGCATCGGCAACTTTGGTCCGATCCTTGATTCATCAATTTTGGGCCCTGGAATTAAAAAAAAAAAAATTTGAATTGCCATAAGGCGGACACCGAAGAGACGCATAAGGCAAAATTTAAATTTCCATACAATGAATGAATTACAACTGTTTTTCACTTGTTTGCTGAAGATATTCTTCATATAAAAGGCAGTTCATGCTATATGCATAATAATAATAATAATAATTAGGCTAATTTGTCAAATTAACTAACTAACTAACTAACCATCACGCCGTCTCCCCGAAAGTGTAAGCAGAGAGAATGGACTGTCACACTTTTACTGATGCGGCACTCCATCCTTCTCTTTTCGCCCCGCGGGAGGCGCGGTGTGATGGGTTGCGAACCTCATCGCCACCAATAGGCATCTCCCGCGCACACTTCGATCGTCCAACACCCACAAAATAAATCTAAAACAAATAATATAAAATACAATGATATAAAATAAAATAACAAAATAAAAATAATTTTACACAAAATGTTCTTTTTAGACGGTGCACATATTGTCTATTTAATTTATAATATGTTCCACGTATCCACTGTTTTTTAATTTAGCACATAATGTAATAACACATAATGTTTTTTTCGATGTTGCACATGTTGACTTGGACGATCCGGACATTTGTGTTTATTTAATTTATGTTACACGTATCCACCATTTTTTAAATTATCTGTAGTAAGGCACTTAACCAGCAAGAACTTGAAAATAATATTGAAGAAATGATTCAAATTGTCATTGGAACAAATGAAAAATTTATTTCTACACCTGTCAAAATTCTTTACAAAAACGATAAAACTAATAAAACCTTTTAATCTGATTAATTTGTCAAATTAATTAAACTAATCAGATTTTAAAGGTTGGTCATGTTAGAAGTCGGAGGAATCGACATGCGTGTATGACTCGTTGTATGAATGTGGAGGAAGCTAGAGAGGTTTGCCAGGATAGAGTAGTGTTATGGTCCATTCTCTCTGCCTACCCCTGTGGGGAAACGGCGTGATGGTTTGTTTGTTTGTTTAATTTGTATAATCGCCGTTTTCGTGAATAGCTCACCTCAAGGGCGCTTTGACATTGTTTTTAGTCATGAAAGGTGCATGTGACAACAGCGAAATCACGATCGTAGAAACTTAATTTATTGGCTCTGATGTGAATTTCATGGACAACAAAATCAAGAATTTTGTTTCTCTAAACATATGAATGTTTTGTGCAAATGTGATATAATATTGTTTATTGATATACAGACAACCGTTGTTAACATTTTATGCGATAATTTGAAAAGGTGGGTTTTTAGGTGATATTTAAAGTCTGTCGGATTGTCAATGCATCTGAGGCGTGCAGGAAGCATATTTCAGGCGGACGAACCTACTACTGTGAAAGCCCGAGCAACACAAAATTCAGATATACTCGTATAGGTGGCACGTTTGGGAATGTGCTTAATTATTGTCTATAAACTGTAAATTTAAAAACCTTACCTGAAATTAATAATGGAATTTTCATATATGAATGAAAACTACTAAAAGTAGCTTATGTGTAATGTAAAAATGTAAAAATGTAATGTAAAAATTACTTTTAAGTTGATCAGATTGAAGTTTTTGGTTCGACATCATTATTAAATCATTAGGGAGTTTATTAAATTCTGTAGAGGCTATAAATTGTAAGGATTTTACACCGAATCTAGTTGAACGCAATGCTTCTTATTCTGTGAGCGCGTATCATGTTGGTGTACGTCCGTATTGAATATTGGTCGAGTATTAGAGCGCGTTGATGACTTTATTATTTGTATTATAGTTTTAGTGATCTCTAATTTTGGATGGATTTGAAATGGAATTATTTTCGTCTGAGAATATAGGGCCCTTACATGAGTGTACCACGGTAGACGGAAAATATTTCTAACAGCCCGATTTTGGATCACCTGAATCTCATTAGCTTTCTTCTTTGTAATAAAGCCCCAAATACAGGAAAGGTAAGACAGATGAGAATGTATCATGGAGTAGTAAACATAAATTGTCTATATTCTTATGTAACGAATTAAACCAATTAATCCAATTTAAACCTGTACATACCATTCCAAATTAGTTCATAAAGATAACAACATTGTCTTGTGATACGCATATATCGAAGTGTGGGATCCATCCTCTGGACATGCGAACTCCAGTATCTTCTGCGTTGTTTTCCCCATCCTCTGCACATGCGCAATCCATTATCTTCTGCGTTGTCTTCCCCATCCTCAAGCAAATGAAATAACCTGAAATCAATTTCATTATCTTTGAATATTTTAAATCTCAGCATAATGTAGAATTTAATGGTCAAAAATGGAATATTACTGGACTCTTCTAACTGAGGCAGCTAATGCTGCATATAAGGATATGTTTACCTATCACAGCATTTGTTTTCAGAGAAAAACTAAAACAGCTGAAGTAACTCATAGTGTATTTGGGTATGTGTGCTGCTGGAATTACTCAGTGGAATGGAAAATAAAGAAGAATTGCAACATGCAGATGCACCAATATGGCTCATTATCAAAATAATTTCAATCCCAATACAAAAATATCCCCATTAGACCAGTGGTCTCTCACAACCAGGCAATTATTTTATCAAAACTTAATATCTAATCCCAAAGATATAGATTTTCGCCCTGCCAGAACAATTTTACATTAAAACAACATTATTAAAATAGATTATACCAATTAACTAATTATTACACAACGAAACGTCATAACCTAAAATGACACGTAAGTAAAACGAATAAATTGATATTGTATATCATTAGAACTTTCTTATCGTTGCTGTGGTAATTTTAATATTTCCCTGACCAAAGTACGCGTATAAAGAACACCTTTATGTTTGAATTCATCAAATGTCATATTAATTGTATTTTAAATAACTAATTAAAATCATAATAATTAAATAACATTAATAAAATAGCGCAATACCATTCAAAATTCTGCCAGTTGTTTCTCGCCCGCTACTCCAGGGTGCATCTTATCATCCGTTGTCCCTGCTATATGACCGATTCCATTCCGATCTCTGATTAATTAATATTGTTTCCTAGAAATAAAAAAAAATAATATTGGAATTGGCATAAGGCGGTGTTCACTAAGCAGTATATTTAAAAAAAATACTCGAGGCTCTTGATCGAGCATTGCAAGAGTTGCGTGGAAATGTGTTAATATTATATGTAGGAGATTTTAGAAACTTTACCTGAACGGCAAAAATAACTATCAAAAACTATGCTAATCAATGCAGTTATGATTGTGCTAAAGAAATAACAAAAATTTTACAAAAGCATTCATTACAACCAGACTCCTTCATATAAATTGTCTATATTCTTATATATACAAAATAAACCAATTAATTCAAAATTTAAACCTGTACATATCAAAATATAAACATTGAACTTACGGAACTGATAATCGCCGTTTTCGTGAATAGCTCACCTCAAGGGCGCTTTGACAATGTTTTTAGTCATGAAAGGTGCATGTAACAACAGCGAAATCACGATCGTAGAAACTTACTTTATTGGCTCTGATGTGAATTTCATGGACAACAAAATCAAGAATTTTGTTTCTCTAAACATATGAATGTTTTGTGCAAATGTGATATAATATTGTTTATTGATATACAGACAACCGTTGTTACCATTTTATGCGATAATTTGAAAAGGTGGGTTTTTAGGTGAGAATTAAAGTCTGTCGGCTTGTCAATGCATCTGAGGCGTGCAGGAAGCATATTTCAGGCAGCCCGAGCAACACAAAATTCAGATATATAGGTGGCACGTTTGGGAATGTGCTTAATTATTGTCTATAAACTGTAAATTTAAAAACTTTACCTGAAATTAATAATGGAATTTTCATATATGAATGAAAACTACTAAAAGTAGCTTATGTGTAATGTAAAAATGAGCCGGTTTTCATTCGCCACTCCAGGGTACATCTAATTCACTGATCATCCGTTGTTTGATTGATCTAATTCCATTTTAACGAAGTTATTTTGCACGCTGCATCGGTAATTTTCGTCCCATCTCTGATCCGTTACTTTATTTTCCTAGAAATAAACGGAAAAAGTCATAAGAATTGTGTCATTCATTCATATTGTAATTCATATTGTATATCATTAGAACTTTCTTACCGTTGCTGTGGTAATGTAACAATTTCCCTGACCAAAGTATGCGTATAAAGAAAACAGCAAAATAGAATAAACTGAAAATATATTTATGAATTAGAAATATAAATATTATATTATACTTACGGAAGCAAGTTTCTTCATATTCTTGTAGAGCTTCGACGTCCAATATTTTATATTTTCGCTATCATCCTTTGAAATAACCTGAACAATTTAATTATCATTGAATATTTTTAATCCCAAAAACTTCATAACCTAAAAGTACCGAAACTTCATACCTACAAAATATTACGACGTACAAAGAGATTGTGACAGTTCAGAGACCACGTGACCAATCGAACGGCTAGAACTCTAGAAAACGAATATCATTAAGTAATCACCGTCGAACGTAAGAGAAACGAATAAGTTTCAGCCACACGAAAAAATAAAATTTCGTTCATAACCTCAAATTGACGCGTAAAAATTATACTCGCCAAAATTAAGAAGTATAATTACCTGTCTGCATTAGTGTACATTAAAATATGGCCAATAAAATATACTGTACCAATTAAACAACCAATTATTTTAGTACGTAATAAGCAAAACGTATTAAGTATTATACATCCCAAAGTAAAACGCAATATATTGGACTGTCAGAAAGCAAAACACATTGTTGCCACTACACAAAATTACATGGAGACTGAATTCTCTCCAGACCGTGTCAAACGAATATAGACTCAAAAGATTGATACTCAGGTGATACGAACATTAAGGTCTATATTCGTTTGCACTACGAAAATTTTCAATTAATTGATTAATTTATAAAGTTAATTAGAGCTCGATTAATAACGAAAATATGCCTATGACGACCGCTAAATTCCAATTAGTCCATTCCCCAAGATACAGAAGGATCAGCTCAGGAATAACCTCAGAAATAGTCGACACACACCCGGAAGATCGCCTTTTATTTATATAGATAGATAGATAGATAGATGAAATATTCAATGTCATGTTAAAAAAAAAGACAAGCTGACTGATTCAAAATTTTAAAACTTTGCCAAATTAGACATGCGCGACCTGTTGTATGAATGAATATAATGCAAGAAATGGGTCATGGTAGAGTAGTATTGCGATATATCTTCCTTGTCTACCCTTCCTATGAAACGAAGTGATGCTTGTTAGTTCGCCCTCTCACGGCGTTATTTCCGGCTTAATTATTTGGCATTTTGTTATTGCGTCGCAAGAAAATGGTCACATTCCAAAACCTTAATTAAAAATAATTTAAGTTATATGCATAGGGAATGAAACAGAATTCATGTTAGATGTTACATGATACAAACAAAATCAAGCCGTGTTTTTGTTTTACAAAGGACCAAAAATAGTATCGAGAAATAAATTAAAACAATCTAGATTGTTAAAATTCCTCGCGTGTGAAGTGTCGTTTGTAAGGATTACGTTTACACCTAACGTTTTGTAGGACTCGGTTACCTCGTATAACTTAAGGATAAACAGGATTTAGGCGTTACCACGTATTAACCATTCTAAGGATTTGTATAAGATTACTCGTAAGCAACAGTATTCTGTAAAGGTTGAATGTATGTCAAAACATGAACACTAATTCACGAAAAAATATATACTCGTACATCTTATCCTATTGCAATATAACGAATTTCATAGAACATAATTGTAACATGTAATATATTTTGAATAATATAATAATGAAACTATTTTGATTTGATGAAAATGACTTAAAATGAATAAATTTGATGATTCTAAAATTATTATTGTTTCCTGAAAATCTTATTTATTGTTTCCTGGAAATCTTATTTATTGTCTCTTGAACAATGATGTTAAACTTAATATTAAATAATTAAAAAGAAGGAAAACTGTCTGACTTTTTTCAAAATGTTTTATTATATTTAATGGGAACGGCATGTTTCGCCTTTCTAACAAATGATGTTTTACTATAAACATTAGTGCCTTAAAAAGCCGTAACATGTCATTTCCATAAAATATAATAAAACTTCTAGAAAACGGAGTTTTCATTCGTACTATTTTTTTAAAAATCTTAGTTTGGTAGTCGTCATTCTCAATAATATCTAATCATTTTCTTGCCATTATGGTGGAAGATTTGGTCACCTTTGAGTTGTTATATTTTTAGTAACACCGCGCGTGGAAGCATCTTCCATGTCCCCTTGAACGGAGGAGCTTTATAGTGATATATTTTCATTTAAATAAAATCTAGTTTGATCTCTATTTTAATCACAGATATTTATACAGTATAGATATCTGTTAGCCATTAAAAAATTAAATTATTTGTAGAAATAAGGTAAAAACAAAGTATTTTGAATAGCTCAAATGAGAACCAAGCTTATTTTTTTTTAATATCTCAAAATTATTTCATGTGTAGTGAATACTTTCTTTATTTGGTTGTATTTATGATAGAAAAAAAATATTTTTTTCATTTTAAGTATTAGGTGTACTTTGTACTCTAAGGAATACAATTTATCTTTTAAAATACACCTTCATTTTGTATTGTGGATTCATATATGAATAAATAAAACTATAGTTCGTTTTTTTAACAACACTTTATCACATTATTATGGTATATAATAAAATGTTGTAAAAATCCGAAGGGTTGTTATATTATATAAACTATATAACATAATAAATACAACAATAAACGACCCACAAAAATGACAATGCACAATTAAAAAAAACATGTAACTACGGAGACATTAAAAAAGGGCGGCTTGAATGTAGTATAATTTTTAAAAATGAGTAATAAGTTTAAATAGTGCTATAATATATTATTATATATAAGACAATTAATTTTAAGTTTTACACTTTAGGATATGTGTTGCTCCCTTATTCATTAATTGTTCCCTAGATTTGTAATTTATACTCGTATATTGAAATCATATAGAGTGTTAGGAATATCTCCCTAAAACGGGTTACCCAGGTTGGGAGGTATTAAAACCATAAATAAATAAATGTGCTTTGAATTTGATGATGAATTATTTCAGACACGTATTTTATTGGAGAGAATGGGTTACTCAAAGGGTATGTTTTAATTAATTAGCCCTTACTTTTAACAGTTGCCTTTGATGGACCGTAATAACTACAAAAAGCTATAAACCCAACGGGAGAACTTCTTTTGAATACACCACAAGTAGAGTTTAACTGCCACTATGAGCCCAACCGATAGCGTTACCCGGCTTACCGACTGATAAGACCATCCCGGCCTTCTCGTGTCAAGTATTACGACACGACACAACAAAGCACAACATTAATACTGGTGATATTATAAGTGATACCACCTCAAGTATCTCAATAAAATATCTTAACTAAAATAAACCAAAACTATTTTATTTTCTAAAATAATATAAATTTTCATTTCTATTATTATTTTTTATACACTTTGTATATATTAGGTCCTTACATATGAAATTGGCGTTTTGCCGTACTGGCAACTTTGATCTCAAATATCTTCTCTTTGGTTAGGAATTCCAAATTCAAATTTATACAGCTATTTACTCAAGTATTTGTGTTTTGAAAATTATAATTCATTTGTTTTTTCCTCAATTATTTTTTTTCTTTGCATCGCTCAGTTTACAAAATGTGCGAGTTCCACCGTGGCACCAGTGCTGCAGAAACGGCTCGAAGGATTAATGATGTGTATGGCGACGGTGCCGCAAAAGAAAACACAGTGCGTTTTTGGTTCCAACGTTTTCTTTCTGGAAATTTCGAACTGCAGAACAAGCCCCGTGGACGGCCGGAGACCAAAGTTGATAATAAAGAATTGAAGGCTATTGTGGAAGCGGATCCATCGAAAACCACGTCCGAGTTAGCTGCAGGCTGCGGTGTTAGTGATAAAACTGTTTTAATCCACTTGAAGCAAATTGGGAAGGTGAAAAAGCTTGAAAGGTGGGTACCTCACGAATTGAGTGAAGCAAATCAACAAACGCGCGTTGACTGCTGCGTTGCATTACTCAACCGGCACAATAATGAAGGGATTTTGAATCGAATCATTACCTGTGATGAAAAGTGGATCCTGTATGATAATCGGAAGCGCTCATCGCAATGGCTGAACCCTGCCGAACCAGCCAAACCATGCCCCAAGCGAAAATTGACTCCAAAAAAGTTACTTGTGAGCGTTTGGTGGACTAGTGCTGGTGTCGTTCACTACAGTTTTCTTAAATCTGGCCAGACGATAAAAATATTATAAAATTGTTGTTGTTTACATGATCTGACAGATGTTGTAAAGATTTATTTTGGAACGATTATGATTTTTAAGGATTGATTGTATCTCAATAGAGACGAAGATGTCAATTGTTTTTTGGAAACAGAATATGGTGGTCGAGGCGTTTACAGAACTTATGACCTGTCATTGATGTTATGTTTTTTTTTTATAATAAATATTATGATTCAATGTAAAATTTAAAATAATAATTGTAAGTTCTAATTGGGGTTCTTAGTTCTTTTTGGGTTTGGTTATTACTTACAACACAGGAAATAAATCATAGATTGGACTTGACGTTAAATTTATTAGATAAATTATAATATTTTTTTAAATATATTATAAATAATGTTCATATTTATAAATAATGTTTAATTTTAAGATATGATTTTTGGCATATTATATTTTTTGTATAATATAATCATGTTTTGTATGATACATTGAAAACTTAATTACTTACTTCATATGGTTGTACAACTCTTGAAGAGATTTAGCCTCCTTTATGATTTTATTCCAAGATTCTCTGTGCTCTCACTGTGCTCGTTATAAGAAGCTGTTGGGTCATCACTTGAATCTCTCGGTTGCTCCTATGCCTCCAACAGTATTTTTTTAGAAACCACGCCTTACCATTTTGCAATATATTATAAATAAACATAATTATGTTTAATCGTAATCATATTTGAAGCAAGTAGATGAGTTCATGTATTTGGGTAGTATGTTTACAAAAGATGAGCGGGTGGAGAAGGATATTGAAAGAAGGGTTGGTGCAAGCATCAAAGTGAATGATTAAAGTTGTCATCGCAAACAAAAACCTATCAAAAAAAGCTAAAATGGCAGTGCACAATGGTGTTATTGTACCGACCCTTATGTATGGAAGCGAAACACGAAACTGACGAAAGAAGGATGAAAGTAGAAAAAATGCAGTAGAAATGAGATCTCTTAGACGAATGTGTGTATACTCTGTATATGATAGAGTGTCGAATAAATATATAAGATGTGAATGCGGTGCGAATGATAGTGTTATGAACATAATAATTAGATGATCATTAAGATGGTTTGGACATATGGAAAAAATTAATGAAGAAAGAATAGTGAAAAAATTATATGTTAACGATGTCAATGGAACCGGAAATAGAGGAAGACCGAGGATAACGTGGCACGATCAAATAAATCAAATATTGAATGCCGGGCACGTGAGGAGTCAGAGAAATCGAAGCGCGTGGATGACACGATGTACGAATGTTGAGGAAGCGAGAGAAATATGTCAGGAAAGAAAAGTATGGCATGGCAGTCAATTCTATCTGCTTACCCCTTCGGGGAGACGGCGTGATGGTTAGTTAGTTAGTTTTGTAATATTTTTTATATATATTTATGCATTTAAAATATGAATGATGTGTTATTTAAATAACCTCGCCAGAAGTATCCCTTTACTACCTTAACGTAATATTTAGGAATGAATATATATTTGGTACTTTTTCCCACTGGACCTGTAAAATAACTTATACTAAATAAGTCAATTTAGAGACGTGGATCACCCACCAGTGAACTATTTGCCCAATTGTTTGTCCTCTGAGCCATCAAAACAAAAATTAAGTGCTCTTTTCGTATGTGACTGGAGTGTTTAGAGACAGAGCTTTTATTTGACAATCGGCTTTGTGACAATGGCAGTCATAATACGCTTTATGGAGGGTCGATCTCGAGTACCCAACCGTCATTATATTGACCGATGTTTCATTGTTGAGATAAAATTATGGAGCAATAACTATATATTACCATTTATTAACAAATTTACTTAAAATAGTAACTTGTAACTTGACCGACATGGCATATATGTATAGTAAAATTTGTTAACAAGGTCATTTAAACTAACTAAGCAACCATCAGTTTACCCGAAAGGGTGAGCAGATATATATTAAGAATATACCACCACACGGTTCTTTCCTGATATACTCATCTCACTTCTTCAACATTACATTTAAAGGTGATTTGAACATAAAAAGGATATATAGCTTTTTATGGATAGAAAAGTAGCATTAATCTAAAATACTGCACGATTAAACTATATATTAATTAAGTAATACGAACGGAAACGTCAGTTTCCTAGAAGTTTTATTTTATTTTATGGGAATGACATGTGTTGCATATAGTATTTTCAATAAATGTACTTGCATATTATATTTTCAATAAATGTAAATATTTGATTATTCAAATGCTTCAATGTTTATAATTAATCTATTAAAAATATAAAAACACCCCTTTATTAGTTTTACACCACTTCATTTTGTTACAACCAACCGGTTTCGCTCTCGTCGGAGCTTCGTCTTATGTAACCCTAACAGTGTCTTTTGTAACCCTGACGAAGCTCCGGCGGGAGCGAAACCGGTCGGTTATATCAAAATAAAGTGGTGTAAAACTACTAAAAGAGGGTTAATTTATTTTCAATAATAGCGCACCCCTAATTAAGTGATTCATACGAAAGTAGATATTGTTGCTTCAAACTTGACATTAATTCTTAACAAAACGTTTGTTTAAAGAATATATATTTTTAAACTTAATATTAGTATTATTATTTGGTTGAAAAACCTCCTTACGGCGCGAGCCAAATCGATGTAAAGGGTGAAAAAAAAGACTATCACCTTTGAGTAGGCCTCCCCATCCTGGCCAGCTCGGAACAGCTCCCCCACGGTCCTCAGCCCCGTCCACTCTCGGATGTTCCTCAACCAGGAAACCCGCCTTCTCCCAACACCTCGTCGACCCTCAATCTTACCCTCCAAGATCAGATGTAATAGTGCGCCATTCATTAAACACATTAATCTATTTGACATCAAATACTACAAACGAATCACTGAAAAGTTTTTATTTTATAATTTGAATTATGCATCATAATTAGAATTATTTTTACGAAAATACAATCTTTTCGTAATTTATCATCAATAAAAATATTAGTTATTACAATTATTATTGGAAAAATGCCTTTTACTTACTTACACCAACTCTATTGATTTAATTGATTTTGTTCAAATATTAATATACGAGTTTCATTGTTATGAAGTATCTATGTAAAAGTATTGTAATAACAACATTTTCAATAAAGAATTTAAGTAAATGTATACTTTGAAATGTTTTATCAAGGTGAAATAATTGTATTTTCTCGTAAGGTTTCCCAGGGAACAGAAAAATCTAATAATATGGGTCACGTAAGGTTAGGTAGTAATAAAAGCCATGCTGTACCCGACTTAGTGTGCGTGTATATATCTGTTTGGATTAACGCTCATTTTTTATATTAACCAGAGTAGGTTTTTCAATTAGATTCAAAAACATATTCTTTATTAAAAAATAAGTACCTACATAAATGACACTCTTATAAATCTGGATTTTACTTACATATAAAGTACACTTTGGAAATTGTAAAATAACGTTGTTTATTATCTACTAAAATATTAAAAACCACCACACGTTTCGGAAAAGACCTCCATCTTCAGGTGTAAACATGTAATAAAAAAAAAACAAATAAAGAAAGACTAATAACAACGCATTTAAAAATCGATACATATTAAATTTTATTGCATAATTAATGCTTTAGCTTACATAAGTTAATCTAAATTTAATCCATTAACTTTTATTTCAATCAATCTGTTGGTTGCATAGAGAATAAATAGAATGCTTGGCTCATGATCCAGGGGCCTAGTTCAATTACAGGTTAAATCTTTAACCCGGTTCTATCATCAAATCAATAAAATATTATTTCTCAGCATATCAGAGATTCTAATATCTAAGATTTATGATATCGTTGTTTTTTATATAATAAAAATACGTCTTATTCTCTAATGTTTCGTAAATATAATTTTTTTGGAAAAAGTTCATTGTAGAAGAAAACATAAGAAATTATATATAATACAAACATGTTTATTTAATTATCCTTTAAGTCGATCTGGCGATGTAAGCGAGCTGCTGAAAACAAAACAAGTCGTTAATTAAAGAAATAGTGGAATAGCATATTTTTTTGTCCTTAATTTTTATTTTTGTAATATTTTGTAGTCATATCTGGATTTTTACAATATTTTCTAATTTATGGGACATGTCAGGTCTTCGCGCCATTGACTTAGCATCTCTTTTCTTAGCTCTTTCAGATCTAATTTGGTTCATTCATGCAAACAGCAAGACATCCAGTAAGTCAGACTTCCTGGGATCCTAGAGTGGTCCTCGTGATCCCGCAAATTCCGGACTATGAGATCACTGACAATACCTATAGTATTGGTCATAGCGGACAGGTAGAGGGCGTATGATGTAACTTCAGCGTTACAAAGCTAGACCCATCAGCTAATGGAATGTTCCGGGAAACCACTCTAGTAACACTTTCCAGAAAATCACTGTGGCAAGAACATTTAGGCCATACTTGGCCGATTAAAATAGCTGCACATAATTGGCACTAGAATCTTGATCACCGGGGCTGCTGCTCCTGGATCGCACTGGTGGGTTTTTCGGCCAACTGTCTTGCCGGAAGTCGCCGTCTTGTGTCGTACATCCTCCTTTGAGGGAGTGTCAGACTCCTCGCCGGGGGAGAGGGGACTACTTGCGGGGGCCTCGTTCTTTCCTCTTTTTTCAAATTTCTTTTTAAATTATTTACATTGAAATGTAAGGTTCCCTGTGTTCCTGTCCCTAGTTTCCATTAATGTTTTCTCTATTTACTTAAGATTTTTTTTATTTGTCTTTCATCATTCCAATTTTTCTCTCCCATCCCACACTCTGTCACAATTTTATAATAGGCCATAAAATCATGTACCATATTTTGCTTTGTTTTGTTAGTTTGGGACCTATGTCCCGTGGGAAGTGGATTGAAATTAAACTGGATTGAATGGGGCCTAGACTCGCCTTTTGGCCATTTGCTTTTTTCTGGAATGGTTCATTCTCCAGCTAATGTATTATAAGTTGACGAAGGGGCGCCGCTGCATCTTATAACAGCTTCGGGTAAGCGGCGGGTAAACTTCTTTGTCTTTATTTAACTGTAAGTTTGTTCATTTGCATTTGTATTAACAATCACTCTATGTTACCCTACAATAAATAATGTGGCAAGAACATTTGCCACTGCAACCTGACATGGCGCTATTAGAAGAAGGGACTATCCCGAGCCAACTCAATTGTTAATTTTATTTCGGAATCTATATTGAGTATATCTGTGTATATGGGAGATAACTTGTAAATACTACAGAAATGGGCAGTGACAATCTTGATTACATGTATTGATGGAATTTTTGTTCAGGTGCTAATACAAAATATTTCTTTGTTCAGTTCGGCACAAATAAGCAGGCATTCGTTTTCTTATCCTTCAACGGATTTCCAATTACGTGGTACAGCGCAAGGGGTGTGTTGCAGGAATGGGTTAATCTCATTAATACACGAGCTTATTGCCGTTCATCCATAAAGATGTACCGCGCCACCACCTGATGTCACCGCATATTGCCAATTGTCAAGGAAAAACAATAACGTTTCCTCTCTATACCGACATTCATTTTTGATTATTTCTTTTTTATTATTTTGTTTTCATATTGTGTATAATTAACTCAATATTTAGTAATTGTTTGTTGAACAATATTGTAAAGCTTCACATACCATTATAAAAATGTCTGTTTTTTAGAAGTGTTATAATATTTTATGAAAACCATATGTTTTGTTATATTAAATATCACTATCAAATCAAACATTGGCATTATCAAACATTTGATAATTTAAATTTATAAAAGTAAACACGATTGTTTAATGGTTTTACTTGGATTTGATTTATATAAATTATATATATCGTGCCAAATTTGTTTCGCATTGCGAGGGCATTCTCAAACTGATCAGTTTGAGAATGCCCTTGCAAGGCGAAACAAATTTGTCACAATTTTTATATGAATTAAATTCAAGTAAAACCACTTAACAATCGTGTTTACTATTATAAATTAATAATGGAGTTTTACAAAATTAATACCCCAACCATCAATAATTTGATAATGTGTTCGCAAGTCGAAACATGTCATTCTTTACTAACACTCACTTACTAACACGTACTTAATTAAAACTAATTAAGTAACATACATAGGTGATGGATGCAATCCAATAATTCTAAAGGTTTAATAAAAGGGTATCCACCGGGTCTCGCAATGAAACCTTTATAGAATCTGCGAAACTTTCATTGAACGAGCTTCTTTATACAAGGTGCGGCAAAACAGACGGTGCAGTTTTGAAGGGCTATTAAAAAAAAACGGCACAATTTACAGAAATGAGATTAATTTTATTTTATTTGGTACATTATGCCGTTTTAAGCATCAAGTCTTGAAGATGACATCAGAAAGATGGTGGCCCCCAGCAGCGATACATTGATGAAGGCGATTTCTGAAGTTTTCGGCTGCATTTTGGCACATCTCGACGGGCATAGCGGCGATTTCCTCCCGAATTCGATCTTTGAGTTCTTCCAAGGTGTGAGGTCGATGTTTAAAAACTTCTTCCTTCAGATAGCCCCACAGGAAAAAGTCGCAAATGCTTAAATCAGGTGAGCGCGCGGGCCATCCCACGTCACCCCTCAGAGAGACGAGGCGCGCGGGGAACATCTGTCGCAGTTTTGTCACCGAAATTCGAGCAGTATGGGCCGTAGCACCGTCCTGTTGAAACCAGATATCTCCCAGATCTGTTTCCTCCATTAGTTCTTCCAATTGAGGTTCAAAAAAATTTTCCAACATGGAAACATAACGTTGAGCGTTGACAGTCACGGTTCGTTCATTCTCCTCGAAAAAATATGGCCCAATCACTCCAAATTTGGAAATCGCACACCACACAGTCACTTTTGGGGACTGAAGAGGTCTTTCGTGAAGTTGCCTTGGGTTATTTTCAGCCCAGTACCGAAAATTTTGTTTATTCACCGCTCCACAGAGATGAAAGTGGGCCTCGTCACTACTGAAAAAAGTTGACCTCGCATGAATTCGGTTTAACATTTCTTGGGAGCGATTCATGCGGTTTTCATAGTCAGGAGGTTTCAACTCTTGGACAATCATAATCTTGTAGGGGTGGAATGATAGGTCTTGATGCAAAATCCTTCTTAGTGAGCGGTCAGCAATGCCCAATGCAATTGCATGCTTCCGGGCAGAGCGCCGAGGTGACAGTTCAATAGCTTCTCTCACTCTCGTTAAATTTTTGGGTGTTCTTACGGTTTTGGGTCTTCCTAAACCCCTAGGTCTTAGTGTGGAACCAGTTCCTTCTAATGTACGCACCCAAGTCATGATTAAATTACGGTGAGGGATGGTATCACGACGCTTAAGATTGAAGTGCAGCCGAAAGGCCCGCTGGGTGGCGATGACAGAACGGCCATTTTCAAGAAACGTGCGGACGGCAAAGCCCCGTTGCTGTCCGGACCAAACCATGGCAACGACTGAAAACGGCAAGACCCTCCCGATATAATGAGACCACTCCCAGGTTCCTACCCCCACCACACGGGATGTACCGGCCTTTCAAAACTGCACTGTCTGTTTTGCCGCACCCAGTACTAAGGTTTATTGATGAGTTTAGATAATGTCTTTATTGATGCAATATCTCAATCGCTTTATAGATATACGAACAAATATGTACTGTACTGTAATCAAGCAATCAAACCAAGTTTTTTTTTCCAAACGCAAAATCCAAAAATGTTTTTTTTTACTTATTATTATTAACATTATTATTTTTCTTTGAAAACAAAGTTGTGCAGTTAAATCAAATTACTGCAAGTTTCGTTTTTTTCTAATAAAATAAAATGCATGAAGATGATGATTATTTATTTTTAAATCATCCTCTACCGTTTTGAAGGTTTAACTTTGTAGGATGAGTAGGGACCAGCACTTTCTCTGATACATCATAACAGGTCCAAGGTTTAATTCTTACTTTATTTTAATGACGATTTTAAGACAGTACAAATTTAAATTAAAAATACTAAAATAAAGGTAATTATTATTTGAATATTTCTTGAAATGCGTTGGTATTAAACAACATTGTTTTGCAATTTTCTCAAAAAAATTCGGTCAATCATCAAAATAGAAATATTAGGTGGACCAAGAATTAAACCATCATTTTGTAGTGACGCATTAAAAATATTCAAAAATGTTTTTTTTCAATTACAAAATGTAATTGCCACTATCATTGATAATATCTAATCATATATTTTGTGAATTTTCAATATCCCTTTATAAAAATCTAGTGGTTTTGAATTAATATATCGGATGAGGTAATTTTAACCATATACCATATTTTGGATTTTTTTATCTTTTAAGGAGTGCTCCATAGAACAAAATATATGATTGTCGGACGGAACAAGGTCTGGTGAAGATGGAGGGTGAGATATAACCTTCCTCTTTAGGTCATGGATATATTCACGGGTTATTTTTGCAGAGTGAGGGCATGCATTGTCTTGATGCAGTACTACATCACTTCAGTTGACTAAATTTAGGTGTTTGTCTTTCAGCTTCAATTCGAGTCGAGTTTCACCCGGTTTTAATAACTCGAAGTGAACGGTACCTCTAATATTCCACTATACGCACGAAAGAACCTTTAATAGCGTTAATTTTGGCTTTGCTCTCGGAATGGGTGTTTGATTTTGCGAAATCCATTTTTTTTTCGCCTAACATTATCATGAAGTATACATTTCTTGTCTCTTGTCACAAGTTGTGCCAAAAAAGGTGGGTTTTTATCGTAATAATATAGAACTGCATGTGTTCACGCACTTTTTTGTTAAAGGTGGATGGTTTCCAAATACCCAGCTTATGCACTTTCCCAATCCGGCTTAAATAAATCTACACTGTAAATCAGGGAGATCTGAGTTTCTGGCTAAATTTCTCAATAGTTAGTGGATCGAAGGCAAACAGGTTCTAAACTGACCATTCTCTTGTCAAATACTCTTGACTTTGGAGAGTATCATGTTTTCCTAATATCGAACCATCTCTCATGCATTCCTGGTAATACGTATTTATTATATTTTACCTGTTCTCAATAGATGCCTTAAACTATAAAAAAAAATTGTAGTATCTTTTGAGAAAATAAACTGATTTGATTGATTGATTGATTTCAAAATAATGGCTTAATTCCTGGTTCACCTAATAATTTTATAATTGTTTAAAATTTCCACATTAAGGAAGGGCATCTATGACATGAAATAAGATTATTTATTGTTTTTAAACAATAACGTAAAACTCCATATTAAATAATTAATACGAATACAAACGTCAGTTTTCTAGAGGTTTTATTATATTTTAAGCAAATATCATGTTTCGCCCGTCTAAGGCATTATCAAATGTTTTGATAATGCCTTAGAAGGGCAATACATGTCATTCCCATAAAATAAAATAAAACATCTAAAAAACTGACGTTTTCATTTGTATTAATTAAGAAATAAGATTTACAAAAGCGCAAACAACTGTTGCGAAAATAAAAGTTTTTTTAAATAAAATTTCTAATTCAAATTCACAACACAACAAGTGATGACGAATATATAATAAATTCTAGAGTAATTTTTAGTGTATCATTTGTTTGTTATTTGATGAAGGTATAATTCCATTACGAAATAATTGTTTGACATTAAAATTTATCGACCCTCAGTTGAAATAAAATTGCTCAAGGATGGCACGCTTGAACATTATTAATTCCAATACCGTTGTATTATACGTAATTTAATTAACAAATACCACCGAGAATACAGAAACTCAGAATTTCAAACTCTGGTTGCTTACTTAAGTTAAAATTTATTTGTTCATCTGTCTGATATATGTACCTGTTTGTTTAGAGAAACATAATTTTGGGAACATAATTTATTACGATACCCGTGCCAAGAATTACTGAATATTATTCAGAATTCAATTGTTTGTTGCTGCTTTACTATTATGTGTTTTTTAGACTTTGTGTTTATATTACTTTTCATTTATTAACTGTTAAATTATAATATAAAATGCTGTTTACAGTCACAATTTTTTTTATGATGTCAACATGGGTTGACGAAACAGCTGTCGCGAAAAAAAATTGTGGCACCAAAAACAGCTTTTTATAATTAAACGGTTATTAATGATGAAGTATCATTGTGTTTCGGTTGAAATAATGGAATATTTGATATTTTATTAGTACATTTTCCCCAAGTAAATTATGCTGACTACTTCCTCAATCAAAATTAAGGTACCAAAAATAGCGTTTTATAATTTAACAGTTATTAATGTTGAAGTATCATTATGTTGCCAAAATAATGGAATATTTGATATTTTATTAGTACATTTTCCCATATGCTGACTACTTCCTCAATCAAAATAAATGTGAATTTTTCAATATCAGCGTACGACCTTCACGAGTGGTAAGAGTTATGATTGTCACATTGAAGGTTTTTGGTTTGATTTCTGGTGATGTCAGTGTGATTGTTACACTTGCGTTGGTCTGGTGTAGAATTCACGTGGCAATAAAATGGCGATAGATAAGCTACCTATTACATGTCACGAGAATCAATAGCTAAACAAATTGTAGAGTTACAGGGTTCAAACAACCCGTAGCATACAAAAATGTGAAAATCACGAGAAACTTCCACATTAAAAAGTGGTATCCTAAGTATCAGCTTAATAACTAAGCGCGGACATACAGACGAACCAAAGAATTACACTAAGGTTTAATACATTAATAATGAAAAATAATAATAAAAGAAAACAAAACTATAAAGTTATATATAGTATTATTCCTCTTATTCTTTAGTATCGACCGGTTTCGACTACTTGCTATTTAACACCTTACTTAATGGTAAAATATTAATGCTTTAAAAAATAACAATTTTTAAAATTATTCTATAGTGAAAACAATTGTACGGAATATTGTAATTTTTTCTGTTGTTTTAAAAAATATGCGGTTTTAAGGTGCATAAAAAAAAATTTACCTCACAATATGTCCAGTTCGTCGCTTATTATCATAATATCAATATAACGCCTTCGATGTTATACTGAACTAGACATATCAAAATGATTCTATTTAAATTTTGGTTGCTCATCAAAAAGGCAACATCTGATTCTCGCCATAAAATAATGTAAGCTTTAAACGTGTTGACCTTTGATCGGGTGGCCGCATACTTGGGAGCGTTATTTATGAACACAGATCAGAAACCTGTCGACAATGCGACCTGCCCTTAATATTAGCATACAATAACAAATAGATTAGTCATACACCCCACAAAAACTTTCCAATTATGGGAGCCGATCAAAGTGTACTCGAGACACCGGAGTCTCTGGGACACTCTGTAGGAGATTAAGGTTGAATGGGTTAAGAACGATGAGTTTTAAATATTATTTTTAATTTCACTTTAGTAGCATTAACTTTGTGATCATTATAACTGGATTTTTTTTAATCAAACCCTGTCATTTTTCATTACCGACCGGTTTCGATATTATATTGAACTTTAGATTATTTTATTTGTTAACACCAACCGGTTGCGTTCCCGCCGAAGTTTCGTCGGGGTGAGAGAATAAATCAGTTTATTTTCTCACCCTGATGAAGCTCCGGCGGGAGCGAAACCGGTTAGCGTTAACAAATAAAGTGGTTAAGGTACAAATATCAAAATTGTATTATTATTTCATTTAATAATGTCACACCAAAAATTAAATGCTTGATACGAAAGTTTCAAATCAAATCAGTTTACTATCTCAACATACATTACAAACAATATAAATGTACAAGGCAAACTATCGAGTACAGGTAAAATAAAAAAATAAAAAAACAATATAAAACCAGATACGCATGGAACATGGATCGACATCAATAAGATAGGATACTTTCTAAAGTCTTTCTAAAGAGTTTTTTTCTTCTGAACGTACTCACTAATATGAAACATGTCGATCTCCGAGAAGACCGCGTTCAGCAGACTCATTGCTGTTTCCACCGATGTCACCAGAAGCAGGTTGGTTCAGGCGGCCGGTTGGTATAACAATCTATGCTGTCGCTGTCGGATATATCTATCAGGGACCAAATTACCAAATTCCTCTAGCACGACGGAGTTTTTGAAATATCCACTGATTAATCTAAATAAATGGGTTATGGGAAGCCCATCTCTTTGAATTTGCAGAAAGTTGGGCCTCTGCATACCCAAAAGGAATGCCGTAAAATAAAACCACGGATAGCTACCATACTCCCTTATGAAGCGATACTTCAAAATTTTTTTTGAACTCTCTCTAGCATAACAGAATATATCAGAATAGAATAGATACGACATACATATTTTAAAATGGTACCAATCAACACAGCTGGTTCTAATACAACTGATTATTATTTTTATCATTGTAATATGTATATATATATATTATGCTTAAATAACAATTCTAATTCAAAACACATATTTTCCTTCTTATTTAATTTATTTCACTCATGTGTATAAAGACGGTGAGTATATACAAATTGTTTTTCTCGTATAAAAAACAATATTTTCAGTCTTCAATAAAAAAACGTAATTATTTGTTGGTGTGTGTGTAGGTGAAATAATATATCCTTTACCGACAAAACCCTTCTTCATTATCGAAAGAGTATCATATTTTTAGAACTTTACTCTGACATTTTGACGCTCCATTGTTCGTCCATTGTTTATCTTCATATTCCCTGTGCATCACAATTAATCTGTCAGTCAAAAGGTTTGCTGCTTAGAAAAAAATACAGAATATTGTAGTCATAAAACACCTCCACGATTTAAAAGTGACGGACTCTAAAATGAAATGGATGTAGGCTTTGTTTTACGGCGTAGAAAGATGATAACACTCGAATTATATCTATGTACCACGCAAGTGTTCACGAAAAATGCGGGTTCAAAACTTTTAATATAACATTTTTAATTATTTATAATTTACTCACAATAAAATGTACTCAACAGCCATTTGGTATTATACTAAACATTATATCGTATTTTCCCAAATAAATTTGTTCTGGATTTGCTGTACTACCAATCATTGAAAATTAGACGAAATATCCATTTGAGGCTTTATGAGGGTTTATTTATTTATAATATATACTTCTAGTTAAAATAATTTCTGTTGATTTGAATATGTTAAATTAATTATTTGTATTTATTGTTTCTTGAACAATGATGTAAAACTCCATATTAAATATATAATACGAATGAAAACGTCAGTTTTCTAGAAGTTTTATTATATTTTGGGAATGACATGTTTCGCCCTTCGTTTTTTACATTCGATAATGTCTTAGAAGGGCGAAACATGTCATTCCCATAAAATATAATAAAACTTCTAGAAAACTGACGTTTCATTCGTATAAATAAAATAAACGTAAAAGAACTATTTTCGAATATTTCATAATTTTGTTCAGAGGTCAGATTTTAATTATCAATCGTTAATTAAAATCATAATTATATGTCACGAGAGAAGTCGAAGATATTAACGTGCGTGCATGAGACTATGAATAAATGTCGGAGAGAAGTATATCAGGAAAGAACAGTGCGGCGGCTCATTTTGTCTGCCCTTTGAAGAGACGACGTGATGGTTAGTTATTTAGTTTATGCATATGTGTATTTTTTCCAGTTTTTATACAATTTTTTTTTTTCATTTTTCACAATAAAGATCTCTAAGGTTATTTTAATTAATGACATTCATATAATCATTTTAAAACTTGTCTATTTTACTATGGTAAAATATACGGTTTTAAATTTTAAGTTTCTGATCTATGTTTATAAATAACGCTCCCAAATATGCGGCCACACGATCAAAAGTCAACACGTTTATAGCTAATATTATTTTATGGGGAGAATAAGATGTTTCCTTTTTGGCGAGCAATCAAAATTTAAATAGAATCCTTTTGTTATATCTAGATCACTACAACATTGAAGGCGTTATATTGATAATATGATGATAAGCGACAAACTGGACATATTATAAGGTTAAAATATTTTTATGAACCTTAAAACCGCATACTTTTTCATACGTGATTTTATCATTTTAATGTGACACAGCAAATCGTGGACTACATAGCCAGAATGGATAGTGACAGACTCGTTTTCACGGCCGCTTATGAAATCCTCTCCGGACACCGTCCACCTGGAAGACCGTCTAAGAGATGAAGGGATAGCTGGACCTCATTATCCCAGGAGACATGATTTCTTTGCCACAGATTTTCAAATTTATTAAAATAAAAACGAGAAGAAGACAGAAAATCTAATTTATTCTATGTAATAATTTTTATGTGAGAGATCTTAATCAAAATATTATTTTGTTCTCGCAGATTCGGTGAATCATACGTTTACAGGATCTGTAGAATCATTTTGTAAGACTAAAAGGTTCTCTGTTATTCTCTTCATATGTGTTGTACATATCAGCATACATACATAATGCTAACATTACATTAAAATTATTATAAATAGAATAGAAAGGCGGCTTTGACTTTGAAAACCCTCTTTTGTCTAGTTGTAAACTAAAGCGGGACCAAGTGCCATGGCGTATGGGTCTTTGTTCTTGTATTAAAATTATGCATTGTTATGAGCATTGTACCTACATCTGGTAAACAATTTTGATTCTGTAATTATTTTGAACAGATTTCTTAATATTAGAGAAATGATAAGCATATTTAAAATTGTGGGTAGGTACAGCGTACGGCAAAGCTTTTAAGTACAGTTTCAGCCGTATCAAAAATAAATTAAATTATTCTAAATCACCCATACATACATTCAATGTTATTTTTCCGCTTGTATACAACAGGTTATTTGTACCCAATCACTGAATACAATTCATTTTAGCTATTACATTGATTCTCATGACATGTGATTAAAGACCGACTAAAGACAGACATTACATTAGTTAAATTTGAAATAACAAAATATTAAATAATAAATAAATAAAATTGCTAAATGGCGGTCATATTCAATGTCGGCAAAAATCGCAAGCGTGCATGTTACGATGTATGAATATAGATGAAGCTCGAAGGGTTTGTCAGGATAGAGCCGTATGATGGGTTATCACCATACCCCTTCGAAGAAACGATGTGGTGGCTAGTTAGTTTTGAATTAAAAAAAAATACTGAGGACCGTGGAAAACGTGGCATGATCAAATCAATAAAACGCGAGGAGTCGGAGAAAATGACGTGCGTGCATGAGACGACATATTTATGAATATTAAGGATCGAGAGAAGTGTGTCACGAATGAACGGCGTGATAGTCCATTCATTGTACCGACCCCTTCAGGGAGATGGCGAGACTGTTAGTTAGTTTTTTTATTTAAAATAATTTATTACTGTTAAAATTTATTATGATGATGTGATATTATAACAGTGTTTTTAATTTTAACAGTAATAATGTTGAAGTATCATAGTGTTTCGGCCAAAACAATGGACTATGATTTTTTTTTAATTATTGATTAAATGAGAATTAAATGTATTTTATAATACTTGAAGTTTGCGCAAACTTGAAACAAGATGCGTCGCAATTTGTAGTCCGGGACTTGAATAAGAATAAAACATTCTTATCTAAATTAAATTCCGTATTAGGGGTGATAATCTCCCGCGGGGCAGCAAAGGTGATCATAAACAAGTGCGGAATGCTCGCCACTCTATCGGGGCGCGATTTAATCAAGGTGTAGCGCCATCAAACGGCGATTTGGCCATAAAATAGCCAAAACACAATGGAAACCCCGCCATAAATAAGTGAAGAGCACCTAAATTACTCAGGCGCCTGGCAGGCCAGAAGGAAAATATACCTTTATTTCTTCCGAACTTCATTTGCGCGGCCAGAATTCCGCGAATTATCCGACTAATTCTACCTTAATCTATATTTTTCGAGCAATTAACCACTGCCTACCTAGTCACGCGAATAAAATCACTCGTTAAGCGAGGATCCTCAAAACGAAGATGGATTCACTCACTTAGATAGGTAAATAATCCCAAAGCATTCATTAAAATACATAATCAAATATCACCTTTGACATTATAGAACTAAATATATTTCTACAAAAAACTGTTGTTTTTATTTAAATTTATTTACTGGATAGAAAAAAAATATGACGTTTCGTATACAGGAAAACAAATTAAACTAATAATTATAACTTCATTAAGTTGGCACTCATTATTGAAAATTATGTTTAAACAGATCAATCGTTTTTTTTCTTTTCTGAAACAGTTAATCATTGCGTCAAGAAAAATGTTTTTTGCAATAAAAAAATAGTACTTTCTTTTTACGTGCATTTGTTAAATAACAATTTCAAACTCGGCGTCTTTAAAATTAAAATACTGAAATCAGTTAAACTGCCTGGAAATATAATATAATCAATTAATAGAAAAGAAAACGATTGTTTTCTAGAAGTTTTTTGGGAACGATATGTTTAGCTTTACTGAGACATTGTAACATCAGGATTGCGAAACGTGTCACTTCAAATGAATATAAATAACTTCTTGAAATGAAACGTTTTCATTTATAATTATTAACTATGAAGTTTTACGCCATTTTTCAAGAAACCATATATAGAAACTATTACAAATAATTAAACCCCCCTTTATAGACTACTTTTGTAAACAATATGGGTATTACCTACTCATATTTGCGTACACAAATCAAATGATTAAAAATCCACTTTTGCGTTTGCATTATTCTGTGTACCTACTCTAAGATATTATATATATTTATGATTGTGGTGTTGTATGGTTGGATGCAATTAGATACATTTTACTTTAAAATGCATAATAACAATACTCAATTTTGCAAGGATTTGCTTTAACACTCACTTACTTTTACACAAAAACACTTGTGTTATTACTCCGATCAATAATCATAATTTTATGTTTGACAGGTGTTGTCTTTTGTTTTCTAGTTTAGTTTCTTATTTGAAAAAAAATCAATAGTCAATTTTTAAGCCTTACCCAGATTATAAGAAGTAACTCACGAACGTAGATTCTAAACATTAAAAAAATTCCAAATATAAAAAGTGAATCCATTTTCTCTTGTTATTTTCTGTCCCTAGTTTCAGTCTTGTTTTATTGTGATAAGTTTGTGTATTTCTTCCCACGATTTAATATTAATACCTTCAAAACTTATCTAGAAAAACATGTTAAAAAGTTTTTTTTAAATGTTTTAATTCATATAAAAATCATACTGATCTTAATTTGTGCCGATTCTTAAAGTTTCAAAATTCCCAGTGAAATATGCGAGTTGTTTTGTTAAAATATTACGCACTTGTGTATTTGTGAGGACAGAGAACCTTTCTTGACCTAAACACAAAGTCGACCTTTCACGTATTATGCAGTAATGAAAATACTGTGTAGAATAAAAGAATAGGAGGGTGCTCGACGCCTTGACCAGCGGGCCAAACTGTTGAATAGTTCGTGCGAGCAAGACTTATAGGCGAAAACTAATGGGGTTCACTGTCAGGCCGGGAGATTTACTGCGGTCCAGAGAAAATAGGTAATATTTTACTATTAGATATATGAATAGATCTATTACGATTGAGTGTACAGACGGGCTAAGGATTCGGTGTAATTATATCTTAACCTTTTTTTTATAAACATGCTGTTCGAAAGGACGATATAAATCCTTATTAGTACATGTTTACAGGCATTTTAAAATATTATGTTAAAACATAATTGTTGTTATTTGAAATTTGCTAGTAGGAGTTCAATGTAAATAATTTATTTGAAAAAATAATTAAGAATTCCTTATTACAAAAGTAACTGTTTAAATAACCATCATGTCGTCTCTCCGGAGGGATATGCAAATTGACAGCCACATTGTTCTGTCATAACGTACTTCTCTTGATTCCTCTACATTCATACGTCGTGTCATGCATGCACGTCGAATTCACTGAATCCTCAACCGACATTCAATATTTGATTTTGCCACGTTTTCCACGGCCTTTGTTTATTTCTATCTTTGTTCATATCGTTAACATCTTTATTCTATTACATATAAATATTCATTTGTCAATAAAAGCGAAAACGACCATTCACAATGAAGTTCTGGTCCCATCCCTAATGTATGAAAGTGAAGCATGGAACTGGCAGAAGAAGGATGAAAGCCGAATAAATGCGGTAGAGATGAGATCCCTAAAACGTATGTGTGTAGAACGATATACAACAGAATCTCAAATGCTGATATAAGAAAGGAATGTAGAGTGAAAGAAGGTATTATGAACAAAATTATGAAAGGATCGCTGCGATGGTTCGACATATGAAGCGCGTGGATGGAGAAAGAATGGTTAAGAAAGTATTAGTTAATGATGTAAATGGAGTACGGAGTCAAGGCAAACCGAGGAAAACATGGCATCACCAAATTAATAAAATTTTAAAGGTTAGTCATGTTAGAAGTCGGAGGAATCAATGTGCGTGTATGACTCGTTGTATGAATGTGGAGGAATCTAGAGAGGTTTGCCAGGATAGAGTAGTGTGGCGGTCCATCCTCTCTGCCTACCCCTTCTGGGAAACGGAGTGATGGCTTGTTTGTTTGTTTGTTTGGATACATATTCAGTTTAATTTTTCTTAGGTGCATGGCAATCTTCTGGGTATCCAGAATCGAAGCTATAATTTGAAGTGGAATTAAACAAATACTTATAATAAAGGAATTTTTAGTATCGTATGACAAAACATTTTCATTATTTAGATTGAGTTAACGTGATTTTTTTATCCAGAAAGAATATCTAATCACTCTTATTTCTAAAGTTTTTTACCGCGCGACTTTTTTACGTTCCCTAACGTTTCGCTATGATGGATGATACCAAATAATATTCCATGTATTCCACAAAAAATGTGTATTGTCGTACCTACATGATATATTATATTTTTTTTTTACGAAAAAGAAATGTATTACCTGTGCGTTAAAAAAAAACACATTTTATTTTTCGTACCCCATACAATTGAGTTTTGCAACATATTTCATGACTTTTTAAGTTCTAAGATGAGTGACATATGATACCCTTATAAAATATATTCCTAAAATAATAAAAATTATTCACTGATGTCTATTCCTTTTCAATATTTCATTTGGAAATCAGTGTTTTCAGAGCGTTTTTATTTTCATTATATTTTGCGTCTTTATAATATATTATAATAACTTTTTGATTATGTTTTTCTCAATGTGATGAAATTTCATTTTGTAAATTTTATTTGCATTTTAAACTCATATTTTAATTAAATTTAAGAGTAGCTTTTTTTAATTAAAAGAAACAATCAAACAAGTGTGTATTGCGTTAAAAATACTTTTTTGTGTCAATATATCATTTAATATTTGCCTATTCATATTTAAATTTAAAAACTCCAATGTATGATATTTTGATAATTAATTTAAAAATTGCACGATACACTAATACATAATACTCGTGATTTTTGTTAAAATATTTTTGTTTAAAGTATGTCGTTCTCTCGATCATGGAGGTGTAAAACCTTCGAAATATGTCGAGAAAAATAGACTCAAAAGTGAAGAAAAAAAACATCATTTTAATTCAAAAATTCCTCATTAAAGAATTTTACAGGTTAGCCTTAAGTTTATCAAACATTAATAATCATGTCAATAGTAAAAAGCTTTTTGTGTCCTTTTACTGACTATGTATTTGCGTCGTAAATTAAATAAATATTTTTATTATTTCGTGTTATTATGTTTTAATGTAAATAATTCATTATCTAATTAGTTTACATTGATGTAAAAAATACGGCACATGTAAAAAAATATTATTAATTTGTATATGTTGAAATATTATTAATCGATTCGGACGTTTGCCCAGAGGTGCATCTTCACTTCTTCTCATTCCCACATTTTAATGAGTAGGGTAACACGGATCTAAACCCAAACACGTAGAGATTTATTGGCTCTTGTTAGGTAGACCTTCGATTCCAAAGGTTTCTCGAATTTGTTTACGATTAACCTTATTTGTGTTATGCTGTTTTTTGAAACTCTTTAACAAAAAAACACACAGTCTTTACCAAAATTTATATTGAATACAGCAATAGGAATGATTCATTTGATCATTATTTTGCTCAAATTTTGTTTTAGTTTATTATTTAGAAACTTCATTTGAAGTACACTTCGAAGGTATTTTGTTTTCAGTGTATCTTGGCGCGTGCCTAAGTAATAAAACACGACGTACAGCATACAGCGTGTAGGTAATAACTTGACAATCTCCTTGGAGAATGCTTACATAAGATCCGTCTAAAATAATATTATGGTACAAATATTATCCAAGCGCTGTGACAAGTATCTTCTTAACGCAGACATCTTGTGTTACGGCGGATCCACGGTATTGGATTAAGTCAATATTACCTACATTACATAATTATATATGAAAGTAGAGAGCGCCTAATTAAGCGAACCGTGCAAATAAAGGTTCCTTTATATAAGATATGGCAACGTGATATCTATGTACACAGGAGCCTAATGTCGTATACTGGGACAATCCGTTACTTCGAGATGGTAAAATGTCTTAATAACTTTGTGACGTAAATGCAATTAAGTTTCTTCTTCGTATCAGGTAATTTACTGCATAAAATATCTTAAATAAATATTCATATATAATACATTTACGATTCGATTGGTAGTCTAGGGGATAGAAGGCTTAGCTTAGATCCAGGGGACTTGGGTTCAAACCTGGACACCACCAGATTATCTTTATAACAAATACCTAGGTTATAAAGATTGTAAAATATTTTTTTAACACAACAGATTTACATTCTTTTTTGCAGTGTTTTTTTTTTAATAAATAAATTAAAATTATTACAAGAAACTAATTTGTCTAAAAAAAATCCAAATTTTGGATATTTTTTTTAATCTGAGCCAAGGTCTTTATTGTTTTAATCAAAATGATTATTGCTAGTGAAATCTGGTGATCAGATTATTTGCAGGGGGGTTTGCAAGGGTCATTAAGATGCAAGGGTCATTAAGATGCAAGGGTCATTAAGATGCATTAAGATGGTTTGGACACATGGAAAGAATGAGTGAAGACAGAATGGTAAAGAAGGTATATGTAAACGGCGTGAACGGAGCTAGAAATAGAGGAAGGCCGAGGAAAACGTGGCACGATCAAATCAATCAAATATTGAATGTCGGTCACGTGAGGAGTCGGAAAAATCGACGTGCGTGCATGACAAGATGTATGAATGTAGAGGAAGCTAGAGACGTATGTCAGGACAGAACAGTGTGGCGTTCCATTCTTTCTGCCTACCCCTCCGGGGAGACGGCGTGATGGTAAGTTAGTTTTAGTTACAAAAAAAACCTTTTGTAACAAAATTCATTAAATAAAATTAGTAATTGTAGATGTATATATATTTCTTCAAAATGTACATATTTTTCTTCTTGTGCCATATCATTTTTTTTTCTTTGACGTAGTCCATCGCTTTTCTAAAGGCCTCTCTATCTTGCACTACCCAGAACAACTCCTCCATGCTAATTATTCCGATCCAATCTTATCTTTCGCATCCAAGATGTTTTCTTCATCCAGATCCATGTCGTCCTTCAATATTTCTATTATCGAGATTAGGAGGATTTTACATATTTATATTTGTTAGATGTGACCCAGATAGGAAATTTATGAACTTTTTTATGAATTTTTATGGATGCATTTTATCCATTCTCTGCTGTAACCATTTTTCCTCATAAATTCTGAGTATTTGTTTTCTATAATTGAATGAAAAAATCTATAATTGATTTATAGTGTGATTTTATACAGTCCGGGTTTCTGAACACATCATAATTGATCAAACAGAGCACATCAGCAAAACCTGCCTAGGTTTAAAATTCAATTTAACATTCCAGAAAAAGAAATTCATTGCTCCAATAGCTAATTGTCAAATCGTAATGGTACGATATAGTAGTTTGCTCAGCCAAATGGCATTCAATTTGTATTTTTGTTGATAATATGTTTAAGTATATACATATTAATATAAAGTAATACATATTAATATCGTAAAGTAATACATAATAAGTCGAACCATTTCTCATACATTCCTGGTATTTACCTGTTTTTAAATAGATGCTTTACATTTTCAATAGGTTTGAAATGTCATTTGAGAAAATAATCTTATTTGATTAGTTTAGATTCGATTTAAAAGCCTTATTCCTTTCCTGCATCCTCACTTTTTAACATGACGTTCTTGATCGGCAATTTTATCTAAAGTGCCATCAGCATATTTTTGATATCACCATATGCCGTCATTGAAACCTGAGTCTTCTTCTTCTTCACGTATCCTGCCGGGTCCCCCCAACGTTGACGACCATTTGGGAGAAAGCTTTCCTGTCCTGAGTGGCGCGAAACAGCTCCCCCGCAGTTCTAATGCCGGACAAATATTACGATTTAATTAGACAAGCTCTATTTAATGGAAACTTCAATTCATCACCATGTAATTAATTCGTAGGAATGTAATTTTTTTCATATAAATATAATCAAATGCACTTGAATTCTATACCACATTTTTAGTATAATCATTATTTTGATTCAAAATCTTACTTTACAAACTTTAAAAACTTGTTATTAGAAATATCTACTGTTTTAACGACACCTAGAAAGATGTAAATCGATTGCAGTTTTAAAAAATTATGTAACGTATGTTTCAAACAGATTTTTTTTTATGAAACTGACATTTTACTATAACATTTGTTTATGCCGCTGTGATGTGAACTATGTTACATAAATATGAATATTTTTCGTTATCCTCAATGTTAAATACACATTTGTGTTTGTCACTTTTGTAAAATAACATATCTTTCTAAATGCAAAGGGTTCTTTTTTTCATATGCGGGGTCTCAAAACAATATCGTTCCCATAAAATATTTAACCTCTCGCTGTAATGGTTTTGCGAGATGGCGCTATATCTCACTGACTGAATAATTTAATCAGCTTCCTTGATAGTATATTTCGTTCTGCTCATAAACCTTAATTTACTGCATTATTCGCGTAGGCATAATACCTACGCCTAACTAATGTGGGTTAAGGAAACATTACATTTAATGTCATTTCAACGTGTGTTCGGATTTGAGAATAATTTACTTCACGCCAATTATACGAGATTGTGTACGTATAATACGTATTATATATGGATGGGCTCCCGGATTAATCGAATACATTTTGTGGTACATTTGACAGGCAAGGGTCCTTACGTTACAAACGTGATTCGAAGCGTAGACAATCTCAAGATGGTTTATGATACGAATGTGAGTTATATTAAGATATTTATCGTTCAACGGTCGCTTCCGACAATTCGGAGTTTTCACTAACTATTTCTGAAGGGGTAGACAGAAAGAATGGACCACCACACTGTTCTTTCCTTACATACTTCTCTCGCTTTCTCAACATTCTTACATCGTGTCATGCACCAAACTCGATTTCTCCTTTTCCTCGCGTGGCCGATATTTAATATTTGATTGTTTTGATCATGCAACGTTTCCCCCAATCTTCCTCTATTTCTAGTTCCGTCGTTTACATACACCTTCTTCATTCATTCTTTTCATGCGTTCAAACCACTATAATGATCCTTTTGGTTATTTTGTTTACAACACATTCATTCGCACTGTATGTAAATATGAATTTTAATGTGAATATTTTATTGTATTTTTTTATGTAAATGTAAATAATCAATCTGTTACAATTTTTCACTGTTATAAGTCACAATATAGTCATTTAAATTTATGAATATACAATATAAAATAAACTACTTTGTATTTTAACCATAATTATATTCATAGTAAACTAGTTTTGCTTGTTTCCATGCCTCATCGGGGCAATATAAAAAGTAAATAAAAATAAAGATTCACATGAATATATAGACAGAGATAGAGCGAGAGAGGACGAGAGAGGGCGGGAGAGTGCAAGAGAGGGCGTGATATGGAAAGGGATTGGTGAACAATGTTTGACTTTTAATTTTACCAGTTACAAAGTATTTAACAGTATTTGCTAACATATATTATTATTATTATTTTGTTGAATCGTTCTTTACATCATGACAGTATGAGCCAAATCGATGTAAAGGGTATTATATATAGTGATTCTCGTGACATGTGATAGGTAGCTTTTCTATCGTCATTTTTTTATCACGTGAATTCTACACCAGACCAAAGACAGTGTGACAATCACGCTGCCCTCGCCGGGAATCGAACCCGGAACCTTCGGGGTGGCAGTCAATGCACTCACCACTCGGCCACGAAGGTCGTCATATACGAGTATGTAGTTGGGGTTTTTTAAGAGTACTTTTTACTTATTATGGTAGTCGTATTTATTGCATATTTTGAATGTGGAGTAATAATGGAATGTTACATAAATTCAACAATATAATAAGTGGTATTAAGTGTGTATACGTTTCATCAATAACTTAATTAGGTCAGTTAATATGAGTATATCTGAATAGGACGTAGATCAGTGCATACCGTTAATTAATTAATACAACCCTTAATGTCGTTACGTAAACTGGACGTTATACCTTATTAATTATGTATCATTTTATAATAAGTCTATTTCATAATCATAATGCATTTTAAATTCGTTATTACATATTTATAATAAGTGAATGGCTCTTTTTGATACTATTGACTTTTTTAAACAAAAATCGAAATAATATTGTATACTCGTATATTGTAATTATTCAATCAACATTCCAATAGGAATAATATTAAGTGGTCAATTGTGCAATATTGATGCTTGTATAGCATAAAACTGTTAAATATTTGAAGGGTAAGGAATTTAACATTTATTCTGCAAAATGAAATGGTTTTTATACAAATTTATTTCGTTCAACAATATGTTTGTTATACAAACTAGATTGGTCTTACTTCTGCAAAATGATAGATAACACTCTTTATACTAAGATTTGCATAACACCAAAAAAATAAATATTGATTTATTCCAAGCATGCGGTGTCAAAGGTTTTTGTAAAATATGATATCATGACAGTCTGCAACATTAGCGTGAATGGTGAACATTTAGAGTAAGTAGATGAGTTCGTGTATTTATGTAGGTAGTATGTTTACAAGAGATGGGCGAGTGGAGAGGGATATTGAAAGAAGGGTTGGGGCAGGCAACAAAGTGAATGGTGCACTTAAAGTTGTCATCGCAAACAAAAACCTATCCAAAAAAGCTAGAATGGCAGTGCACAATGGTGTTCTTCTACCGACCCTTATGTATGGAAGCGAAGCATGGAACTGGCCAAAGAAAGATGAAAGTAGAATAAATGCAGTAGAAATGAGATCTCTTAGACGTATGTGCGGATACTCTGTGTATGATAGAGTGTCGAATATATATATAAGAAGTGAATGCGGTGCGAATGATGGTGTCATGAACAAAATAATGAAAGGATCATTAAGATGGTTGGGACATATGGAAAGAATGAATGAAGAAAGAATGGTAAAAAAAAAATATGTTAACGATGTAAATAGAATCAGAAATAGAGGAAGAACGAGGAAAACGTGGCATGATCAAATAAATCAAATATTGAATGTCAGCCATGTGAGGAGTCAGAGAAATCGACGCGCGTGCATGACACGATGTATGAATGTTGAGGAAGCGAGAGAAATATGTCAGGAAAGAAAAGTGTAGCAGTCCATTCTTTCTCCCTACCCCTTCAGGGAGACGGCGTGATGGTTAGTTAGTTAGTTAGTTAAACGGTGTTCTTTAAGAATTCTAATAAGTAGGTACACAAATAGGTCTGAATAAATGGATATATTTGAACCTATATATACTTATCTTTAAAATGTTGGTCCTCAATTCTCCTCAAACTCCCTAATTCAGAGATACTTGAGACATCTCTTTTGAAGCCTCTCGATGGATTTCTTCAAATCCCTACCAGATTTTTACTTTCTGTATTATCAGTCCAACGCCAATTATTTTTTAAATTTGAACAATGAAATATCACCGATTGAAATAAATAATTGTTTACTGAAAAAAATGAAGAATACAAGTTTCTCTTTATAGATGGGAAAAAACGAATACCTGGAGTAATTTTTTCATGTGTAAGTAATTCAGAAACTCTCACGCCCTTGCAATTCTATTTGGGACGAAGCCAGCGCTTTTAATGAGTTTTCCACCATAAAGCGGTCATTTCATTTAGATTAGAGCCATTCTATACATACTTCGCTACAAATGATTCTACGTTGAGAGACATTTTATTATTTAGAACATGAATCATTCTTGCGTATTAATTTTTTTTTTGACATAGCCGTAAAATTTTCTTTTGTATTGCCGAAATAAGAGATGCGCTGAGTTTCGGTTTTTCATTGATAGAATTATTAAAATTCCAATATTTAAAAAAAATTTCAGCAATATGCTTTTTCGTTATTTTATTTATTATGTCGTTATAATCAAAAAATAATATAAAAATTAATAAAAATTGTGTTAAATCCTTAAAACTCAGTCTTTTTCAAAATTAAACCCCTTTTATTTCAGCTTGAATATTGTATAATAAATGTTAATAAAATTGCTTCAGTATTATTCTGCATTACTTCAATACATTCACTGTAAATTTTGTTTACTTACGAAAGATAAATCTAACCAATCGAAAGATGTTTGCGAAGTGTGTAATAGTGTTGTGAAAATATGAGGTTTTCCAAATATTTTACTAAAAATATATTATACATATACACTCATACAGACACATAATAAAAACAACGAAAGTAATAATAAATATAAAAACAATAATCAATCTAAAGTCAAATAGATTCACTGGACATTACAAAGGTGCCAAGTATCAAAAACGTCAACATGAGTTTTTTTATCCCAATCAATAACTGCGCAAAAGTGCAAAGTGATGTTGTGATGATGTAAATGTAAGTGCGAATATTATAGTGTAGTGCAAACGTCAAACCATTTTTTCGCTTTTTCTTTGTTTTAAGTAAAAAACCCTTAGCATATTTGTAATAACCAGCTTTCAAGTTACTAAATTACATTAACAAATCAAATTGCATACAAATATGCGAGCATAAACATATTCAAATTAAAAACATACTCTTTAATGTATAATATAATATTGAAATAGCATTTTTATACGTTACAAATTGTGTTTGACATATAAATAATAACTGTCACATATCATAAACAAACAATTTACCATTTAGTAAGAATATTAAATTAATAAATATTTTATGAAATCCGTTATATACCGAGAGATAGTTATATTAATAAGTTACTAAAATATATTTTCGAAATGATGAAATTCTTCAAAAATTTATTCAGTGTATAAAACGCTACTTTAATAACTGTCTACGTTGTACGTCTTTTTATGCGATCCAACAGCAAAGTCAAATATCAAATTTTCTGTTTAATATGTAAATTACAAATTAAATGTCAAATGGAGATGTTTATCACTTCATATCCCAAACAACGTATGTGTTTGAAAGTTAATAGCTATTTCGTAAGTTATGTTAACATTCAATTTTGGCGATTCAGAAGAAAATAGCGTGTGTTACGTACATTATGATTGCTTTGTCTGGAACCGATCAGACGGCGCTTAAATTTTTATGTCCAGGTATAATCGTTCTCATCCACCATAATGAGACAGGTGTAATACGGAGAGGCAGGCAATTAACCAAAGAATTTAGGATAGATTTACTTAAGATAGTAGCAAAAGTCACGAACCGGCTCAATATAAACTAAGCCAAGTATGCAAATAACCAATCGAACTTTAATTGAGTTTCGTAGATCTAATCCAACCCACGACGCTTTCTTACAAATTATCCGATGGAAATATGTAATAAGTCAATTTGAAAATGGAACTAATTTGTAATGAAACTAAGTTATTGTCAATAAACTTACCTATTTAAAACAATTGAATCACATTCCTTCCCTAGGATTGTTTAAAAAATATGTATATATAATACTTGTCACCTCGTGCCAAAGGATTATTAAATGTCAGCCATGTAATTAATATTAAAATAGGCGTGCTTGAATGATACGAAGTCTGAATGTTGAAGAAGCGCGAGATGTGCGTCAAGAAAGAAGTGTGTAACGTTCCATTATTTCTGGTTATCACTTCAAGAAGATGGCGTTATGATAAATTAGTCAGTTAGTCATAAATACGAGTACATAAAACTTAATAGTATGTAGAGTAATTTATTCATGTAAATACAATATTTTCTTGTTATTAACATAAACAAAAGTTGTTTAAAAATAGAAGAACTAAAAATTCTATAAATGATATGAAATGTTCACGACACGTGTTTCGTCTTATGAGGACATCTTCAAGTGTCCTGTTATCATAAGACGAAACACGTGTCGTGAACATTTCATATCATTTATAGAATTTTTAGTTCTTCTATTTTTAAACAACTTTTGTTTATTTTAATAACATCATTACGGAATTCTATACACTTAACCATACATCGATTAATACAATATTTTCATATAATATTATTATATTTTTTTCTGATAATGGATATTTACCATATACATAATACATATATTAATAGCTATTTCCCGGTAATGTCATAAAACTACTTAAAAGGTAAATTTTACAAATTATTAAATAATTCATATTTAATAATTGGTAAAATCTACCTTTTTAGTAGATTCACGTGCAACAACCTGCTTGGACTTCGACTATCAAACATAACTAACTAACTAACTAACCATCACGACTCACATCCTCAACATTCATAAATCGTGTCATGCATGCATTTCTCTGACACCTCACAATATTTGATTTAGTTTGATCGTGCCACGTTTTCCTCGATCTTCCTCTATTTCTGGTTTCATTTACATTGTTAACATATAATTTTTTTACCATTCTTTCTTCACTCATTTCCATATGTCCAAACCATCTTAATGATCCTTTCATTATTTATTATACATAAAATATTATATTACTATGAATGTACTTAGCGGTATATTTCATAGTGAAGAATTTAATACATACAATGTTATCATTAATATATAATATATATTATTTTTCAGTTTCCCAAATTTTCACTAAAAAATAGGAAGTCAATCGTAATATGTTTTGATTCCATTAAATTGAATGCATTATTTATACATCTACACTATCTGTGTATATACATAAAAAAAACATATAGGAAATGTGGCTATTATATATAGAAAAGTGGTTTAAATCTTTGTACATAATTTACTTACAACCACTCCAGTATTAAAGCTAGAAGTCTGGGAAAATGTCTGTTACCGAGATGCAAATTGAATACCGCCATGTTGAGGGGCAAAAATAAAATCAGTGAACTCAGTTCAGCTGTCAGCATAAAAGCCGGACGCTCTCCGCCGCAGCCGTCCGTCAGGAGTCAGGAGCCTTGAACTGTCCCATGAATTATGTCACGTTTGAGAATAACGTCCCGTCCCGTGCTGGCCGGTAGATGATATCATACAAGGGACGCGACCTTAGGACCGTAAACATGACGAGTCGATCACCGCTCGCCGGTGGAGCGGGATCCCATTCCTGAGATTCGACAAATATTATTTCATTAACAAATATAGTTTTTTTTAAATCTTATAAATGCATATTTTTAATCTATTTGATCAAATAGCAATTGTGAACATCCAATAAAAATTATACATAGCGGTATATAATACCCGGGCGCATAAAACAATATTCACAGCAATTACAAAAACGTTCAAGTAAAAGGGGTTAAAAACTGTTACTGGAAACAAACATTAATCTTGAAAGCAAAAAGGGCCGCTAAAATGGAGTTTGAGTACCAATCCTGATGTAAGGAATTAGTAGAAGAAGGATGAGAGCAGAATAAATTTGGTAGAGATGAGATTCCCAAGAGGTATGTGTAGTAAAACGATGTACGACAAAATTTAAAATGGTGATATAAGGAAGGAAGACAGTATTACGAACAATATTATGAAAGGAGCACTGCGATGGTTTGGATATATGGAAGAATTGATAAAAAAAGTATACGTAAACGGTGTTAATGGAGTACTGAGTTGTGGGAGACCGAGGAAACTTGGCATAACCAGATTAATCAAATTTTAAAGGTCAAGGCCATGTTAGAAATCGGATGAATTGACGTGCGAGAATGACTCACTGTATGAATGTGGAGGAATATATAATAGAAACGTGCGTCAATTAAGAGTACTGTGGCGGTTTATTATCTCTATCCACCCCTCTGGAGAAACTTAGTTCATTAGTTAGTTGAATACTAAATTGAGATGATTTGAATCCTAATTGCAAGAATTGTTTGACGCAAAATGAATTTATTATGTACATTGCAGCATCGTACAAATATTATCAGAATAATTAATTGTGATTAATTGTGAAAAATTAAATAAATAGTAGTACTGTGTACAATATGCGGACTTTGTAGCGGTAACTGCTTGAGAATACCCTCCAGAAGACCGTCTCGGGTCAACCAAGGCGGTCGGTTTTCTTTAGCCATTGTTTCAAAGAAACACAAATTGAGATACCAGAAAGGTACCATAAAGGCAAAATGTGATTGATTCATCATGTTTTACGTTTCTTAGAAAAGGGAGTATTTCAATATACCTTATGAAATATGATCATATTCTTTTGAAAATATAAGTTTTTATATTATTATCCATGAATTAATGGCTGGTTACTATAAAAATGGCAAGGGATCTAAGCATAAAAATAAAGAGTAAGTTTAAAAACTGTTAATTTTTACGTGTCATGTAGCACGGATGGCATATTTATTCAATCATTTACACCACTATATTATTCAATCATTTTGCACTTTTGCACAGTTATTGCATTTTATGTTTAACACCAATTTGGATAAATAAAACTCATTTTTTAACTGATTAACTAACTAACTTACCATTACGACGTTTCCTTGAAGGTCTAGGCTGAAATAATAAACTGCCACACTTTTATTTTCTGACATACTTCTCTCGCTTCCTCAACATTTATGCATCGCGTCATCCACGCACATCTATTTTTCTGACTCCTTATTTCAATTTCAATTTATTTTTTAAATCATAAACATTACAGTATATAACCAAAGCGCTATGTGGCTGACATTCAATATTTGATTTATTTAATCGTGCAATGTTTTCCTCGGTCTTCCTCTATTTCTAGTTCCATTAACATCGTTAACATACACATTTAAAAAAAAAAAAATTATTCACCTTCTTAAGGGGGTATTCTAGTCTTGACACCCGAATTTGAGGTGTTTTTCGGGTGCTATTAAAGAAAATTGTAATTATCAGCCCTTTATTAAAATGGTTTATTTAATATAATAGTAGCTGGAAAACAAATGGTAAATGAAAATGGGCTTTTTCTAGTAGTTAATTATTAAAATAACATCAATTTATCGTATAACAACCCAAATACGATTGACTATAATTCAGTGAGAAGAATACTAGCCCGGAAAGTGAATGATCGCATTTTTGGGTATATTAGTTCGTTTGGAATATTCCGAAATTAACTTTTTTTCGTTCTTTTAAGATATGTTGTTCACCATATTTATTTAAATATCTGAGTAATCTGTGTAGGTGGATAGTCGAGATATGTTTTTACGTAACCTTTGTAGAGTTTGAACAATAGCTTAGTGCTATATTATTACCTCATTATATTTTTTTCATAACAAGGAACCAATTATAATAACAAACGTGAAATTTATTCATAAGCAACATTGAAATTCTCCAAGGACAATAAATCAAGCTATTTTATTGCACATAAAAGTAAGAAAATGTCTCATAGCGCGAGTCGGTCGCTTGGAACTAACGACTTTTAAACTTACCTATTATGTCATTTTACTTGGAAAGGTGTCAAAATGGATTGAACTGAGTGCAAATGCATTATTATGAATGAAATACAAGGCGTGACTGTGAACAATCGTAATACACTTTATAAACTATTATTCAAGGGACTAGTTAAGAATCTATTGTGGTTCAGTCATTTGAATGTAACAGCATTACTCGTGAAACATTAAAAAAACTTATTCTTCTGCATTTTAAGCCTTTAGACCTGTTATTCGGTGCGTCATGTTTCCTCTTAAGAAGACTACCAGTTGTCCTTCAATCTATTAAATAGTCAACCTTGGGGTCTGCTTCCCTAAGTATAACTGTCCCTTGCTTTCTTACGGCTCTTAATTCTCCCACTGGCCACTTGTTCATTACAGAACCTTATTCTTTCGCATCTATCTTATAATATATTTGACTTCGCATATCTTTAAATGTAGTCGCAAAGGGTTTTACAAACAATGTTTCTGAGTATGTTCATTTATCTTTATTGAAGGAGGCGTTTGCTGCTGATGGTGACGGCTCTGGATTCAATGTTGTAGTTGTATAATATACATATTATGTCGTGTATCATATCCACAGCAGTCAAGTTTGCTATTCTTCCTATTCTTCTTCTTCCTCAGCCTATTCTCGTCCACTCCTGGACTAAGGCCTCCTCCATTCGCTTCCATGTCACTTTGTCTTGTGCAGACTGCATCCAGGTTATTCCGACATGTCTGTTCAGATCATCCTTCCACCGTAGTTGCGGTCGCCCTGCACTTCTCTTTGCCGCCTACGGTCTCTAACTCAGCAGACGTTTCATACACTTTTCATCTGAGCTTCTGGCTACGTGACCTACCCATTGCCATTTTAGAGTTGCCACCCGGTGGCCGATGTCAGTGACCGTTGATTTTTCTCTTACCGTATCTTTTCTGACTCTGTCTCTTAAGCTTATTCCTAATATGGCTCTTTGGGTCACTTGTAGTTTCTCAGCACTTTGTTTGAACAATGTAATAGTTTCAAGACCATAAGTACCAACTGGCAGAACGCAGCCTTCATAGACTTTTCGTTTCACATAGATCGGTATTTTTCGGTTTATAAGGATGTAACTCATGTTTCCGAAAGCTGCCCAGTTTTGTCCAACTCTTCTTTTTAGCTCTGCGGTTTAGTTATCTCGGCCCAATCGAATATTGTGTTCCATGTATGTAGTTTGTTATTAACATTTAATAATTTAATTATAATGAAATTCGCCTTTTCGCATCGAAGGGCAGTCGAAAATAACTGAATACAATTCTCTTCCATTCCACCACACTTATATAGATTTCCCAACATTCATAAGGCGTGCCAACGCTCCTAGATTTTTCGACTTTAAACATAACGTCCATTTAAATCTATGATTGAATTTTATTTTGACCCATTTATTCAAGCTTCCATGTTTTAGCACTCAATTGACATAATTAATTCAAACTATATCAAAGTGATCTTTTCATTATTTTTTCCTAATTTCTACGAGGGATTACTTTTCTTCCACATTTATCCAACTTTCATTAATCTTTTTTCCAATTTTATGCTTGACTTCCATATATTAGTGTCGTTACAAAAATATCAGCGTGTTCCTGATAGGCATCTGTTTATAACCAAATTGTACTATTTTGCCCCGTATTCTTAATCAGTAATAACATTATTGATCGTACGATACAAATATCTAGGTGTTTTTATTTGTATTTAAAATTTATTTATTGTCTAGTAATTTTTATTACATAAAACATTTTTAATGAAGTCCATTTTATTATCAATTAATTTTAACATTAATAAATACGTATAAACCTGATGCAAGAAAATAAATCTTAAAAGAAACGTCATTTCCGAGTTAATCAAGCTAAGCAGAGACCACATAACATTTTAACGACATGTAACACGGGTGGATTCGAAATGAAACTCTCAATCAAATCTATCTAATTTAATTGTGGCTACATGTTTAAGAAAGGAACATGACATATCGGAGCATAAAATATTTAATTACCAGAGAGAATTTCATGTCTTCATCAAGAACTTTAACATGCTATTTGATCTGTTCCGATATTTTCTGATCGTCATAAATTTCCAAGTTAGATGTTTAATAATCAATTGATTTGAGGTTTAGAGTTGTTCTTGGCAGAGGCGTTCTACTAAAAGTATCACGCTTAAAATAATATAAATATACAATATAACTCGATATGAAACGTAAAACATACTCATTGTAAAACCTTATTTTTCTTCTTCTTCTTTTTGTCCTGTCACACCTCCGTGGTACATAGGGCCTCAAGGAACCTTTGCCACCCGACTCTATCATATGCCTGATGCATAACATCATCCCAATTGAGGCTTGCTGCTATAACCTCGTCCTGGAGGGCTCTTCTCCAGGTGGCTCTAGGTCTGCCTCGCTTACTCTTTACCCCCATAGGGGACTAGTCTAGTGCGCCCTGAGCGATGCAACCGATACATTTTTTGGATTTTTTTTTTATATATGAAAACACAGTTTTTCCATTTGGGTGATAAGTTTAGTTTTTTTTCGAAATTTTTGGAGGGTTGATGCCTTCAGTATAAGGAGATTGATATTTAAATCAATTTATATTAAATATCCCATAATTAAACAAAACGAAAAAAAATTATATGTGTTAATAATAAACAGTGGTCAAATCAAAGGGGGTGGGTTAGAGGATAAGCGAAAAAATGTTTACCTTTGAAATAGAAATTTTCTAAAAATGCGAAATAATGTTATTAGATGTGTTACGTACAAATAAATATCAATAATGCAAAGATAGAGGGGAGGGGGGTTGAGGAAGAAAGTTATGAGCGAAAAAAAATTTGAAATATGAATTTTCTAGGAAATGAGAATTAATGTAATTATATGTATTATGTACAAATTAATACTAATGCAAACATCACAACAAATTGAAGGGAATACTGGCCAATGAAGAATTACCTAACTTTGCTGGAAACAAATTAAAAATAGGGCTTAACGATAAAATAATTTTATCATGGATAATATTTTGGTTGCTGTTTGTGGCTTTCTTAATCTCTAGCGCTTCATACGTTTGTTAAATAAGAAAACGTTTTTAATATTTAAGATTGTATAGGTTAAAGTGAAAATATATAATAAAAAAATAATTTGCCCCTATATAGACGCAATAGCGACTACAATAATAATCATTATTTTTCGGTACGTATTTCAATCACACCACACCCATAGTTGAAAAGTGAAGTTCATCTTTACTCTATAGACAGATGGTTATTAATGCCATTAAGAACAACATTTTTTCTTAATCATATTTTTCAATTGTGTATAAATTGTTCTGATAATAAGCTATGCTAGCAGAAAGAGAAATCAAATCACAATGAGCGCTTGCCTTAACTATTTCTGTTCGCCTTCAATATCTTTTGAATTCATATCGCGGACCGCCATTGGTGTGCTTAAACTTTGGACTTCTGACACTTCAAACCGTTGCGATTGCTACGGAATACCCCAGAACAAACGCTCTGGCATTTCCGACGTCCGTACAGTGTAACCGCATTCACATAAAATTTGACAGTTCGAATTTTAATGCCTGTGTCCGAAATATTCGGCACTCTGGCGGCAGGCTGGCGAGATCCCGATTACAGTTGACTTCTGAAAATTGTAAAAAAAAACAATAATAATTTATTGATGGTAACCTGATGGAAAAAAATGATTTGTTTCAGTGTCCTTTTATTATAGTTCCAACCAGTTTCGGCAGTAAGTTGCCATCTTCCAGTCCAAAACTTTGAAAAAAAAAAAATAATAAAACTTTTTATTTAAGATGTTTTATTTTTTAAATATTGACAATGAATGTTTGCTTTTCAATTTCAATGATCGTACCGTACATGCATAACACGATGCATGAATGTTGTTGTTATGCCAGGAAAGAAAAATTTTCAGCTCATTTTTTCTCGAGATGGTTAGTAAGTTAGTTAACTAACTAACTAACTAACCAACACGCCGTCTCCCCGAAAGGGGAGGGAAAAAAATGGACTGCCACACTGTTCTGTCCTGAAATACATCTCACTTCCTGTACATTCATGCACGCACGTCGATTTCTTAAACTCCGTGATCGACATTTAATATTTGACTGATTTGATCGTGCCAAGTTTTCCTCGGTCTTCCTCTATTTCTAGCTCCGTTCACGCCGTTTACATATATCTTCTTCACCATTATGTCTTTGCTCATTCTTTCCAGTTAGTTAGTTATTTTTTTTTTTTTTATAATCAATATTTACATTTTTAATGAATATTTAATAAAAGTTTATTGAAAATGTACATTCATTTCTTATGGACTTGACAAATATAGGATTTAAATGGCTCTGTTTGCTCTGTTCGGATGAATGCCAATGAACGAATCTTGGTAAATAAAATTGTTTATTTGAAGTAGTTAATAAAGTTGTCAAATAACACGCGAACTGCTAATGATTTCACTTATTGTTTTAATAATACTTTATAGAAAAATAAGAGCCCAAATGAAGTGAATTAATTGCTAAGAATTAATTGCATCTCAATAGAGACAAAGATATAAATTATTTGGAAACAGAATATGGTGGTCGAGGTGTTAACAGGACTTATGACCTATCATTGGTTGTGTTAAGCGATCGCTTTATGTAATACAACATTCCCCATTCCGACCTTGTTGTATATATGCTACCATGTTGAGAAACATTTCACATATTTTAATTCAATCTACACTAGCGCCATCTATTGAGATAAGATGCAAGCATTAAGCAGAAAATCTTTATTAATGTAATGTGAAAGGCTATCAACCCAATTATCACACATTACTAGACAAAGCCTGGAGAAAACTCTCCTAAAAAACAAAAAAATCCAGTATTTATTCACAAGCATTTGTATACATTCAAAAATACAAAATGAATTAATTGCGTTTATTATTATATATTTCAATAACTTTCCGTCGAAACTGAATGAACTTAAATTCTTTCTGACGATTGTCGTTACAACTGTTTTGAATATTTGATATAATCATTTACAAGACAAATATATCTACTGGGTTTTGGTACCGATCTCTGTCGGCGGCAAGGTGAACTCAGTGTGGCGCGCAGGCCGCTTTCTTTCCCACCGGTTACCCGCCCACGCCAAACCTTCGGGAGAACTAGCGGAGCAGAGAGCGAAGAGTAGATTGGTGGTACTGGAGGCTGTGTTGAGTACCTCTTGCGAGTGATACTGCGTAGAGGGCCATACATCCATAGCACGTGACCGATCAATCTTGACATAATAATATTAGAGCCGTTTTCAAATTAGCATAAATTCTTTATTCTAATTTAGAAGCCGAATGTCACAATTAATTATTATTTACGCCATTTTGTATTTAATACTCTCTAAGCCACTAGTTAAATTAAGCAAGAATTTAATAAAAAAACTTCAAACCGACTCTCCATTACCGCACATTATTAAGAACTATATATTTTTATATAATATTATGTGCTGGTATAAGTGGATAATTTATTTATATGACTAATATAAATGAATCTATTCATTGACTGTTTAAATATAAAACTTTGTTATTAATATCACAATTGGTTATATTTTGTCGCGACAGCTGTTTCGCTAACCGATGTTAGCATCGCCAGGTCTTACAATCAGTTGATTGTAAGACTTATGATGCTAACATTGGCTAGCGAAACAACTGTCGCGACAAAATATTATCATTTGTGATATTTATAACAAAGTTTTTTATTTAAACACTTATTAATGTTGAAATATCAAAGTGTTTTCGCTTAAACAATGGATTATTGAATCCATTCTTTTTAGCCAATTTTACTCCATCGCTGGATATAGGCCTCTTCTAAACTCTTCCAACATTTTCTATCCTTGGCTATCTGTTGCTAACCCGTAAGTTATTTATTATCTGTTCCCTTTTTTTGATTTTCATATTCTTCTTCTGTTATTCCAAGGGCTTCACTTCAAGAATTCTAGGGGACCATCTGAGATCATACAAAGGAATACTCGTACATTTTATATAAAAAGTAAATGTTGTTCAAAAGTAAATGAGTGTTCACAACACTCACGAGACTCCTATACAAAATAAAGAGAAAAAAAAAAAAAAATGAACCCATAAAGTTAGCAATTATTTTGGTAGTGTAGACAAATTGCAATTAAGTTAACATTACTATTTTGAATCCAATACATACTATTATGCCATAATGTTATTTTTTAACACATTTGCAAAGTGTTCTTGATTCAAAATAAATATGAAACTGTTCGGAAATCAAAATAAAATACAAGTTCAAGTTCAAAATATTATATTTGAAGCAACTCTACAAGTGAGTGAATAGTTTTCTATGTTTTTTATGATACCTGACGTTTACAGCTTATTTTATACAATAAATATTGCATGCAAAAACAAATGACAAATTCTTTTGTTTTTAACAATGGTTTTTCCAAAAAATGATGTTCCGTTTTAATGAATTCGGTTTGTTGATGCTTCACAATTCGCATTCAGAAGAGCGCACTCAATGTTATTATTACTGCAATAGAATTGGTTTCATTAGTAAATAAATATTGAACAATTGAAATACTGAATTGAATTTTTACAGTTCACCAATGCAGTTGCATTTATTGCATTGAAGTGAGCCAATATACCCTGGCCGTAATGCCATTTGAAAAGCTTTTAAGCTTATTAGAGTTCTATTGAACACGCCACTCAACAAGTGGCCTGCAATAATACAAATATTTATGTTCATTTGGAGAAATATTGAGCGAATAGATGAAGAAACCATTACGAATCAATTTGAAAGTAATAATTTAGAATCGAGCCATAATCATTCCCTTACAAATCTAACAATAATAAATTCATTCGTTCAACGGTAACCAGACATTATTTACACATTATACAACTGATAATAATATTTTAAACTTATCTGATCTAACTGGTATTTTATTTTGTCTAAATAGTGGTATTTGTGTTTAAATAAATACTAAACAACACGCTTTTCATATGTATTAATAATGATATAACAGATATAATAAATGTTATACTAGTTTTATTGTTGATTGAATAGCGATTTACAACTTTATATAAAATAATTCATATTAAGGAAAATGCATATAATTGAAAGATTAATAATGCTTTTAGAGACTTTTAGAGAAGGGTATTATTAATTGTTTGATGATTCCTAGTTGAAACATATTCCTCTCAAAATAAATAAAAAACTAACTTATTTTTTCAACTTACTAAAAAACTTACTTCCGAAAACCAACTTCCTTGATTGTAAATTATAATAATATCTGAAAAATATTAAAATGTTGCAATAAAAAAATTAAAGCAGTTATAAAATAAATTTGTTCATAACCATCTGTTGGTTTTTATTGAAAGCTCTTTGAGATAATGAGAGAATTTAAAACGAATTGATGAGGAATGTGTTACTTTTTTTTTCTTGACATTTTCTGAGGGTAATGCCCTCAGAAAATGTTACATGGAAAAAACTTTACATGGAAAATATTTCAAATGATATAAAACTATATTGATCGATGTATAACTTTGTTCTCGATGGTGAAGGCATAATTAATTCGATTAATTCGAAACACGTAGAAAAAATAAAATAAAATATGAATAGACGTCCTTTAATTCATTTTAACACACAAAAAAATATTAAATGTGTTTGTGTTTTGTGTATTAAATTATCTACTCTAAAAAATAATGTAAATAAAAATGTATGTCTTCTAGAAGCTTTTTTAAATTTTATATGGAATGACATGTTTCGCCCTTCTAAAGCATTATCAAATGACTTAGAAGGCCTAACATGTCATTCCATATATAATTTAATAAAACTCCTAGAAGACAAACGTTTTCATTTATATTATAATAATTATTTAATACGGAGTTACATAATTGTTCAAGAAACAATAATTCTACTTTAAACTTGTTGGGAAAAGTTGCTAAGGCCACCACTGTTAAAAGATTGAAGATGACAAATATTTACCCCTTAAATCTGACAAGAAACAGGCTCCGCTGTAACCTAATTGTGTATTCTTTAAACACAATGACAGTGCAAATACGGTTCTGGTTATTTATCTTAATTTCTGATCTTGCATGCTTATGATCGACTCTTTTATTTATAATAATATAGTGCGAGCGTCATCGGTTTATGGAATTCAATGGACATTGAAAATTCATTGCATATTCTGAAACATACTCGTATTAAACAATCAATCAATCTAGGTATACAGATAATTCGATTATTCGCTCAACTGGTTTATTGTTGTTCAAAAAATGATGGTTAGCTCGATATTGATTGCTGTAATATTCAAGAAAATCATAATTTTGAACGACTTTTTTTGATACGAGTATCATAAAACTTCAAAGAAACGTACGTTTTCATCAAGTATTAAATAATATAAGATTAAATTATAGTAAGTATCTACTTACAATAATCGACATACTTATAATATATTCGTTTTGATATATGTGCATTTATAATAGGTACTTATCATGATAGCTGACACTAAAGAAAAAAGTCAATTTTAAAATATGTTTCTGCAATAGCCGTTATATTGATTATTTTGACAAGATGTATTCGCATTTTGCTGAACTAATGCATACTTTGATGTGATGTGTTAAATGGCGAAATATGTGTAGTATTTTCTACAACTAGTGACTTTTCGCAGATTCCTATAACTTGCCTTGACAATTTAAAAAAAAATTGGGTAATTTGGTTCACGTGGAAACAATCTGTCAAAATTTCTAACATTGTAAATTGTTATCGATATTTCGCGGTAGAAATTAATTTTAAACATTAGATAATGTTAATAAAAAAAATATGCTTGCATTTTTATAATATTATTTTGTTTTCGATCACTTTTGGCAGCTCGATGCCGAAATGAGACCAGACAATGACTGCTATCTGCCGAAACTGGTCGGAACTAGAAAAAGAGTCGAGTATAATGTTTTTTTTATTACTTCCAACAAGCTTTACTATTAACGTTTTTATTTTTATTTTAGTCCCCTGGTATTGTTTACCTTAACAGTCCAGCATATTCATGTTTTTTCCGATATCTCACTCTTGTTTGCACTATTAAAAGAAATTAAATATTTCTATCGCCTATATATTATTTTGATTCGCAAACAAATTTACTCTTGTAATCTGAAATACAACGTAGTGTTTTTTTAGTACATTAAGTTGGAACAGATCAAACAATGAAGTCTTTTGAATAAATCAGATCGAAATGATATTCTCTTACGTTATACCCAGTCGACTCCAATCACTGGTTCCCATGGAGACTGGTGAGATGAACGTGGGCAGCTGTTGTTGGCGCCGGTTGTCTCTCAAGCAATCTAAAGACAGAATTTGCAATTACGGACTTATAAAATACACCCACAGTATCAAAAAGTGCATATCAAGATTCTCCTGATTTTAAACACAGCTTACCTGCAATAATGTTTGCGAAATACGACAGCTTGATAACGTTTTATTGTTGAGAATGTTATTTCAAAATTATGCTTTTTGTTCTTGCGAAGTAATTACATACTTCTCGACGGAGATCTCTGTATTTCGAAAGTTATCATTGAACTGAAAATAAACACATATTTTAAATGGTAACAGTAGTTTTTATACTTTATTAAAATGTAGCGAGAAAGAGAAACAATCATTTCGAGTGTAGTATGCGTTTTAAAAATAATTATCAGAATTTATTTATTTTTATTGCATACAGATCGTGTCAACGAATTATTTGTTTTGGTTCGCGTGCTGTTATGGATTTTTAATTGGATCTTCTGGTATACAGAGGTTTTTAAGAGCTTACTTTTTTTTATAACAACATTTATTTATTTATAACATCATCATCAAGCCAGTGGTGACATATGGTTCTGAGTCGTGGCAATGACTATAAAATAACAACAAATAATCTACTGGTTTGAGAATAAAATACTAAGAATGATCCTGGGACCCAGACCCGGTGATGCAGCGGAAAATAGGAGGCATAGGACCAACCAAGAGATCCGTACAATTACCCAGCAGCCCCTTATAACGAGCACCGTGAGAGCCGGTCGCCTAGCATGGATTGGGCACGTATGCCGAGCCGAAGAGAAGAGATCAATCAATACCCTGCACGCGTCTAGATCAACTGGAGCAAGACCTCTAGGAAGGCCTAGACAGCGCCTAATGGACAACGTTCTGGCTGATCTGGCTAGGTTGGAGAATTGGACTGCTGAGAGAAAAAAGGCGCAGGATCGATTGGCGAAAAATCATCAAGGAGGCTAAAAGAGTTGTATGGCCATAGAAAGTAAATAAGTCTGTTGAAAACATGAAAATGAAAGACATTGGTATTGTAGAGTATGATGAATTCAGTTTTATTATTTTAGAAAAAATACTGTTTACGATGGAAAATAAAGAGGAGCAGTGCCTGGGTTGAGTTGTGGTGGGAGATGGAATCCTGCGTGATACAATTATTTTTGGCAGATCATGAGAGTAATTTCTCCCTGATATGTGGGCTATCGGAGAGGATGTTTGCCTGGGGGGCGAACATTATCTTTTTCCGGATATTAACCGCTGGTTCCCACTCTATCGTTTATTCGATGCTGATGAATTAGCTCTACCTTGATTTGACATAGGGAGGAAGATTCAACGTTGTAAAAAGTACATTATTATTTATATACAACACATCTGAACAGTTTATTTACAACAAACAACAAAACCATCACACCGTTTCCACGCAGGGGTAGGCAGAGAGAATGGACCGCCACACTACTCTCTAGCTTCCTCCACATTCATACATCGAGGTCATACACGAACGTCGATTCTTCCGGCTTCTGACATGACCAACTTTTAATATTTGATTAATTTGGTCATGCGGTCTACCTCGACTCCTTAATCAATAAACATCGTTAACGTATACTTTTTTAACCATTCTTTATTCACCCATGCGCTCCATATGTCCGAACCAACGCAGCGAACCTTTCATAATTTTGTTCATAATACCTTCTTTCGCTCTACATTCCTTCCTAATATCAGCATTTGAGATTCTGTCGTACATCGTTCTACCACACATACGTCTTAGGGACCTCATCTCTACCGCATTTATTCTCCTCTCATCTTTTTTCTGCCAGTTCCATGCTTCGCTTCCATACATAAGGGTTGGGACCAGAACTCCATTGTGAACGGCCATTTTCGCTTTCATTGATAAATTATTGTTTCCAATAACTAACAGTTTATTTCCCTTTATGATTATATATTTATGCTTATTCAATCATTTTAATGACTGGTTAGTGTGCATAGCGCTATTTTTAATTAATAAAATGCATATGAGCCGCTATGAAATTACGTTATATACTATACAAACTCGTTTATAACTATAATTTTTAATATGACGACTGTATATGATGTATTGGACCAATAGCAACTGTTTGTGATAATAACGCCAGTCATTATTGAAATAACCACTTCCACGGTAAGCACTTTATTGTGACAATCGTTTGAATTTGTGATGTTTTACTTTCGTAGTAATACCGGTTGTCGTGAACCATATGGTGGCTTGCGCCGTAAAGCCACGTACCAGGAGAACGCGTACACAGGCTTTTGTTAAAAGCTCTCTCAATTAACTTAACAGGTTACGTGTGGATTGAGTTTTATTTGGTCATAAAATGCATTCCGGAACATTGATAACTTTTAATTCCAAAATGCAGTAAAAGCGCAATATTGTGGTTTCATTTTCGTTTCTGATAATTTGTAAAGTTGTCTAATTATCAGATCAAATCCAAGTCCTAAGCATCTTGCGATATTTTTTACTCTCTGGATGACTGCTCTGTGATTAGTTGTAACAAAATAAGGATTCAAAAAATGTTACCAAGGCGTTATGTGACGTTGAGTAAAATCGTATTAACCTGTTTTTTTTAAATACAATTTTATAAGTTTGTTGTGTACTTTCCATAAGTCAATCTCTGTGTATGTTTGGTAAATATCTAATGAAAAAAATCGTGTGTCTATTAGTTAGTCTATGTATCTTGATCATGGAAACTTTCGATACTGTTATACAGGGTACGGCAGCATAACATCATTTTTTCAAAACTTAATAAAACCCATTGTATGAATCTGTTTTTTTTTTTTTTCATAATGTAGGCACATACCTAAAGTTTTATTTTACTTAGTTTTTGAATATCAAATCAGGTAGGTGACGTCCCCCATTCTCCATACACTGACTAAACCGATTTCTGGCGTTTGTCATGACTCTTGCCAGCATATCAGGCGTTATCTTGGCAATTTCTTCCTGGATGTTGGTCTTCAAATCTTTTAGGGTCCCTGGTCGATTCACATTAACACAAGATTTCTGTCACGGACGGATATTTTGAGGGAACACTTCCCAGAGCGCCTCATCTCAATTAGGAGCGATTTGGAGTGGCCGGCCCGCCCTCCCGATTTGTCCCCTTGTGATTATTTTCTATGGGTTTTTTTGATAACATAAAGTGGTTTTTCATTTTGATCGAATAAAAAGATTCAGTCAAGATTAAATGATTTCGATTAATACAATGTTATGGTTGGTAAGTCAACATTTGATTTGAAATTTGTTTACCAAGTAAACTATCGCAAAAAATATAAATGTGGTAATTTGAAAATTCATGGTAGAAGTTCACTAATTAATTAATAATAGAAATTTGTTTAGCAAGTAAACTATCGCAAAAATAATAAATGTGGTAATTTGAAAATTCATGGTAGAAGTTCACTAATTAATTAATTAAACAAATAATGAAAAATACAATAATTAAAAATATATTTTTAGTATTATTATATGTAAGTTTAATTATTATTGCAATTGTATATAAAGCAAACACATAGTAATGTATCGTGGTGTGTCATGATGCACCATAATATGATACAGAAAACAAACAAATTGTATATTTCTGCGTTTATAAATTAATTTATTACCTTTTGTTACCAGGCGTTGTGAGATAGTTAGTATGACATTCCATATCAAATTTGGTATGAGGTTTTATATTTTTAATAAAGAAGTAGTTCTTCATATGAGGGTGTCATTACTAAAATATTTTACATACGTATATTGTTAAAATCTAATAATTGTACTATTCTCTTACTTCTAAACATGCTTTATTGTAAAATTTCAAGAATTTCAGTTTGGTAACTAGAATTTTATAATCGATTTCTGCCGAAACATAGTGATATAAAGTGTTGAAATATAACACTATCCCCATTGCAGTGATCATATTTCAAAAGAAATAATTCAAGAAATATACGATGTAAAGATGCCAAACCATAAAGGAGATCGGTAATCTCAATAAAATTGGCGGTAAAAATTGTTTATTAGATTATAAATCTTCCTTTATGCCAAATTTTCGCTTTCGTATGCTATCAGTAAATTTGGCGTTCTTTTTTCGCCCAATATCGGAACAGGATCTGTGAACGTATTATGTATGGCCAAAGGGCTGGTTCATCCCGGGAACCGTATTTATAGAGGGATGTGCGATCAGTAGCCGGGGATATCCGAATACTTTAAATGAATTTAATTTTACGATACACATTAATCTTGTGCGAGAGTTTTAAATCGATGAAAGAAAATATTAAAGTTGATTTAACGCAGCATTCCGAATGCCCCTCGGGCATCATTAGTGGGATGATTTTCTTTCAAGAATGTATGTAAACATATTTATATACTTTAAAATCTTTGGTATTTCAGTGTTATTGTCGGATATTCAAAAAAATGTTTTAAAAATAAAAATAGATAGTTTAAGACATATATTGTTTTGTTGTTATCAATTTTGAATGTTAAAAAAATAAAATAAAAATTCTGCAACATTTCTTGGAGCATTCAAAATAAACAATTCATAGTTCAATTCATTTATAATTGTTAAGATGAGATTTATTTAAGAACTTTTTACCTTCATGTTTACTTATTCAAATAAGGCCATTGAGCATATTTCAAATTATAAATTAAGAATTAAATAAAAAAAACAGATAATACATTATTAAAAAAGGATCCCTGAGATGGTTTGGATATATGGAACGAATGGATGAGAGTAGAATGGTTAAAATGTTATACACAAGCAGCGTGAGTAGAAAAAGAAGCCGAAGACGACCGAAGAAAACATGGGATGACCAAATTAATCAATTACTAAAAGGCGGCCACATTCGAAGGCGGAATAACCGACGTGCGTGCATGGTACGATGTATGAATGAAGAGGAATCCAGAGAGGTATGCCAGGACAGAGCATTGTGGCGATCCATCCTCTCTGCCTATCCCTCCGGGGAAATGGCGTGTTGGTAAGTTAGTTAGTTAGTTACAATATTACAATTAGAGCAATGAAATGCATCCACGTGTGGTGTTGCTATACTGCAACAAATCATATTTTTTGATTTCTAATAGATAAATTTCATAAACAATTTAAAATTATGAACATTTATAAGTAGATACTTAAATCTTGTAATTATTTGCCACCAAAATGTTTTACTTTGTTTGAAGTTTATATGTACGCATTAGATTTTATCACGTGTATATCTCATACATACAAAACACTAGTATTTGTAGTAATAGACAATGAAATTCGCCTTTTCTCCTTAATCTATTTAATGGATGCATCCAATAACATATATTTTTCTTGTTTAACTTGGACACGACGGATAGAGTCCTGTCATGCAAGTATGCTTCACGACACAACCCGAAACAATAGTGCATTTCTGCCTTAAAGCGCCATCTGTCTTGCAAAAGTACGCAGCCCAAGCCATATATGCAAAATCTCACAAAGTTTATTACTTTTAACTGTTGGAAATTTTCATATCCTATTTTGCAGATGATAATCCGGTCTGATTTACTGTGCAGAAATAACCAACAACCGATAATGATAAATGCATAATTGAATATCGTAGCTTTTTAAATATTGGGTATGTTCGTTCGTAAGTAATTATTATTGAGGGCTTTACGAAGCATTTAATAATTTACCTACAACGAAGATAGTCATCTTCTGCGGTACGTATGCAAATGTTTCAGTCATTAAATCAATTCATCTTTGCGATGATTATTATGTAGGTAGGATGTAGGTATATAATGTACAGGTTGTTTCCCCGTGAAGAAAAACGATCAAGAGTGAAATAAATAAATATATTATTTTCACTAACTGACTAATTAACTAACCATCACACCGTCTCCCCCACGGGGTAGGCAGAAAGAATGGACCACCACATTTTTCTTTCCTGACATATTTCTCGCGATTTCTCAACATTCGTACATCGTGTCATGCACGCGCGTCGATTTCTCTGATTCCTTACATGGCCGATATTTAATATTTGATTTATTTGATCGTGCCACGTTTTCCTCCGTCTTCCTCTATTTCTGTATAAAAACTCTTCAAAGTTAAAAATTGGTGAGTTTTCTCCAAGCGTTGTCTAGTAATGTGTGATAATTGGGTTGATAGCCTTTCACGTTACATTTATAAAGATGTTCTGCTTAATGCTTACCTCTAGTCTCAATAGATGGCGCTAGTGAAGATTGAACTAAATATGTGAAATGTTCCTCAATATGGTAACATATATACAACTTTCAAATAATTGTCAGACGTGGTGTTCGTAGAAGGGTGAAATGGGAATGTTTGTATTTCATAAAGCGATCGCTTAACCCAACCAATGACAGGTCATAAGTCCTGTAAACGCCTCGACCACCATATTCTGTTTCCAAATAATTTACATCTTCGTCTCTATTGAGATACAATTAATTCTTAATTATTACTTATTAATACAGAATATAAAAAAACTAAGCGTTACTAAAGAATGAACAAATATGTTAAATTCATTCGACAGTAGAATGGGCATACCTTACTCAAATATAGAGAATTTCATTGAACGGATATGTATTCAGAATATCCGACAATTTTCGCGTATAATATTTTACAATGTAGAGGAGCACAGCACACGTGTAAAGAACACGTGTTGTGAAACGCGACGTGGACGTGACGCAGAGGGAAGTTTTTTTGAAAATATCGTTCTAGAATTCAATTTACAAGTTTAGCATAAGGATCATGTTTTCCTGGCAGTATTATTTACAAACATTTTTTATACAATTTTCATGCATCACACCGACTTCAAAGGGGTAAATCTAATAAGGGTTTCTGTAAACAAAGCGCGTGCGCGTGACAAAGTAAAATTAAGCAAAAATACCGAAATGTTTGAAAAGATACAATACATAATACTTGAAATCTTTATTTTTGAATAACTCAATTCAAGTTATGACGATTTAACATTTTTACCTTCGTATGTTGTTATTATATAAAAAAAGTCAGTTATTATACCTATAAAAAGATAGATAAAAACGCACTTAACACCAAATTTAAATTTCTCACTTATCTAATAAAATTCTCAATAATTTTATAATTTAATGGCTACAAATGATTTTTTTTTAATTTGACATTTTATGAACTAACTAACTAACCATCACGCCGTCTCCCCGAAAGAGTAGGCAGAAAGAATGGACTGTCAGAATTTAACCGATGCGGCACTCCACCCTTCTCTTTTCGCCCCGCGGGAGACGCGGTGTGATGGGTTGCCAACCTCATCGCCACCAATAGGCATCTCCCACGCACACTTCAATCGTCCAACATCTACAAAATAAATCTAAAACATATAATATAAAATACAATGATATAAAATAAAATAACAAAATAAAAATAATTTAACACAAAATGTTCTTTTTAGATGGTGCACATAGTGTCTATTTTATTTATGTTCCACGTTTTCACCCGTTTTTTTTTATTTACTGTAATATGGCACTTAAAACAAATCAACACCAGTAAAAACTTTAAAATAATATTGAAGAAATTATTCAAATTGACATTTTGTGACATTTTATGTTATTTATTATACATATTTTGTTATTTAATTATTAAGTGGGATGATCCAATGGCTTTTGATAGTTTAAACGTGAAATTATAACACGTAAACCCCAACGTTTTGTTAGGTGAAATCGTACGAGTATAATGGAAAACATTGTTATTATAACAACCGATATATTTTCTAAATTAAAATTACTTACAATATAGAAAAATACGTTTTCATTACATATTTTTGAGACAGTGTGTGTGATATAAAGTGATCATATTATTTATTGTTTCGTTCATTCGATAGAAGGGCAAAACATGTTATTCCGTCTCAAATATAATCGATTTCCCAGAAGAGAGACGTTTCCATTTATATTAATAAGGTTATCATTCTCAATTTACTTAAGACCTTCATTTGTGGATATTATAAAAAATATGTATTTTTTTTTTATTCAATTTTCTCGACTTATTCTGAAGATTTTATACCTTCATGATCTATTTATATTGTTCTCCTGGCCATAAATATGTAAAATCTTTGAAACACGCCAAGAAAAATAAACTCGTTAGTGAAAAAAATACCGTTTAATTCATTAAAAATTCGTAACCGTATCCAGAATCAGTAAATAATTTAAAATTTCCCTAAATTAGTAATTTCTAATTCTTGGTAACCCATTAATTGGAATTCAAAATGTACTTAATTAATATTATTGGTGCTTTATATTATAAATCTATGTTTATAAAAACGTCCTAATTTAATACGAATGAAAACGTCTGTTATCTAGAAGTTTTATTATAGTGTATAATAGTTTAATATAGGGACTGACATGTTTTGCGTTTCTAAGGCTGTTTTTATAAACGACGACAACAGAAAGATATGAAACGAATATAAATATACTTAAATATATTTTTCGATTTTATTCTACTTTAAGCAACTCCCAAGGATTAGCTTGAAATGATAAGTCAAATCATGTGTTACCAGTTCCATAGCTAAGACTATCGGTGTACCCAAGTAAATCATCATTAATCTTTATCTTAAGAACACATGTTTTATCTTACCTACGCAGTAGGAGGCTGCCCCTTAGTTTCGATGCGTTTCGATATCATTATAAAGATAAACTCAGCCTTGTCGAAAATAAAAACATAATCTTCTAATGATTCCTGCAGTATGTTAACAATTTGTTATGTCTGAATAATGAATACGAGGAATCAATTATAACACTCGCGTTTTTTAATGGAACGGACTGGAAAGAGAACGCATCTCAAACAAATTTTTAACGTGTTTTTTTTTCTTTTTCATATACTTTTGTTTTATTTCCCAGCGACCACAATTATTTAGAAGAAAGTTCGTCAGCCAAACGAAACAGATTTTTCACTATTCTTTGTAAGTGCCTTATTGGCCATCATGATAATTCAACAACAACAACAAACCATCAGGTAGTTTCCCCGCAGGGGTAGGCAGAGAGAATGGACCACCACACTACTCTATCCTGACATACCTCTCTAGCTTCCTCCACATTCATACATCGAGTCATACACGCACGTCGATTCTTCCGGCTTCTGACACGACCAACCTTTAATATTTGATTAATTTGGTCATGCCATGTTTTCCTCGGTTTACCTCGGTCTGCCTCATGATAATTCAAAGTACTAAAATATACTCTAACAAATCAAAACAAACTAGATTGCACGCACGTTAAATTAAAAAATAAATTCTTTATAATAGAAATTCAAAATCATGTATCAAGATCAACAGCTCGGATCTCTTGGAGGCAATTGAGCATCGAACAGGTCTTCGAAAATTTACAAACCTCGCTTTCGAGTTAGAGGCAAATGCAAATTTACTTTAATTAGTTTTAATTACGTAGGTATATAGTTGCAGTATATTGTTTCAAAGTATTTAATGATAAAAGTTTTGTTGTTTTAAAAAATCTTACTAAAATGTGTATTTCAAACAAATTATATCGAAATATCTATAAAAAAATACTCCAATTCAAGGTTCGATAAAATTAAACTGTTTTGATTCAGTATAAGTATTATAATCTATATTTAAATATTTTTTTATAAAAATATATAATAATCTTTTTCAAATTATTTTATAGCATTTTTACGCCTAATGAAGTGTTAAATTGATTGTTTAATCTACTATTAAGGATGCAGATAATGATATGTTTAAATAAATGTAAAAAGTCTAGATACAAGGTTTGCATGTGAATTCATCTGAAACATATGTATGTATATTTTATTTTATTTTTATTATTAATTATTGAGAGTAACAAACAGCAAATACAGTATTAAAATACAAGCACACAGAGACAACAATACAAAGCCTATTATATGCTACCACAAATATTATATAACAACTGACATAATATGTTATGGTTAAATATATAAGAAGAATAAAGGAACACTTTGATAAATTAAAGAAAAAACTAGTAGTTGGTACTAGTAATAATGAATAATTAAAGATGAAATATAATTTTAAAATGGAAAAAGAAAAGAAAAAGACAAGTAAAGAAAATGTAAAGTAACTAGTTTCGTTCGCCCCGAAGGGTTGCTCCAACCATTTTTTTTAAAATCACTTTCATTAAGATGGAACACATCGATGTTATTAAAGCACTTATTGTACATGTCGCATGTCCGGTACACCGCCGCACTCTGAGCGTAGTTAGTCCGATAAGCAGGAAGGTGGAATATTTGGTTTGCAGTGTGTCTTGTGCGAAGCATAGGGGTATTCAGTAATAATTTACTCAGAAGTTCGGAGTTGTCTATTTTGAAGTGAAAAACACTTGAGCTATTAATATCATTTAGAGAAAATAGATTTAATATATGAAATATATAAGAATGGAAATGGATTTTGTTTGATCGCATTCAATCCAGTTTTCTTTAATCTCGTCAGTAGACAGACTTACAACGCGCTGAATTGAAACCCCGAGACTGGGTGCTTTCTTCCTTGTGGATTGTAAAACTCCCCTTCCTTCCTGTTGGAATCATCATTGTTACGGTTTAAACGTGAACATTTGGAAAGCTTACCTTTTACATTTTTATTATTTTAAATCCTTATTATTATTATTCATATAAAAATGCATTTTTGTATTCCTACACTGCACCAACTTTATTATTTATGTGGTGTTTTCTTCTTGTTCCAGGTATGTTTCTTCAATTTCCTTTCAAGATAAAAGAGACATTCGCCTCTCTCTTATATTTGGTAAATATAGATTTTTTATTCATTCATTTATATAAGAAGTGATGCAATACTTAAGAAGTGATGCAATAATTTGATATTAAATATTATTCACTTACTGGTTTTAAATATAATATAATTAAAAGTACACTCTAAAGGGAAATTGATACAATTAGGTAAAAGTCTATGATACTTCTTTGTCGTGTCAATAGCAAGCTGTTTTGTAGGGATGGCCCTAAAAAGGACTATATGTCCCCTCTTCTCATCTCATTGTGTTGGAAGGTTTTGCAGGATTTGCGTCGTTTTTAAGTGCACTGGTTTTTACAGTAATTGTAACATCACACGTGGATGTACTTTCTTTGCCCTTCTTGGTATTTTATTATTACAAAACTATTCATGATTGAAATGGTAGGTAAACATTTTCACTTTATTAAATTAGTAGGCAGAAAGAATGGACTGTCACACTTAACCGATGCGGCACTCCATCCTTATCTTTTCATCGCCACCAATAAGGATCTCCCGCGCATACTTCGATCGTAAAACATCCACAAAATAAATCAAAAACAAATAATATAAAATAACACAATAAAAATAATTTAAAACATAATGTTCTTTTTACCTACCTTTCACATGTTATGAGTATCAATTGCTAAAAAGTTATATATGGTAATTGGGTTCAAACAAAATGTTGTAAACATGTTGTAGCTTCGCTTAAAAGAGTAATATTAGGTCCTTACATATGAAATTGGCGTTTTGTATGGGAGGAACATAAAGTTGATTTTTTTTAAATATAATATATTTATTTAATCAAAGTATGTAGGTACCATTGCTATCTATGCACTTTTGCCATCTCACAGGTAGTTCATCGATCCCTTTACTAAAAAAAACCATTCGGACGGGAATCAATAAAATCTTTGAAGTCGGTTTGGACTGCCCCATCGGAGTTGAATTTTTTCCCTTGCAAGAAGTTATCCAAATTTCGAAAAAATAGTAATCTGTTGGGGCAAGGTCCGGAGAGTACGGTGGATTTCTTAGACATTCCAATTGAAGCTCTTCTAATTTGGTAGCCGTCTGTTGTGCAGTGTGTGGTCTAGCGTTATCATGAAGCAGCAGTGGCCTAGAGCGATTAACCAGCCTCGGTTGTTTAGCAGCTAGCTTTTCCATCATGGTTTGCAGTTGCTGACAATAAACATCTGCCGTAATCGTCTGGCCAGATTTAAGAAAGCTGTAGTGAACGACACCAGCACTAGTCCACCAAACGCTCACAAGTTCAACTTTTTTGGAGTCAATTTTCGCTTGGGGCATGGTTTGGCTGGTTTGGCAGGGTTCAGCCATTGCGATGAGCGCTTCCGATTATCATACAGGATCCACGTTTCATCACAGGTAATGATTCGATTCAAAATTCTTTCATTATTGTGCCGGTTGAGTAATGCAACGCAGCAGTCAACGCGCGTTTGTTGATTTGCTTCACTCAATTCGTGAGGTACCCACCTTTTAAGCTTTTTCACCTTCCCAATTTGCTTCAAGTAGATTAAAACAGTTTTATCACTAACACCGCAGCCTGCAGCTAACTCGGATGTGGTTTGCGATGGATCCGTTTCCACAATAGCCTTCAATTCTTCATTATCAACTTTGGTCTCCGGCCGTCCACGGGGCTTGTTCTGCAGGTCGAAATTTTCAGAACGAAAACGTTGGAACCAAAAACGCACTGTGTTTTCTTTTGTGTATGGCGGCACCGTCGCCATACACATCATTAATCCTTCGAGCCGTTTCTGCAGCACTGGTGCCACGGTGGAACTCGTACTCGTAAATAACGCGATATTTCAAGTTTTCCATTTTGTAAACTGAGTGACACAAAGAAAAAAAACAATTGAGGAAAAAACAAATGAATTATAATTTTCGAAACACAAATACTTGAGTAAATAGCTGTATAAATTTGAATTTGGAATTCCTAACCAAAGAGAACATATTTGAGATCAAAGTTGCCAGTACGGCAAAACGCCAATTTCATGTGTAAGGACCTAATATACGATTTTTTAAATATTTATTGTCGTTAAACATTTTTATCGAAATGCCAATATTTATGCCAAATATAGAATTTTATTAAATAAATACGAAGAGTACAACCAATGCACGTGATTTTATTTAAGTTTTTTGAAGCCGTTCTACAATTTGTACGTGTTCCATTGGTAGTATGCTATTTGTCCTGGATGATATGTATCGGTACTAAATCGCATTCGTCTCTGTATAGAGAGTTGGTCACGCCCAGAGTAAACATGTACGCCGGCCGGTGTCCGTCCGTACAGCAACGATGTTCTCATTATGCAAACTCCAGGCGTTATGTCCAGGACAATCTGTTTCCCACCCGCCGGTCCGTACCGGCAGCCAGCGTTCGTTATTCAAACTGGAAGCTGAGCCTTGTAGCATATTGTACACTTTCTCTAGCTATTGTTTTGTTTGTCACCTGTTATTTCTAACCTACAAATTACTAATGTGCTTATACATACAGCAAAATTATACAATTTTTTTCTTAAAACAATGAATTAGAAGAATAGTCAAAATGTTTCATACAAACAGTGTGAGTGGAAGGCCAAGGAAAGCATGGTATGACTTAATTAATCAAATACTAAAAGGCGGCCACATCCGAAGTTGGAATCATCGACGAACATGCGTGTATTTATGATTCATTTATGAATATAGAGGTAACTAGGGAAGAAGCTGTCAGAACAGATCAATATTACGGTCATTCCTCTCTGCCTACCCTTCCGGAAAAACACGCGATGGTTGGTTAGTTAGTTTTTCTTCTGCTTCTTATAGTGCTATGCCAAGTCCTTTCGACATTGGCGATCACTGTTGCTAATACTTTATCGACACAGAGATTAACCGGGAAGTGTTACTGGAGTGGTTTCCCGTTGACTTCTATAGGAATTTTCTGTACGAACGACCTTTCCTTAGCTGGTGGGTTTCGGTTTTGTACCGCTGAATATACGCTATACGTCCTCTCCATTTCTGCAAAGCTCCTTATGGTAAGGTGCTTTGATCACGGTGCTCGGGACTCTCAGGACCACTCTGGGAGGCAAGGAAGTCGGATTTACTGGAAGTATTGCTGTAAGCATGCAAGGTGGTGTTTACCGGCATTTTATGGTTATTATAGCAGGATATGTCCCACCTTAACACTTACAGCTATTCGAGTTCCACTATACACACAGCATTTCTTACATCGATTCACATTCACCCTTTACATCGATTTGGCTCGCGCTGTGATGATGTAAAGAGCTTTTTATCAAAATAATATTATAATAATAATAATAATTATCATAATAAATATTTTACACGTTTTACAAAAACAAAAACAATCACGCCGTTTTCCCCAAAGGGTAGGTTGGCATAAGGGACCGCCATATTACTTTACCCTGACACCTCTATAGCTTTCTCCCCATTCATACAGCAATTCATACACGCACGTCGACTCTTCCGACGTTTATCATGGCCTACCTTTAAATTTTTATTAATTTGGTCATGCCACGTTTTTCTCTGTCTTGTTCGATTCTGTGATCCATTCACATTGTAAACGTATTCTTTCTTTAACATCCTTTCTACATCTATGCGTTAATGTGGCGGTCAATTCTTTCTTTTCAAGTGTAACAGTGTGGCGGTCAATTCTTTCAGCCTACCTCTCCGAGGAAATGGCGTGATGGTTTATTGTTGTTGTGTTAATAAAATGTTATCTTTTTAATGTATAGCTTAAGTGGAAAACCGAGGAAAACGTGACACGATAAAAAAATCTAATATTGAATGTCAGCCACGTGAGGAGTCGAATAAATCGACGCGTGTGCATGACACGATGTAAGAATGTTGAAAAATGTGGAAAGAAATATGTCAGGAAAGAAAATTATGGCAGTCCATTATTACAGCCTACCTCTTCGAGGAAACGGCGTAATGGTTAGTAAGTTAATTTAGTAATAGCTTTTTTTGGGAAACGGTTTTTATTAAATAAAACCGAATAATGTTTTTTCAGGGATACACACGTATTCAGCCTTATTCTTAATTTTTTTTTTTTTTTTACAATAAATCATGCAAATGAAAATGTCTGTTTACTACAAACTATATTATATTTAAATGAATGACATGTTTCACATGTCTAAGGCATTATCAAATGTTTTATAATATCTAGAAAATAGACTTTTTCATTCGTATTAATTATTCAAAACTAGCTGACCCGGCGAACTTTGTACCGTATAAGAATCAAAAAAATTTGTTTTTCCGATGTTTTAATAGTTATTCTGTTATTTAGGACGAAGCAAAATCCAACAAATCAAAAGATTATCAAAATCGATCCTTGAGTGTATGTACGAATGGTGTAACTAATACGACTTTGTTTTATATATAGAGAATATGGAGTTTAACATCATTGTTCAAGAAACCATATTTGTTACAAAGGTAGCACGTACGCGAAACGTACTTTGAAGCTGTACAATTATTATGTTAACAACGACAAACTGTTTTACTCAGTCCAGTAAATAGTTTAGAACATTCGTCCTAATTGTGTTCCAGTTGGAGAAATGCATTTGTGTTATTCCACCGTAACGTACTGTTTGGAATCAGTCATGTGCTTCGTAGATTTTACGTTTTCTAGCTCTCGCTAATAATTATAAATGCAGGCGACGTTTCATATTTGCGTATAAAGCATTCATTTTTTTTAAATTTTATATCTTGTTAGAAACATTTAAAAAACCTTGGTAATGATGGTACACCCGCAGACCCTGCACATAGAGCACAGAGCCGCACAAAAATCGAATGGCCCACTCGGGAATCTTCGGCAAAACTCGGCATCACTGCGTCCGTGGCAGTAGTGGGGCAGAGCCGGCGTACGGCCGATAGTACATTTGTTACTACTTACTTATTTCGATAAGATGGCGGCAGTAGAAGTACTTATTTTGTGCCAAAAATATTAAGAAGTTGTTGTGCAACTCTCAAAAGGATTATCTGCAGGAGGTTTTTGCACATTTGCGTACCTATAATTAACAAATCACAGATGTCTAATAACGGAACAAAACTTCACGTCACAGGTAAACTGTTTAAATCTAATTATTTCACTTGTTTCAGTATTTCACAAGTCTCGGTAATTTCGCAGTCAGTGATGTATTTTCCTTTTTCGAAAACAATTACATAAGACTAATAAACATAGATCATTAACTCGTTTCGAATACATACCTCTTGCATACTATAAACTAATACTTAAAGTTCAATATTTTGAATGTATACAAATACTGGATTTTACCCATTGTGGATAAAGTATTTTGTTTATAGGGCTCAAGTGTATCTCAAAAGAGACGAAGATGTAAATTGTATTCTGTTCCCAGAAAACAATTAACATCTTCGTCTCTATTGAGATACAATTAATCCTTATTAAAGTTCAACGTCTGCAAGCAGCACAGTATCATCCGCAATTAGAATAATTGCTAACACTCAAAAACCAGCAAATAAATTCTTAATTTAAAACGACCTGCAGATATTGACCCTTAAATATTGATCATCTAGAACAAGAACAAACTATGAGGCCATTTTTCCTAAGTGGTAAGCAAAGATAATGGACCGCCACATTTTTCGATCCTGACACACGTCTCTAGATTCAGCCACAATCATACAGCGATTCATACACGCGCGTTGATTCTTCCGACTTCTCACATGGCCGACCTCTAAGTTTTGATTAATCTGGTCATGCCAAGTTTTCTTCGATCTTCCACGACTCCGTACTACATTCACACCGTTAGCGTATACTTTCTAAACCATTATTCTTCATTCCACGCGTTCCATATGTCCAAACCAACGCTGTGATCCTTTCATAATTTTGATAATAATAATATGTTCATATTTTGTTGATTATTGAGCTTGTTACATAATGATAAAATTAAAATATATATGGGGTTTTCATATTTTTGTCAAACCACAAACAGACTTTCTGCGAAAGTGCCATCAGGTTCAAAAACATTGAAAATGTTTTTTTACGCTTGGTCTTACCGATGCCATGATTTTTCAGTATTGCCTCACTTTATCTACCTTCGTTATTTTAACTTAAATGCACCAGGAAACCATAGATTTTAATTCTTTTAAAATGTTCGGTGCTAAAATGTTGAATATGATGGAACGCTTCTATTATTCTGCCTTTACGGTCGCTTTTTACAGCTCTTTTGAATTATTAAATTTTCCATTTTAATTAAAGTGAGTTTCGTACATCGCATTTATGACTCTAAAAATACAACCGTTTCCCTGTTTTATTACAGTTCCCCCGCAAGTGTGCAAGTTTTTTTAATTAGCCGAAAATGCATACTTTGTACAATTGTGGCATTACTGTTACATTGAAAATTGCCCATGTAGTACCTAAGTTCGCGTATTAAAATTGCAAGCTAAATGAATCAATCATTTAATTCAAATATTGAATGTCGGCCACGTAAGGATTCGGAAAAATTGAGGTGTGTGCATTACACGATTTAAGAATGCTTCCTGCATGCTGAATTGGAGAGAATGGTCGAGGGCATGCTTCCTACATGAAAAAAAGATTGGTAAAAAAAGTACCTATATGTTAACGATGTAAATGGAACCAGAAATAGAGGAAAACGTCACACGATCAAATAAATCAAATATTGAATGTCGACCAAGTGAGGAGTCAAAGAAATCGACGCGCGTGCATGACACGGTATATGAATGTTGAGGAAGCGAGAGAAATATGTCAGGAAAGAAAATTGTGGCAGTCCATTCTTTCTCCCTACCCCTTCGGGGAGACGGCGTGATGGTTAGTTTTTTCTTTCTAAAAACAAATTTGATCCCAAGTAAGAAAATAATGAAATAAAATGTATCGTAATTTAAATTTCCAAAAGATATTTTCCGATATTAAGATGGATCTGTTATTATCTACAAGCGTTTAAAAAAGCTTTCTTTAATAATATCATTGACTTCTTATGAGAATTATTGTCAATCTAAGATGATTAATAGATCTATTTTACTAAAATATATAGCTGCTTCTACCAAGACGGAGACCCTACGCGGACGACGTAGCTCTAAGAATCGGCGAGCAGTTGGACTACAATAATTGGATGAATGAACAAAACAGACTTCGCATCAACAGGAGCAATTAGTACAAAAAACACAAGGAGGAACGTTGTATATATACGATTGCAATATCTAAAGTATCACTATTCATGTATCTCGGACCCGACCTCACGTAAGTTTATTCAAACATTTTATTTTCCCAGCTTTTCAATTCATAATATCATACAAAACGTTTTGTATGATTATTATTTATATATTTTTATATGATTATTATTATATGATTATTTTTTAAATATAATATTTTTTTCAAAACATCTGTCCCGACAATTTCATAGAATTTAAAATTAAATAATGCAACATTTTAACAGTGTTTCAAATAAAACATTAAAAAAATAAATTGTATTTAAATCAAATCGAAATATTTTAACTAACGGATTATAAAAAATATTTTTATTTAACTTTCCAAATATTTCGTGTAGAACATATGTATTTCAAAATGGTAATGTTTATATTTATAATAATGCAGTGCGACGTATCATCGTTGAGTAAAAGTGACTGAATTCAAAAAGCCTACTCGTCAAAGATGTAAAATTACTAATTTCCAATGCCTGAGGTCAAAATGAAATTCGTAAAACGTTTGAATAAATCGAGTTTTAATTGATACAAATGATATAAATCATGACGTTTAATTTGAAATTTCATCATCGTTTATAAACAATCAATACGTTGGTGGTCCAATGTCCCGCCCTAATCGTGTGAGGGCTAGGGGCGTGAGTTGATTGCAGTGTAGATATAAAAATTGCCATAATTATGATAATGTCTTTATTCTTAATACCCCCTACACACAGTCTCTCACGCCCGACAGATCATGTATCTTATACCGAAAAATATTAATTAATATATTGCATAATAATATTTTAATATTGTTTCTTAAGCAGTGTTGTTAAATAACTAGGAAATATTTGAGAACGTTTACTAGATGTTTTATAAAATTATATTTTATACCGACCCTTATGTATGGAAGCGAAGCATGGAACTGGCAAAGGAAGGATGAAAGTAGAATAAATGCAGTAGAAATGAGATCTCTTAGACGAATGTGTGGATATTCTGTGTATGATAGAGTGTCGAATGAAAATATAAGAAGTGAATGCGGTGCGAATGATGGTGTCATGAACAAAATAATGAAAGGATCATTAAGATGGTTTGGACATATGGAAAGAATGATTGAAGAAAGAATGGTAAAAAAATTATATGTTAATGATGTAAATGGTACCAGAAATAGAGGAAGACCAAGGAAAACGTGGCACGATCAAATAAATCAAATATTGAATGTCGGCCATGTGAGGAGTCAGAGAAATCGACGCGCGTGCATGACACGATGTATGAATGTTGAGGAAACGAGAGAAATATGTCAGGAAAGAAAGGTGTGGCAGTCCATTCTTTCTGCCTACCCTTTCGGGGAGACGGCGCAATGGTTAGTTAGTTAGTTAGTTATTTTATCAAATTAACATATATACAGCGATCAATGTCAAATTGAAAAAAATATAATTCGACAGATAATACTAATTTAATTGACATTTCATTTTATGAATAATACATGCGCAGAAAACACTCGTTATGAAATTATTGATTATTTCTAATCAAATCCATTTTATTTATCCTTTCTTGAACAATTATATTAAACTCCATATTAAATAATTAATACGAATGAAAACGTCTGTTTTTTTTTAAGTGTTAGTATATTTTATGTATGGTGTGTTTCGCATTGCTAAAATATTATAAAATGCAGAAAAAAAAAAACATTTGATAATGCCTTAGCAAGGCGAAATAATTCATTCCCATAAAATAAAATAAAATTTCTAGAAAACAGACATTTCCATTCATATTTATTAAATAACTACCTAACTAAGTAACCATCAGGCCGTCTCTCCGAATGGGTCGGCAGAAAGAATGGACTGTCACACTTTACCGATGCAGCACTCCGTCCTTCTATTTTCGCCCCGCGGGAGACGCGGTGTGATGGGTTGCGAATCATTTATTAAATAATGAATAATTTAATGTAATTTCACATTACATTGGATCACACATGAGCCAAAAATTTATATGATTTAATAATATTATGTTCATTTGAATTTTCATGCACTTGCATATTCATGATTTCTTATAACGTTATGTATACGAGTATATAACTATGTTTGAATATTTGGAGAATATTTTTTGATTTTAAAGCATGATTCAGAATTATTTTCTAGATACATTTGATTTAGGAAAGTCTCACAAGAACTCTATATAAGCAACTGAGTTCTTCTTCCCTTTTTATAAAAACCTATTTCTTTTAAAATTACTGCTTTAAAATTATACTCTTAAATTTAAAAAAAAGATGGTCTCGTATTTTTACGATTACGTTTTTCTAAAAGAGCTATAAAAACATTATCAAACTGTTAATCATACACACTGTGCATCCATTCACGGCAATAGGATTAACATCCATAAAGGTTAATATTTAATTAAAATCTCATTCAATAAATATAATTAAAAAAAAACTAGCTAACCATCACGCTGTCTCCCCGAAGGGGTAGGCAGAAAGAATGGACTGTCACAATTTTCTTTCCTGACATATTTCTCTCACTTCCTCAACATTCATACATCGTGTCATGCACGCGCGTCAATTTCTCTGACTCCTCGCGTGGCCGACATTAAATATTTGATTTATTTGATCGTGCTACGTTTTCCTCGGTCTTCTTTTATTTCTAGTTCCATTTACATCGTTAACGTATATTTTTTTAACCATTCTTTCTTCATTCATTGTTTCCGTGTGTCCAAACCATCTTAATGATCCTTTCATTATTTCATAAATAAAATTCACCGCCATCATTTACTTTATTCAGAAGATACCAAAATATAGCATTGTCAATTAAACTTTACCATTGGGATTCTGCGAGAATGTGTTTAATTTAATTTAGAAATTAATTAGTACTTATGATAAATGATCCTATAAATTATTTCAAGTTTTAAATGCTGTGTTAATTATAAGGCAATTTGGCGGTTCAACGGCCATATTAATTATATCCAATTTGTAAAATTTCGCTGAACATAAATGCAGTATTCAAGGGCTTTACAAAGTTTCATTTAACAAAATCATTATTGTTTATTGCCTCACTACGCAAAAGGATCATGGGTGAATAATGAATTAAAATTCAGCTCTGATTAGTGTGTGGCTGCTTTTTATTAAGTGGCGTCGTTTGATTAACCAGGCAGACTACACCTGTGCGGTTCAAAACAATTTAAGTTTATATTGCTACACCATGGCGCCAGTACCCCGGGCGAAATTTAACGGAAAACACCTACACGAAATGTATAGATTAGTTTACAATCTTACTTTTATAAGTGAATTTCTGTTAAGTAAAGAAATCAGTCGAATCAATCGATTTTCGTAATTTTATCTTAAATTTAAAAATGCTTATTATATTATATTATATATAAAATTTAATCTATTTACTTAACTGATAAGTTTTGACCATTCTTTCTTCAGTCCAAACCATCAGAATGATTATTTCATTATTTTGTTCATAACACCATCATTCGCACCGCATTCATTTCTTATATTTTCATTTGACACTCTATCATACACAGAGTACCACACATTCGTCTTAGTGATCTCATTTCTACTGCATTATTCTACTTTCATCCTTATTTTGCCAGTTCTATGCTTCGCTTCCATACATAAGGGTCGGTAGAATAATACCATTGTGCACTGCCATTATAGCTTTTTTGGATAGGTTTTTGTTTGCGATGACAACTTTAAGTGCACCATTCACTTTGTTGCCTGCCCCAACCCTTCTTTCAATATCCCTCTCCACTCGCCCATCCTTTGTAAGGACATCATCACAACTAGAATACCTTGGTTTGGGTTTTGTCTATATCACTTTTTCTATCAAGTTGCTTTTCCAAAGACAGGCAAATCTGCTACCACTCCATCCAACGACAAATAAAACCATTCTTTCGCTTTTACATCCTTCAATCAAATATGAAATTACAATTTTTCGTTTGCAATCCGACCAGCACAGTCTAAAGAATACAATATTTTACCCTACCTCTTCGTTTTGATACAATATTGAACATACAACAATTTTATTAGAATCGAATTGATTGAGTTACATTTTATCAATGTTTAATTATTATGAAATCGAACAGATTATTCCGATTTATAAAAGAAGTATATTTTATTTTATTTTAAATGTTGCTTTTAGAAAGAATGCACATATAACTATCATAAATGACAAAATAGAAACGTTATTAAACTATCCTAGGATATCGTTACGAAATGTGAAATACATTTATATTTTCTGTCTATTTTATAATATATTATTTTATAATAACTAACAAAGTAACTAACTTACCATCACGCCGTCTCCCTGAAAGGGAGGCAGAAAGAATGGACTGTCACACTTTAACCGATGCGGCACTCCAACCTTCTCTTTTCGCCCCGCGGGATATAATATAGATGGAATAATATTCCTTCTATGTTCGCCATAAATTTGTGTTGTAGATTTTTAATGTTTCTTTTTTATAAACTTTGTATACAACACTCACAATATGAGTGTTGTATACAAAGTATATAAATAAAAGAAACATGGAATAATATTCTTTTAAATATAATATACGAGTATTACCTGCATTGACGATAAAATATAAGAAAAAAATATTATTTTGTCTATTTTCGAGAATGAAATAAATTTACCATGCCAAATATGATCCATTAAGATAGTAATTGGTTAAATATATTATAATTTGAATATTTATTTTATTAATTAAGTGTAACGTGCTTCCATTGTTAAACAAAATAATCTCAATAAAATAAATAATCTCAAATAAGTCAAATGAAACGTACGATGTTTTGAATTATTAATCTTTTCAGCAAATTAAATTGATTTCAGATAAACTGAAGGCTTTTAACACTGTGTAATTCCATTATGACGAATTTTTTACGAATTAAAACACTGTTTATCCACTTTTGAGTTTATTTTTCTCGACATGTTTCGAAGGCTTACACCTTCATCATCGGGAGAACAATATAAACTCCTCGTTTTCCCAATGATGAAAGTGTAAGCCATAGAAACATGTCGAGAAAAAATAAACTCCAAAGTAAAAAATTGTGTTTAAATTCATAAAAAAATCATTATTACGATTTCAATTTCAATTTTTATTTTATAAATATACAGAATATTTTATTGAAGATACCTTTTTATTATGAAATGTTCACAAATTCTTTATAACACACATTAATTAATGTTAAAAGGGAAATTTTCACAATTTTGAAATAAGTTATGGCAGCCAATTTGATACTTTATCGCATGTACTCGTATTTCTTGCGAAGAGAAATTTTCTTCTCTTCATATTAGTCTCTAACGTACACGGGTAGGCTGAATACGAAAATTAATTGCCGGCAAAACTGTCAAGAAGTTAATTAAATATCGATTTTAAACGTGAAGTTTTCGGGGCGCGAATATGAATTTATTAGAAACAGCTTCTTGTTTCTGGCCGTGAAGCAGGTGCAATCGGAGCGGAAAATTGCAGCACTAACCTGTTCAATGTTATGGGTTAATCGAACTGTTTGGACGTGTGAAACGGAATCGGCTAAAAGTGTAACATTTGCCAGGGGTGGCCCGCGGGCAATTAACTTTATTAACTCCCGGTGTGCCGTCCCCAATTTGAGGTCAGCCACCTTCAAGGCCGCCATATGTTTAAAATTAGGGCGAGGAACAACTCTGTTATATTACTTTAGTCTAATTATACAAACACCGTATTACGGACGGATGTCAATTACGAACTTCGTGGAAGAGTAGAAAGATCTGTGTCTACCACATTGAAGGTTCCGACTTTGATTCACGGCGATGGCAGTGTGATTCTCACACTGTCTTTGGTCTAGTGTAGAATTCACGTGATAATAATATGACGATAAATTTGCTTCCTTTTACATGTCAAGAGAATCAATATAATAGCTTAAACAAATTATATAAAGTAATTGGGTTCAAAAGACCTGTTATACTCGTATACAATAAAAAATGTATTTTGCAATACGTGTATCTGCATATTCATTAGGGTGGGTCATTTTTGTATGGGGGAAAAAAAATTGCAATGTATCGAATTCTAATAGTGAAAAAAGGTTGCTAAATAACGTGTTTTAATAATATATAAAGTTTCATTACAGTTGGATATCATCTTCTGTCTCCGAATTGACATGGAAACCATAGAAATTTAAGAAAAAAAGCATTTTAATATATTTCGTCATACTGGAATGTTACTGGATTATTTTCATCTATTATCAAAATAAAACAAAAGTTCAAGGCAAATCATAATGTATTTAAGAGAAAAAAAGTTTTTACAAATTTAAATTCAAAGAAAATTTTACAACTAATTAGTTACTACAAAATCCTTTTTAATTTCAAATGTTGGCATAATACTGCGAGACGCTATTTTCGCTTTAGTGAATCCTTCTCTTGCTGTTTTCGAACATAAAGTTGCTGAGGCTTCTGTTACATTCTTCACGGCTCTTTCGACTGCTTGTGTATGACAGGGCAAACGTAGAAGAAGTAGTTCACCCTCACTACCTTGTGCTATGAACATCTGAAGATCTTCGTCAGAAATTTGTTGAAGTATTGGTGGTTCAGTAATATTTTGCTGCCAATTTATAAGATCGTAGTAGTCTGTGACTTTAACATTTATAATTGGAACTTGAATTAGTCTGACTTTATTACCTCGCATAGTACGAGCTTTTAGAATTCTGCGTGGAGCTAGTTCTCTTATATGCTTTTGAGGATCAGTTAACATAGCTATCAGTAAGTTTTCTGGATGAGCAAAGTAGCTATTTCTCCGTGTCACAGGATCAACTACAATATTAAGGTCATCCGATAAATATCTTGACTAGGTATATATATAGACTACGATAAATATATAGACTGATAATTCAGGCTTTTCTGTACTGATTTTTATAAAACTAACTACAGGTTTTTCTACGCATTTTTCAAGTTCGTACCCTATTTGGCCTGTAAAAGTACGTGGACCTGATGTAGCGCCATCAATATATTCAAACAAATGCCGAAATGGTAGTTCATTCATATGTAGCAAGCAAATAAATCATTGTTTTATAATTGTTTCGTTACAATTATATCTGTATTTCCAATACTCATTTTTCTGGATGTTCGCTGGTCCGTTAGAAAGCTCTGATCTTGCAAGGGTACCTAGCGATCTCTAGGACAGGAATATTGATTAATTTCTTTATATTTCAAGGACGAAATATCAAAAAGAAATTTACCACTACGATGAAATTCTTCTAGTTTTTTTCGATGTCTTCGGGTGAGATTTGAGAAGATTTTTATACTTAGAATGATAACATTTTATCATTTGTACAACTCTTATATGCATCACTGTAGGAATTGAAGCTCTTCTCCATATTTCTTCGATTTTATTTACTACAATATCAGATATTACTGTAAATGGTTGGTGTTTTTTTCGTAGTTGTTAAATTATTTCTTACCCACTCGAAAAATTTCATTACATCCTCATTTGTTGGTAATATATTGTCTTTAATTTCACAATATTCACCAAGCACAGCACATTTAAACAATTTTCGAGTTTGATCCATTATGACAACATCCCCAAACACAACCTCCCTTGGAGCAATACTGACTACTAGCTCGAGGTCACAAGTCTGTGCACACGTGAAATTAGGTGCACCCCCCACCCCGACTACTGGTCACTGGTTTTCAAAATAATTATTATTTTCGTATTATTATGCAAAGTTCTTCATATTTAGCAGGAAAATATTAAAATAAAAATATAATATTAATTCTGTGTAATATTAATGCCAGCTATAAAATAGGTCAAAAATAGCCATTTTCTTAAACTTTGAGGCCAATTCGGAGACAGAAGTTTATATTCAATTCAAAAAATATTTTACATGTGTAATTTTGATATCATTTGGCACCATATTTTTACTATTAGAATCGTATAATGCATAAAAAATCATTTCGGCCCGGCCTAATATTCATGTAATATTAAAAAAATAATTTAAATATAAAATAAATTAATAAGAGTTTAGACAAGACTCGACTTAAACTGTTACCTGGTCAATTGTTTATCTCCTTTTCAATTTAGGACTTTAGATATTTGCATTCATTTCTACTTTTTCTTATTTCGGTGTCACGTCAGGTCCACCTGACATTAACATTGACCATAACTTGAGAGTAGGCGTCTCTGTTTCTGGCAGCTTGAAGCATTTTCTCAACGCTTCTCAAGCCATTCCATTCCCTGTTGTGGAGCCAAGAGATTTGCTTCCTGCCAACAACTCATTAACCCTCTATTTTGCCCAATTTTATTAATTTTGTACTCCAATTTATTAAGCCGTATTAATGCATCAATTATGTAAAACGTTAAAACCCGTAACATAGATTTTTAATATTTGACTAACTAGGAATGTTATCAAATTGAGATCAATTATACACATGTCATGTTTTTATATTACACAATCAAACCTCACCCTGCATATTCATAAGAAAAAATAAGTTTCCTTTGTGTATAATTTGACATTTATTTTAATAGTCAATACGAATACCCGTTGCAGTTGATATTTGAAATACCATAATATTAATTAGGTCTCCATATTGTTGCGTAATATTTGTTAATATTATGGTTGGTTGGAAGAAATCTGCATCATGAGATATTTTATTATTTTGGGATGAGATAAGTTTTCAATATTTCCGTTTTTTTTTGTTACTGGTAGTTTTTTTAAAATTAGAAGTGAATGGTTTTTCAAGGTGCTATTAATAAACAAAAATTATTCAATTACATAATAAACGTTTTGATATTAAAATTGCCAGTGTCCGACAGACTAATGCTTAAGACGATATAATAATATGAACGTAGATTAATACGGTCGATAATATTATATACTGATGTCTCATAAATTAACATGTGACCGACGTTACGGATATTGCTACAGTTTCTATTTTGATATGACTATTAACATAATATATTTAAAATAGCTACAATGCCAGGTGAGTGAATTTGTGAATAAATAAAGAGATTTACAAATTTGCGTGAATAAAGGTGTCGGAATCTTTAAAAAAAAATTATGGGATGGTCGTAAAAAAATGCAGCATTATTTAACATTATATTAACTGTTTTTAGTTTGACGCGCGATGACTGCCACTGTATTGAATTGACAACATGTTTGTATTAAATTAAACGTCTTAACAACATTTATTAAAGGAGAAGCAGAAAAACACCCTAATCATGTCCGCCCCTAGCGAGTTTACGGAGCGGGGCGGACACTTGACTATTTGCGAGACAGCTAACCAGCACTCCCACTGATAGCTTTTAAACATTTACATCCAGAGACCAATTAGCAATGATTTTACTTAGATCAATTTGCTTTTTAATACATTATTTGGAAATATAAAAGTTGTTTTTTTTAAATTTCATGGAAGAAATATATAATGAAAATATACAAATAAAATTAAAGTTTCTTGATAGTATTTATTTAGTTTGATTGCACTTAGGTTTATAAGAAAAATTAACCTAAGTGGAATCAAACCAAAAATATGCTATAAAGAAGAAAAACAAAATTCAATATTTTCATTATTTACATTTGTATGGTTTGCTTGTTCTTTAATTAAAATTAAAATATTAAATAAGCACGATAGAGAAAGAATGTTAAATGCTTATCATGGCAAAACAAACATTAAGATAATATCAAATTAAACTTTTAGAAAACTGACTTTTTATCCATATTATTTATTTAATATGAATTTTTCATTATTCAAGGAATATAAACAAAAAAAAATTATTTAAATTATCAGATATTAGTAACGATGTGAAAAGAACTAGAAATAGAGTAAAACGTAGCACGATCTACTTAATCAAACTTTGAATGTCGACCATGTGAGGAGTCAGAGAAATAGACGTGTGTGCATGACACGATGTATGAATTGTGTTGGAGCGATATAAATATGTCAGGAAAGAACAGTGTGGTCGTCATTTGTTTGCCTACCCCTACGGAGAGATGGCTTGATGATTAGTTAGTGAGTTAGTATCAGAACGTAGAGTAGCAAAATTACTTTTTATATTTAAAATTATAAAACTGATTATTGTGACAAATCCAATACGGCACCACTCTTGAATACTTCCATTCAATAATTATTGCTAAACGTCTTTTACAGATATTAAGCAATAATTATTAAGATGTCGACATATTTAACGCTTCAAAAACGTGGTAAAAATATTATAGGTATATTCAAATATATTTTTTCTTATCGCTCAAAAAAACGTTACTTTTTTTAATAATAACAGTAAAAACAGTTAAATAAATGAGTAATTACGAGTACAATGAAAATTACTTTTGTGTTCTTAATTGAATTTGTACGAGTTTTTCATATGAATTTTATTGATTTGGAACTAGCTCTTTTAATCTGATTAAATTTTATTGTTATCGTCTGACTTTTTTGCTAGTAAGTCAACATATCTAATTGAATTAATTACTAAGCTCTGCTATTTGATACATTTATTATTATGTAAATTTGAATTATTAACTAACTAACTAACTAACCATCACGCCATCTCCCTGAAAGGGTAGGCAGAAAGAATGGACTGTCACACTTTTACTGATGCGGCACTCCATCCTTCTCTTTTCGCTCCGCGGGAGACGCGGTGTGATGGGTTGTGAACCTCATCGCCACCAATAGGCATCTCCCGCGCACACTTTGATCGTGCAACACCCACAAAATAAATCTAAAATAAATAATATAAAATAGAATAATATAAAATAAAAATAATTTAACACACAATGTTCTTTTTAGATGGTGCACATATTGTCTATTTAATTTATGTTCCACGAATCCGTCGTTTTTTTAATTTAGCACATAATGTTTTTTTCGATGTTGCACACGTTGACATGGACGATCCGGACTTTTGTGTTTATTTAATTTATTATATGTTACACGTATTCACCGTTTATTAAATTAGCTGTAATTAGGCACTTAACCAGCAAGAACTTTGAAATAATATTGAAGGAATTATTCAAATTGTCATTGGAACAAATGAAAAATTTATTTTTACACCTGTCAAAATTCTTTATAAAAACGATAAAACTGATATAATTTGAACAGCAAAACAGCACAAACGTATTACGTGTCACAATTAACTATTATAAAGTGGATTATTATTTTCACCAAAGTAACTTCTTATACTCTCAATATATATATAACTTATAATGCAATATAAAGTAATTAATATTTAAAAAGTTTGTGCCATTTATTTTAATAGAAATCCGAATTAAAACTTCTTTTTTGTAATCGTGTATTTTTAATTTATTGTTTTACAGTAGCTTTATCCATATGAATGAATAAATTTGTTTATCTAATAAATTATTAGGTACATTAATTACGTAACATTTTCATTTAACGACGTTGAAAAAATCCATGAATTATCCGAATGATTCATTTATGCCTTTGCAATGTATAGAATATAACCCACAAAAGAATAACTTTGTTCGGAGACGGAGTTGCTATATGTGTGCTAATGTTTGTTATTTATTATACCTACGTGTTGTTTTCGAGAGAAATTCACCTTGTCAGATGTATGAGGTGGCGCCAAGATGCTGACTCGCATCAGCCCCCTCCACTTGTGTCTACTGTACCTGTTTCGATCCGCCCACGCCGAGATTCGCACTCCTTACTCAGGTCACCGGAGTACAGTCCAACGATGGGAAAGATATAAGTTTGCATTAATTTATTGCGTCTTTAATTATTTTATTGGCTTTAAATAACGCGATCGGCGGCTAATGCGCTATTCGTAATAGTTTTGTTTGTGCTAGTAACGCGCAGATAGTAATCTTAATGCAATATATTAAAATATTATTTAATGACTTTAAGTACATTATTGCGAGATAAAATTACTGCACGTAAAACGATATACACATCTCCGTTAAGACTACAAGCGTTTAAATTGTCACTTCTGTCTTCTTTACACAATCAAAAATATTTAATTATAATATAAACTTAGATTAACTTAGGCGTTAACTCTGTGGAATTCCAAAAAAGACGATTTTTTAATGAATTAAAAATGTGGAAAGAATTGTAGATTTTTTTGGATTTAGGCTGTCCGTTATACAGAGTTCGGATATATAACTTGGTACTATTCCATGTAGCGCTTTGAAGACTATCCAGCAGAGTTTTTACTGGATTCTTTTTGATCTTTTAGGCCAGTGAAGTTCTTTGAGATGTGTTATATGGGACTTTTTTGGAATGCCTATAATGAGTCTTGTAGCTGCATTTAACACAGATTGAAGTTTGTTTACTTCTTGTTTGGAATGTTTGCATAAATTTCATTATATTTTTTTATTCTTGGGATTTGGTAGTGAACTTTCATTTAATAGAAAACTCACGAGAAATGACAAGTTTTTAAAAGTAAGTTATAAAACGTGTCAAATGTGTTTAGTTTTATTCAATTATTTTCAGTTTTAATGGATTTTGGTAGCTCGTTGGGAATATGTCATCTAGCTGGCAGGCATCTAGCTGGTAGATAACAACGAACTGTTGAGACCAGTGAAATCTAAAAAATACAAGTGGATTAATATTAAATATAGATATGTGAAATCATAAATATTTTTTTCGTTGTTTACAATTAACTTCCTGAATTTTAATTTACAAAATTATTTTTTTAGTTTAACCGATGTTATATAATATTATGTTAAATTTTTTTTTTAGAAATTTGAATACGTAAGCTTATTTTTAGCCTTCGTTTACAAATATTCTATAACACGTTTATAAGGTGTTACCATTATCATTCAGAATAATAATAAAAAAATAATAATACAATTTTACAATTAAATTCTTACTGTGGAACGTAAATACGCTAGAACTCGCCTTTCAGTAATTTTGGAAGAAAGAAAATATTTACAGAATCATTCACCAAGTCCAAAGAGTACCTAATTGCATCCTCCGTAGAACAGCCTCTCGTGAAGCCAAATTGGCGGGGACACGGAGGAGTCAATAGGACATCGAGCCTGTTGCGTATCGTAGAACATAAATTAAATAGACAATATGTGCACCATCTAAAAAGAACATTTTGTGTTAAATTATTTTTATTTTGTTATTTTATTTTATATCATTGTATTTTATATTATTTGTTTTAGATTTATTTTGTGGGTGTTGGACAATCGAAGTGTGCGCGAGAGATGCCTATTGGTGGCGATGAGGTTCGCAACCCATCACACCGCGTCTCCCGCGGAGCGAAAAGAGAAGGGTGGAGTGCCGCATCAGTAAAAGTGTGACGGTCCATTCTTTCTGCTACCCTTTCGGGGAGACGGCGTGATGGTTAGTTAGTTAGTTAGTTAGAAAATATCGACCGGCCTACCCTTTGTATTGCGGTAAGGAAAGGTTTTATAAAATTGTAAATGTTAAAACTAGGAACTTTTCATGAAATGAGCTTTCCCTAAGCGGACCATGACAGTTATGTAAAATTATTTTTTTAATCGCAGATTTATTTAACATGTTTCTCCATGTATTTAAATTTATTTAAATAATGTATTTGAAAAAACTAACAAACTATCACGTCTTCATTCCGAAAGGGTAAGCAGAAAGATTTGACCCTTATACATATGAAACGCACGTCGATTTTTCTGACTCCTCGCGTATCTCTTCAGTGTGCAATATTTAATACAAATTATATAAATAAGTAATTAAACAAATCTAATGGCATGACAGACTGAGTAGCACGATTCAATATACTTGCAAAGAGTTCTTTTTATATTATATACAAAAATTCAAAATCAATTCTTGTATGTATAAACTTAACAAAAAGCTTTTCAAATATTCTGGTAGAAGTAATTCAAATCGAAATGATTTTTTTTATTCGGTCAAATCTGAGATAAAACGATCTCCAAAAAGGATTCTTTCAATGAGTTGCGACTCGGAGGCGAGACGTAAAATTGTTAAGCTTGACAATATTTTAACATTCTTTCAGGATTTCGATTTGGAATATGGAGGCTTTCTTTTAAAAGGAAAGCTCCGGGAGGCTATTTGAACGGGGCAGGTTTAAGCCATCCCTATAGCTTTTTATTGTTATAGCTTTCCTTACGCAAGAAAATTTTTCATTCCTATTCAATGTTTTTATTTCGATTCATTCAATCTATTAGCAAATTCGACGAGTCTTACAGCTACGCGAGGTTATTGCCTATTTTTTTCACTGAAGTAAGGAATTTTCCCCTTATTGCGCTAAAGCGACTCATTTCTTTAAGTTTTATATTTTAATCTGGGATTGCGAGTTTAAATTGGTTTTAGAAATTATAAATAAATACAGTGAGATTTTTCCTAAGCATGTTGGTTTATTTGAATTAATGGGATTCTAGGTATAACGACCACATTTAGACAGGTTTGAGTGGGACATCTCGATTTGTTTATTTTCATTTTAAGTGTTTTTTTGGATCTTGGGAAAATCCGTGTAACTCGTCTCTCTGGACTGATCTTTTGGAGATCGTTGCAGTCTCTATCTTCAGGGTTGTTATAAATGTGTGGTGGGTAATGCATGCTTGTCGTGTCACCGGCAATGTGAGAGCGAATGAGACATCTCCGAGTTTTTCGGACGACGAAAGTAGGTTTTCCCAAGATCCTAAAAAACATATTGTTACCAGCCGTGAAAATGTACGCAAATATTTAAAATTTTAATGTAAAAAAAAAGTTAAATTCTAATAGCTGTTCTCATTTAGGATATGATTCAGAGCAGAAATAAAAGTTATAAATATTTGGAATATAAAGATATATTGTATTTCACAGTTAGTTTTAACATGTAATTGCAACGTGTAACGTGTAATTTAATAAGGGTATACATTCAATTAATATTAAACCTCTCGAGTAATAAGATATTAATGACGTTAAATCATTTAAGACGATAAATGATTTAATTTTGTTTACACTAATAGATGTCGCTGGTAGTCCTAATTTTTGCATAATCAAGAATTTTTAAATGAGCCCCAAGCAAGGGGCCATTCGCTATCTAACCATGTATTATATGTATTGCATTCAACAGCGGTTGTTGTGGTACACACGGAGTGGTAAAATGATCGTTCCAATGAATATTCAGGCTATATCCAAACCAATTTTTTTTAAAAGCTGATTTAAGTTTAAATAGATGATTGGAACAATGATTTTGAAAATTTGGTGTGGTTCATGGGGTGCTCCTGTAAATTTGGAGATATTTCGTGTATAAGTGAATTGTTTTGGTAAATTTGATTGTATAACACGTACTTATAACACGTTATACGTTTGTACTGTTTTGATGTTAAAATTATACAAGTTTTTTCGTTTATATAAATAATATTTTTTCGTATGACATGAAATTTCGTATTCGAATGACAATTTGAATAATTTCTTCAATATTATTTTTAAGTTCTTACTGGTGTTGGTTTGTTTTAAATGCCTTATTACTGCTAGTTAAAAAAACGGTGAATACGTGGAACATAAATTAAATAGACAATATGTGCACAATCTAAAAAGATCATTTTGTTTTAATTTATTTTTATTTTATATCATTGTATTTTATATTATTTGTTTTAGATTTATTTTGTGGATGTTGGACGATCGAAGTGTGCGCGGAAGATACCTATTGGTGGCGATGAGGTTGAGGAAAAGCGAAAGATGGAGTGCCGCATCGGTTAAAGTGTGATAGTCTATTCTTTCTGCCTACCCTTTCGGGGAGATGGCGTGTTGGTTAGTTAGTTAGTTAGTTTAGATCAATGGGCAAACGTAGGATCTCTATCTAATATTAATTGCATTAAAAAGATACAATGAATTTTTAGTGGCATGAATCATTAGCTGCCTATATAATTCCATGGTTCATGTATTGTGCTAGATGAAGTACCCATCGGCCGATTTTCTTAACCTCACGTGACATTAAGTTTCTGAACCAAGCCATCACATATCCTCGTTCTCTACTTCCACCCCGAGATACGGAAGCTCCTATAATTACGAAGGGTGAAGATTAACTAAATTGGATCACAAAATCCTGTTTGAGTATAGAATTTGTAGCGACATCAGCATTTTAGGTATCATCAAACTAAGCGGTTGTTTGAAAGTGTTCATACACGAAATAGGCTTAAACTTTTAATCCTTATTGTAGGATTACATTAGGGATCTTGTCACATTTTCTATTTATTTGGTCCCCGTAATAAAATCCTAGATCATAAACTGGATTTTCATATATTAATAATAAAATCAACAGTACATTTTTGATGTATCATGATAGTAAATTGGATACTGAAAATTTTCATTTTATTAACATTATGTGAAGTATATGGTCATATTTTATAATAAAAATTTGTTCTAGTTTTATATCATTACAGAAAATACATCTGCATTAGTTATTATTCTTCTTCTTTTTCTTTTTTAAATATATCTGGAAATGTGTGACACAGAAATCATGTCTCGTCGGATAATGAGGTTCAGCTGTTCTTCCATTTCTTAGGGGGTCTTCCAGGTAGGCGGTGTCCGGAGGGGATATCATAAGCGGCTGGCAAGTCTGTCACCATCCATTCGGGCTACATGGTCCCTTCAGTATCTTCTTCTAGATCTACTCCACTGGAAGATATCCTCTATTTCTCGAAGAGTTTTTCCAGTAATTGATTTTAGGACCTTCATCTTCGATATTCTTGGTAGTTCCTTGGTTCGTACAGTGTCGGCCCGCGTCTCTACAGCGTACGTCATGATAGGTCGCAAGCATGTTTTATAAATTCTGATCTTGCTGTCGATACGCATGTGCTTGTTCTACCAGACCAGATTTTTCAGACACCCTGACACGACAAAGCCTTTACTGCTTGTTCTCGTAATTCGGTATAGAGGTCATTATGTCTGCAGATCTCTTCTCCCGAATATCTGAAACTGCGTAAGTTTAGTAATTTAACTACAAGAGAAAGATCGATATCTAGTCAATTTCATGCACAGGTTAAAACTTCCAAAATACGTAATAAATAATTTTAATTTACGATTGTGGTATTTCCCCTTGATAATTTTTTTTTATTATTTTACCTCAATGTAAATCATTAGTGGAATTAGAAAGTTTAATTATAATTCCATGTAAGGTTTTGCAAAGTCAACAAAAAACAAATGGCGCAAAAAATTAAACGATATATTGAGCTGTTTGTTATTTCGAAAATCTAGGTAAAATAAATGGAGCACTATTGTTTGCAATAACAATCGACGGGAACAATAAAAATCTTCAATATCCAACCCAGTACAGGTATTTATTAACCACGATGAAACACAAATTCGAAGATAATTAAATGGATATTGCCTCATTACTTTAAAAGGTTTTTACCCACAATGTTATCTTTATATCGCATCACTTTTCAATGTTTTCACTATCCAGGTTAAATCGAGCAAAATAGTCTAGAAAAATATCTAAAAAATTCTTATTTTATCACCCAATAACAATAACACTTTAAAAACGATTGATTAAATTAAAGTGCCTCGCCATTTTTAAGGTACCCTCGAAATTATTGATTATGTCAAAAAAACGTGTTTAGGTAGTCAAATGATAATACGAGTTGAAATATTCCGAGTAAATTATCGTCTTGACTTACAAACTCCTTTGTTCCAAATTTTCATTTACTTATTAATAAATGAAAACACATCACTCAAACAAATTGTTTTAATGTGTTTCTCTTCTTCTTCTTCCTGTGCCGTGTCAGGTCCCCCCGACGTTGGCGATCACTCCGGCGAAAACCTCCCTGTCCTGCGCTGCCAACAGGTCATCCACCGTCCTCATTCCGGTCCACTCTCTAATGTTGCGCAGCCAATGTGTTTCTAATAATATTTATTCCAATTATTATTAATTATCATTTATTTATCAACAATGCATTATTTTGAACTATTTTATATTCACACATTCCTAGATGTTTCATTTATTTTCTTGTCAATGACATGCTTCGTTTTTATATTTATATTTTGTATTCCTAAAGTCACACCACCTCTCATACCATCCTGGTATTATATAATGATATAACTGGTATTATATTATATAATATAAAAATATTATATATTATATTAAAATTATGTTTTACCTGCTATTTTACAATTATTATATTTTACCTGTTCTCAATAGATGCCTCAAACTTTAATATTTGCTTTTAATATCTTTGAGAAATAAACTGATTTGATTTGATTGGATTTGAAAGTATAATAAACATATTTATAATGTGTCGAACAACAAAAATACTATATCAATATTATATTATCTCGTAAATATTTCACTACACTCTTTTAAATCATTGTTATCACCTCGATATTTTTAAATATAATGTTAACTGGCTTATACTTAGGATGATCGAATTTTAAAAATTTCTTCCGAGATTGCGGTGATAAAACAGCGATGGTTTCTAAATCGGTTATCAATAAAATCCATTTTACAAGTAGTCATCAGTATTTATGTAGAATATGTTTAATGTTCCAGACAAATCTTTTAAAATTAAAACATGTTTTTACAATCAGTATTTTAATGATTGATTATATGATTTGTACCACTAAGTGTGTACGTGTGTACATAATGATTTCGATGAGATAATAAAAAAAACAAAATAAAAATTATAAAATATAGTTTTATGGAAAAGCTATCATAATTTTTTTATTGAAACCATACTAACGCAGAATGAATAAAAATGTTTTTTTATTGCATAAAAGATAACAGTGTTACGTTCCCGCATTCGCTTACTTTCAATTATGGTTAGTAACGAACAATTGAAGAAGTTGACGTGATGCTGTTTATATTATGATCGAAATGTTGAGGTAATCATAGGCACGCCGTCGCAAATTACCATGGCATTCCATTTTCCATTAGGGTATTGATGTAAGCGATCGACTTTGCTCTACCAAAAGCATGATTGACGTATACACCGGGAGTTATCAAACGCTTTACTGTTAAATGGATTTTGAGGATGGCCAAATTAGGTACTCTGCGGTTCCAAATAATGTATACCCACGAGTGTTATAAGTAATATGGGGGATCGATTGATTTCAATGGGTTAGAAATACAGTAATGTTTACTTTATTGGAAAAACGGGATTTTTCGCTTTTCTAACTATGAACTATGGATATTTTCTTTTTCTTTTAGTGTAAACAAATACGATAATAAAAATGGCAGTTTAATTAAATAACAAGTTAAACAAACTTATACAGAACAGGTAGTAAGTATGCTAGATATATGTTTAAGTGCATATATAAACACGTACATAAATAAACTAAACAACGAGACAACTAGCGAGGCAGTACTCTTTTTATTAAATAAATTGAATATAATCATTCATTATTCATCATTTTCACATATAATCAATAATCTTTAAGCATTTTCAGATGTGAGTTGTAAGTTTTTTATATAACCGAATACCGAAAACAGCCAAAATGTATTTATTTTTCTTCTTCTCTTCTTCTCCTCTACTTCTCCTCTTCTTATTCTCTTCTTTTTCTCTTCCATTTTTTAGCACTGTATCGTGTTATTTCTTGGGGTCTGTTCCCGTCTAGCCATATTTTGTGTAGTTTTCCTGGAGGTCGGCTACTTACTTGTAATTCAAAAGCGAAATAAAATAAATTGAATAAAATTTTGAGTCTTCCGAAATGTATCAAAACAATTTGTCTACCATTTAATGTGCGAAACATTAAAAAAAAATTCTAAATCAAATAATTATTTTCTGGACCTTACGCAGAAACAATGTCCCCAAATAAATATGTTTAAACTTTTTCAAGGTTTTGTGATGTATTGTTTTTTTCTTAAACAATGACGTAAAAATCCTCAATGAGGTCTAATAATAAGGATTAAATCTAAGCATTTCTGAAATTGTCCGTTTCCTAGATGTTTTTTTTTTGTTTTTATATAGGATTGAGTCATGCCCAAAATAATTTTCGATAATGCCGTGGTAATGTAAAACATGTCATTCCAATTGATGTTATAAAACTTTCAGTGAAAGTACATTTTCGTCATATTAATTAATTTTTTGTTCAAGTATCTATCTATATCATGAAACATTATGAATTATTATTAATGGTACTGCCCATTCTTATATATGTACAATGTACATTCTAATTAGATTTTTTGATTCTCTCTGAATTAGGTGAAACCCAAAAGCTATGTCTCAGATACGTCGCTTTATCATGATACCATTTAAACTTTATTTTCTCTCAGATGAATGATAAAGAAAGCAGAGAACACCATTGAATGTCTTGAGTCTCTAGTCCAATGGAGCTTGCTTTCTTCATTTTCTTCAAAGTGAATCTATAGGTATCTGAATTCCCGACTTGTTTCAAAGTCGAGCCTCTGAAAGTATCTAAGCTATTGTAATGTAGCAATATCCCACCTTTTCATGAATACTCACTATATATATGATATCTTTATCTTTTCTCCCCTTTGTGGGAGCTATCCACAAAGAGCTATGCTCCGGAAATTGTATAGAATCTAAAAGTTTTACAGATTAAAGAACTTATTTTAAAAGTTTTTATTTTTAATTTGTAAAGGTGATATCCGAGTATGACCAAAGACATTATTTATTTTTTTATATTATTTATACATTATTCAAATACTTTCTAACAAAATATCATAACAGTGCTCGAATCCCATTAAGAATCTTAAATATTCTTCATTGATTTATTTCTAACTAACTTACTATCACGTCGTCTACACGAAGGGGTAGGTAGAAATAATGGACGGGCATACTGTTCTTTTCTTATATCCTTATTTCGATTCATCGTAATTTATACATCGTGTCATGCATGCACGTCGATTTTTTTGACTCCTCTTATTTAATATTTGAATTAGTTGATCGTCTCACTGTTTACGTCGTTTACATATACTTTCTTAGCCAATATTTCTTCGTTTATTATTATATTTCCATGTGTCAAAACCATCTTAGCGATCATATTCTTGGTAATTGACTAAAATTGCTATTATTTTTATTCAGTATACTTTAAACAAGTAAATATGTAAACATATAAATACATTGCTTTCAATACACCGTAGAGGCGTATCGTATACCATTCTAACCCCTTCTACAAATAATAATTTAGGGAGATATTCCCTTTTGCACAATTTGTTATGATAATTTCGTGACGGTTTCACATAAAATAGGTTGTATTCCTCACGTTCCTTGCACACCCCTGCATCCCAGGAGCAGTGGCAGGACAAAATGTTACTTTGATTAATGTTCAATCTTAAAACAAATATATACCAAGAAAACGTTTTAAATACCTTACCTCCTGAGATATTTTGTGTGCTCATATCTCGTAGTATAGTCTTTAACCGACGCTTCGGTTATTAATTTAAACTTCATCTTGAGTGCAGTATTGTTGTGTATGACGGGTAAGGTGCGCTTAGGTCCATTTGCGCTGTATTGTTTCACGAGACACATACTTGTCCCATAATATTCATAAATCAATCAACAATTAATCAAATATTTGAATTCACCGACTGTCATTATAATAAATTAATTTTAATACTGAAAACACATGTGATTTAAAAATAGCCGGCAACCAACGTTTAAATGAGAAAAACATTCGATTATATCGAGAATAAATTATTACCTGAATTTTGGTGAAGACAAACCTTTTATACATACCAACTTTTGCTACAAAACGATAATCGGTCGTCTCCCCAACCCCTTACAATGTTTTTTCTTCTTCTTCGAGTGTCATGTCAGGTCCCCTTGATGTCAGCTATCACCCTGGCGTAGGCCTCTCTGTTCTGTGCCAGACGAAACAACCCTCCCACCCCCTAAATTCCAGTCCAATCTTTAATATTTTCGAGCCAGGGCATCCGAGGTCTTCCCACACCACGCCTACTCTCGATCTTCTTTTTCACGATGAAATGCAGCAGATCGTATTTCTCGTTGCGGAGAATGTGTCCCAAATATGCCATATTTCTAGACTTCACATCAGACAACAATTATCTTCCTACTCTGGCTTTAAATAGCACCTCATTGTTGGTGACCATATTAGTCCATGAGATCCGCAACATTCTGCGATAGAGCCATATTTCAAGTGCTTCTATACGGTTTATTGTGTTTACTTTGAGGGTCCAGGTCTTAACTTCGCGTAGTAATATGGACAAAATATAGCACTTAGCTACTCTGTCAAAGTTTTAAGTTGATGTTGTTATTGCAGAAGAATGATCTCATATAATTGAATGCGGCCCTCACAATCTGTATTCCGCACCTCACTTTTTTATCAGAAACAAAACACTGCCAAGATATTTAAATATGTGTACTCTTTCTATACTGGCGTTATTTAGAGTAAGACTTGCTTTTGTGTAGTTCTATTGACTAAATACAATGTTTAACACAAATATTCAATAGCTTTGCTAAAAGTCGATTATTTTAGTGAACATGTTGGCAAAAATACATATTGTATTGAAACCGGTAAGCAGCAAAATGTAATTATAGATTAAAATCAAAATATTTTAATGATGACTTTTTTATGAATTAAAATTGAAACACATTTTTCTTTACTTATGAGTGGAAAAAACAATGTATAATGCATAACAATATTCGTTATTATGGAATTCACACAGTTCAACACCTTAAGTTTATCAAATTGAAATGATGATATCCAAATATAAGAAACCGCTTACCCGAGACTGTTATAAGGCGCTACGGCGCCTTTTCGTCAGCCAAATTTACCTCTGACGTTAACATTAACAGTGTTTTATTTTATAAGTGTAATGATAATGTGTGACCACAAATTTTGTTGTGATAAAATCATAAATTATATATTTATCAATTCGAGGCAACAGTATTTATTTTTTCCACTCGCCGCCACTGGGGCAGGTAATGCAAAGCCCGGGACGTGCTGTGACATGTTGAGGAGGGCTCCGTGATCAGAGCCTGATGTATTTTTAATATTCAGCATCACGTAAACGGGCTATTTATCATGCGAGACCCGCAATGAGTTCAATTTACATTCGCGCATGAGGGTATTACGTTTATCTTCTTCACCATTTTACAGCGATTCTTGATTCCGAATGAAGGCGCCACTGGGGTGGGCCAGTACCGAGTACAGATTGGTTTATACATTTACTATATAAATACAATATCTTCTTCTTCTTCTGCCTACTTATGTAGTTGTAAAAATTTACTTTGTATCTTGAATGAAAATTCATTTCCAATATTGAAAAACTTTATAAAAAATTAATTTATTGTATAAATACAAACTTTTTATAATTTAATATCGTATATATAATAACACTTTGTATTTTTACAATACCCTTTGTTTTTCGCATCTATTTTAAATTTATAGATATAAAGTAATAAAACGATTTGTATTTAACCACGGTATAGATATTATTGTTCACGTTTGCTTGAACTCGAGCTTCATCAGGGCAATTTAATAAATGTTTGGCAATATAGAAACTATTTGGCATCAATTCTAATAACCATACCGTGGTTAAATAAAAGGCGTTTTATTATTTTATATCTTTAAGTTGTCAACTGTCAACCAATAAGTAATTGGGACACAACCTTTTCGATAAGTGATATAATTGTAAAATGAAGTGAAATGTGAATCCACAAAACAAAATGTAAGCGAAGAAATATTTTTAATTGAATTCAGATAATTTCAAACAAAACTTATTCATAATTGGATACAATTGATTCCTTGCGCAACTGAATATTAAATTTTAAATAATCGTTAATTTTAATAATTAATCCGAGAGTCAACGAAATCAGTTTCATATTATATAAATATAATGACTAGCGGACCCGATAGACGTTGTCTTGCGCGAACGTTGGCTTGCCAGTTATTTCAATATTTTTTGTCGATGAATAATACGCAATTTTGATACATGTCATACAATCTACGTCATGCTACAACGAAACTGATTTGCGCATTCTTAAACACAAAATTCGACATCAGCATCATCTATCGTAAACAAACATAACTATGAATTATTCTCAGAAGACCAATTATTTTTGAACTTCCCAGAAGGTTTAAACGGTCACTTATCGGGTATAATTGTAAATTTAAACCATACAGTCAAATCATCAAAATCGGTCCAACCGTTTAGGAGGAGTTAAACTACATACGCCTGTACAGAAGAATTATATATATAAATCTATAAATAAATCTTACCATTCACAGTGGTAATATAACCAAAAGATGCGGCACGGCGTATTTCTCCCTTCTGAAATAAAGTATTTTTTCCCTTATTATAATGGGCCGCCCTTTCCCATTTAATTCCCTTTTCCCCCTAGTTCAATAACTTACTTATGAAACACTCTGTACGTTCTTGTTCAAATGGATTTTTATATGAGAACCTTTATTTTTTTCATTTTTGCTCCTTTTTCTTAGAAGGCCGCCACAGTTACACGAAATTACTAGCTTAGTTAGGGGATTTGTATCAAAATGTTTTTTTTTTGTACCATATTTGTTTTGAAATAATAATGGAAATCCTTACTCTATTTATTCTGGATTCTATCTGTAGGCTGTTTCACTTGGTATGTACAAAGCTTTTAGTGTATGCGTGTTTTTCAGTATTTGAGTAAAGTCTATGTAAAGTCATGAGGGTATTTAAAATATTTTAATTCTTTCTATGAAATATTTTTCCTATTCAATAAAAATAAACATATTTCTGTTTCAATAATATATTAATTAGAATTCTTACTTATTCAACAATTTTATTATGATAATACACCAGAACGAATAAAAGGGGGTTTTAAGATTCGTCTTTCTTAAAAATCCGACTCAATAATATTTGTGTTGTTTTGAAAGTATTGTGTTTAGACGGTGAATGTTAAAACAATACTCCAAGAATGAGTTTTCGTAATGCTATAACATGAAATACATATTTCTACATTTAACATCGTTAAGGTATGCTTATTAACATTATTTCTTCGTTAATTATTTATTTCCATGGGTCCAAACCATCTTAATGTTTCTTTCTATATGTTATTCATTACACTTTCATTCATACGACATTTTCTTACGACACTCTACCATACATATTATTAGACCAATGTGTGATGATCTATTTACATAATAATTATAATAAAAAAGTGTCAATGTTATAGTCACTCCGTTAACACCAGTGGTTCCCAAACTTTTTTGTCCCGTAGACCCCTTGCCAATTTCTACTTTTTTTTGTAAACCCCCTGCATTCCTAAAAAATTTTTTCAGTGCGAAAAATTGCCGAAATTCGTTGTCGACCTTTTTTTAGCTCCGAATTTTCCCCAACGAGCTAAAAAAAAGGTCGACAAGGATTTCAATATTCTGCTTCAATTTAGTTGAACCATCTCGTGGACCCCCTTGTTTTTACAATTGTTCAATTGTCCTACCTTGCAAGTTGTCGTAGACCCTTGGAGTTCTATATAGACCACTTTGGGAATCACTGGTGTACACCACCAATATAGTAAATGGATATTAATACCCTTCCCACAGACAAAGAGTTTTATAGTATAGAAACTCGTGATACTTCTATGAAAATAATAATTATAATAAAAAAAGTGTTGACATTATCCCCGTGTGGCCGTGCCCAGATATGGCAGTCCCAGCCTATTTACGCGTTCAGTTCGCTGCCGATACCGAAGACTACGCCGAAATTCACAAACGTCCCGGGAAATTTCTCAAACGAATTATGCAAACAATTGAAATTGAAATCTCGCGGGAAATCCAAAAATCTATTGAAACTCTAGATATTACACAATTTCCTTTACGACCATGTGCGAACAAGTGTAATAAGGGCATATTTATTTGGCGTATACGGGTTAAGTGTAGGCGGTATTATCTTGTTTACACGTCCACTTTATCAAGCCAAGCACAGAATTGATTCTTATTTAATCTAGTGGCAAACCGTTTAGAAAAACCAAATATTATAAACACGAACAACGTTAAAAAATCGAGGAAAACATGGTGCTCAAATAAATCAATGTTTTAATGTCGGGCACGCGAGGAGTCGGAGAAATCAACGTGCATGCGTGATACGATGTATGCACGATGAGGAATCGAGAGTAGTACGTCAGGATTGAACAGTGTGGCACTCCATTCTTTCTCTCTACCCTTTCGGAGAGAGTCGTAATGGTTAGTTAGTTAAGCGTTAAATCTTCTTCTTCTCAGTCGTACTCATGATTGAGGGTCGTGTCCGTCCTGTAAACCATCGACCATGGCACGCCATGCGCTCCTGTCAGCCCACAGGCTGCAGCTAATGAAAGACCAATCAGATCCCTGATTTGATCGGACCAGCGGCTCGGCGGACGTCCTTGTTGTCGCCTTCCCTCCACTTTGCTCATCATGATGAGCTTTTCAAGTTTGTCCGGATTTCTCCGGTCTATGTGTCCAAAATATTTCAGCACTCTCTGAGAACACATCCGCGAGAGTCTTGCCATGATTCCCAGCTGGTCAAGGATTGACTTGTTTGTTATTCTTGCCGTCCAGGGTATACGCAGCATTCGTCGCCAGCACTACATCTCGAAAACATCAATTTAAGACCTCTCTGATGTTCGCATAATCCAAGACTCGCAACCATAAAGGAATATGGAGAAAACAAGGGTTTGAACCAGTCTCATATGGTCTTGTTGAAGATATTTTTGCCTTACTATATCTTGGTGAAGTTTGTCTTGGCAGTTTTAGCCATTTGGGTTCTGCGTCGAACCTCCCTCTTGCATCCCCCCTGGTCAGTTATCAGCGATCCAAGATAGACACGTTCATTCACAACTTCCAAATCTAAGAGAAGGCCCGTGTTGGTGAATTGTTTAGATATGCTTATCATCATTATCTTTGTCTTTAATCTGTTAATCCTCAACACCACCAGCTCACTCTCCCTTTCGATTCTTCCGATAAGCTCTGCGAGTTCACTCTGTGTGGATGCAACGATAAATAAATGCTTAAATTTTCTAAACAAACCTTGTATTTGTTATTGAAAATTAATAAACATTCCATTTTTTTACTATGCCTTTCGGGTTGTTTTTAAAATATATTTTTACGGCTTATGCAATTCTATAGTGTTTTTTATCTTAATATTTTAATTTGCGTAAGAAATCTTTTTTTTTTAACGCCAGTGTTATTATTCTTTTAGAAGAACTCCGTACATATTTTCCAAAAGCGAACATGTCATTTTATTACATGAGAGTTTTATTTGGGTTTAAAGAAGTTCTACAAATAAGTGTATTCAAATATGAGAGCTTACTTAATTTACATATAATATAAAAAGGTTAATATATTTTTTAAATAAAATTGCTATTGACCTTTTAACCCTTAACGTACCGTGTTCAAAACAAAACGCTCGCTCCCATGTGGTAAATTCAGTTTACCGCTAACTTTATCTATAAATATCAAGCATATGACTCGATGAATCAAAATTTAATTTATGTCATCTTGTAGGGAATTTCATTAGGAATAGATCGATATCTATAACATACATGGATTATTTGAAAAACATATCATTATTAATTTTTTTCTGGAACCATGCGAGACAGACCATTCTGATATAAAATGACGACACAGCATTTATGAACGACTGACAGCAAGTATGATCTTTTCTCGCCCCGCCGAGACACGACGACATATTGTACCTACTTGTGTATTGTGCGCGTATGTAATACAGCGTGTATAATAATTTATTTCATTTTTAAAATATTTGATTTTGTAAAATAATTCCAAATACTTTTTTTATTTTTAATATAGATTGATCAAAGAATGTTACCTATAGATACTGTATTTTATAACATATTTAAGGTTTAATTTCTCTGGCTTTTTCAAAATTCAAATACAATAAATAAATCATGATTTCAATTTTCAATCGGGTTAAAAAAAAGTGTGGTTGAATTTAAAAATACTTTTATTATTATCTATCACTAAAAAGGTCACAAAATAAAATATACAATTTACAAACAAGAGCACAAAAATAAATTGAAATATTAAAACATAAATAAAGGTCAAAACATACAATTGACATTTATTTTGAAATTCAAAAAAGTCTAATTCCACAGAAATATAATATTTTAATTAACACAATCACAAACGTAATATAAATATCATTTAGGTACATTTCATATGGAGAACAAAGATGACATTTATTTTTTTATAGAAATATTACAATTAACACGGTAACCAACATAATAAAGATATCATTTAGGTACATTTAATATGGAGCATAAGGATTAAATTAAATCACGATATTAATTATCTTGAATAGCGCAACAAAGCATAAAGACATAAATATAAGGTAAAAAATAGAATGATTAAAAACAATAGGTATCAAAACTCGTAACTTTGAAATGAAAAAATAAATTATCACTGTTCTTCTACGTTTATATTTTCTATGGAATAACATTCTATACAACTTATAACTGTTTCCTCTTTCCTATGCAAAATACAAACAGCTTTATCACACAAATGGCATGTGAATCTTGTTCTTTTTTTATTATCCGCCGGGCAAAATCTGCACCTTCCACTTTTAATAGGGTGTTTTCCTGTTCCTGACGTAGACGGTTCATGTGATGTGTCAATACCGAAAAACATATTAATTGCATCTTTTTGCGGAGCATGAAAACGAAAAAATGTGATATTTCTTTGCTCAACGTTACGTTTTGCCAATTCTGTGGCCAATGTTCTAATAAATATTTTTCGACGACTTCTATCTTTTGCTTTCCATTCTGGAAATTTAGTTACCCATAACAGATATGCATTCAGTGCCGCTACATCAATTAATTCCATAAATATTCTGAATGGCCACCTTCTTGTTCGACGTACACAAGAATACTCTTGTGTTAATTTGTCCCCTAGATCAACGCCCCCCTTTGTTTCATTATAATGGAGAATTACATCCGGTTTTTTTTCGAGAGAGTGTTGATCTATTTGTATCGCGTTAAATTGGGTTGATAATAAAAATACGGCTTTGTTTTTTTTTGGGACATATGATACCAATGTTAAATTTTTATTAAACCCAAACATGCTACTATAAACTTCCTTTGTAGGAGAACGTTGGAAGGCTGCAGGTATTTCTTTCTTATTTGCCCTCAAAGTCCCTGTTATAGTTAAGTTATTCTCTAATAATTTGTTCGCCAATTGAACGGATGTAAAAAAATTATCTACGGTGACACCTCTATTTGTTCCAAAATATCTATTCACTAAATCAACTACCACTCGTTGTCCTTGATTCATTTCCTTCTGATTGTTTATTTTCCCTGTGTATAGTTGTGCATCTAAAATGTATCCAGTTTTTGCATCAGCAGCTACCCATATTTTAATGCCATATTTTCCCGGTTTGCTTTTCATGTAAACCCTAAATGGGCATTTCCCTCTAAACCTAGCGAGACGTTCATCAACTGTAATATGTTCACCAGGTAAAAAATGCTTTGCAAATGTTGCTCTAACGTTATTAAACAACGTTTGCGCGGGTTCTGCTTTATTTCCCGTATTTTTAATGCGTTCTTCACGTGTGGATCTATCATCGAATCTTATGGTATTGTATATTTCTAGAAATCTGTTTCTAGACATAACTGCCGTAAAAAATGGCTGACGATATAAAACCTCATTAGTCCACAATTCACTAATATTCATTTTTCGTCCTCTATTTCTACCGGCCGCTAACAAAACCGCAATGAATGCGTATATTTCTTCTGGTGATATTGTATTATAATTGAATCCAGCTCTACTAATGAAATTGTTAGTGTTTAAACACACATCTTCTACAGTTTCCTTTGTAAAAAATAATTTAAACGTGTCTTCTATGTTAACAATATTTTCAGCTGTACCGGTTAATCCGTGCCTTTCACTTACTATATTATGTACACGTCGTCTTGATGATGCTGGTGGTAAAAAATTCCAAGCGAAACCTGATTTCGATACCCAAACTATATCTTCACTATCTGCTATTGCTCGGCTTTCTGCAACTTCATCAACTTCAGGTTGTACACTTATATCCGTATCAGATTCCACAGAATCAACTTCGACATTATCTTCAGTAGTCGATAATTGATCGTTTAAAGGTTCATATTCCAAATCACTATCAGATTCACTATTTTCTAAATATTGTTCAATATCTGCGTCAGTTAGATTTTTTCCTGCCATTGTTATTAATGTTCAATAAGTATAGGTAGGTTCTTGATTTCTGTTTTTCAACATTCACTTTGATTTCTACACTATAAACTAATATTATGTATTATTAGAAGAAAAACTAATATTATATTAAATAGTTAACAACTATGTAACGAATTATTTTTGTAAACACTAACTAGAATTTTAACATAAGTACTCTTTTTTTCAATATTCATATGCTGTTTCAGCCTAAAGCTCAACTTGACGCTTTAGCCGAAACTTGTACTTGTAAACTTGTAAACTAGTAAACTTGTAAACTAGTACTTGTAAACTAGAAACTTGTACTTGTAAACTTCTTTGACGGAACGGAAAACTGACGTGAGATCGCGGGAGCGTAAGGATGGTCCTTACTATAGCACTGACAACTGGAGACTTCTCCCTTATCTAAAAGGGTTCTGTATATAAAGCCTACCCTAACTAAGGGTGGCTGGTTTTTCCCGTTATCTCAAGTCATTCCGTTCCGTACCATATTTACGCACATTAAAATTACAAAATTAAAACTTAATATTTAAATAATTATAATCTTAGCCTAACCACACCGTAAAGCTTTATCTTTCACCGTGTAGGCCAATTAGATCCATTTACATAAAATACTAAGTCGTTAGATATCTATTCATATAACACAAAGATGCAAAGACAAACAAAGACACACAAAACATTACAAAATTTAAAAACTAACTAACTAACTAACCATCACGCCGTCTCCCCGAAGGGGTAGGCAGAAAGAATGGACTGCCACACATTTCTTTCCTGACATATTTCTCTCGCTTCCTCAACATTTTTATCCATCTTTTATTTTTAATAGTTTCACTCGTTTTTTATTAAAATAAAAGTGAAATAAAATATTATACGTGTTTTTCCTTCATTTTTATATAAATTCAGTGAAAAGGGTGACTGTTTTATCTGTTTTTTAAGTATTTAACCAATTTTTTTTACGTACAACTAAACTCTCTCCTACGAATATTCACTAGTTCAGTTGACACGTGTTTAAGATTGTATTAAGCATTTTACCTACTCTTCGCCGAGAGCTGTACGACCGCATCTACCCGGTATTTACCCGGCCCTATTTTTATTACCTACTGCTTGTTGCCATTCTCCGCATAAAAATGTGTTCGACAGAAATGTGTTCTGGGAATGAGAACGTTATGCAATTGTTATTGGCACAGACGGATGCCATTAACATGTTAACTCGTCAGGTAGAGGTTTTGATGAGCACACTCGGTGTATCGTCTACCCCGTCTGTCTCACTTGCTGCACCAATGCCAGGCACATCCATTACTCGCGATCTTAATTCGCCAAAAATACCGGTCGTTAGAGGTTCTAAGTCCACGAATCCACCGGTAGGAAAAAAACCAATTGCTGGAAAAAAGAGTCCCGCTACTCCCACCACAAGCACGAGGGTTCTAAGAGCCTCCAAAATCAAGACCACCGCTTCCATCGCCGCCACCGCAGCCACAGATGCCGCTTCTGCTATCATTGGCTCCTCTGCCGCCACCACCACCGCTACCGCCACTGCCTCTTTTGCCACCGCCACCACCACTGCTACCACTGCCACCACTGCCACCACTGCCACCGCCATCACCGCCGCCAACGCTGCTCACGCTACAACCCTGGAATCTCCTGCGGTTATAGCTTCTGCTACTGCCTCTACATCTACTGCCGATACCGTCGTCCCTCTAACCTTTGCCGACATTGTTACCTCATCATCGGCTACTGACCCTTCTCAAAACGACTCCGGTAGTTGGAGAACCGTTAGTCATAAAAGGCAACAGGGAATACGAGGGAAGAAAAGCGATGTCGAGACTAAACAATTTCACTGCTATCCGTTCCACAGCGATACATCGGAAGAAGATATGTTGAATTATATTAGGTCGCTAGTTTCCTCAGCATCGGCATCATTCACAGTTCATAAAATCAGATCGAAGGGGGAATACGCTTCCTTCAAAATTGGAATACCAACTAATTGTGTTGGTGAGGTTTTGAAGGCTAGTCACTGGCCACGTTACTCCTATGTGAAGGAGTGGGAGAACAGAGTGAGGGCGCCGCGGCTTCCTACTGTCGGAAATAACTGACTAGGCCTAGCGCGTACTCCTTCTGTCTCTCGCGCTTTTTCGCTAAAATGTTTATATCAGAATACACGGGGCCTAAACAGTAAATGTTGTATGTTTTATAACGAAGTAGCTACCTGTGATTTTGATATAATATGTTTGACGGAGACGTGGATTAGTGAAAGCGTTCTCAACTCGGAACTCTTCACTAATGACTTTTCGGTTTATAGAAGAGATCGTGAATCCTCTGCAATTGCGCATAAACGAGGCGGAGGGTGTTTATTGGCGGTGCGAAACAGACAATATTTGAATATTCAAAGATTGTCTGCTTTAGAAACCATTAATGAAGACCTTTGGCTGAAGTTATCGTATAGAGACATTACGATATTTTTATGTGTGGTGTATTTTCCTCCACACAGTAGTCCGGAGAGTTATAACATATTCTTTAATAATATTTATTCGAATGCGCATTTATTTGCAAACAAGCGTGTTATTATACTGGGAGATTTTAACATGCACTCGGTTCAGGACGGAGTTACAATCGAACTCAATTTCTTGTGCTCAGTTTTGGGGCTCACTCAGTATAATGACATTCTTAATTCTAAAGATCGCGTCTTAGATTTAATATTGTCAACTACTCCGATATCCGTTTCTCGAAGCGAATCTCCCCTTACATCTGAAGATCCGTACCATCCCGCATTACAATTTGAATACACTTACCAGTCGCTGCGGACTCGTACGGATGTACCATCCGTGAATACAGTGTCATGGAGAGGGTGGAATTTTGCCAATGGAGACTTTGTTCACTTTTATGAAACACTGAGCCAAATCAACTGGGAGTGTATTGGGATGGCAACGGATGTGAATGATGCTGTTAACTCTTTTTATGATTTACTGTACTCGTGTTTCGATAGATGTTTTCCGAGGAAAGCCCAGGCTGTTAGTGGAAGGCGATATCCGAAGTGGTTTACTCGAGAGATCGTCGGCGATATCAAAACAAAGCATCGGTACCATAAAAAATGGAAGTCTTCGGGTAGTTCGAATGATTACAATTCTTTTAGTCAGTATCGAGCTATCGTGAAACGTAATGTACAGTCTGCATACAAGTCGTATATCGCCGAAATGGAATCGAATATTCTTCACAATCCTGAATACTTTTGGAAATATATAAAGTCCAAACGTCAGGATGGTGGAATCATTGATTCTATGACATGGCGAGGACAGACTGTGCAAAATTCTGAAGTTGCAAATGCTTTCGCAGACAATTTTCGTTCTGTTTATAACGTTTCCTCTTCGCAAAATGTCGTTGATAGTTATTGTGATATCTCACACCAAGGAGCCCAGGATATTTCCATTTCTCATATTGACGAAAATGACGTGTTTATGTCAATTTCAAGACTTAAAAATACTACATCTCAGGGTCCGGATTACGTTCCCACATTTATTCTCAAAGGTTGTAATCACATACTTAAAAATCCATTATCGGTAATTTTTAATATGTCGCTGAAAAAAGGTGTATTTCCTGAACTCTGGAAAACTTCGAAAATTTCCCCAGTTTTCAAAAAAGGTGTCAAATCATCTGTGGAAAACTACAGACCAGTTGCAATATTGTCAGCTCCTGCTAAGGCATTCGAATCATTAATCCATTCACTTATTAATCCAAAAATTGAACCCTTCGTGATTAATGAGCAACATGGTTTTAGACCGGCACGTTCAACCAATACAAATCTTATGGTGTTCACAAACTACGTCTCAAAATCCCTGGATAAAGGTTTTCAAGTTGACTCTGCATACAGTGATTTTTCAAAAGCTTTTGACAAAGTTGATCATTCGATTCTTTTAGTAAAACTTCGTAAAATTGGTCTAAGTGACACCTTAGTCCAATTTTTTAATAGCTATCTTTCCAAAAGACAACAGTTCGTAACTTATGGACTCTTCCAATCCAGTAAGTTCTTCACACCATCTGGAGTTCCTCAGGGTTCCATCCTAGGGCCGTTATTATTTACAATTTTTATAAATGATATTACTAAAAATATCAAATATTCCAATAGTCTCTTGTTTGCCGACGATTTGAAAATTTTTCGAGAAATTAAATCTGTCGCCGATTGTTTAAAACTCCAAGATGACATACACAGTGTCTTGGAATGGAGTAAAATAAATAAATTGCATTTTAATATATCGAAGTGTTTCATCATGTCCTTTACTAGGGCTCGCACAACGATCTATCACAGTTATACAATGGATGATATACTACTGGATAGGACTGTTTCTTCGAAAGATTTGGGAGTTACATTCGATCCCAAATTATCTTTCAGTCTTCATATTACATCAGTATGTAATAGCTCCCAAAAGATTTTGGGATTTGTTCTTAGGAATGGAAAGGATTTTAAAAATTCAAAAGTCCTGAAGTTATTGTATAATTCCTTGGTAAGAAGTCGGTTGGAATTTAGTACACTGGTGTGGGCACCGCATGAAACAAAATATTGTCTATTAATCGAGAAGGTACAGAAAAAATTCTTACGATTTCTGTACCTTAAAGAGAACGGTTACTATCCCTGGCTGTACCCAACTGATTTCTTGCTGGGTATGCTGGACTACCAATCATTGGAAATTAGACGAACCATCCACCTGGGTGTTCATTTTTTTCAACTGATTCGTGGTCGAATACATAACTCTGATATTTTGAATGACTTGACTTTGTTTGTCCCCGACAATTATCTGCGACAAAGGCAACATAGATTATTTCACCTGCCACTGTGTAGAACCAATCTACCTAAGGTAATGCCCGTGGGCAGGGCAATAATCCTATTAAACCGCATCTCTTCGGATGTGGATATTTTTCACGATAGTGAGGCTACCCTCAGAAAGCATCTATCTCTTATGTATTAAATTACTATTTGCTTCTCTACTTATTGTACAAAAATGTTAATCTTTACCAAACTGTTCTCGAATATTTTTTTTTAAATTGTCTTCTGTTTTTCTTTTTTCTTTTTTCTGACTTACTCTTATTTGTTTTCTTGTTATATTATTTGTAAATATGTTTTTTTTAATTGTTAATTTTATTTTTGTGGTTATAAACGATTTGGATGTGTTTCTGTAATGTTTATAATTTTTTTGAATAAATTGAATTGAATTGAATTGAATTGAACATATGTACGGGACGCACTGGACGTCCCTGTAATTTTTTATTTGTGGCGCCGACTGCTGCTCGTCTCCGATGTAGTCCACGGGGAAAGGGGCGTGATGCTACTTAACTCTCGTACCGAAAGCGGGCGAAAAAATAATAAGCAAGTTATATTTAGTCGGCGATCGGTAGAGAGTGAAGCGTGATGCGAAGTGGGGTGTGCGAGGGCGGAGGTAAAAATGTCATCGTGATGGGCGACTTTAACCTACACTCCGCTCATGGGATCGACAATGTCCAGCAAGACTTGGAGTACCTATGCGCGGTCTTTGGGCTTGCGCAGCACAATGGCATTTTGAATTCTGATTTCAGAACCTTGGACTTGATTTTGAGCAATATCAAATTGCAAGTTTCTAGATCAGTGTCTCCATTAGTACCTGAGGATAATTATCATCCCGCATTGGAGTTTGAGTGCTCTGGTAAAAATAATCCTAATATAACCAGAGTACCGCGGCATGATGAAATCTTCAGGGGATGGAACTTCAGTCGGGGTGATTTTCTGAAGCTATACCAGCTGATGACTCAACTTGACTGGAGTGACCTGTACAACTTGTCCTCCGTAAATGATGCCTTACAATATTTTTATAGTGTGATTTACAGTTTATTTGATATGTGCTTTCCCAGAAAACGCGTGAGCAATGGTGGACGGAGATATCCGAGGTGGTTTTCTAGGGAAATCATCGCGGAAATTAAGATCAAACATGCACATCATGTGAAGTGGAAGGCCACTGGCTCTCGGGATGAGTATGAACTTTTCAGTAAGCACCGCTCGGTGGTGAGACGGAATGTTCGGTCAGCCTTTCGAGCATATGTAAGCACCATTGAGGGCGATCTTATGAATGACCCCGGGACTTTCTGGAACTACATAAAAAGCCTACGTAAAGACGGTGGCATCCTAAATACCATGATGCATGGGGATAGAGAGGTTGAGGGCGCAAACATAGCGAACGCATTCGCTAAGCACTTTCAATCTGTCTATAGCAATATTCCCCCGCGGCTTAATTTAAATTCAGCGACCGGTTCGAATACCAGTAAGTGCGCTCATAGCTTTGACATATCTAATATAGACACAAATGATATTAAATCATCCATCAAAGCAATGAAGAATTCGCACTCGGTTGGTCCGGATTTTCTTCCCATCTTCTTCTTTAAAGGCTGCTCTGAGCTCTTAATATATCCGCTGTACTTTTTATTTAACCTATCGTTAAGTACAAATACTTTTCCTGATCTCTGGAAAGTTTCTAGGATCAGTCCTATCTTCAAGAGCGGAACAAAAGAGTCAGTCGAAAACTACAGACCTGTAGCAATACTGTCGGCTCCAGCCAAGCTATTCGAATCTATTCTACATAAATTGATATTTCCCAGAGTTGACCCATATATTATAACAGAACAACATGGGTTCAGGAAGGGGCGCTCTACTGAAACAAATCTCATGGTCTTCACAGAATACATAACAAGGGCCTTGGACAATGGTCACCAAGTTGACTGTTCATATAATGACTTCTCAAAGGCATTTGATACTGTGAACCATGACATTCTTATAGCAAAGCTATCTCAAATTGGTTTCTCTTCTCAACTTATTATGCTTTTCACTAGTTACCTTGAGGGGAGGAAACAATTCGTCTCGTACGGAATTTTTCAATCGGAACCTTTTTTGTTTATTCAGGGGTGCCACAGGGTTCGAACCTTGGCCCACTCCTCTTCACTATATTCATAAACGATATTGCGAAGGTAATAAACTTCTCGCGATTTCTTTTATTTGCCGATGACCTGAAATTATTCCTAGACATAAATAATCCTGACGACTGTCTACGCCTTCAGTCGGATATTAATAATATTGTTACCTGGAGTCACAGTAATCATATGAAATTCAATGTCTCTAAGTGCGTAATGTTATCTTTTACGAGAGCACGGAGAACTATATATCATAGATACACGATGAATAACCAGCAGTTGGCACATGTATCCACTATGAGAGATCTCGGGGTCATCTATGAGAGTAGATTAACCTTTCATGCTCATGTTGAGAGAATTTGTGGCATTGCGCTGAAGATGTTGGGCTTCATAATTCGGACCGGAAGGGTTTTCAGAGATCCCAATGTGCTCAGAGTACTATACAATTCATTGGTTCGGAGCAGACTCGAAAGTGGTTCTGTGATATGGAGTCCGCACGAGGCGAGATATTCCCTTATGCTGGAGAGGGTTCAGAAAAAATTTCTGAGGTATCTCTACATGAAGGAGTATGGTAGCTATCCATGGCTCTATCCCACAGCGTTTCTTTTGGGAATGTTGGGGTCTAATTCTCTGCAGCTTCGAAGAGACGGGTTTCTCATAACCCATTTCTTTAGGCTTATTAGGGGATATTTTGAAAACTCAGCCGTGCTGGAGGGTGTAGGTCTTTTTGTTCCCGACAGATATCTCCGACAGCGCCAGCATAGATTGTTTTACCTATCCGCCGCTAGAACCAACCTGGCTCTGGTGACACCGGTGGGAAGAGCAATCAATCTGCTGAACGCGGTCTCCTCGGAAATCGACGTCTTTCATATCAGTGAAAGTACGTTCAGAAGGCAAATACTCTTAATTCTGGAGGGTATCCTGTCTCCCTAATGTTCAACCATCTCTCATGCGTTTCTGGTAGTATATTATTATTTTACCAATATATTATTTTACCTGTTCTCAATAGATGCCTTAAAAATTAATTTTGTAATGTCTATTGATAAAATGAAATAAACTGATAAACTGATAAACTGATAAACTGATAAACTGAAACATTCATACATCGTGTCATGCACGCGCGTCGATTTCTCTGACTCCTCACATGGCCGACATTCAATATTTGATTTATTTGATCGTGCCACGTTTTCCTTGGTCTTCCTCTATTTCTGGTACCATTTACATCATTAAAATATATATTTTTACCATTCTTTCTTCATACATTCTTTCCATATGTCCAAACCATCTTAATGATCCTTTCATTATTTTGTTCATGACACCATCATTCGCACCGCATTCACTTCTTATATTTTCATTCGACACTCTATCATACACAGAATATCCACACATTCGTCTAAGAGATCTCATTTCTACTGCATTTATTCTACTTTCGTCCTTCCTTTGCCAGTTCCATGCTTCGCTTCCATACATAAGGGTCGGTAGAAGAACACCATTGTGCACTGCCATTCTAGCTTTTTTGGATAGGTTTTTGTTTGCGATGACAACTTTAAGTGCACCATTCACTTTGTTGCCTGCCCCAACCCTTCTTTCAATATCCCTCTCCACTCTCCCATCTCTTGTAAACATACTACCTAAATACACAAATTCAACTACAAAATTTAAACATTGCAATAATGTTAAATAATGGTATAACTAACATACTCGTATATCTAAAATGTACTGTGACTAAACAACCTTTTTATTTAATTAAATTTCTAAATAATAATTTTCTAACTGCCTACCCTCTCGGGGAAACGGCATGATGGTTTCTTGTCATTGTACCTACTGCTAGGATTATCCTTTATAAGCGCTCTATAGAATTTACTGTTTACATAGACAAGTAAACCAATTTTAATTCTTGGGATTGACCCTTTTAACCTTTTGGCCTATGCAAACAACCTAAATGCATTGTTTGAAGAATGCGGGAAATACTGCACTTATATTTATTGACCTTTTAAAAATACCTTTCTATGGTCCTAAGCCAGCACCTTTGACTGTTCGGCCTATACAAATAATATCCAAGCAATTAGTTGTTATTTTATAATATACCCGGAAAATACCCGCGATAACATTCAAATATACCTTTACAGGTCGGCAAACAAAAGTAAAAATTATATCTATAATACATAAATAACATCTGTAATTATTTAAATTCTAAATGTCTAGTTGCTAACATCTTTGTTTGATTACAAAAACAGCCTTAACATATGCGATAAGCCACAACAAAAAATAGATAACATTAACAACTTACACTCAACTGCGTTGAATATGAAAATGCGTTATTTTTTAAGTGCCCTTGAGGTGTAGAAACTTTACAAAACGGCGCTATATAAATTGTCTCATTACTGATTAATCAGTGAACTGTACACAGATTTTGTACAACGTATATTCTATCAACGAAAATTCAATAAAACCACAATAACGGTGATAATCACTGCACAACAAAATGACGTGATATAAATCACGGTACGAGACACTCTGTATAAAGCTAAAATGTTCATGAGATCCAACATAATAATTTGTGTAGTTAGTAAAGAGGCTTTAATAAAAATTATATTATTTATATAATGTTTAACGCAACAAGTACGTATCAATATTTGATTCTTTTGATAAAGTGGTCATATTTACAGAGTTCTAAGTAATATTATGAAGCTAAGCGTTTCCGTTCACATGGCGCTATAATTTTACGTATGATAAAGGCACCTAGGCAAAATGTATCCCACGTTCAAGACAACGAGTACGTATTAATATTTGTCCCTTTTGGTAAAGTGTTAATATTTTCACAGTTCTGATATTATTAAGTTGCGTGCTGCACAATCGGTATTATTACGTCAGAGAAAGGCCAAACATATAATTTATAATAGTTCAAAACAGCGAGTAAGTATTTGTCACTTTTGATAAAGTTGTAAATATTAGCAAAACAAATTCTACCTTAACACGAATGAAGGTGAGGGCAGTCTTAAAAAATATTTTTTTTTGGGATGAAGGAAGTAATTTTTTGCTTTTTTTTTTATTACGAAATATTGAGAACACTTCAATGGAGGATTACAATTTTTTTTATAATATTAGGGTCCATAGGTTTTAAGAAAATCAACTTTAAATTGGCAGTGGAAACTCAATTTACCACATGGCAACGCGACGGTTAAAGAATCAATACCTTTGATATATCATTCACGTTTTGACAGGTTTGAGATAGATAAATTATAAGACATGTTATTTTTTCAATAGGTTTTGTGCAAAGACGATACGTTTTAGAAACATAAGTTATTTCCATAGTATATAGTTGGTATTATAAATAACTAATTGCCATGACAATTTCAAAATTTACAAAAACTGACATATGTGCTTCTGTCAAAAATGTACGTACGGAACTTATGAATTGTTGAACTGAGATATTTTTATTATTAGTTTGCTGAATCGCTCTTTACATCTTTACTGCGTAGGCCAAATTGATGTAAAATGTATAGCTATCATATTGATTCTCGTGACATGTAATAAGCAGCTAATCTATAGCCATTCAATTGTCAAGTGAATTTTTCATCAGACTAAAGACAGATAAACAATCACACTGCCATCGCCAGGAATCGAACCCGGGACCTTCGGTGTGGCAATCAAAGCACTTACCGCTCGGCCCTAAGGTCGTCGCTAAAGTTGCTTACCATGTCCTTCTCGGGTATTCAATTCGAATACCTCAACATGACACATCGTTCTATCCATGCCTGAATCCTAATTTTAAAATACGTTGCCAAATATGTATTCATCCTATCCTGAAATTTAAGATTTAAATCGTTTTTTTTTCCGAGGCTATGGTAGATTTTTAAAAATAATTTTCTGCTTTAAAACCGAGTTTTTCCGTTTGGATACTTTACAGTGGTAATCCATTATTCACACCCTGTAGATTAAGATAAGATCCAGGGTATTCATGACGGATAAAAAGGGTATTATGATTTTTTTCCACTTTGCCATTCAAACAAAACCTTTCACTCATAATATTTATCAATGAAATTTTAAATCTATGTACGAGTATATAATTTATATTTTTTTTTTTCAGAAAAATATTTTCATGAAGATTTGAAAAACAAAAGATTATTTTTGTGATTCTCTTTACTCTCAAAAGACTCGGAATATATGATATTTATCATTATATATTTAAGTGTTCTTATTTATATTACATCTCTTTAGAACATATTATATTTGTTGTTATATTTTTGTAATTTCTTCAATATTATTTGAATAATTTCTTCAATATTATTTTTAAGTTCTTGCTGGTTAAGTGCCTAATTACAGCTAATTTAAAAAACGGTGGATACGTGTAACATAAATTAAATAAACACAAAAGTCCGGATCGTCCATGTCAACATGTGCAACATCAAAAAAAAACATTATGTGTTATTACATTATGTGCTAAATTAAAAAAACGGTGGATACGTGGAACAAAAATTAAATAGACAAAATGTGCACCATCTAAAAAGAACATTTTGTGTTAAATTATTATTATTTTGTTATTTTATTTTATGTCATTGTATTTTATATTATTTGTTTTAGATTTATTTTGTGGGTGTTGGACGATCGAAGTGTGCGCGGGAGATGCCTATTGGTGGCGATGAGGTTCGCAACCCATCACACCGCGTCTCCCACGGAGCGAAAAGAGAAGGATGAAGTTCCGCATCAGTAAAAGTGTGACAGTCCATTATTTCTGCCTACCCTTTCGGGGAGACGGCGTGATGGTTAGTTAGTTAGTTAGTTATATTTTTGTATATTTTCATATAAATTCTTAAGTATACTGCATATTATAGTATGTTTCTTAAGTGACGTTTCTTACATCATAAATTTCACTATAAGAAAGAAAAAAAAGAACCGTTTGTTTTTATTACTCTTGTACTATATCTTAAGGCTTGTATCGTATAAGAATAATATAATATCAATAAAGTGTAGTTAGGATCGCCTTTATAACACACTAAAATACAAAATGAAGGACCCCTCCCATTGTGTCCAGGAAACCGACAATCCTGCACAAAGGGTTGTGTTCCCTCCAGCATCGTGTCGGACACTCCGCGTTATTCAGTAAGGCGAGAGGAATGTGGCAGTCCACATAATAAAATTACCACAGAACGGTACTACCATAATTCTTTACGTTTCTACAAAGACCCAATGTGCTACATTTCACATATTTTTATAACGAAGTTATTTTATAGGTCAGATGTAATTCATTGCTTGTTTGATCTACATGGCTTACACACACAACACTATTTTATGCTTGAGTAATACACTTTTATTATTTTATTAATAAGTATGCATTGTTTCTTGAACAATAATGTTTACTATCTATCTTCTTCTTCTTTTTTTTGTCCTATCACACCTCCATGGTGCATAGGGCTTCAAGGAACCTTCTTCACCCGACTCTATCGCATGCCTGATGACTTACATCATCCCAAGTGAGGCCTGCTGCCTCAACCTCGTCCTGCAGGGCTCTTCCCCAGGTAGCTCTAGATCTGCCTCGCTTCCTCTTTCCTCCCACAGGGAACCAGTCTAGTGCGCCCTGAGCGATGCAGGCTAGGTTCCGTCTCAGAGTGTGACCGATCCACTGCCATTTGCGTCTAGCGACTTGTTCTCTAATTTACGTTTCGCCTGCCATGGTCCAGACAACGGCATGTGACACTATAAATATAATTTAATGTTGACAAAAAAGTCCCTTTTATATGTATTATTATAGATTGTGTAAATTAGATGATTAGATTAGACCAAGGTAATTCAAAATGGTCAAATCAAATTAAGTAATACTTTAAAATATACTATGTATATGTACATCAATTTATAAAATTTAATCATCCTTATCACAATGAACAAGTATTGGTATTCCTTCATCAGCTTGTATCCATCCACTGATGGACGTAAGCCTCTCCACCCCCACGCCATCCCTCTCGGTCTCTCGACAGTGTTCTCCAGGCCCTTACCGCTGTCCGCACCATATCTTTGCTTCACCTGGTAGGCTGTCTCCCGACACTTCTTCGGCCCAACCTTGGCCTCCATTCAGTAACCCTCTGGCTCCATCTTTCCATCTTCTATCATCCCGTCGGCATACATGCTCAGCCCATTGCCACGTCATCTTTGCAATGCGTATTCCCAAGTCGGTGACGATATCGAAAAAATAAAATCGTTTTAGCGAAAAAATAAATAGTGTATTTTATATTAAGATTTCCAAGTGTTATAATTCATTCTCTAGGGCGCACCACACAACATATAGTCGATATTTAATGAGTAATGAAAACTATTGTCAGAGATCTATTGTCAGAGATCTTGGAACTATTTACGAAAGTCGGGTGACATTTCATGCTCAGATTGAGAAGGTATGTGACGTTTCGTTGAAGATGTTGGGTTTTGTTCTTCGAACTGTCAGGGTTTCAGAGACACTCGGGTCCTAAGAATTCTAAATAACTCCTTAGTCAGAAGCAGACTCTAGGAAGGTGTCGTCATATGGAGCCCTCGTGAGGCGTATTTCAAGATTAAAGTATTTTTTAATGAATTCTGTTGAAACAATGAAAGCAGTAAGCTCCTAAAATCGTAAATAAAATTAATGTATTTAATTAAAAGTGTTGATATAAATTAATATACATGTTTTTTTTTATATATCTTTAATTGTTACCGAACTTATATATACATACTTACTACTCATATCTTCAATGTAAAATGCTATTTTATAAATATACCATTGTTTTGGCCGAAACACTATTATATTTCAACATAATTAACTGTTAAATTAACAACACTTCACTTCGTAAAATCACATTTTTTCATTATACACGTCTTGAGAATGTCGCGACAGCAGTTTCGTCAACCGATGTTGGCATCATCAGGTGTTACAAACAACTTTTTTGTTTATACAACAAGTTTATAATACCTGGCGATGTCGATATCGGTTGGCGAAACAGCTGTCGCGACATTATTAAGAAGTGAAAAAATAGTGATATTTTTATGTAATTGATTATTTATAAAAAAATTAAATAAAACGATGTTTTTTAACTACTTACACTTTTGTCTTTATTTCGACAGCGACCGGTTTCGCCAGGCTCGCAGCATTGATAGACTGGTCCAGTCTGTTGATGCCAGCGAGCCGGGCAAAACCGGTCGCTGTCGAAATAAAAACAAAAGTGGAAGTAGTTAAAAAAGATCGAATTATTTTATTATTATTTAAAATGAACTTCCATCAAGAGATTTCAGTAAAATCATTTGTTTATTTAAAGGTTGATTGTAACACCTGGCGATGCTAACATTGATTAGTAAAACAGCTGTTGCGATAATTTTATAATATATAAATTATTTCAATTGTGATATTATATAGCAGTGTTTTTTTAAAACAGTTAAATATATAATAGCATTGTAAATTTAACACAAAAATATTATATAAAACTCTTGATTAAAAAAATTATTTGTATGGCGATGACAAATGTAAATTACATTAACATTATTCATGCCGTTTCATAACACAAGAGTGATGGAAACAATGGAGTGAAATCTTGTTTTCGCGGAATAATGTTATAAATTATTTGGGAAAACGCTTTCCCGATCTCCCGCAGCTCCTTCGCTAAAAGGTCCGGCACTCTAAGGACGAGACCAGGAGTTTGAAAGCTGCTAGAAGTATTATTTATCTGGAAACTTGAATCTACTCAAATTACTTAATCATAATATTTTACTTATTTACCTCCTATGGCCATACAACTCTTGAAGAGTTTTAGCCTCCTTGATGATTTATCGCCAAGCTCTCCTTGCTCCCAGCAGTCCGATTCGCCCAATCTAGCCAGATCAGCCAGAACATAGACCATTAGGCGCTGTCTAGGCCTTCCTAGAGGTCTTACTCCAGTCGGTCTAGAGGCGTACAGGGTCTTGATTGCTCTGGTCTCTTCGGCTCGGCATACGTGCCCAATCCATGCTAGGCGACCGGCTCTTACGGTGCCTGTTATAAGGGGCTGCTGGGACATCGTACGGATCTCTTGCTTGGTCCTATACCTCCAAGTTCTCGCTGCAACACCGAGTCTGGGTCCCAGGATCATTCTTCTATTCTCAAACCGGTAGATTCTTTGCTGGTCTTTTAGAGCATGACTTGAACCATATGTCACCACCGGCTTAATGATGGTGTTATAAATACGCAGCTTGGTGTTTCTGCATAATATCAATGGTTGAAGAAAAATAAGTTTTTAGGTACCAAAAAAATAAGTATGCAGTTTCGTTCTATATGACATACATAACGAAACTGCATACTTGGTTTTTTGGTACAGCGCAAACCGTTTATATACCCAAATAACTAACTTTTAAAATTTATCTTCTTCTTAATCATCTTCTTCTTTTAATCGATCTGACGATCCGTGACACAGAAATCATATTTCCTCGGATGATGAAAACCAACTGTCCCTCCATATCTTAGATGGTCTTCCAGGTGGACGGTGTCCGGAGGGGATATCGTAAGCGGTTTTATATGCAAGTCTGTCAGTATGAGTCTGTAATTTTACCATTTATATAACTAAATAACTAACTAACCATTACGTCGGTTCCTCAAGTTGATAGGCAGAAATAATAGACTGCCACACTGTTCTTTCTTGACATACATTTCTCCCTTATTCGACGTGCATATACTCGTATCTTGTCATATACGCACGTTGATTTCTACGACTCCTCACGTGGCCGATATATCATATTTGTTTGATTTGATCATGCCACGTTTTTCCCGATATTTCTCTATTTCTTGATTTATTTACGCCGTGAACATATACGCACACATCTTCTGATTAATAGTCTGCTCGTTAGAAGATAGTAATAAGTTTCCGAAACATATCGGAATTAAAAATCAGTAAAAATAATATTAAGTATTTACTTAAAGATTTTTTTTTAAATGATTGGCATAGCCACCTTTATCTCAATACCAACCGGTTAAAATTCTGTCATATTAGGGCAATCATCATCATACTTGTTAATATAGAACTAAAAATTTAATTTTGTTTTTTAGAATGTATACAAATACTTGTAGACAAATACTGGATTTTACCCATTACGGGTTAATCATTAAGAATTAATTTATCTCAATAGAGACGAAGATGTGTAAATTATTTGGAAACAGAATATGGTGGTCGAGGCGTTTACAGGACTTATGACCTGTCATTGGTTGGGTTAAGCGATCGCTTTATGTAATATAACATTCCCCATTCCGCCCTTCTTATATCTGGTCTCAATAGATGGGGCTAGTGTAGATTTAACTAACTAACTAACTAACTAACCATCACGCCGTCTCCCCGAAAAGGTAGGCAGAAAGAATGGACTGCCACACTTTTGATGCGGCACTCCATCCTTCTCTTTTCGCTCCGCGGGAGACGCGGTGTGATGGGTTGCGAACCTCATCGCCAGATAGGTAATAATAGATTGAACTAAAATATGTGAAATATTTCTCAACATGGTAGCATATATACAACTTCCAAAAAATAATTGAGATACAATTAATCCTTAAAATTTAAGTGCTCTTAATATTACATTAAACATATTTCACTTGTGATCCCGTAGATTATTAGAGTCTTCTAGTACCTGCTATTCTTAGAATCTCATTTTATATTATTTGCTTTTATAAAACAAAATATGTATTATATTTTGAAGTCTTATAATACTATTCAATAAACTACATGATTTTGATTAAGGCCCATTGTGCTTGTTTGTATTCCATTTTAGCATTAATGATTAATTTCTCAGAAACGACTTCAAAGACTTTGATACAGAATGAGCCGAATGCTCTCCCAAGTAATATCCTTCCATGTGATATTATTTACCGAAAAAGCACCTCTTTTGTAAGGAAAAATATAATCCCAAGACGAAATTCATTACCTTTGATCCCATTTGTTGGCCAATTTAAACTTGTTGATTAAGCGAGTGAAATAACGTTGAAAATTCTTCATTTCATCTTTTGACAGACCTGTCAAAATGCCAAGAATTCAACTTTAATTAGCCGAGCCCCTGTCAGTTTTGACCGAATTTTATGTCAAACTTCACATTTTACTTTATTAACGTTTTTGTGGTGGTGATCTTGATATCAACGTAGTTTTATCAATAGGACGATAACATTATTATTATTATTATTGTTAAAATTGATAACACTGTTATAATATGCCAATTTATTTTTATTCACTAAGAATGTCGCTACAGCTGTTTCGCCAACAAAAAACAGTTTTTTGTAACACCTGATGATGCCAACATTAGTTGGAGAAACAGCTATCGCGACATTCTCAGTATATTTAAATAAATTATGATATTATAACATTGTTATAAATTTTAACAGTTATAATGTTGAAGTATCATAGCGTTTCTGCAAAAACAATGGACTATTTAATTATTCTTATTATTATTCTCATGAATCGCTCTTTACTTTATTACAGCACGAGCCAAATCGATTTAAAGTGTATATCTATCATGTTGATTCTCATTACAAGTGTTAGGTGGCTAATCTATCGCCATTTTATTGAGAAATGAATTCTGCATGAAACCAAATAAAGTGTGACAATCACACTGCCATCGCTGGGAATCGATCCCAGGACCTTCGTAGTAGCAGTCAAAGCACTGACCATTCGGCCATGAAGGTTTCATCTTCTTCACAGTCCACATAATATCTTCTTATTTTTTCTTGCGGTAGACCTGTGTGGTCTGTGCTCCAGAGGGTCACCGCTCTTGTGAGGTGGATTCCCAGCTGCCCTTCCATTTTCTTCAGGTCTTCAGGTCTTCCGGGAGAAAGTGTCTCGTGAGGCTGATAATGTAATAAAATATAGGGAGGTCTGGTGGTGTCCATTCTTCTCTTTCCATCCTTCACTTCTCTTTCGCTGTCTACTCCAGAAAGAAAGGAACGAATGTCATGGTTTCTCTGACTTTTCACGCGACCGACATTTAATATTGGTTAGATTTTATGATGCCAGTTTTCCTCGGACTTTTTTGTTTCTATTTCTGTTAACGTCGTTTATATAAACATTGTTTGTTTGCGTTTTTTGAATAAATAATGTTTTATTCTATTTTTTTAATGTATACAAATACTTGTAGACAAATACTGGATTTTATATTCTGTTTCCAAAAAACTATTTTTCAAAAAAACAAATTGTATAAAAACTGGTCAAAGTTGAAAGCATAAAAATTGGAGATTGGATCTCTAGGCGTTGTCTGGCAGTATGATAATTGCGTAAACCTTTCACATTGCATTAATAAAGTTTTCCTGCTTAATGCTTAAATTTAATCTTGATAGATGGCGCTAGTGTAGATTGACCTAAAAATGTGAAGTGTTCTTAAGCATATATATATCTTTCAAAAATTTGTCAGACGTGGTGGTCGTAAGAAGTGTCCAAATAATGTTAATGATCCATTTATCATTTTGTTCATTACAGTTTCATTCGCACTGCATTCACTTCTAACATTTTACATTCGACACTATCATACACAGATTTTCCACGCATTCGTCTAAAAGATCTCATTTCTATTACATGGATTCCACATTCATCCTCCGAATGTTAAAGAAGCGAGAGAAGTACGGTAGAAAAGAAAATTTACTGAATATATTGCGTGATAAAAACTAATTTAATAGTTAGTTACAACTATTATTCAACTAAAATAATCAGATATATTTTTAATCAGAATTATATTTGATGACTAAACAATGGCCTGTTTACTTTTGTACTACTCTCCTACTCTCCTTTCTATTGTCTTACAAAAATAAATGGACATTAGTCGGTACGAGACAAAATTATCTTTTGAATGAATATTTTATAATATTATCGTATTATTCATTATGAACCTTAAAGAATATGTCAGTTTTTTTACGAATTCCTTATTATATGTGGGTGGGTTATCATAATTTATGTATCATTTTATCAAAAATTAATTTATCTGGCAAAAATCATCACAGATTGAGAATATATGGAGCATCACAGAAAAACATAAAATGATTGATGTGTTTTTGAGTTACATCTACAGAATACACCATAATTAATTTAAATCGAAAAAGAAATAATATTTAAAGTAGTTTATTTAATATGCCTCATTTGTACAATTTTTTTTTAAAACGGAAATAATGAAATACCTTTACGTCTACATGTGAATTGAATTTATATTTTAATGTTAATTTTACCAATTATTTAAATAACTTTAATTAAATGTAATAATGAAACAATAACGATATTTTTCACTTTTGCCTTTATTTCGACAGCAACTGCCAGACTAGCAGGCATCGAAAAAAACTACGTTTCATCATATCATTATTTAAAATAAACTCCTATCACTGTAAAATATGAGATTTTAGAAATTAATTAGATTATCTTAATTAAAATTATTTTCAACCAAACAACGAAGAACATAATTATAGAAATCTTCGAAGACTAGTTTTAGATTTAAAAAATGGTTGTTTCATAATCTTGAGAAGTTATTCAGAACTAATGTGTATTCTAAAATATAAATTTAAGGAACAATCTTAATTTGTTTATTTACATTAACAGAGGATTTTTTTTTAGTTATTATTTACTTTTTTTATTTTGAAACACTTTTATAATGCGTATCACAACTAATCAATTAATTTCTGTGAAATTTTGTTGATATCAACCACATTACAGACAAAGTTTTTTGTAACACGTCTCGATGCTAACAAAGTTAGGCGAAACAGCTGTCTCAACAATCTCTTTAAATTAATTAATAAATTGTGATACGTTCTAAATTAATCAGATACGTGCTAGATGATGTTGGTCTTTTTGTCCCTGATAGCATATAATTCATATGATTCACATAAGAACATATCGTGGGTATACTGGCAAAAAACGTTAAGTCGAAAATTGGCAGTTTTGACTTAGTGATGCAGTATTGTAAAGTTTACAATGCTCTACAAATTGGCAAAATACACGAAGTCGAATGAAACAGATTTTTTCTCTAGTTTTAAAAATAAATTTAACGTTAAATCGTACAAAAGGTATTTCATACAGGCTAAAAGCTTCAAAAAACTTAATATTTTTCGAAGAGTCTTGTTGAACATTTTTGTACTGGAAAAAAACGTTAACTCTACTTATTGTCTTCGGCTGAAAAAAATTCCCTCGATTGATATTTGACAACGACACTTATATGTTTCAAATTTAAAGAAAACTTAAATGTTCGATTTCTCAAAACAGCGATTTTAGACTTAACGTTTTTTGCCAGTATACCCACGATATAAAGCAGAAAGAATTATGACAACGAGAATATATAAATGAAATCATGACAATGTACAAAAACACAATAATTTGATTATGATGGAACAGGTTGAATGATATACTCGTATAATAATAAAACACATAGCAATACATATAAATAAACTCGTTAAACATACTCGTACACAATGACGGGTACATACGAGTAATACACATAGAATGATTTGATAACAGTATTTCTAAATTAAAATTGCTAGTAATGTTGAAGAATCATAGTGTTTTAGCCAAAAACGATGGAAAATATAAAAAAATGAAATACGAGTATTATGAGATGAAATATACTTTTGTGACTTTAGTTGTTTTGCCCTCCCGCATTTGACTTCATCTCCGCAATTTGAAGTTGTTAACACCTGTTCCTGCTCTCGCCGCAGGGGCCGCACAAAGAGCGGCACCCCTGTTTACATATTCATAAGTATTGTGCTCAAAAATGTATAAAACCTTAAATTAGTTTAACTATCAGACCTCCTCTCCTGGCACAAAGGGAACGCGGCCTCCGCACGCCATTAGCCCGGGCACAATGTTGTTTGAAATATTATTAACAATGCTTGAATCGTTATTTGAAAATGATTTATTGATTTCTAAGGATCCCGAATGTGGTTCGAAGAAAGAATAAAAAAAACATTCAAATAAATGTTTCTCTATGGGTACCTACTATATTATATTCTATAGTTACAACGTGAATGTTCTCCGTTTTAAATATTTATAAAGATAAAGTGAACAGCGAAAATATTCATAGTAAATTTCATAATATACTTACTTTATGGCAAGTTAAGGCGTTAACACTGTAGAATTCTTTGATACGAAGTCATTATTTGGTGGTTTGACATATTAAAATTTTTTTTTTAAATAAATTCTTTATATTTACTGCTTTATTTTGAATCAGTTGAACTAACCGGTTTCACTGTGTAGACAACTTGGGTAGAGCCCTAAAGAACCTCGCTACAGAGTGAAACCGATTGGCCAAACTAACTCAAAATAAAGTGGTTAATACAAAGAAAAATATATTAAATTGTATTTTTACTGTAGATTTCCATTGAAATTTGATATATTATAAATAATACTTTTTAATTTACGTTTATTTATTAAATATTTTTACAGAATAAAAATATTAATCACAACATGTTTTGGAGGTGACCTCCTCTATCCTCAGGTAAGGAATAAATATATAACAGATATATAAACTAACTAACTAACCATCACGCCGTCTCCCCGAAAGGGTAGGCAGAAAGAATGGACTGTCACACTTTTACTGATGCGGCACTCCATCCTTCTCTTTTCGCTCCGCGGGAGACACGGTGTGATGGGTTGCGAACCTCATCGCCACCAATAGGCATCTCCCGCGCACACTTCGATCGTCCAACACCCACAAGATAAATCTAAAACAAATAATATAAAATACAATGATATAAAATAAAATAACAAAATAATAATAATTTAACACAAAATGTTCTTTTTAGATGGTGCACATATTGTCTATTTAATTTATGTTCCACGAATCCACCGTTTTTTTTAATTTAGCACATAATTTAATAACACATCATTTTTTTTTCGATGTTGCACATGTTGACATGGACGATCCGGACTTTTGTGTTTATTTAATTTATGTTATACGTATCCACCGTTTTTTAAATTAGCTGTAATTAGGCACTTTACCAGCAAGAACTTAAAAATAATATTGAAGAAAATTTTCAAATTGTCATTAGAACAAATGAAAAATTTATTTATAACAGATATATATGTACAAAAAATATATTTATCAGGGTGGGCTTTATTTAGAATTTGTTTACCCATAATTTTAACATGACCACTATGTATAGAGGCATGGAACTGGTAAAATAAGAAATGTAGAACAAATGCAGTAGAAATGAGATCTCTTAGACGAATATGTGGAAAATCTGTGCATAGTAGTCTCATAAAAATATAATATTTTTCACCTATCAGACACCCGAGGACGGAGGAAGTCCCTCCGAAACGTGTTGTGATTAATATTTTATTCTGTAAAAATAGTTAATAAATAAAGTGTGTTAAACAGTGCTATTAATTCTCTGTTATTTATCAAGTTAACACCATTAAAGATGGCAAATTTTTCAATTTTTTCGACCATCTTCGTATTTAACCCACATCCTTGCCATCGTCCAAATAAACTTACCCGTTCTCAAATATCAAAGCGACTGCATTACAATATGAATATGATTTATATCCAATGTCAAAATCAATTTTATTTGTCAAGTATGTGTAATCAATTCATGGATCTTAAAAGTTGATATGAACCAACTTGAGACGTTTGAATTGTATCTGCATCCCAAAAGTTTGCGCATTCCTTGGTCAGCAACACAAATGTTCTCAAGAGAGCCAGAGCTGATAGGGAATCGTTAACCATCAAAAGCCGTAAGGTATCATATTTAGGTAATGTGCTCAGATGTCATAATTTACGTCATGACGTCATAATTTACGCCATGACGTCATAATTTACATATATAGCTTCGACTTTATATAAATTATGTGTACAATGATAATCTCTTTAAAGAAAATGATTTTATAATTTAATTCATCTTATTTGTTAAATCTATTTTTAAATAGTCTTAACAGTTTAATATGTGATATCATAACAGTATTTTAAATGTTAACTGTTACTAAAATATGTTATTGTTTTTATTTGTAAAGGCATTTAATAATGTACAAGTAATCTATATAAGCCACCCTCACATCCTTTATATATAGGTGTGGTTTATGGTCCTATATCTGAAATTAGCAGATTACCTAACTTTGGATAATCCTGCAGGGAGCCCGTCAAACAAATTTGTTCAGAAAACTAAACGAGCGTTATGGGGCTTGAGCCTTTATTAGCTGAAGTTAATGGGAATTCCGAAATTTCTTTGTTTAGCCGCATTATCGGCCGAGTTGATCTCGCGAGCACTTCAGACAGATATGATTGAAATCTTTTAATTATGAAATCGGCCTTTAGCGGCGATGAATGTTCAGAGACACTGTCTAAGCAGCACCAAAATATTTCTACCAATTTTACTAAATGCCTTAAGCGAAGTTATAATTTTGCCTATTTATAACGAATGTTACATATAATTTTCCACGCGCGGTACATATTTAGTTCAGCAAATGAAAATGATGACAGGAATCCCGGGGGTTCAATAATAGTTTTGGGAGTTGGTAATTTCAATTAGCATTGTCTTATCAATGGAACAAACTTCTAAATTCGTGTACGTATTGGGTTATCAAATTAACTCATAATATTGTATTTCGTTCTATACATCATTCGATACAATTCCTAATTTAATCTTCATGGTGATTTTTTTTTTGTGAATGTTTACTTATTGTGTTTACGATTCGTCTATATAGAGATACAATTAAATTTCATGAATTAATCACCCACCATGGGTGAAATCCAGTATTCGTATATATAAGTATACATTCACAAAAAATATTTGTAATCATTCTGGCAATCAATTCTTTGGCATATAAATAGGAGTGATATCTCTAGGCGGCTTCTAAACAATGCGCTAATGGCGATAGCCTTCACATTGTGTTAATAAAGTAGTTTGCTAAATGCTAAAAATTAATCTCCATAGATGGCGTTAGTGTGTGGATTATATAGATTAATCTTAAAAAGATTAACATATGTAATCAAATCTACATAGATGGTGTATTGAAACTGACATGTGAAGATAAGCATAGATTTGTCACATATTTACAAACTCCAAAAATTTGTCTTACATTGTCAAAGAAATAGGTGGAATGGGGAATGTTGTAATTACATAAAGCATGCGCTTAACCCAACCAATGACAGGTCATAAGTCCTGTAAACACCTTGACCAACCATATTCAGTTTCCAGTTTGCATCTTCGTCTCTATTAAGATACAATTAAATTTCATTCATGGCGAATATTTTAACTTGTTTTTCAACGCGATTTTTTGCTACCATTAAAACAGCACGGTTTTGCTGTTTTACTTATTAAGCTCTAACAGTTCAGTCAATATTCACCATTCAAAATGATGTTTTTTTGAAAACATTGTGCTTTCAGAACACTTTTTTGCACTTTTCACAAACATGTTTTGGACACAGTAGCTCTTCCTCAGTGTTGAAAGGTTAAAATTTATACAAAAAAAAAACGGTGTCTATGTCCCGAAACATGCTTACGATAAGTGCACAAAAGAGTTTTGTTAAAGCACAATGTTTTCGAAAAAATATTCGAATTTGAATCCTCAACACAATGATGGCGAATATGAAAAAAAATTAAAATATAAATAAAAAAATACTATTCGGTTTTGTGTTCACACTTTAGTTACCATCTACAGACAACGTAAAAAATAAGGAGCCAGAACACTATTATATAATAAAAAAAACATTTATGACCTTAAGTATGTACACATTCATACATCATCTCTGCTTACACTGCATATTGCGTGCCAGGGCATAATATTACTAAGGCTTTGTCGCTTCAGGGAAGAGGGTTGGGGCGAACGGTTGTTCCGTACCCACCCCTCCGCCGCAACCCGAAGGTACACGAGTGTACACGACATCCCGCTACGGAATATTACAAAATACAAGCCGCAGCACCATTGACAGAGATAATATTAAATTGTAATTATCTTAAACAGGTTATACGCGAAAAGTTAAGGCTTGCTTTTAACACTTGCTAAATATAGTGTCCACAAATGAAAATGCACACAATGATCCGTGTAGATACGAGTACAAATGCTCGACGTGAGTCTTCGGGATGTAATATGAAATGAAGAAATTAAACGCCAAACCAAAGTTTTACACCAAGGATTTTAAGCAATGGTATTAGAATTTTTCAGTCTTCAATATGAAAAAAAAATAGCTCATTACTATGAAGAAGAAATTCTACTGTGTCTAGTCTTGAACCCCATGGATCAGGTGCCAAGTATTCAGCCCCCTAGATTACCACTCACGTTTGCTAAATTTTTAATTGAAATTTATTGGAGAAGTTCATTTTAAATAATGAAAACAATTCAAAGCATTGATAAAAAAATTATTACTAACTAACTAACTAACCATCACGCCGTCTCCCCGAAAGGGTAGGCAGAAAGAATGGACTGCCACACTTTAATCGATGCGGTACTCCATCCTTCTCTTTTCGCCATCGCGAGAGACGCGGTGTGATGGGTTGCGAACCTCATCGCCACCAAAAGGCATCTCCCGCGCATACTTCGATCGTTTAACGTAAAAAAATTATTTATTATTATATATTTACAATTACAATAAATATAAGTAATTGCGTAGATTTTCACGGTTGGCAGCAATATGTTTAATGTGTTTTTGGGTAACACCGTGTGATAACTCCTTCTCGACCGACGTTTCGGAGATCGTTGCAGTCTCCATCTTCAGGGTAATTACATTACATACATTAAAACATGTTTGTGAAAAGTGTGTAATTACATTACCCTGAAGATGGAGACTGCAACGATCTCCGAAACGTCGGTCGAGAAGGAGTTATCACACGGTGTTACCCAAAAACACATCAAACACAATAAATATATGATAATAAAGAAATTTTGTAGGAAAAAAAAAAAGCCTAGGAGAAAGAATACAGAAAGAAGAACCAGGAACCTTCAAAGCGCTTCAAGACATAATAAGGGAGGAACTGAAGAAACACACTACGAGCAGGAACAGAAAATATACTACATCGCTTAAAGAGGGCTGGATGACGAAGGATATCTATAACAAAATAGAGAAAAGAAACTACCTCTACAAAAAAATGAGCAACCAGCATAATCTCGTAGACGAATTTAAACTCATACAAGCTAACATAAGAAAAAGTATTAAGAAAGCAAAAAAGGACCACTACGCATCGCGTATAAATGAAGCAAATGCAAACAGTCACAAAATATGGAAGGAGATCAAAAACATAACGTCAGAGAACTGTACACCAAAGCCCAATGTATCTAAACTTAAAAAGGATGACGGATCCGAGACAACGGACGCAGCTGAAATAGCCGAAATTATAAATCATTACTATACAAGAATCGGAGTAAAACTGGCTAGCGAAATTGTAATCTCCGAACCAGCACGGTTCAGACCACCCGAAGTGGACGGGGAGCTTTTCTTGAGACCTACGACAGAAGAAGAAATAAGACAAATAATAAACCAGATGAAAAATAACACAGCTCCAGGATACGACGGAATAAAGATAGCAACAGTCAAATCCATATCTGAACTTATATTGCCCACGATAACAAAAATTATTAACAAAAATATGAAAGAGGGAACTTTCCCAGAAGAGCTGAAAACTGCAAGAATCACACCTGTGTACAAAGACGGTGAAAAAAACCAACCATCAAACTACCGACCGATCGCAAATCTGACAGTATTTGCAAAGTTAACTGAAAGAATACTACACAAAAGACTGTACCAGCACCTCAAAGCATTCAACTACATAGCTGAAGAGCAAATTGATTCCAAGAACAGAAGGGAACAGCAACAGCTATCACCAACATATGTAACTACATTCAGTCAGCACTGGATGCGGGCGAATGCATAACAGGACTAATACTGGACTTCAAAAAAGCTTTTGATACCGTACATCTGGACACACTACTTGACAAACTGACATCCGCAGGGGTGAGGGGCAAGGCGTACAACACGTTCAAATGCTACCTCACCCAAAGGAAACAATACACAGTTGTGTCAGGAATGACCAGCAACGAAACAATGACAGAATTTGGTGTGCCACAAGGGTCCATCCTGGGACCACTACTTTACATACTTTACATTAACGACATAACAAGTTACAAAATGACAGGGAAAATAATTATGTACGCAGACGACCTTGCTATATTTTACAAAAACGACAACGACAATGAGACCTGTAAACAAATGAACATAGATATAGAGACACTAACCAACTCGACAACCAACAACTACCTGACCTTAAATGTAAAAAAGTGTAACATTATACACTTTGAAACAAGCAAGAAAAACCATAACATGTGTATAAAAATAAAAAATGACGCAATAACCGAACTCGACTATGTAAAGTACCTAGGACTAACAATGGACAGACAACTAAAATGGACAAAACACATAGACAACCTAACAGACAAGTTAGCATCGCTATACTCCCTCTTCTACAAAATACAGAATTACATACCAAGAAGGGAAAAAGTTATGATGTACGAAGCGTATGTAAAAGGCCGACTGACATATATGATTCCCTTCTGGGGGACAGGAAACCAAAAGGACATCTCCAGACTCCGAAGACAACAAAATAAAATAATAAAACTAGCATATAACATTGACTACCATACCCCAACCATACAAGTTTACAGACAAACTAAACAAATGGACATATCAGACCTGACCAAATATGAGACCTTAAAAATTGTACACAGAGTGACCATGGAAAAGCCAACAGACAGCACCTACAAATTAACTAAAAATTCAAACATACACAGACACTGGACCAGGAATTGTGACAGATATCACTTACCGATTGCACGAACTAAGACAGGACAATCAAGGATATTGAACAATGGACTGAAACTTTACAATGAACTACCTAAAGACACAAGGAATCTCACTACAACTCAATATAAGAAGTGTCTGAAGCAGTACATAATTAGTGGTAGGATCTAGAAATGTAACCATATAACCCAATTGGGTTTTTAAAAAAATAAATTAAATAAAAAAATAAAAAAAAAACAATGATGTAAAACTCCATATTAAATAATTGATGCGATTGAAAACGTCCGTTTTCTAGAAGTTTTATTATATTTTATGGGAATGACGTGTTTCGCTCTTCTAGGGCATTATCAAATGTCAAATCATTTGATAATGTCTTAGAAAGGCGAAACATGTCATTCCCTAAAATATAATAAAACTTCTAGAAAACTGACGATTTCATTGTATAAATTAAGAAATTTTGTATAAAATTTCTTTTGTTTACATTATTTGAAATGAAAATGTTAATAAATTTGATCTTCGCTAAATGTTTTATAGATTTTTTTTATGCGAGTGTGTTTATTCTTAAATATCCACTTGCAAAAATGGTGCGTAAATGTTAAAGTGGTAAACATACGAAAATTGGTATATGGAACCCCGGCACTCGCATTCTTGTGTGCTCTGTATTATGCAGATCATAAATCAGTGTCAAAATAATGTACGTATTTAAAATATTGCGCTGTTTAACGAAACACGTGGCGGTTTCAGAATCACCTGTAATAATTCCAGGCTGCTCTTAATATCATACCTACAAGTCACACGGAGTAATTAATCTTTGGTTTTCTCCGGAGCCGTTAGTTCGTTCGGGCGGAAAATTTGACAAACAGTGTGTTATTAATTAAATATTATGTGTACCGCCTTCAAGGGATACCCGCTAAATTATTTCCGTATTTATTGCGAGCTATATTTTTAGACTAAAATATATGCCTTACAATGTAGTTCAGAGTTCTTCTTCTTCTTATTCTTAGTGGCTTGTTTTTAAAGAGGAATTGACCTCCTGCGAAGTCGACTCCCAGCTGTCAATCTGTCATCTCTTTGGTAGTCTGCCTGGGGGTCGTGTACCCGTGTAACACAATGAAGGGGAGTCTAAATGGATCCATTCTCCTCACGTGTGCATACCAGTATCTTCTCCTTTGCCTTCCTCACCTAACGACATCCTCGACCTCGCATATCTCCCTTATCCGTGTATTCTTCATCCTCTCTTTCATTGTCTTGCCAGATATATTTCTGAGCGTTTTCATTTCTGAGCGCGTTTTTTGTGATTGTGGTGTCCGCCCTGCACTCGATACCATATTTCATGATAGGTCGCACACAAGTCTTATTTACTCTCATTTTGCTGCTGATCTTCTTGTCAGGGTTTTTTATAGCTGAATTGTTCAAGCATCCTGAAATGACCGCAGCCTTGTTTACACAAGGTAGATCCGTTTTCCCACACAAGTCTACACCCAGATATCAAAAAATTTCCACCTGTTCTACTGAAACAACCCCCCCACAGACACGCTACATCACACCTGAGCTCGAGAGAATACCATACTTTTGGTCTTTGCTACTGATATGATCATATTGATTTTTTTTTGTATTTTTCTCAATTTATAGTTAATAACTGATTATGTATAGTTTAAGATTAGAAAAAAAAAACACTCTTTACTTTCGTTTTACTTCTCCTTTCGATCCTTGGTCAGCTTCTATTATTTGTTTAGCCTCTTTTGGGAGGTTGACTCCCAGCTATCTGTGTATGTGTTTGGTAGTCTTCCGGGGGACGGTGGCCAATAATAATCTGATGCATCACAACGTGTGGAATTCTGTAGGGAACTATCCTATGCCCATGCGCATGCCTGTGTTTTCTGCCCCATCTAACAATACCTCCCACCTTTCAGATTTCGCGAAACTAAAGTTTCTCTCCTTTTGATTTGGGTCGAATGACCCGTTTGTGACAGTGAGGTGTCCTGGGTAATCTATTGTTGCTGGGTTTTCATTTTTAACATTTTTCTCAAGTCTCATATCTTTAATGCGATCTACACGGTACCCCCAGAAGGACATTCTGCTTCTTCCCCACTTCACTATATTTTCAACACGTATCGTCTCATTTCAGATCCGATCTCAAAAAGTTCTGTCTGGGATGGAGCATAGAGGAGAACTAAGCGTGTTTTCATTTAATAAATAAAAATACATAATTTAATAAAATATAAAAATCGAATGCATTAATTTTAATCGCATTTTATTGAAATATTGACTATTATGATTAGAAATCATTTGTCTTACTGTAAATAAAAACCATATTTTTTATATCGGCAAAGAAAAACACAAAATATTTTTCACCTACTATTTTCCCAGCAATAAAATGATAAAAAAGTATATAATGTATTAACTGGTTAGTCCCTCGGCAGATCTATCTCTGCTCTTCCCATTATTATTTTTTTAAATCTTCTGATATCGTATCAGGTCCCTCCAACGATGGTTATTACTGTAGCTAGAGCATCTCTCTCCTGCGCCATACGGAACAGGTTCACAAATCTGCTCATTCCTGTTCACTATCTTATATTTCGCAGCCAGGATAACTGCCTTCTGTCAACTCCTTGATGTCCCTCTATTTTGCCCATGATTATCATCCAATGGAGGTGGTATATTTTTTCCCTAAGAAAATGACAAAAATATGAGACCATTCCATCTTTCGTTCTCGACAAAAGCTCCTTATTGGCTCCGGCTCTCTGAAATACGTCTTAAGAAAAAATAGAAAAATATATTATGGGCGACGAATTTTTGGATAATATGGTAATTTTTTATATGTCTAGTTTTTTTTTTACTTAATTTTTTTTACTGTTATTGTTGATGTACTTGAATATTGAACTATAAATTGTACTTATTACAATATAAATTAAATACATACAAAAGTCTGGATCTGATCGATAGACCATCTAAAATCTAAAAGAACATTATATGTTGTATTATTCTAATTTTAATTTTATTTTATATCATTGTATTTTATATTATTTGTTTAAGATTTATTTTGTAGACGTTGGACGATGGAAGTGTGCGCGGGAGGTGCCTATTGGTGGCGATAAGGTTCGCAACCCATCCACCGCGTCTCCCGCGGGGGCGAAAAGAGAAGAATGGAGTGCCTCATCGATTAAAGTGTGGCAGTCCAATTCTTTATACCTACCCCTTCGGAGAGACGACGCGATTGTTAGTTAGATAGTTAGATAGACTATTTTAATATATGGAATGAGTAGAAGGAATAATGATTTGATGGAAGCGGAAGGAACAACACGCCTTCACAAAACAAATTAAATTGAATTCGGCTATTTTTGAAGTTAGAAAAAACCAAAGAAATTGTGGTTTATGCTCATATACGTGGAGGAGCTTCTCGAAGAATCGTCTGGTGGTCCATTCTCTTTACTTTTTCTACGATGTTACAAAGTTTGTACCAAACATCCTTGGAAAAAGTATAGGCACAAATAATTCATTTAATAACACAATTTACCGAAAATGGCTGAAGTACCCTCTGACAATGGTGCTCATCTTTCGTATAGCGTTCTTCTGATATTAAATTTTACTCCTATATTCTGGTACATTTTCCGAAAACGCCCCACTTCAGATGTGAGCCGCTTATTAATATACATTGCAATCCGGAACAATCGCTGAATATAACGCAGAGGTAAAGTGCGTAAAGAGTAATTTATTTTCAATTTATACGATAACGAAAATAATATATTTTAATATGATTTATTTATTGTTTCTTGAACAATTATATATAACTATATATTTAATAATTAATTCAAATAATAACGTATGTTTACTGTCTTAGGCAATATCAAATGCATTTGATAATGTCTTAGACAGGCGTTACATATCATTCACATAAAAAATAATATAACTTCCAGAAATCAGACTTTTAAATCGTATTAAAAATTTTCGTATATTTGTTAAATGTCTATTTTTCTATAGATTAATTTATAGTATGTGTCTTAACACAGCAAGCTTTTATTAAAGGACTATGATTGTGTATTTACCATTTATGCCTAGTTTTTTTTTGTATACGCTTTAAGTCTATTAGAAACTAGACCAATCAGAATACAAAGACAGAACTATATGCACAAAAATTTCAAAAATGAGCTTAATAGATTAATAGTATTAGATCTTTGAAAAATTATCAGTTCCCTTATAAATAATATAATGAATGGTTTTGTACATCCGACTTACACTGATAATAAGAGCATTATTAAATGTTAATTCGATAAAAATATTTGTAAAAATTTATGATAAAAACAGATTTTTATTTCACATTTACGAGTATAAAACAATTTGTTTAATATTTATATTACTTCAAAGTTAAGAGGTGCGTTTTTTCTTCATGAATCATCATTTTTTGAGAATTTTATCACTTTTTTTAAATACAACTGTTTGTTTAAAAAAAACGTTTTGTGACAAGTGGGTGAGAAAGGTAAGCGAGATAGAAAATAATATATACGTTTGGAAGAAGTTATGTCCAGCTGTGGAGAGATCGAGGCTGAGGAAGACAAAGAAAAAGTAGATGATTAAATATTAATGTTCATAAGAGTATTAATTTTTGATCGTATGTAAAATGGGTTCTTACCTTTCTTTACTTTTGGTATACAACAGTGTGTAGCTATGTATTGCGGGAGTGGGCCATTGGTACGCGATTTGAGAAAAAGGCCAAATAAGAGAATGGAGAGTCGCTTAGCCCACGAGAATTTCATTCACTCATTCTATTTTCAATACTTGTGAAAGCTTCTAGAAACAAACTATGTACACTAGGTAATATGACATTAGAAAATCCATACAACCCACGCTAAGTCACAATTATGAATGAATTATTTCATACATTAACATAAACGTAAACTTGATTGTAAGTTCATATTCAAAAATTAAATAACTGAATTTCTTCTTTGGGTGTCCTGCCGACATTGACTATCACTCGACGGCAGCTCATAGTTTTAAAATGCCAGTCTAGTCCCTTATGTTGCGGTACCAGGAGATTCGCCTTCTCCAAACATCTAGTTCACCCTCCATACGATTTTATAAATTTCATTGTTTCATTGAAACATATAAAAAAATATATTTCTTCAAAAACAAATATCACAGCGCTTACCGATTTTAAACTTTACAAAATAACATGAATCTTTACTCATTTCAAAAAGCACTGACACTAAAATATGTTCACATGATTTGCCGTAGGACCCGATAACGGCAATAAATTGGCTATCGTAAGACAGGGGTTGGCGCGTTGCGTACGAATCTGTAATATTACATAAGAAATTATCTGGTGTTGTAGTTTTGTATAACTCAATGAGAACGGCAAAGCTTGGAGTTGGGCGCTTTTGGTTGCGTTGGCGCGACGACCGGAAGAGTTAAGGAATTGAATAAATCTGCTGATCGCACAATATCGAGCAGAATTGATAATACGAGAGGAGATCTACGTCCAGGTGTGAACGGCAACAACAGGCTGAAAAAAAGTATTTTATATACAAAATATGTAAGAGATTTCGTTTATTTAGAAAGGTTAGACCGACATATAAAATTAGTAAATTATTTATTCATGGTCATGGTTTTGTTAGGCTTTAGTGCCAATTAAGTCACCCTTTGAAGCTTAGACTTTATCAACTAAACAATATTAGTTATAAAGTTGATATTGACGATGGAATTACGTCACTTTGGACTTATATAACATGAAAGATGATTATTTGATTCGAAATAAAATTAAATATTCAATAAGGAAACAAATAGACATCCCCTTCTGGGGCTTAATACTTATAAATTTTTCACCCCTTGGAAAAAGTTGCTTTCAATGTTATTGAATTAACGAACAAAACGTTAAAGCCTTTGACTTCAGCTCTATCATACTAAGTATCACGGGCACTCGGGCTTACGCTCTCCTTCATAATGAGAATTTTCCAGTACAAGCTAGAATTGCTTTAAAATTATCGTGAAAATGCACCTTTTAAAATGCGCGTTTTGTTTAAGCGCTGGAAAATGTTATTTTATTAATCTTTTCGAAAAATACGAAGACTTTATGCGATTTTTTTAAGTATTGCGTACTTAAAATATTTTCTGTTCTCTAATTTTTAATAGTTTTTATTGTTTCTTGCTGCCGTCAATATATATATATTTTTTAAATACCTGATTGGTCATGGTTCTGATTGTGAAAATTTGGTTTGGTTTATGTGGTCCTCCCGTAAATTTTGAGATATTTCGTGTAAAAGTGAATTATTTTGGTCAATTTGATTATTACCTCACTTTATAATTGTTAATTGTGACACGTTATACGTTTGCACTGTTTTGATGTTAAAATTAGATAAGTTTTTTCTTTTATTTAAAGAATTTTGACAGGTGTTAAACTAAATTTTTCGTTTGTTTCAATGACAATTAGAATAATTTCTTCAATTATATTTTTAAGTTCTTGCTAGTATTGGATTCTTTTAAGTGCCTAATTACAGTTAATTCAAAAACGTTGGACACGTGGATAGTAATAAATTATTCCATATTCAAAATTTGATAAATTTTTGAAGTTCTTACTAAGAGTTGGATTGTTTTAAGTGCCTTATTACAGTTATATAAAAGAACGGAGAATAAGTGGAATACAAATTAAATAATCACAAATGTCCGGGTAGTCCTGTATAAAAGAACGTTTAATGTAATAATATTTTTATTTTTGTTATTTTATTTTATATCATTGTTTGTTAAAGATTTTTTTTTGGACGTTGAACTGAAAGTGCGATGAGATTTTCAACCCATCATACCGTGTCTTGCGCTGGGGCGAAAAGAGAAGAATGGAGTGCCGCATCGGTTAAAGTGTGGCAGTCCATTCTTTCTACCTACCCCTTCGGAGAGACGGCGTGATGGTTAGTTAGTTAGTTAAATACTTGAATGTATATATTTTTATAACCATTTTCCCTGAGTTTATATCATTCTCCAGATGATGAAGGTGTAAAATCTTTAAAACTCGTCGGGAAAAATAATGTAAGGGTCAGAAAAAAAAAGTCACATTTATAATAAAAAATATGTTTCTTGAATATAAACTACATTTCAAAACGGATAATTTTATCACAACGATAGTTTAAATCCAAACTGTCGTTATATCCAATGAAATATTTTGGTTTATGCATAAGTGTAGGATATGTGTTGATTCTACTTACATATGAAAATGATTAAAAACCTTATACGTTCGCCATCGCTTTGCGGGGTGGACTCACATTTGAATAAGTACTGAAAAATGTGGTATTTTCACACGCTTTATTTTTCCTTAATTTGATGATACTTCGACAAGGAAAATTTTATCATTCCCATAAAATAAATGTATTATATTATTCTAGAAAACAGTTGATTTCAGTAATAATAAATATAAATACAATGTTTTTCAAAAGTTATACAAATAAAAACCATTTTAATTTTTTAATATCATAATAAATTTTTTAATTTGTTTCAGGTGAGTCAAAACGCATATTACGAAAATATGTATGTTATCTTCTTCTTCGTGTCAACTCTTTCTCTTGCAATTGTGGTGGAAGGTTTGGCCGACTTCACATCGTTTCCAGGGGCGCCGAGGGATAAATTGACACCACACGTAGAGACCTTCCTTATTATGTAAGTTATGATGTTTAATCATTTAAAATATTGTATTAAATTGATTTAGGTTTTATCAAATTCGGAACTGAGCACGGCTAAAAAGTGGTTAAATTTGTTATATAGGTGCTAAGTAGATCAAAAGTATGAGTTATCAAATTAAGTTTAATCCGATTTTACTCGTGTTCTTCTAATAGCTTCACTTCGTCTGCACAGTACACTTTAATTTGCTCACATCAATTTTATGTACACGGCAAATAAAAAATATGAATATACTTTACTGATGTTAATATTTTTTGTGATATTAAAACAATACATTTATATCTATTCTATTATATAAAAACAATATTCCTTTGTGTTGTGGAAAATGTTCGAATTTGAATATTTTTTTGAAATCATAAAATACTTTTTTTGCACTTTTCATAGACACGTTTCGGGTCACAGACGCCCTTCCTCCTTGCAGAAATTTTACAATTGGAAAATATTAATAACAACAAAAACAAACCATCATGCCGTTTCCCCGTAGGGGTAGGCAGAGAGAATGGACCACCACACTACTCTATCCTGGCACACCTCTCTAGTTTCCTCCACATTCATGCAGGGAGTCATACACGCACGTTGATTCTTCCGACTTCTAACACTACCAACCTTTAAAATTAGATTAATTTGGTCATGCCATGTTTTCCTCGGTCTGCCTCGACTCTATACTCCATTTACATTATGAACGTATACTTTCTTAACCATTCTTTCTCCATCCATGCGCTCCATATGTCCGAAACAACGCAGCCATCCTTTCATAATTTTGTTCATAATACTCGTACCGTCTTCCGCTCTATATTCCTTTCTTATATCAGCATTTGAGATTCTGTCGTATATCGTCCTACCACACATACGTCTTAGGGACCTCATCTCTACCGCATTTATTCTGCTCTCATCCTTATTCTGGCATTTCCATGCTTCCCTTCCGTAAATTAGGGTTGGGTCCATACACTATCCGATCTGCCATCCGCTGTGAACATGCTACCTAAATACACAAATTCACTCACCTGCTTCAAATTCTCTTTGTTCACACTCATGTTACAAACTGCCATTTGCTCTTCCCTTTCAAAAACCACCACCTCTGACTTTCCGACATTCATCATTAAATCATTTGACTTGCATACCTCATACATTCTCGACTTGTAATTCGTCCGCACTATCCGCAACTAGAACGGCATCAACGGTATCATGAAAAATATTATACTAATCAAATATTAATTTTAATATCGAATACAATAAAAATTCTCTAATATTATTGTATTTATATAAATATTTTAGGTTCTTGCTGTTTAAGTGCCTAATTACAGATAATTTAAAAAAAACGGTGGATACGTGTAACATAAATTAAATAAACACAAAAGTCCGGATCGTCCATGTCAACATGTGCAACATCAAAAAAAAACATTATGTGTTATTACATTATGTGCTAAATTAAAAAAACGGTGGATACGTGGAACATAAAATAAAAAGACAATATGTGCACCATCTAAAAAGAACATTTTTTGTTAAATTATTTTTATTTTGTTATTTTATTTTATAAGTATCATTGTATTTTATATTATTTATTTTAGATTTATTTTGTGGGTGTTGGACCATCGAGTGTGCGCGGGAGATACCTATTGGTGGCGATGAGGTTCGCAACCCATTACACCGCATCTCCCGCGGGGCGAAAAGAGAAGGATGAAGCGCCGCATCAGTAAAAGTGTGACAGTTCATTCTTTCTGCCTATCCTTTCGGGGAGACGGCGTGATGGTTAGTTAGTTAGTTAGTTATAAATATTCTTATACTGTTTCATTGACGTCATTGTTTGTTTAAGGATGTAAAAAAATCTGTTCAATTGTTTTCTAAGTAGTTAATCATAGCTTTATTTAAACAATGCAGTATATAATAATATATTGCATAATCGATACAATCATAAACCACATAATATCAGATCCAACATCCAAGTTAATAATGGCTCATTCTATTAGATAATGTTTAATCGGGTGATATAAAAAAAAAAAAACAATGTGAATTCGATGACCCCATTGAGGCGTAATCCATGCCTATGACCACTCACGCCGGGTTGTATCAGCTTCAGTGCCGTTTTGACATTATCTCCCCACTTATTTACGATCTCTTTCGCGTGATAAATTTACTTTAACTAGTCCGTATCGCCGCGGCCGCATCTATGGCCCGGGGATTCACTCTTCACGTACAATGGCATTAATTGCTGGCGACTATTCTGTCGCCGCCCACCAGCCCGTGATGTGGGCCCACTCCACTGTACCATTCGGCTTAGCTTACCTGCTTCCCACAATGAACGATCTCAGACGTTGTGAAGTGTCTGAAAGCTTAGAGGTTAGACGTACGCCACGAATAAAAAAACTCGCACTATGAATTATTACTAAAAGATTTCTCTTACCAAAGTCTCGCATTTGTAAATTAAACTTTTTTTATTTTTATATTTAAGTAACGTTTTTTTAAATAGACTCTTTTTTTAAATTAAGTACTCTTTATGATAGATTTGTATCAGAAAAAAACGTTTAAAGCAAAGACAAATTTAACATTTACTAACTAACTAACTAACTAACTAACTAACCATCGTAAAGGGCAGGCAGTAAGAATGGACTGTCACACTTTAACCGATGCGGCACTCCATCCTTCTCTTTTCGCCCCGCGGGAGACGCGGTGTGATGGGTTGCGAACCTCATCGCCACCAATAGGCATCTCCCGCGCACACTTCGATCTTCCAACATCCACAAAATAAATCTAAAATTTACTATCCTATGTTTAAAGGGATTATTTCATAATATTAGTATATTTTAAATAATTTGTATGTCACGTAAACCATTAATGTGTTCATAAAAATATAAAGATGATCGAAAACTTTAAAAAAAGTATACTTTGTAATTAAGCATGGAGGGAAAATTATTTCTTCTATATTCACCATATTTTTGTTATGTAGATGTTTAATGTTTTTTTTATTTATAAATACTGTGTATACAATATTCACATTTATTAAAGAATAATAATTAAATATCAAAGGTGTTTCGGACTAACCAGCCATTCATCAGTGATATTATATTATATTAGGTCCTTACATATGAAATTGGCGTTTTGCCGTACTGGCAACTTTGATCTCAAATATCTTCTCTTTGGTTAGGAATTCCAAATTCAAATTTATACAGCTATTTGCTCAAGTATTTGTGTTTCGAAAATTATAATTCATTTGTTTTTTCCTCAATTGTTTTTTTTCTTTGCGTCACTCAGTTTACAAAATGAAAAACTTGAAATATCGCGTTATTTACGAGTACGAGTTCCACCGTGGCACCAGTGCTGCAGAAACGGCTCGAAGGATTAATGATGTGTATGGCGACGGTGCCGCAAAAGAAAACACAGTGCGTTTTTGGTTCCAACGTTTTCGTTCTGGGAATTTCGACCTGCAGAACAAGCCCCGTGGACGGCCGGAGACCAAAGTTGATAATGAAGAATTGAAGGCTATTGTGGAAGCGGATCCATCGCAAACCACGTCCGAGTTAGCTGCAGGCTGCGGTGCTAGTGATAAAACTGTTTTAATCCACTTGAAGCAAATTGGGAAGGTGAAAAAGCTTGAAAGGTGGGTACCTCACGAATTGAGTGAAGTAAATCAACAAACGCGCGTTGACTGCTGCGTTGCATTACTCAACCGGCACAATAATGAAGGGATTTTGAATCGAATCATTACCTGTGATGAAAAGTGGATCCTGTATGATAATCGGAAGCGCTCATCGCAATGGCTGAACCTTGCCGAACCAACCAAACCATGCCCCAAGCGAAAATTGACTCCAAAAAAGTTACTTGTGAGCGTTTGGTAGACTAGTGCTGGTGTCGTTCACTACAGCTTTCTTAAATCTGGCCAGACGATTACGGCAGATGCCTATTGTCAGCAACTGCAAACCATGATGGAAAAGCTAGCTGCTAAACAACCGAGGCTGGTTAATCGCTCTAGGCCACTGCTACTTCATGATAACGCTAGACCACACACTGCACAACAGACGGCTACCAAATTAGAAGAGCTTCAATTGGAATGTCTAAGACATCCACCGTACTCTCCGGATCTTGCCCCAACAGATTACTATTTTTTCGAAATTTGGATAACTTCTTGCAAGGGAAAAAATTCAACTCCGATGGGGCAGTCCAAACCGACTTCAAAGATTTTATTGATTCCCGTCCGAATGGTTTTTTTAGTAAAGGGATCGATGAACTACCTTTGAGATGACAAAAGTGCATAGATAGCAATGTTACATACTTTGATTAAATAAATATATTATATAGGAATATTTTTCGTGTTCCCTCCACCTTGATCATCCATGTTCAGTTTCCAGTTTGTTTCTTCGTCTCTATTGAGATACAATTAAAAATTTAACACCCTGATGATGGAGGCCGCAAGGGCCTCCGAAACGTTGGTGGAGGGAACACGGTTTCACCCCGAAAAATATTCCTATATATGTTAACCGTGGAAATTTACATTCTTACTTGACGAGCCTCTATGGGGAGGATATCTTCAATTCTTTGGCGTATAAAATAGGAGTGTTACTCCAGGCGACTTCTAAACAGTGCGCTAGGAGGCGGTAGCCTCTTCGCATTGTGTTGATAAAGTGGTTTGCTAAATGCTGAACAATCATTCTTCACAGATGCCGCTGGTAGGTGGATTGTATAGATTAATCTTAAACAATTAATTAGTGCAATCAAATCTACATAGATGGCTGACTGGAACTGACACGTGAAGATGGGTATGGATTTGGAGTATATATACAACTTCCAAAAATGTATCTTGCATGATCATAATAACAATGGTGGAATGGAGAATTTTGTAATTGCATAAAGCGTGCGCTTGACCCAACCAATGACAGGTCATAGGTCCTGTGAACACCTTGATCATCCATGTTCGGTTTCCAGTTTGTTTCTTCGTCTCTATTGAGATACAATTAAAAATTTAACACCCTGATGATGGAGGCCGCAAGGGCCTCCGAAACGTTGGTGGAGGGAACACGGTTTCACCCCGAAAAATATTCCTATATATGTGAACCGTGGAAATTTACGTTCTTACTTGACGAGCCTCTATGGGGAGAATATCTTCAATTCTTTGGCGTATAAAATAGGAGTGTAACTCCAGGCGACTTCTGAACAGTGCGCTAGGAGGCGGTAGCCTCTTCGCATTGTGTTAATAAAGTAGTTTGCTAAATGCTAAACAATCATTCTTCACAGATGCCGCTGGTAGGTGGATTGTATAGATTAATCTTAAACAATTAATTAGTACAATCAAATCTACATAGATGGCTAACTGGAACTGACACGTGAAGATAAGTATGGATTTGGAGTATATATACAACTTCCAAAAATGTATCTTGCATGATCATAATAACAATGGTGGAATGGGGAATGTTGTAATTACATAAAGCGTGCGCTTAACCCAACCAATGACAGGTCATAAGTCCTGTAAACACCTTGATCATCCATGTTCAGTTTCCAGTTTGTTTCTTCGTCTCTATTGATATACAATTAAAAATTTAACACCCTGATGATGGAGGCCGCAAGGGCCTCCGAAACGTTGGTGGAGGGAACACGGTTTCACCCCGAAAAATATTCCTATATATGTTAACCGTGGAAATTTACGTTCTTAAATATATTATATTTAAAAAAAATCAACTTTATGTTCCTCCCATACAAAACGCCAATTTCATATGTAAGGACCTAATATAATAACATCTGTCAAAACTGGCCATATTTGTAAACATTTTTTTAATATTTTAAATAATTATATAATATTACTGATGAAGGGCGGCCTAGTCCGAAACATGTTTGATTTTTATTTTTTATTTTTTAATAAATGTGAGTGTTGTGTACAAAGTATCTACTCGTATATAAAAAAAATGAAACACGGAAAATTATGTAGTTAATATAAAACCACTGCTGCTTGTTAAATGCAACTTTGTTATTAATATTTGATACTCTATTAAAACATACAAATTAAAAGTTTGTAAAAGGAGATAATAGTAATAATAGTATGGCGATCCATTATTTCTGCCTACCCCTTCACGGTGACGGCGGGACGGTTAGTTATTAGTTTACATAGTTAGTTTGTTAGTTAAAAAGTATATCGTATCACTTTAAAACTAATAATAATGCATCATTATATTTAAAAAAATAGAAGCGCGCTGCCGAAACCGATCGAAACTTAATGAACAAGTGGAATAAAACTACATATATTTTATTATTCATTATACTTACACTAATGTTTCTTCATATTAAATGATATTAAAATGTTTAGTTTAAAGATAGATATGTTAATAGTTACTAGTTACCTAATTGGAAAATTACCGTTAGAAATTTTGAAGTAGTGTAACCCTTCAAAAACATTATTCAACCCCGTGTAAGTACTCGCAATATAACTCACATTCTACATACCACACAAATAGCTTGTACATATAGTACAGATGTACGCAGTACTGCGCAGGAGTGTAAACCTTTGTTTTACGTTATGCGTTTCCCGCTTTGACTTGAGAGCACACGCATCACTAACGATCCTCGGAGATGACTAACAAACACATTTCCCGGGGGTTGTTTTATATTCCACGCCTCATCCTTCAACGGCGCCCCTCGCGGCCGTTGTTCCGCAATCCTGTATATCTCTGCAAGATAGGGATTAATTGTTTGCATCCATTCTGATACACTTGCCGCCCTCTGCGGGGGAAACGAACTATTGTTAGTTTAAATATAATGGTGTTTTTTCTCCTTCAGTACGAAGCATTTTAGTCATTAATTACTAATTACATAAGCGTTTTTTTGTAATTATTAAAAATTATATGTTTCAAAGACATTTGCATTTATTGTTTATTTTATTAAACACGAAAATTCTTATTACATTTTAATGATATTTAAATTTAACACATATGTCTGTTTTAAACATGTTTCGGAAGATAGTCATCCTTCTGCATTGTAAACATCTTAATAATTAATAATACGTTTAAACTCGTATGTAGAGAAATTAAATCTAAATGTGGGGATAATTACAAAATAATTTGGATTTTGAGGATAATCGGAACATATCAAAATTAGTTATTGAAATAATGAACTAAATATATTTTATTTTCATCTTCACAAATATATTGCACAACAAATATAGCTGCCATTCAGGTTGATATTACTACAAAAATATTGATAAATTAAATAAACTTAATACATCATCATTATTCACTGTGAATTAAAAGATTTTTTTACTTATAGTTTATTTTAATCGATGTTTAGAAGATATAGTCTCTTTATCATTGGAAGAATGTCATATCGTTATATCTTATTCTTCTTCTTCTTCCTAGTTGTAGACCTATGTAGTCTGTACTCGTGTTTCATCTTTTAGGATGTCTTCCACGAGGACGAGTGCCATGAGGCTGATTATAGAATGCAATATAGGGGAGTCTGGTGGTGTCCATTCTTTGAATATGACCGTACCAGTCCCTTTTTCGCTGTCTGCTCCATCTTATATTATCCTCAACCACACATATCTCTCTTATTCTGGTGTTTCTCACGCGATATCTCAGTTTCTTGTCTGCTATCATTATATCGTTGAATAAAATAAAAATATCTTCATAATGCCTTCCAAATAAATAATATATTTCTAAACTTCGATAAGGAGCCATTACTTGGTGGTTGGACATACTTAACACTTAATTAAGCACTTTTTGTACTTGGTATACAACCACTTTATTTGTGAGGATGAGGGCCTACCGGTTTCGCTCTATGCGAGCTTCCTCAAGACTTTACACATGCCTTTACAAACACAGTATGTGTAAAGCCCTGAGGAAGCTCGCATAGAGCGAAAACGGTAGGCCCTCACCCTCACAAATAAAGTGGTTGTATACCAAGTACATAAAGTGTTTAATTAAGTATTAAATATATTTCTAGTTCTATTTAGAATTTACAAATATGTCATCGTTATATGCTAGTACTTCAATAAAATTATTTATTTCCAAAATACCTGTCAAATGCTTTATTAAATTATTGTATTCATATTTTCCACTTTCAAACCTATTTTGTGTAGGTAGTCACTTAATGATTTGTCTCAATTGTGATTAATAACTATAACTTACAATAAATTATAACGAAAAAACTGCCAGAATAAAACACATGTTTTTAATACATTGGCTTACTTGATATTTTTATTAATATGTCGGTGTATATTGATAAATCACAATAAAAAGTTCGAAAAAAAAGTTTAATAAATGAAGGTCGCAGAAATAACTTTACATGGTAAAAAAAAGAGAGAGTAACAACTTTGTTTTGTGTTCCGACAAATGTTTGAAGGCAATAACTTCAAGAGAAATAAATATCCCTTAAAAGGCTAATAATGTGTGATTTATGGGCTTCTGTGGGGCAACTAAAAGCAGGAATGAAATTTTAATTATTGTTTGCTGTTAAATTTAGGCAAGAATTTCCGTACCGTCATTTGGGGAGCAGATTTCTTAAGTCAATCCGTTATTACTCCGTAATAAGTTTTTTATAACATTGAAATCCTTTGTGGAGTAATAATTTTCTTTGAAACATAAATTGAACCCTTGATATACGATTGTGCCACTTAAGTGGGTAATGGACTTACCTGTTAATTCAGAAATTTGTCCTGAATAACAAATCGTTACATTAATAATAATTATCGTGAATTGATAGCTTTTGATCACTGGATAACAATTATATACGAGTATATTCCGTTTTATTTTGTTTACGTTTTCGAATTTTTGCCCTTAATGAATATGTCTCTATAAGAATAATTCACACACACAATCTATCCCGAATAAAATCTTATATATTCTATTCATTTAGATTTCTTCACTAATAAAATGAAGTTAATGACATAATTTTCCGTTACATTAATATTTTGCTACGAAATATATTATAAACTATTTGTGGTGAAATTTTTTATTTGAAAATTCTACACTTGGGAAAATCATTAAATTTGAAAAAATGCTATATTTTTATTTTATCTAAATACTTAAAGAAGATATAGGATAAAAACGTTAGTAATTGAAACTTCTAATTGAAAATATAAAGTGTTTAATTAAAACATAATATGAAATTTAATTGTATCTCAATAGAGACGAAGATGCAAACTGAAAACTGAATATGGTTGATCAAGGTGTTTACCTGTCATTGGTTGGGTTAAGCGCACGCTTTATATAATTACAACATTTCCCATTCCACCTATTTCTGTATGACCATGTAAGACAAAATTTTGGAGGTTGTACTCGTATATATGTTATTATACAAATCTATGCTTAACTTCACATGTCAGTTTCAATTTGCCATTTATGTAGATTTTGATTACATATGTTAATCTTTTTAAGATTAATCTATATAATCCACACACTAACGCCATCTATGGAGATTAATTTTAACCCAACCAATGACAGGTCATAAGTCCTGTAAACACCTTGATCAACTATATTCAGTTTCTAGTTTGCATCTTCGTCTCTATTGAGATACAATTAAATTTCATGAATTAATCACCCACCATGGGTGAAATCCAGTTTTCGTATACAAGTAAAAGTATACATTTACAAAAAAAATAATGAAAACATAATATAATTGCTTTTTCACAAGAATGTGTATGTATTATTAACAAATCTATAACGTAATTTATAAGTTTTAAGTTCTACCAACATTTGAAGCTCTAGAGAAGCTATTTTTCACCACTGTTAATTGAGAAGCTTTTATTTGACTAAAAAGGATAATCACTAATTAGTATATATTGAATGAATACAATAAAATAAATTATATATATTATAAGTAAAACGTAATTCGATAAGTAACATATTTTTAAACAGTGAACTAAATTAATAAAGAATATTTAAAAAAAATTATGTGCATAAAATACAAAGCAAACTTTGAATAACCTAGTGTTATAAAATTAATCCAATTATAAACATCGCCTATGAATATTCTTTAAATAAATTCTTGACGAAATATTTAAACTTGGAATACCAGTATGTTGCCAACATATGTAGGTATGGACTATGTTTGTGTATACCCAAGGACTCCCTTAACAAAAGTCAAGATTACACGATCTCTCTACTCCCGTCCCTCCATTTCTCATCTTCCCAGATTTCGCTTGTCCTCCGTGTCCTGATCATTTATCCTACCCTGTGATATATCACTGCGAGCCTACGAGGTATTAGTGTAGTTTAGACCCTATTACGTAACGCTGACACAGTAATTACAATTTTAATTAGGATTTTAAATAAGCGTTTGTAATTTTTCATTGCTTTTCTTACTCCCTCTAGTTATTTAAATAACTAGAGAAGAGAGAGAGAGAGAGAGAGTAACTTATAAAATTTGATCATTTAGACAACGCGTTAAAAACAGTTTGTAAAATATTTGTTATTTCTTGAACTCCAAATTAAATAATTAATTCAAATGAAAACGTCTGTTTTCTAGAAGTTGCATTATAAATTAAAGGAATAACATGTTCCACCTGTCTTAGGCATTATCAAATGTGTGAACGTAAATTATAATAAAACTTATAGAAAACAGACGTATTCATTTGTATTAATTAGTTTGTAAAGTATTCATAATGTACTTCATCATAAAACATAGAACGCAAAATTCAATAAAAAAAGCGATTGAATTCGTTCAACAGAACAAACATACTCTTTCATGGGATATTACTTTTATTTAAAATCATTTGTCTTATTTTTCGTATCAATGGAAAGCTGTATAATATTTACCATTATTTTTTCTCTTCTTTGTTGGAAGGTTTGACTGACTCTATGTCGTTTCCAATGGTAGCTGGTGTTGTATTATAGATAATAACCACACGTAGGGGCACGTTGAATGTTTATTATTTATATAACATCGAAAGAAAATTGATCCGATTTGATAAATGTACGTTAATTTTTTTCACTGACAAAAAATCTACCACCATTGAAATAATCTTGATATTATTCACGTTTTATATGTTGTAATTATAAAAATTTTCATTGAAAAGACAGTAACGAGTGTTTGAATATATTTATATAAGCGAACTTGTGACTGATTCTGGGTTTTCTAAAGAATGTTTTTTCAAAACAATTTACCACCATATCATTTCACAAAATATTCTTGAAGCTAAGAGTTGAAGGAACAAATAAATATTTTACGATATTAATTTATATTCAGGAGATTGTTGGTAAAGATGTTTTATTTAAACATGTTTGAGATACCCTTGTTCGAAACATCCGCCGAATTTTAATTTACAAAGCCTGTTTTTATTTAAACAAATCTAGTAAATAAGAATAGTACTCCAGTTGATAAAAAATCCTCGGGGCCTAATGGAAATCCGTAGAATACATTTGCTAACAGAAACGCAAACAAATCGTTTTTTAAACATATTTATGCCGCCTTTCCTCTGTAGCTACAGCGCCACGGGGAGAAGCAAATACGTTACAGGGGATGTAGAGTAGCGTCGTCTAACCTTTCTCATAAATAAACAAACATCCCTTATTGTAACGGGCAGTTTTTTTATAGTTAAATTAACCGCGTATTTTTAAAATTCGTTCATTTACTTTAAAATTATTTTAGACTCAATTTTAAATACGAGTATATCAGACCACTTCAATTTCCATGCTTTAAGGGTTTAATGGTTGTTAATTTTTTTTTTAAATCCGATATGACTTCTTACAAATAATCTTTAAATATTGATGTTTTGTATAGAATGCTATTTTTACTTGTTATTTATATGTACTAACTTACTTCCTATGGCCATTCAACTCTTGAAGAGTTTTAGCCCCCTTGATGATTTTTTGCTAAGCTCTTCGATCTTGCGCCTTTTGCTCCCAGCAGTCCGATTCGCCCAACCTAGCCAGGTTAGCCAGAACATTGTCCATTAAGCGCTGTCTAGGCCTTCCTAGAGGTCTTACTCCAGTCGGCTTAGACGCGTACAGGGTCTTGATTGCTCTGGTCTCTTCGGCTTGGCATACGTGCCCAATCCATGCTAGGCGACCGGCTCTAACGGTGCTCATTATAAGGGGCTACTGGGTCATCGTACGGATCTCTTGGTTAGTCCTATGCCTCCAAGTTCCCGCTGCAACACTGAGTCTAGGTCCAAGGATCATTCTAAGTATTCTATTCTCAAATCAGTAGATTCCTTGTTGTTCTTTTGGAGTCATTGTCCACGACTTGGAACCATATGTCACCACTGGCTTGATGATGGTGTTATAAATACGCAGCTTGGTGTTTCTGGATAGAAACTTGGACTTTAGGAACGTTCGCAAGGAGGCTGCAGCTCGTAAGCCTTTTTGAACTATATGTTCCATTTCCGCGTGCATATCGTTGGCTTCCGTCATGACCGTACCGAGATAAGTGAACTCTCTCTTTTATTTATATGTGCCAGGTAAATATTATTTTTTTTAATTCGAACTTGTTACATGTATCCTTTTGTTCGTGTTTTCTCATTATTTTTTGTTACTTGATATTAAAGTATAAAACCTTACATTTTAATTAACACTGCGCTACAAAGCAAGTGATTTACGCATGCTTACACACAGAATTCGACATCAGCGCCATATATGGTAAACAAACATAACGAATTATTCCCAGAAAGTCAATTATTCATGAACTTTCCAGAAGAGTTTTGCAGTCACCTACCGGATCCAATTGTGAATCTAAACCATCCAGGAATCCACTCAAGACACACAAAAAAATTATCAAAATCGGTCTAGCCGTTTAGAAGGGGTTCAACTATATACGCCCGTACAGAAGAATTATATTTATAAAGATAGTGCACGTATACAAAATGTCATCATGTTATGTAAATCAGCCTTCCCCTTTTTACACGCTATTTATCTATTATGTAATATTTCCATACACGAGTTAACACATTACGCTTTCCCTGTTACCCCGTCCTCGTTCGATCATACATCACTTTACCGCACATTAATGCGACCGCGATGGTAATGCATTAGATTAGATTTCATACAATATCCTTCGGCATCATCCAATACCCCATCTAAACTGTACCTACGTCCAAAACATTCTGTGAATAGTTTGTTATATTGTATTATACAGGGTGCGCCATATTTTATATTGGTATGTGAATATTAAATAACTTCAAAATAAAACAAACGGATTACTATATAAATGAGGTATTTTTATTTAATTAAGCTCTTCATAATTTATTTACACTAGTTTTTCTAACAACATCAATCAAGCGGCCGCCATTATTGGCCAAAGCAAAACGTGCCCTTTTTGCTTTGGCCAATAATGGCGTCAATAGAATCACTTTGTGGCGCATTTTGAAGGATGATTTACATTTGTTTTCGTTAAAAGTGCAATTGACTCAAAGAATATTGCTAACAGATCGTCCACATCGCTTAGAATATGGCCAAACAGTCGCTCGAATGGTTAACACAGAACCTGATTTTTTTAAGCAAATTTTAGTTTGACCCTTCCGGACTTCTTTTTGTGGGGTTATTTGAGAAACAAAGTATACGCTTGTAAGCCTCAGACCATTGACGAGCTCATGGCAAACATTAGCGCCGAAATCAATTGCTATACTACCCGAGATGCTTGAAAAAGTTATATATATTTTGCTTTGGTCAATTATGGCAGCTACTTGTTTGATGTTGTATTTAAAAACTTATGTTAATAAATTGTAAAGAGTCAGATTAAATAAAATTATTTTATATATAGAAATCAATTGTTTTATTTAAAAGATATTTAATATTCGCATACTAATATAAAATATGGCGCACCCTGTACATACGTACTTTGTTCACTGTTATTAAAATGTTATGTATCTTTATTGAATTTCGTGATGCTTAAACAATATCGATATAAAGATAGCATTATAATTTTATTTTACAATGTGGGTGGTAAGTCACGAGTGGAGAACTAAAAATGTTTGGGGAATTTATTACTTTTAAACAATATATGTACATATATATTATAGCGCCATTTTTTTATGAATGATTAAGCAATGGAGTTCTGGAGCAGAATAAATGCGGTAGAGATGAATTCCCTAAGACGTGTGTGTGGTAGAACGATGTCCGACAGAATTTCAAATGCTGATATAAGAATGGAGTGTAGAGCGGAAGATGGTATTATAAACAAAATAATGAAAGGATCGCTGCGTTGGTTCGGATATATCTTTGCATGGATGGAGAAATAATGTTTGAAAAAGTATACGCTAACGATTTTAATGGAATACGGGGTCGAGGTAGATCGAAGAAAACATGGCATGATCAAATTAATAAAATTTTAAAGGTTGGCCATGCTAGAAGTCGGAGGAATCGACGTGCGTTTATGACTCGTTATATGAATGCGGAGGAAGCAAGAGACGTGTTAGGATAGAGTAACCTGGTGGTCCATTCTCTCTGTCTACCCCTGCGGGAAAACGGCATGGTGTTTTGTTATTTTGGTATTAAGCTATTTTTTATGTATCTATTTTATTTCCTTATAAATAAGTGTGCCTCTTGAAACTTTTCACCCTTTCTGTATATGTACGAAGGACAATTTAAGTTATTATCAAGGATTGGTACTGCTGATGACTATAGAACATTAATAAGAATATAATAATTCAATTTTGACGCTTGTTGTAATCTCTCTTTCATGGCATTATTTTCCCTCGTTGGTTAACACATTCTTTTCTCGCTTCTCTATTATTCTTTTTTAATTCACCTTTTACAATACAGCTCTTCATCGCTACTAAAATTGGTCCATTCACTATTATTATGAAGTTGGGTAAAAACAATTAGTATGAATAAATATCCATCACGCCATTTTCCCGAAAGGTTGGGTGGAGAGAACGGACAGCCACACAACTCTAGCTTCCTTCCCATTCATCCAGCGAGTCATACACACACGTCGATTTATCCAACTTCTAACGTGGCCGTGACCTTAAAAATTTGATTAATTTGGTCATGCCACGTTTTCCTCAGTGTTCCTTGACTCCGCAATTTGTTCATATTGTTAACATATACTTTCTTAGCCATTATTTCTTCATATTTGCGTTCAATATGTCCAAATTAACACAGTGATCCTTTTTAATTTAGATCATTATACTTTCTTTCGCTCTACATTCCTTCCTGTTATCACCAATTGAAATCTAAAATACGTCGCTTTAACACTTTTATGTGCAAGAAATCTTTTTTCTCTCACGTTTATCCTGCTCTCATACTTCGTCCACCAGTTCAATTGTGAATTTTCTTAAAGTTTATCTATATTTTAAGAGTAAGCCGTCTATTTGCAAAAAGTTTGTTTAATTGAAATTTTAAGTACAAAAAAATGACACAATTGGATCAATTCAATTCACTGACCAATTTATTTATCTGTAATGTCAATTGTGGAATTTATTTATTCTGTGAATATAAATTAGATTTCATTTTATTATTGTCTGTATTCATTGATCAAATTATTTTATTTATACAAAAGCATATCTCGAACAAATAACAGCAGCCTTTATATAATCTATGATGCAATATTGTTTATAATTAATATGAAAGAAAACAGCTGTTTTCTAGAAGTTTTATTATTATTCACGGGAACGACTGAATGTTTTTCCTGTCAAAGATTTATTAAATGTTTGTTAATGACTTAGACAGGTGAAACATGTCATTTCCATTAATTCTATTCAAACTTTTTGAAAACAGACGTCATGTATAATTTTATTTTTAATTTCATTCATTAATTATCGGCCACACGAGGAGTCAAGAGATATCGACGTGCGTGCATGACTTCTTCTCAGTTTTATTCCTCATGATTGAGGGTCGTGTCCATCCTGTAAACCATTGACTATGGCACACCATGCGCTCCTGTCACCCGTCAGTCTCCAGGCTGCAGCTAATGAGAGGTCTATCAGATTCCTGATTTGATCGGACCAGCGGCTCGGTGGTCGTCCCTGTGTTCGCCTTCCGTCTACTTTGCCCGTTATGATGAGCTTGACACGATGTATGAATGTTTAAGAATCGAGTGAATTATGTCAGAAAAGAAAAGTATGGCGGTTCATTACTTCTGCCTACCCCTTGATGTGATTGTTAGTAAGTTAGTTAGTTTATTTTTTTAATGTGGAGTTTTATATCATTGCTTAAGAATGAATAAATACATTATTATTCGGTTTAAAATATTTCACTATGTATCTAAAGTATAATTGAATTTAGGAAAAATAACTTACCACTTGCGGATATCGCAGTTTTAATTTTTAGCAGAAATAAATTGCAGTGACCACTTTTTGCTTTCTGCCTGAAACTCAATTCAGAAAGTGTGGCAACATTTAATTTAGAATCTTCGCAGTTTTTCTCATAAAATAAACATCTGAGGAGTGCGAGTGACAAATTTCACTGTTTCGTGACGTTCATATAAAAAGACCGAACCGGTTGAAATGACTAGAGTGATTCGATTTGTTTATTTTCGTCTTCAAGTTTCACAAAAATCTAAATATTTACTTTATTGGAAAAAATTTACACATCTGAGTGAATAAAAAATATCCACCAATATAAATACTTGAGTTATAATTTAAATTTAATGTTTAAGCCCTCGTCGGACGCTAGGTTTTGTATGTTTTGTTATTATTATTATCTTGTTGAATTGCTCTTAACATCATAATAGCATGAGCTAAATCGATGTAAAGGGTATTATAGCTTTCATAGTGATTCTTGTGACATGTGATAGGTAGCTAATCTATCGCCATTTTATTGTCACGTGAATTCTACACCAGATCAAAGACAGTGCGACAATCACACTACCCTCGTCGTGAATCGAACCCGAAACCTTCAGGGTGCCAGTCAATGCACTTACCACTCGACCACGAAGGTCATCAGGTTTATGTTATTCTTTCAAAATTTAATTTAAAAAAAAATAAACTAAAATTTCTTATTCTTCTTCTTCCTCTTAGTTTAGGTCGTATGACCTGTTTGTGACGGTGGGTTGTCCTGGAATGATGATGTCCAACAATCTCTCCATAACTTTGGCGGCCTTCTTGGTAATCTCTTGCTGCTTGGGTTTTCATCTTTAACAATTTTTGCAATTCTTGTATTCCCCATGCGGTCCACGTGGTCTCTCCAAAAGCGCCTTCTGCTTCTTCCCCGTCTTACTGTGTCCTCAACACCACAGACAGACCATATCGTTTCATTTCTGATCCGATCTCTGAAGGTTTTGCCTTCGACGGAGCGTAGGGTTTGCATTTCTGCTACTCTAAGAAGGTTCCTAGTTCTATTGGTATCGGCTCTGACCTCTATTTCATACATCATGATGGGGCGAACGCATGCCTTGTATATCCTTGACTTTACTTTCGGTTAGCAGGTATTTGTTTCTCCATATGGTGTCGCGCAAGCAGCCAGCCACAGCTGTCGCTTTGTTGGTTTGTGCTTGCACTTCGTCATATAGGTCACTTTAGCTACCGATCTCTACGCCTAGGTAAGTGAATCGCATGACTTGTTCAATAAGTGTGTTATCGATGATCAGTTTACATCTGAACGGCTGTTTTGATATCGTTAAGCACTTTGTTTTAAAAAGATACTGTTTATGTTTATCACGCTATTTGTAATATTCAGCTGACAAATTAAAATAATTGCGGGCAAATTTCACAGACAACAAGACTTAATATGATTTATCAGCGACAAAGTTCTATTGTCACGTTAGAGATGCCTTACATCCGTTAAGGGTTAATATTGTTATATTAAAGTGATATTTACTCTTATTCTAATGAAGATGTTATTCTTTTATATTTCTAATGAAGATTCTAATACATAGGTTCTAAAACTTTTTTGACCCGGTAGACCCTTGCAGACTTTTTCTCTTTTGTGAAGACCCCTTCTTTCATTATCTTTTTTTATTTTCACAAATTAAAAAAAATATTGTTATTGACGCTACACAACTTTTTACAAGTACATTTTGCGATCACAAAACGAATATCTTTACCTTATTTTACAATTTTATGAAATAAACATATGAATTTATATTTATAATATGAAAGTATTACGTAAATACCTACATAGGTACTATCTGTGAGGTGGATTATTAGATTAGCGGGAAGCCTTTTGTGACGTCCTGCCTAAATGGGATCACTCTCGAGGACCCGCATTAACATTTTATGTGTCTTCATTTTTTTTCATTTACGTGGAACACCTGAGGATCGATGTAGACTACATTGGAAATCACTGTTCTAATAGTATAAAAATAGGTTACTTTATTCGAGCAAAGCATTTTTTTTTCACAAGGACAAACGTTTAAAAAAAACTAGTTAAAAAACAAGATTTATTTTTTTGGGGTGTGCTTTCAATTACGATCTCGCAAATGTTCTTCAAGATTAAGAAAATAATTAATTAAATACTTTTGTGATTTCACTCAAAAACTTTACAAATTACAAAAAAAATCGTTTCCTCCAGTTTTTGCTTTCTTTGTAATTTTCCGATTTCGCCTTGGAAAGCATTCAATTCTTTTAATAAAAACTTTTCTTTTATAAAAATTTCTTCACACTGTACAACGGATGCTGTATCATTATCAAAAGAAACAATTTGGCTTTAAACAATGAAAACTTTGGCAAAGTAAAAGGTTGCCTCACTGTTCAAATAAGTAGCAAGTTTGTGATTGACTTTGCTTCTTTTGTTCGAATAAAAGAACCAAATTTTTTTAACCAATATTTCAACACCGATGAAACAATTTTACTCGAAAACTTATGTCAGTTTCTATTCAAGTTAATTAATTAATTGACTAAATGCCACTCCACATATAAAATAAGTTTTGACATTTATTAAATTAATAGCAAATATTTAGAAATACATAATATAAAGCGTCGTTTTTTCTATTTAAAACAAAGGCAAATTGCTTTAAAAGCTTCCATAAATTTTCCGTGATTTCAAACACCTAGCATAAATCAAACATTATATCGAGCGTTTACCAAACCCAATATACAGAATCGTTTTATGATATACTCGTATACATCGAATATCGTAAATCACAATGTAAAGTTCCTATATAATTTCCCACAAATGATAACTGTTTGTACTCGCACGTATTATTATATAAATTATTGCTCTTTTGTGCTTATGCGTAAATTGAGCCAAATTATTAAGGTTACTAACTAATAAACTAACCATCACGCCATCTCTCCGAAGGGGTAGGCAGAAAGTGGACTGCCACACTTTTCTTTAATGACATATTTCTCACGCTTCCTCAACATTCATATATCGTTTCATGCATGCGCGTCGATTGCTCTGACTTCTCGCGTGGCCAACATTCAATATTTGATTTATTTGATCGTGCCACGTTTTCCTCTTTTTATAGTCCCATTTACATCGTTAACATACTTTTTTTTTACCATTCTTTCTTCATTCATTCTTTCCATGTGTCCAAACTGTCTTAATGATCCTTTCCTTATTTTGTTCATAACACCATCATTCGCACCGCATTCACTTTTTAAAATTTCATTCGATACTCTATCATACACAGAGTATCCAACATTCGTCTAAAGGATCTCATTTCTACTGCATTTATTCTACTTTCATCCTTCTTTTGCCAGTTCCGTGCTTCGCTTCCATACGTAAGGGTCGATACAAGAACACCATTGTGCACTGCCATTTTAGCTTTTTTGGATAGGTTTTTGTTTTGCGATGACAACTTTAAGTGCACCATTCACCTTGTTGCCTGCCTTCTTTCAATATCCCTCTCCACTCGCCCATCTAAACATACTCCCCAAATACACGAACTCATCTACTTGCTCCAAATTTTCACCATTAACGCTAATGTTGCAGACTGTCATGATTTCTTCTTTTTCAAAAATCATTACTTTGGACTTATTCACATTCATCATCAAATCACTTCGCATGCATACATCATATATACTATTCACCAGGACTTGTAGTTCATGCTCGTCTGCAAATAGGACAGCGACATCCGCATACAAGAGACAGCTTACTGACATTCCGCTTATTTTGGCACCTACATTTTATCTATTTATTAAGGTACCTATTTTATTTTCATATGTTTGATTTTTTGTGGTAAAATATTTAAACCGGTGCCTGTACAATTGCATGCTCACGGACAACATTCATGGCAGAGTGACAAAAGCTATTACTGCCACACCGAAAGTTCCAGATTCGATTACTGGCGATGGCAGTGTTATTCTCACACTGTCATTGGTTTGGTGTAGAATTCACTTGATTATTAAATGCCGATAGATTAGATACCTATCATACATCACGAGAATCAATATAATATCATAGCAAAACAAACTTTTTTACTGTAATTGGGTTCAAACGTCCAGTTGTACGAGTATATAAAAAAATCTAAAAACTAAATCATTTGTTAGTGGATTATGGATAATATTTTGTGAATGTATACTTATACTTGTATACGAATACTGGATTTCACCCACCGTGGGTTATCAATTCATGATTTAATTGTATCTCAATAGAGACGAAGATGCAAATTGGAAACTGAATATGGTTGATCAAGGTTTAAAAGATTAACAAATGTAATCAAAATCTTCATAGATGGCACATTGAAACTGACATGTGAAATCTGGCATAGGACTTTAACATATATACAACTTCCAAAAATTTGTCATACATGGTCATAAAGAAATGTGGAATGGGGAATGTTGTAATTACATAAAGCGTGCGCTTAACCCAACCAAAGACAGGTCATAAGTCCTGTAAACACCTTGATCAACCATATTCAGTTTCCAATTTGCATCTTCGTCTCTATTGAGATACAATTAGATTATGGATAAGTTTCTCTATGCAAATTTTATATTATAAGATTCGGTAATATTAAGAAAAGTTATTTTGAATGTTATGACTAAATTATGAGTAGTTGAAATATTTTCCACGTCATCTTCAGTCAGCGGTGTCGTGAAATATGATGCATAAAAATAAACAATTTGGCTTGTACTCCCGACGATCTATTATTCTTCCCGCCGCATGCCACCTTCCCGGCTTGGAACTATTAATTTCCGCGGCGTGAGTCATCCCCTGCACGCGATACCACCGCGGGGGTCCGTGAGGGGGGTATTTTTTAATTTTAATTTCTGCTTTCTAAAGTAATCTAGGAGTATATGTATATCTGGCAGACGCGGGCGAAAGACCCATAAATCAGGAGGGCGCCTTTCGCGCGATAAACATCACAAATTGACATTTTCCTCCGCGCGGAGGCCCCGAGTTTGCTTTTACCGTGAGTCGAAATTACTGCCGTAATTGTTATTACACGGTGATACATTATCTGTGATTAATTTAAATTCACGTGTCGGTACGAATGCGTAGATTGCTAGATAGACAATTATACCGACACTTAATGTAGGAAGATTTACAGATATTACTTAGGACTTGATGTCCTAGTGCAGTCATGCAGCCCCAGTAAGGTACGAGTATATTGATTATTAATAGGATTGAAGAGGAAATGAATTAATTCATCCATTGATTATAAAACAGCTACCACTACTACAACCATTGATTGTTACTAATTGTATATTGAAAGAAAATGAACGTACGAGGTGTCTTTTAATTGTAATAATTTGTTCATTGTTTCTTGAACAATGATGTAAAATACCATAATAAATAATTAATACGAATGATCGCTAGTCTGCAACATTAGCATGAATGGTGAAAATTTGGAGCAAGTATTTGAGTTCGTGTATTTAGGTAGTATGTTTACAAGAGATGAGCGAGTGGAGAGGGATATAGAAAGAAGGGTTGGGGCAGGCAACAAAGTGAATGGTGCACTTAAAGTTGTCATCGCAAACAAAAACCTATCAAAAAAAGCTAGAATGGCAGTACACAATGGTGTTCTTCTACCGACCCTTATGTATGGAAGCGAAGCATGGAACTGGCAAAAGAAGGATGAAAGTAGAATAAATGCAGTTGAAATGAGATCTCTTAGAAGAATGTGTGGATACTCTGTGTATGATAGAGTGCCAAATGAAAATATAAGAAGTGAATGCGGTGCGAATGATGGTGTCATGAACAAAATAATGAAAGGATCATTAAGATGGTTTGGACATATTGAAAGAATGAATGAAGAAAGAGTGGTAAAAAAATTATATGTTAATGATATAAATGGAACCAGAAATAGAGGAAGACCGAGGAAACGTGGCACGATCAAATAAATCAAATATTGAATGTCGGCCATGTGAGGAGTCAGAGAAATCGACGCGCGTGCATGACACGATGTATGAATGTTGAGGAAGCGAGAGAAATATGTCAGGAAAGAAAAGTATGGCACTCCATTCTTTCTGCCTACCCCTTCGGGGAGACGGCGTGATGGTTAGTTAGTTAGTTAGTTAATACGAATGAAAACGTCAGTTTTCTAGAAGTTTTATTATATTTTATGTGAATGACATATTTCGCCCTTCTAAGGCATAATCAAATGATATGACATTTGATAATGCCTTATAAGAGCGAAACATGTCATTCATATAAAATATAATAAAACTTATAGAAAACTGACGTAATCATTTATTATTATTATTATTTTGTACTTCTTCCTAGCCTGTGTTCTATTTACTTGGGGTCGATTTTTCTCGTATGGTGTCTCCAAGACTATCTTAAGAGCGAATTATCCAATTCGTCCATTGATTATTGCTACGTGTGTATTTAAAGACAAATGAACATACGTGGTGTCATAATCTTATTTGTAATAATGTATTTTTGTATATCATTAGTTTCCTTCTTCCTAGCCTAAATACAATTTACTAGGGGTCGGCTTTTTTCGTATGATGTCTCCACGCCTGTTTGTCCTGAGTGGCGTCTGGCGAGACCTGGTCTCTTTCAAAACCCCTGTTGATAAGTCCGATTCACGCCAACTTGGGCCTACCGCGTCCTCTGGGTCATTAGTCGTTTTTTTCCTCTGTTTTTGTTAGAGTGGGATATATAAGTGAATTGAAATTAAACTGGATGTGGCCTAGAATGGTGCATTTCCCAGTTAATGTAAATTCCGCGTAAACAAGGAGCAAACTAGCCCCGCCAGGGATTGTATGAGCGAAGCTGATGAAAGGGCGCCGTTGTGTCTTATAACAGCTTCGGGTAAGCGGTGGGTAACCTTCTATGTCTTTATTTAACTGTATGTTTGTTCATTTGTATGTGTATTAATAATCACTGTATGTTACCTTACAATTAAAATAGTCGTTTTTATTAATTCGTTTAAAAAATACTGGAATTTAAAAAAAATCTCAATATTGACAACACGGAATTAAATAAAATTTTATTAATTTTCTTTCTCTTGCCATAGATCTCAGGATCTGTTTGTTACACAAAAGTCTGCTGGGATATCAAATTCCAACTTCGTCACCATATCTTTGCTCAAGAACAAGTGAAATTAAACAAATTGTATATTGAACAATATTTAATTATATGATTAAAGCGGATTTTGGTTTTGTGTCAAAACATTGAATCAATTTGTTTGAAATGAAGGCCACATAAATTTCGAAGAAAAGTCAAGATTTGTACCCTCAACAACAACAAAAAATTAATTCTCAGGAATCATAAATATTCACAATTAAACCGTAATAAGTATGAAAGCATTTTTATGAAAATTTTCGTTTGAATTACGGCAAATAAATTACGCACCAAAATGGAATGGCAATTGTGGAATAAATTAATTCAGTACAGTTGTATTTTCTACTCAGTGATCAGTAATTAAAGCGTTAATCCTGGATTAATTTTTGCCGAATATCTTCGGAAATGGCGGCCATTTTAGTTAATTGAAGATTTGGAGAATGCTTTTCAGAAGTCTTTGAAAATAAATGCTTTCGTTTTGAGCTAAGTAGCTCGTTCGGTGGATTCTTATCACACTCCGCTGTTTCTCAAGGCTGGGCTTGTTGTGGCGATACAAGCTTTTCCCCCTAAACCATTTGGATTTTACTTCCTCCCCCTCCCCATTATTAATGAAATAAAGATTATACTTTTGTGTGAACCACTTAATTTGTGGTGTGGCATTATTAAAAATAATAATATGAAAATAATTATATGCTTGAGAAATGATCTGATGAAGAATGTTAATAAGTCCAGGGTAATGATTTTTGAAAAGGAAGAAACCATGACAGTCTGCAACATTAGCGTGAATGGTGAAAATTTGGAGCAAGTAGTTGAGTTCGTGTATTTAGGTAGTATGTTTACAAAAGATGGGCGAGTGAAGAGGGATATTGAAAGAAGGGTTGGGGCAGGCAACAAAGTGAATGGTGCACTTAAAGTTGTCATCGCAAACAAAAACCTATCCAAAAAAGCTAGAACGGCAGTGCACAATGGTGTTCTTCTACCGACCCTTATGTATGGAAGCGAAGCATGGAACTGGCAAAAAAAGGATGAAAGTAGAATAAATGCAGTAGAAATGAGATCTCTTAGACGAATGTGTGGATACTCTGTGTATGATAGAGTGTCGAATGAAAATATAAGAAGTGAATGCGGTGCGAATGATGGTGTCAACAAAATAATGAAAGGGTCAGAAAATACAATTTTGGCAGTCCATTCTTTCTGCCTACCCCTTCGGCGAGACGGCGTGATGGTTAATTAGATTATTGCCAAAGCCTGTTAAAGTAATAAAATTTATAAGTATTTTTAAATGTTATCAAAAATAGCCCCCTAGAGTTACAAGCGATAAAAAAAATATTTTCTTATATTCAAAAAACAAATTGTTACCTGATAATAATTATGCGAAAGATTATAAAATCTTATTGCGATTTTTTTCAAAATAAATATTTGGTCATAAGTATTCCATATTTTTTAATGTAGTTTTCCTTTTGAAAATAAATTAAATATCCGACCTAAATATAAAAAGTTATAGCAGTGCGAATGAAAGTATAACAGTACAGTGACATTAAGATGGTTTGGACAAATGGAAAGAATGAACGAATAAAGAATGGTTAAGAATGTATATATAAATGTAAACGGAACAAGAAATGAGAAAGACCGAGAAAAATGTGCCAAAATCAAATTAATCAAATCTAAAATTTCGGACACGTGAAGTGTCGGAGCAATTGACGTGAGAATGTATAAATGATAAGGAAGCGAGAAAAGTATGCCAGGAAAGAACAGTGTGGCGGTTTATTATTTTGGCCTACCTCGTCGGGGAGACTGCGTGCTAGTTAGCTAATAATCCTGATTTTTTAAGGTGGTTTTCTTTTGAAAGTAAATTGAATATACACGAAAAACAAGAGTAATGTTTACGTTATTTATCCTACAGGGCCTTGAAAGAGATAGCCAAACGACACCGGAGCGCCACGAAGACGAATTATGAACTAACGGCCGGTTCGTGTTGGGAGATTATCGCGAGACGTGCTCGAGCACTTATCTGGGATCTTGCGTTTCCCTTAACTTGTCCATCTTAACAGCGGAAGAATGGTCCCATTCACAGTGCCAGGGACAAATATTAGTTCCCATGCCTGCGAGAGGCACTTACTTAAGACATAGTGCCTCATATTTTCCCTTTATGCCGATCCTATGTTAATTTGGCTAGCAAGTTTTCTAATGAATCGGTAAAGCAATTTGTTGTTCGCAGTGTTGGAGCGTATCGTGATTTTACTTTCATGTGATTCTAGTGTGACTTATGTGGCAATACTAAACGTATAATTTAGTAAATAATGAAAATAAAAAAATGTTTTAAATGTATATTTAATTAAAATACTCTTATTTTTGTGTCTTCGACAAGTTTCGGCAGCCCGCTGCCATCTTCTGGGACCAGAAAACAAAAACGACACAATTTTTTTTTTTTCAATATTTACATTGAGTATTATTATTATTTTTTCAATATTTTGTAATTATAGTCTTTGTTTTTCTTTGGCTTTTTTTTTAATTACTTTGTACATGCAACACTTAATTTAAAATTATATATATTAACAGATAATATCATAAAGATATCTTTATAATATCACTGAGGAAGGACCGGGTTGTCCGAAACATGTCAGATATTCAATATTTTTTTTTTTTAAAGTTAGTTTTGTATATACAAAGTATATAAAAGAGAAAAAGACAAATACAACATTTACAACCCAAAGTTTGGCGAACATAGAAGAAATTATTTTTCTCTTTGAATAATTAAGGGCTAGAGATTACAAAGGTGTCAAGTATCAAAAATGTCAAAAACGAGTTTGATTCTAATAAGGCAAATGGATATGCAAAGGTGCAAGTGATTGAATAATTTAGGGAAGTTCAAAGGTCACACTAAGGATGACTTCCGTAGTACATTACATTTGCAACAATAAATAGTTTTTTCATTGTTTCATTGTTTTATGTTTAAAACACTCAGTACCTTTGTAATAACCAGCCTTCAAATAATAAAAAATAATTATTAACATTCTAGAACATCCTTCAACAGGTTGTTATATTATCATACTTTTTACATCAATGTTCATTTAACCGATACCGTGCCTATCTCTAACTTAAAATAACATTTTGATAAAACAATGTTTTTTCTACGAATTACTTCCAATTTTCGTCTTGAATTTGAACATTCGCCATCGAAATAAACACAAAAAGTGGATTTTTTCTTTAAAAATATCGTTTTAGGTTATTTTTAGATGCTGGTAGGCACGGTAAATGTTATGAGATCAATAGTCTATTTTTAAATATTTTTTTTATTTTTATTTTTGTAGAGTAGCTCTTTACGTCATTACAGCGTATGACGTAAAGAGCGATTCTACAAATTCTACGATATTTTTTATTATATAAAGCGATTCTACAATATTTTTTTATTTTTATTTTGTAGAATCGCTCTTTACGTCATTACAGCGCGAGCCAAATCGATTTATAGCTATCATATCAATTCTCGTAACATGTGATAGGTAGATAATCTATCGACATTTTCTTGCCACGTGAATTCCACACCAGACCAAATACAATGTGACAATGCTTTCACCGGGAATCAAATTTGTGACCTTCGGTGTGGCAGTCAAAACGCTTACCACTATGTCACGAAGGTTGTAAATTATATATCTATAAGTTTTAATAATTAAGAAATTATGCGTTTTATATTTTTCTCAGTGTAGTTTCATCGGCAAAACACAACCACCAAATTTTGAGGTTGAATTAAGGTTTTTACTACGGATAAGAACTAAGATAGGAACTAGGATAAGAACTCGTGAAATATTGTTTGGTAAAATATATAATAACATACATTATAATATTTGTAATTAATAAATTACAAATATTATAATGTGCGATGGGCGAGAAATTGGAGCAAGTTACTGAATTTACGTATCTGGGAAGCATGTTTACAAGAGACGGAAAAATGGAGAAAGACATCGAAAGGAGGGTTGGTGCTGGGAATAAAATAAATGGCGCACTCAAAGTCATTACTGCAAATAGAAATATATCCACAGTAGCAAAGATGGCAGTACACAATGTAGTTCTAGTGCCAACCCTCATGTATGGAAGTGAAGCTTGGAGCTGGCAAAAGAAGGATGAAAGCAGGATAAACGCCGTAGAAATGAGATCACTAAGAAAAATTTGCAGGAAAACGTTGTATGATAGAATACCGAACGATGAAATAAGAAAGAAATGTAAGGCAGATGACTGCATCATGAATAAAATTAAAAAAGGATCCCTGAGATGTTTTGGACATATGGAACGAATGGATGAGAGTAAAATGGTTAAAAAGTTGTACACAAGCAGCGTGAGTGGGAAAAGAAGCCGAGGTCGACCGAGGAAAACATGGCATGACCAAATTAATCAATTACTAAAAGGCGGCCACATTCGAAGTCGGAACAATCGACGTGCGTGCATGGTACGATGTATGAATGTAGATGAATCCCGAGAGGTATGCCAGGACAGGCCAGTGTGGCTATTTATTACTTATTTATTACTTAGTGGCGATCCATCCTCTCTGCCTACCCCTCCGGGGAAATGGCGTGATGGTTAGTTAGTTAGTTAGTAATTAATATTTTTTTTATTTAATGAAAAATGTTAAATAATTACAAAACGGACGTGTCCGATACTATTACGGGTATTGATTGCAGTTCATATAAAAAATAACAGTAAATCTAATTTCCAGTGAAGCATATTTCAGACATGTCAGAATTTATTCAACAATTAATTTTGCAAAATATTCGATCCTTGTTTGTATACGACTCGCCATTATTTTTGGTTTTATTAATCTGTCAAAAATCGAGCGCCTGTTTGGTGCGATATGAAAAATTTCTAGAGTTTTTGACATGCTTTCACACAAAAAATAACATTATTAATGTTGCACACATTTATGTGCAGGTTGATACAGTTAAGATTTATTTATTTTAATGCTTAAATATTGTTGTGAAATTTATATATGTAAATTAAAGGTTTGATATATTATATATTACAAATTATTAAAACAATGTGTTTTGAGCTTATAATACACAGTACGTTGAAGTAAATTAACTTATTAAAATTAATTATTTATTTTTTATAAAAGTAATTCGGCTTTGTATATTACCTATCGTCAATAAAACAACTTCGATTTTTTTCACTTTGTCAATGAGATACGAAAACAATTTTTTTAACTGGTTTTCGACTATTTTTTTTTAATCGAAAAAAGTAATAAATAACCCATATTTTATCTTTAGAGTCAATTGGTTCGCTAGTAACTAAGCTTTGCCCGGAATATTAATTATAATAAATGGTTTTTTGACCTAGAAATCTGAGAAGTTACCCAAATACATTTGATTTTTTTGTAGTAATTTCCAATGTATTTCTTACAAAAGTGTATTATTTAATAACTGAAACGAAAAAATAATTGTATAAATGCATTTTTTTTTTCATAATTCCAGAAATGTACTAATTGAAATCAATATTTTTATAATTCTGTGATTTTATTTGCGTAACGATGTGGTATGTTAATTATCGTGTGGCATCCCAAACAGAATGCAAAATATACATATTTGCGTACAATACCAAAAATAAAATGCGTTTCATTCTTTGGTTTTCATTTAAACATTACTTATAATTGAGCCTCATTTATGTTTCAAAAAATTAATTAATTATCGTGATAACTTAATTGAGGTTTTGCTATTGATAAAAGCATAAATTTGGTTTTTCGTGTATACTGATTAATTTAATTTAATAATCGAAAAATTTGTATTCGTGCATACAACAGATACGCGGGTAAACATTGTATTTTTTTTCATTGTATACAGTAATTGGGTTCAAACGACCTGTTGTATACAAAGAAAGAAAAAAAAAGTTTCTCCGAAAGGGTAGGCAGAAAGAATTGACCGTCATGTCATCGCTGTCTCGGATCTTTAACTATCGTACATCGTATCACGCACGCAAACCGATTTCTCTGACTCTTCACGCGCGCGCATTTAATAATTTATTGATTTGATCGTGCCACGTTTTACTCGATCTTCCTCTATTTATGATTCGGTTAACCTCAATGACGTACACCATTCTTCCTTCATTAATTCTTTCCATGTGTCCAAACAATCTTAATGATTTGTTTCCTTTTTTATAGCATTTTCATTCTCACTACCTACATTCACTTTGTATATTGAGATATTTTATTTCTACTGTATGATATTTTTTTATAAAACACGCTAATTTTCATGATCAGTATTTCTCCGACATCTGATACGGTAAAAAAATATTTTAGATTTAAAATAATCATTTTCAAAATACTCGTATTTCGGACTGAAAATGTACGTGTATAAGTGACCCTTATTACAATTACAACAATATTAAATGAGAAAATATCTCATAAACAGCTTACAAAAGTCAGTAAAATAAGTGAAGAATATGAAGAATGAAGTGTCTGTGCAGAATATTAATTAATACACTTTTCTAGAAGTGTGGCGCATACTATTAATTAAATTTGAGTAATAACCAGGGGTGGAGTGCTTTAATTACCTACGTGATTTAAACATATTTAATCAATTCAATGGAGAATTCCGTTATTTTTCAGTATCAAAGATATTGACATTTAGATAATTCGTTACAGTATAAATATATTTTTGTTGATTTGATTCAATTTATATTTAGTGAATTTTTAATGAAATCGGTATGCAGGGGCCATGTTAATTTTAATTGGGCTTGTTGGTCAATGTAGTGTGTTATATGAAGAATATCTTTAATTTATACATTTGATTGTCCGTAATTATAAAAGTTTTGATGATAAGACCATGGTACAGTGCAACAGCTATAACTGCCATACCGTAAATGACAGTGTGATTACACTATCTTTGGTCTGTCTGGTCTAAAATTCACGTGACAATCAAATGGCGATAGATTAGCTACCTATCACAAGTCATGATAATCAATATAATAGCTATACCCTTTTTTACCGATTGGGTCGCGCTGTAATGATGTAAAGAGCTATTCAACATAATATTTATTTAATTTATTTGTTGATCAATTACCAAGTACATGGATTTTATACCTCCCTACTGGAGTTACCCGTATTAGGGAGGAAAAAATAATGCTTGTACAATTTGGTGTCATTGATTACTGTTTTCTTTATTTGTCATTCAATCGTTCCGTCAATCGCCATGACAATCATTATCAGTATTATTTTAAATGTATGATCAAATGTTTTCACTGAAATCTCTTGGTGAAAGTTCATTTTAAATAATAATTAAATAAAACGATGTTTTTCAACTACTTCCACTTTTGTCCTTATTTGAACTTTATATGACTAGTTTGTCGATGCTGGCAAGTCTGGAAAAACCGGTCTCTGTCGAAATAAATACAAAAGTGTAAAAACATGTTTTTATTGGATTATTATTAAAACGTAAACATATAACATGGGTTAAGAAAATTATACAAAATGCTAATTAATACGAATGAAAACGTCAGTTTTCTAGAAGTTTTATTATATTTTATGGGAATGATATGTTTCGCCCTTCTAAGGCATTATCAAATGTGACGAAACTTCAATTCGAGCAGAATATGGTAATTGACGAAAATTGATGTGACTTTATACAATTTTAACAAAGAATTATTTGGGGAGGTTCAGTAATATAAAAGTGTTTCTTGGAACCAGTTAAGAAATTTCATGACAATGATAACATAGCTAGGGGATACCAAATGATATTATATAAATCAAAAATAAGTTATTTGAGGTAGGACAAAATAAAGTGTTTTAAGAAAAACATCTTCTTACAAATTGTTTACAAATGATTTTACATATTTCAAGGTGACTAGTGATTCTAAGTATTATATATAAAATAAAATCGCCATCCTGCGTGCGTGCATCCTGTGTGCAAAAAGGTCAGTTTTCTAGAAGTTTTCTTATATTTTATGGTAATGACATGTTTTGCCCTTCTAAGGCATTATCAAATGTCAAACATTGAATAAAGCCTTAGAAGGGCGAAACATGTCATTCCCATAAAATATTAAAAAAACTTCTAAAAAACCTGACGGGATTTTTTTAAACGTGAGTTTTTTGGTGATTTATTTACATCAAAGCTATTGAATAAACAAAGAAAAAAAATCTTCTGATAGTAGTTTATTAATGTCAACATGTCTCGAGAATAATATACTGTCATTATCGGAAGAACAATGTAAAGTACAAATTTCAGTAAATAAATCGCAAAGCGGAAATAAAAGTGTTTTGATGAAATATGTGTTACAAAACAATGTAGTGTGTATGCTTGTAGCTTAACCCTTAACGTACCGTGTTCAAAACAAAACGCTCGCTCCCATGTGGTAAATTCAGTTTACCGCTAACTTTATCTAAATATCAAGCATATGACTCGATGAATCAAAATTTAATTTATGTCATCTTGTAGGGAATTTCATTAGGAATAGATCGATATCTATAACATACATGGATTATTTGAAAAACATATCATTATTAATTTTTTTCTGGAACCATGCGATTTCTGATATGGAATGCGTCACAGCATACGAGCGACTGACACCAAGTATAAACTTGTCTTGCGGCCGGCGGCCGGCGCGGGCGGGGCGAGACTTTACGAGATTTTACGTATGATAAAGGCACCTAGGCAAAATGTATAGTACGTTCAAGACAACGAGTACGTATTAATATTTGTCCCTTTTGGTAAAGTGTTAATATTTTCACAGTTCTGATATTATTAAGTTGCGTGCTGCGTTTCTGTCCACAGTCGGTATTATTACGTACCTATGAAAAGGTCAAACATATAATTTATAATACGTTCAAAACAGCGAGTAAGTATTTGTCACTTTTGATAAAGTTGTAAATATTAGCAAAACAAATTCTACCTTAACACGAATGAAGGTGAGGGCAGTCTTAGAAAATATTTTTTTTTGGGATGAAGGAAGTAATTTTTTGCTTTTTTTTTATTACGAAATATTGAGAACACTTCAATGGAGGATTACAGTTTTTTTTATAATATTAGGGTCCATAGGTTTTAAGAAAATCAACTTTAAATTGGCAGTGGAAACTCAATTGACCACATGGCAACGCGACGGTTAAAAGAAATTGAATATCTATCCTATGATTTTAATGAGATCATTAATATTTGCTGTACGGTGAGAATCCTTTCTTCCTAGAATGAGTCGGAACAAAATAAATTTACTTCCCGCCACTGCTATCAACAAGAACGCTTTCATATTCTTATTTACAGAACTATTATGCTTGCAAATAGTAATAATATTTCGCAAATAAGAGGATTAAATTTTCAAAGCGCAGTGTACGTTGGAGGAGAAAATAATTGTTCTTATTGTTTGCGACTGTAGCAGTTGAATTAAAGACGGAAAACGCCGGCATCCCTTTCTCTGTATTCCTCCAGCTTCCCGCCAGAATTATTATTCCCTTCCTGTCGGAAGTGTGGCACTGCAGCCCCGCCAAGGGTGCATCCCGCCCCCGCCCGCCCCGCCCGCGATTGTTTCTTTTCTGTACGTGAGCGTAATTAGTCTTGCGAGGTATTGTTCACTTATGTTACTCTTTATTACAACAGGAAATACATGTACTTCATATTCGTTACAAAACATTGAATACTTTTATTTAAGTGTCTAGATGAATTTTGTCGTAGTACTTTTATACGCGTAATAACCATACACGCAATTAACATTTTTTCTTAGTAGTATGTTCACTTGTTTATCGATTATGCAGAAAATTATATACACTTTCGTGTGAAGCACTTAATTTGTGGTGTGGCATTGTTAAATATCTTCTTATTTCTGTGTCCTGTCAGGTCTCCGCAACGTTGACTATCACCCTTGAGTAGGCCTCCCTGTCCTGGGCAGCTTGGAACAGCTCCTCCACGGTCCTCAGCCCTGTCCACTCTCGAATGTTCCTCAGCCAGGAAACCTGCCTTCTTCCAACACTTACTCTTTAAGATCAGATGTAACAGTGCGTATTTTTCGTCTCTCAGAACATGGCCCAAGTAGGACACCTTACGGACTTTGATGTTGATCAGCATCTCTCTGTCAACTCTGGCTCTATGGAGAACTTTGTGTTGCTGACCATGTCAGTCCGGGAGATGCGTAACATCCTTCGGTGTATCCAAAATTATATATAATTTATACTACTTTATTATTTTCAAAAATCATTCGGTTTCGCTCCCGCCGGAACTTCGTCAGGGTTACAAAAAATACTGAAAAAGTAATTAGTTATAATATATAATAATATATTAAAATTAAATTTTTTACATGTATAAATAGTATATTTAAAATAATGTACGTTTATTTTTCGTTAAAATTAATTCATATCTATAGTGTATATTTGAACCTGATATTTTTTTTTGTTGCCAATGCAATGTTGTATAACTTAGTATAACGTATCAAAAGATATTCTTGCTTTCATTAAAAAAAATCTTTTTCAATTAGAGATTTATTTTTCTAATCGTATGAGAATATTATTAATGCTAGACATTTTTAAATTGCTTCAACAAAGTGAATGCGTCAAACTATTATATCATTAAAACAAAACATCGTTATATGGCGAGGTCGAACAAACGAAACGAAAAACTATTATTTCTTCTTATTGTTCTTCTTTATCCTTGATAGACCTATGTGGTCTGTTTTATGGGTTGCTGCTCCTGTGAGGTAGAGTTCCAGCTGTCTTTTCATATTTTAGGAGGTCTTCCACGAGGACGAGTCCGTGAGGCCAAATATGTAGCGCAATATAGCGGAGTCTGTTGGTGTACATTCTGACCATACCAGTCCATACTTCGCTGTCTACTCCATTTTATGATATCCTTAGCCTCACATATCTATCTTGTTTGGGTATTCCTCATGCTATCTCTTAGTGTTTTGCGTGTTTTCGTTTTCAGAGTCTTCATATCGGTGGTCCTCAAAACTTGTTTGGTCCTGGCTGTCTACACTTGCTTCAACGCCATATATGTTATTTTTGGTCTTACGTATGCTTAATAGATTTTCATTTTACTATTGATGGCAATGTCGTTATTTCTTAAATTGATTATTTAACAATATAATACCAATCAGTTTCATGCATTATCATGAGGCATCATAAGTTTAGTTCAATATAATGGCATTTATTAGTGTTCAATTATTTTAAACTAACCAGTAGGTAGGCAGAAATAATGGATCGCCACAATGTTCTTTTCTGACGTAATTTTCTCGATACCTCAACATTCATTTATCATGTAATGCATGCACGTCGATTTCTCCGACTACTCACGTGGCCGACATGTATTTCATCGTGCTACGTTTTCCTCTATCTTTCTTTATTCATAGTTCCGTTTACGTCGTTAACATATACTTTTTTGACATTACAATTTTTTACCATTATTTAATATAACGGTTTTTTTGTATAGCCGTTTCACATAATTATTTTTATTAAAATCTACCAGAGTTCATATGAGTCGTAAAATTTATATTCGGAATTTGAATAAATACAATGCAAAAGTTGTTCATTTTATAGCGCTCAAAGAATACCTTCTTTTATTTATTAACCCTACACACTTAGAAGCATATTCGTATTTCGTTCACCTGCTGCCTCGCTTAGACACGGTGCGTTAGTGACGACACAATGCTTATCTCAGACGTTACGGTCGGTAGACATTCGAAATTCGTATCATAAAACCTCTTAACATTAACATTAGAAAAGATTTTTGATATGAACAACTGTGTAGCGGCGGAGCTAAAGAGTATATTTAGCGTCTGCTTAAGCCCATTGTTACAAGCGGGAATAATTCCGCAAATGGGAACCATTGAAGTTCAAGTGGGAAGTTTCAGCTCATTTTCCCACGGCCGGGTTTTGTTTTCTCGCCTTATTTACACTGTCACAGTGTCCTTATAAAATACGGCTCCAGCGGGAAACTTCCATAATTCCTACACCTGGACTCAAATGCTGAGACCGCACGTAAATCAGGTACACCGGAGCGGGGAATATTATTCTACTTTCGTATTTTAATACTAGCGGAGGGGGTGCATGTAGTGGGCGTCCTGGCATATCATCACCCGCGGATTACTAATTTAACTTGTGTCGATATGGCGTACAGAAATCTTGAAAAAGTTATAGCTGATATTACGAAATACAGAATTGTTTTTAGCTTAAAATGATATGATTTACATTTCTTGAACATTGATATAAATTTCCGTATTAAATAATTTAAAAAATAAACATAAAATTATATTTTAGAAGTTTTATTTTATTTTATGGCAACGATATTTTTTGCTTTCTTCGGGCATTAAGGCTAAAATGAAATAAAACTTGTAGAAAACAGACATTTTAATTTGAATTAATTAATAAAAAGATATAGAGCGGGCACCACAATCACAACAAAAACGTGCTCAGAGTGTCAGAAAATATGACGCATTGGAACATCTGGCAAGACATAACTCGATAGAATCAAGAACTAAGGGGAAAATATGTAAAGTCAATGATGTCGTTAGGTGGAGGAGGCAATGCACACATGAAGAGAATGAATACATCCAGACTCCTTGTCTTTGTGTTACATGGTCAACCTCAAGGTAGACAGCCTCCGGGCAGATAACCAAAAAAGATGGATCGACATCTAGGAATAGACCTCGCAGGAGGCCATTTCTTCTTAAGAAATAGGCTACCAGGTCTATACTAAAAAGACGAAGAAGTAATTTTATAGAAGTATTTAACTTCGTGGCCGAGTGGATAGTGCTTTGTGGTAACTTAATCCATAATACTCGTATTTTAGAAAAAGTAAGTTAATAAAATTATTGTATCGTAAATTAAATAATATAAAGAAAACACATAAAAAATAATGTCATCTTCTTCGCAAATTCAATCCTAAAGATTATTTTGCTGGAAAATCTTATGTTTCGTCTTCCGCTTCCCTCGGTCTTCTGTAGCCCTCTTCAACACAATATATGAGACGCATTTTATGTCCTCGCACACCTGTTTCAGATATTCCGCCCGGGATCGTCCTCTATTATTTGTTCCCTAAACCATCCCCTCCATTAGGTCATGCAGGAGACTCTCATGGCAAAATATAGCCAACCCATCGGACTCGCCTCTCTGAATTGGATATTACAAGTTGCATCCCTAATTCGATACTGCCTAGAACCTCGTCGTTCGTAATGCGGTATATTCAGTAAATAACAAATATTCTTCAGAAGCAATACATTAATATTAGTTCTGTAGCACCATACAACAATATTTATTATTATAGTAATAATAAAAATAATGATAATAATAATCAATTACTGAAAGGCGCCCATGTCTGAAATAGGAATAATTGACGAGCATCCATCCTCTCTGCCTACGCCTCCGTAGAAACGGAGTGATGGTTAGTTAGTTATTATAATAATTAGGCTAATTTTAATATCGTCGTTTTCGTCAATAACTTACCTCAATTGCACTTTGACATTGTTTTTAGTCATGAGAGCTGCATATCAGCAATCAGATAATAGTTGTTTGTATTATATGCCATAGTTTGATTTATATAGTCTTTGTAAGTTTATCTATGTTCATATACAATTGAATACACAAATATTTTTTTTCGTATGAAAAAAAATATATAAATAATAAAGGATCTTGTCCAACAAAAAATACAGTATTATTCCAACATCGAAACAAAGCCTAATTATAAATGGTAATCGTGCGATTAATATCTTGAACTTTCTCGTATCTTGAAATCTTCGCCCACGAATAAAATCATAAAGACATCATTTAAACAAGCGGAGGGGCATTAAACCGTGCATCTCGAGTCGCAGCAGCATCCAACGAGGCTGCGATTTATTGTGCTCGCTGGAAAAATTACCAAATTATTTACGCATTGCCCCCTCGCCTCCGTCGCAATATTGAATACGTATAAAATAATACAAAGCTCTTGAGCTACTTATCACCATAAAACAGCCCTTTCAGTCCCGCTGTTTGTGTTTAAGCCCCAGCTAGGAAGTGGGGGGCAAGAGCATTTTAGAAGAGGTTACAAAAATATGAAATATGCTTTATTCCGTATTTACTAGAGATTCCACCTCCAGGTGCAGGCGTACCCCGCGCGTAATTCCTCTGCTGATAAGAGAACACTTTAGACGCCATTTCTATGGTAAACGGAAGAGGGAAAGTAATCGTGATAATTTATCTTCAAAATAAAGTGCTGTATTAAAGTGGGAGAACAGAAAATAAAATATGCAAAATTGTTTATGTGTGAGTGCTGGAAAATTCGCGTATTTCAGTAAGAACACATCTGTTTGTGTTGAGCAAAAAAAATCTTGTATTTTGAATGGGAAAATGTTTCGGTATTTTGGTCAACACAAATAACAGCGAAGTTGTTTTGTATGAATACATTTCCGTTCCTTAATTGAATATTTTGTACCCTCTTCCTGAAGTACAGGCGCAATTTAATTTGGATTTATTTTTTTAACACACTATGAATTACTTGACTTACTCGTACAATGTTTTATAATATAGTTTGCTAGAGAACGCACATCTTATGGTCATGCCGGTGTGAATAGCCGGTGCCTAATAAATAGCTATATGGCTTAGGAATCAAATCAAATCAAATTAGTATATTAATTCATCAGAAATCACAAAAAACATAAACCTTTAAGGCATCTATTGAGTCCAGGTAAAATATTACACATATTCAACATAATACCGGAATTGCATGATTCAAAAATAAGAAGACAAGATGCTCTCTAAAGTCAAGAGTATTTGTTTTCTGAACGTACTTTCACTAATGTAAGACGTCGATACCCGAGGAGACTGCGTTAAGCAGACTTATTTCTCTTCCCACCGGTATCACCAGAGGCAGGTTGATTCTGGCGTCCGGTGGATAAAACAATCTGTGCTGTCACTGTGATGCTAAATTTTTATAAATATCATCTGCATCTTCATCGTCTCAGTACAAAGGGTTGCGATTCACCTTACTGCGATGAACAGAGTAATAGACTACCTTCAGATGTTGTCAAACATCTAACATAACTTATTTATTATTTATTGAATCTTCTTTTTCTTAAAGTGCCTGGTCGGGTTCCCCCAACGTCAGCGATCACCTCGGCGAACCAGTCCCTGTCCTGCGCCGCTCGGAACAGCTCCTCCATACTTCATTTGCCGGTCCACTCCCTTATGTTTCGCAGCCAGGACATCTGTCTCCTACCGAACAATCGGCGTCCCTCAATTTCCGCCTGCAATATCAATTGGAGAAGGCGGTACTTCTCCCCACGCAGTACATGACCCAGATATGAAAGCTAATGTGAATCTTTCTATCTGAAATCTAACTGAAATCTTTCATACCGTCAACCATGATTTTACTTCTAGCTAATCTGTCGAAAATTGGTTTCTCTACTAAGTTAGTTATATATTTATACCTGAGGGAGAGGAAACAGTTTGCCTCGTACGGTATATTTCAATCTGTACTTTTTCCCGTATATTCCGGAGTGCCACAGGGCTCAAACCTTGGTCCACTCACCTGTCTTCACCATCTTCATTAATGATATCGCGGGGGTTATAAAGTTTTCGCGATTTCTATTATTTGCAGATGATCCCAAATTATTCCTTGAGATAAAGAGCCACGAAGATTGCCTCCGTCTCCAGTCAGATGTAAATAATATCGTCCGCTGGAGTAAAACCAATCAAATTAATTTCAATATCTCTAAATGCGTAATTTTATCTTTTACGAGAGCATTGCGTACTGTTTATTACAGATACACAATGGATAACCATCAACTTACGCGTATTTCAACGATAAAGGATCTTGGTATTGTTTATGATAGTAGGCTGACTTTCATGCTCACATCGAGAGAATATGTGGACTTGAACTGAAAATGTTGGGATTTGTTCTCCAAACGGGTAGAGTTTTCAAGAATCCCTATGTTTTGCGAATTTGTATAACTCATTGGTCCGGAGCCGGCTCGAGTATGGTTCGGTGATATGGAGTCCCCACGAGGCGAGATACTCGCTCATGTTAGGCCCATGGTATCATTGCGTAAATAAATGACGTTTTTCTATTGACCTCTCCTTCATTCTTTACTCCAGGTTCGGCGCGGATCGACCTCGAATAAAATATCCAAAATATTTAATATTGGTAAACATATTCGTTTCCTAAATGTTTTATTTTATTTTATAGAAGAGATACGTTTCATCTTGCGAGTGTATTATTAAATGTCAAATTTAATAATGCTCTTGTTATGCCAATACGAAACTACTAATAACATATCTAAACTTTTGATATATTTACTCTTTCCTCAAGATTAATTCCTTAAGAGGGAGTTTTGTATCATTGTTTTTGAAATTATACATTAATTTGTTTAATATTGATGAATAGGTGAATATTTCAGAAATTTATTTACATTTTCTGAGATATACGAGTATAGCCTTGCTTGGGTATTGTCAAATGATATTTAATAAAACCGAAACGTGTCAATCTCATAAAACGCAAAAAGATCAATTAGCAAAAGCTCCTAGAAAACATCTATGTCTTCGCTGTCAATAGTTTATTTTTCTACTTTGATAAGATCTTATCTCTCATTCTAACCTATATATCATATGTGTTTTTATATTATTATCTTAAATATATCATTTTTATCAAGTGCATTTGCTTTCATTGAATTTCTTTTGTATTTTTCTACAATAAACACCAAACTTACTTTTATTTTAATGTAAAAATAAAATGATCAACATTCAACCATACATATACAAACTTCTAAACTAATTTACTAACCATCGCGTTGTTTCCCCTAAGGAGTAATCAGGAATAGTTTATCGCCACACTGCTATTTCCTGACATATTTCTCTCACTTCGTTAAAATTTATACATCGTTTCATGCACGTACGTCAATATTTTCAACTCCTTACGTGGCCGACATTTAATATTTAATTGATTTGATTCTACCACGTTTTCTCCGGTCTTTGTTCACGTCGTTTATATACACTTTTTAAACATTTTTCTTCATTTATATTTTCCAGGTGTCCAAACCATCTTTATCTTTTCATTATTTTGTTCATAAAACTTTATTTGCTTCTTAAAACTTCTTGTAAAAACTTTATCAACATCTTATACTGAATAATTCCATATTGAATAAAATCTAATATTCAACCAGGATGTACATCGCAACGACAACAATGTTACATTAAGAATAGGCTCTACCAGATTAGAAGGGCCAGCTGATGCCGTGCGGCGGCAGTTTTGGATCGGTGTCTGTTCGAAGTGCCTTTTCACGTTTCTTCTTTCGCGCCCACCCAAAAGTTATGGGACCGACACAAAAGAAGGGCCGAACGTGTAATTAAGGTTTGTCCCCAGATTTCGGGGTTAGGCCCCACCTATGCTCCGCCAGAGGAGGAGGGACCAACATACGCCTACCCACGCCCTTGCCGGGATAACGTTTTTAATGCAGGTTATCAAAATTTCATTAAAACACGCCTTTCCTCTTTTATTATTCGGGGTTCAGAGATCAATAATGGACAAAGGAGAAATAAATACACATAAATATAATAGTAGATATCAGATCAATCGCCCCAAATAGATTATAGGTATTTGCCCTATTTAAAATTATGAACTTTCTTTATAATAATACTCCAAGTATACAGAGTCTGAGAATCAGATTTTTCAAATTATATCCATAACATGAGATACATAATTTGAATAAAAAAAATTCTATAAACAATGGTTATATAGATAATGAATGATTGTTTCTACGTTATCATAGAGCGTCAATGGGTTAACATTATACTAAAGTATTTATTATTTCTCGAACATTGATTTTAAACTCCATATTAAATAAGGAATACGAATGAAAACGTCTGTTTTCTTGGTTTTAATTATATTTTAAGGGAATGACTTTTCGTCGTGCTAAGGCATTATGAAATGTTACTTTACAAGTGAATTTAAAAGCATTTTATGTTGCCTCGGCAATACGAAAGATGACATTTCCATAAAGTGTAATGAAACATTAAAACGTACGTTTTCGACTGTACGTTTACTTAAAAATTTAACTTCCATTGTGATTTGCCTTAAAATATTAATTCAATGAGCAAAATTTTTTTTTTTTTGTTTCCTATATTAATTTACTGTAAATAGTAATGAAAGTAGTATACAAATATAATTAGTTTCATAACAGGTTTACAAAAATTAAGGAAATATAATTAGAATTATTCTGTTTAAGTTATGAAAAAGTTAATAAAGATTTTAGACATTAATAAAGTTTTTCTGCTTAATGCCTCCCAATCTTAATCGATGACGCTAGTGTAGAGTGAACTAAAAAAATGTAAAGATAGGCGCGGCATCTTAGCATATATACAACTTCCAAAAAATTTGTCAGCCGTGGTGGTCGTAAGAAGGGCGGAATGGGGAATGTTGTTAAACATAAAGCGATCGCTCAACCCAACCAATGACAGGTCATAAGTCCTGTCCCGCCTCGGCTACCATATTCTGTTCCCAGAAAACAATTTACATATTCGTCTCTATTGAGATACAATTCATCCTTATAAAATTATGAAAAAGTATTTGAAATGTTTTTCTATGTAGACTGTTTTGTAAAAAATGCGCATATAAGTATGAAAGTTTATATACTCATGTACATCTAGGTTTTACTTTAATTTTTGTCCATTTAAAAAGAGGCCATCACGTGTTTCAAATGTCTGTTTTAAAAATAGTCTTAAATGTTTTAGTTGCAAACAGTTTTTCATGCCATTAACCAATAAATTAGAACTTTCAATTTGTAAGCAAAATTGTATTGTGAATTTCCTATTTAAATAAACATGTATAATTTATTTATCAGTTTATTCTTTAAAATTAGAATTAAACACTTTTAAAACGTTGTATAAAACAACTTTATTTTGCGTCAGGAGCGCCAAACGGTTTCACTCTGTAACGAGCTTCGTCAGGGCTATACGAGTACACATTGTGAATAGCCCTGACGAAGCTCGTACAGAGTGAAACCGGTTGGCGCTCCTGACTCAAAATAAAGTGATTTTATACAATGTTTTAAAAATGTTTTATTCTTATTTTTAATATGTCAAACCACTAAGTAATAACTTCTTTCCAAAGTTTATTCTTTACTCAGAATCCTTTTTGTTAAAAATAAGTTGTTACGTTATTTGTTCATTTTAATACTTAAAACTAAGGTTTACATAAAAAATAACTATATTACTCGTATATATTGTATTGATAAAAAACTGTTAACTTTTTTCAAATTTGAATTAGATAAAAAAAATATCGAATCTAGCAACGAAAATCGATAACATAATAAGTTTCAAAATAAATTATTTTTCAATTTAAAAAATCTTTTATTAGGTTGTGTTAAATTTTGTATCGGGCTCTCGGGTATCTAACTACTTTTGTATACGTTTTGTTGGAAACTTCACAAAGGTTCCGGGGTCCTAAGCATAAAAGTTTAACTCTTACAGAAAAACCATTCCCATTGCGTGCTTGTGGAATACCGGACCTTTGTCCATATAAATCGAGGGGACGTGTTACAGAACAAATAACCATAAAGTCTAATATTGAGGAAGATAAAGGTTCATGTCTGACCGATGCTCATGTCACCGCTGATCCGACCACGGGAACCCGTCTTTATTGTACGTTATGTACTAACGTCTAGGAAAAAAGTCATAATCTCACATACGAACAGTCGTAAAAACCCTAGCGGATAATATTATTATCATATTATCTTATCCGAGTATAGAAAACTTCCCAACAAATATGAGCTTTTGAAGAAAATAAAAATTCTTTACCCTTATATGGGTGAGAGTAAAAATTAACTTTGTATTTCTGATTTTAAAGTAGTTATATAAATGTAAATATATATTATAAATACAAATGTTAATATATGTTCCCACTTTTTATTTCACTATTCACAGACATGTTTCGGGTGGCTCTAATCCTTTTTCTGTAAAAATACAATGTAAAAAAAGTTCTTTAAATATTTTTTTCATTTATTGATGTAATAAGCTATCGTATATAGCTTGAATATTAAAATAGTTTTTTTATTGTTTTTGTATCCTACCTGTATAGTCATAAGCGCTTTGGTTATATAATGTAATGTTTATGATTTAAATAATAAATAAATTGAAATTGAAATTGAAATAGTTTCCACAGTGGATTATTTATTTTAATTTATACATGATTAATACAATATCACATATCGTTCTCATTTAGCCCCTTTTTGACATTTTATATTTCGTTGGTCTTGACTACCCCGTATGATTTTTTTACGAAACTAAGTATGTAGGTAGTTGTAACCTTTAATTAAAATAGAATATTGTTTATATGAAAATTCAATCAAGACGTCTTTTAATATATTATTTTCTGTAATGCCTAGTGAAAAATAGTAAAGTATATTTTCTAAATAAATTTGTAATCTTACATTTTATATTTTTTAAAACAATATTTTAATATATATATTTTTTAAAAGTAATAGTTTATTATAATATATATAACAACGATAAGACAAATTTTCAGAAAAAACACAAATGATCTCACCTTAAGTATATATAAGAAAAATTCTATAATTTTGGCATTTCAGCAATATTTTGAAGTGAACGTAATGGAGCGGACGACAAAAAGCTTGGTTAACAGACTCGAATCCTTCTGAGAGCTTTCGCTAAATTGATTTTCGATTAACTGTCAGAAAGAGTGATCGTAATGTAAGTCGTGTGTCGTTTTATCCTTAAGGAACTTTCATTCTAGAGAGAGATATCTTTATTTGTGTACAAGCTCTTTCAGCCGTCGAGGACCCTCTTCAACCTTGATGGATATTATTGTAAGGCTAAGTGCAATGGAAATTATTGCAATTCCAAAAGTAGATAATAAATCTAAAAGGCACTACAGAATAAAAGAGAATCGTTATTGCATTAGACTCTTTTTGTAATATTTTTGCCACAAAGTTGAACAATTCTGTGTTAGTCGAAACCAATAAGGTCTCGTTATTAATCGTTTTCATTTCCTACTCTTTAATTTATATTAATTTATAAAGAAATAGGCACAAATTATGTCCCTTAAATATTGGCAGTCAGGTAGTTTCCTGAGAATCAGTAATAATTAGACGGAATTTGGAGATAATGGTTTAGAAAAATCACAGTTATTTTTATTATATATTGCCTTTGTAACCAATTTAATTAACATTATTTTAAATCTAAGCAGAGCTAATTTTTCTCTATTTTATGGTAAAGGTTAATATTTCCACAAAAGAAAGTTGATGTCAACCAAAATATCCAAAAATCACAGTTATTTTTATTATAAATTGCCTTTGTAACCAATTAAATTAACATTATTTTAAATCTAAACAGAGTCAATTTTTCTCTCTTTCATGGTAAAGATTTATATTTCCACAAAAGAAAGTGGATGTCAAACAAAATACCCCAGTATCCATATTTGATTTATTTGATCGTGCCACGTTTTCCTCGGTCTTCCTAGGCAGAAATAATAGACTACCACACTGTTCTTTCCTGACACGCTTCTTTCGATTCCTAAACATTATTACACAGTGCAATGCACGCACGTCGATTTCTCCGACTCCTTACTTGGACGAAAATATGAGAATATTCATAAATTGTGATCTCTTATACTACATACATATATGTAGTATAATCTTACCCTCTGATAAATTTTCCCACAACCTGGTACGTACTATGTACGTAGAAAGCATATAAAAAAGGTTTTTCCACCCGTTTTTTAGAAGTGATGATTCACGGTCAGGCCAGCTACTCTGAGTACTTTACCCAAAATTTTGTCATTGTAACCATTTCCCTTGAAACTATAAAAAACTTTACGATATTGCAGCCGTACGTGATTATCTATTCTGGAGTGGAGGGGCCGTTCTCCTATTTAAGGGGAGGGTCCTTCGTTCGAGTCACTCCCTCGTAAAATAGGAAGCAAAAGCTTAGCAAGCATTACACTGGCGGCACTTGTGTTTCTTGGAATACGGGCTAGGTATACTGTGCTCGAGAATTTGTACCTAAATACGTACAAAAATGTATATCTGTATATACTTGAAACTTAATTAGTAACTTACTTAGCTTATCTACTACCATTTACTTGCCAGTCAAACAGAATCAGTAAGATTTCTGAGAATTTAACATATAATTTAGTTTGGATTGGATTGCCTTTGGGTCGGTAAATATTTTCAACCAAGTATCCATCGCGTTATTTTACCTAAGGGCTAGTCCAAAATATGGACCACAACACTGTTTTTATCCTAATATACGAGTATCTCTCTGGCCTCCTGGATCGGTCGATTTATGCGACTTTGTTTTCCTTGATTTTTTATCTATATTCTGTACCATTAAAATCTTGAAAGTAATCTTTCTGTACCATTATTTCATTATTCATTATATCTATGTGTCCGAAATATTTCATTGAACCTTTCATTATTTAGTTCATTGGGCTTTCAGTCACACTACATTAACTTATAATATATGTATTTGGAACTCTATCATATAAATATTTATTAGACCTTACTCTAAGAGGTTCAATTTTCAACGCATTTAATCCATGTTTACCCTACTTAGTCCAAACAAAAATACTAATGTGTAAAGTTATTTAAGTTTTTAGGTAGACCACTATTTGCGATAACCACTCAAAAAGTTATTAAACCATACACTTTGTTGTCTCTATGAATCTCTTTTAAACGAATATTTTCTTCATCTTTCGGTGCCGTGTCAGGTCCCCCCAACGTCGGCGATCACTACAGCAAAGGCATCTCTGTCATGAGCCACTTGGAACAGGTTCTGAACTCTTGTGATTCCTATCCACTCTTTAATGTTCCGCAGCCAGGACAGCCGCCTTCTACCAACTCTCCGACGTTCCTCTACTTTACCCATTAATATCAGTCGAAGGAGGTGATATTTTTCTCCCCTTAGCACATGGCCCAAATATGAGACCTTTTTTAATTTTCACACTCGACAACAACTCTCTATTCTCTCTGGCTCTCTGTAGTATGTCTGCATTTCTGACCCTATTGGTCCACGGTATACGGGGCATTCTGCGGTATATCCACATCTCGAACGCCTCCAACCGGTTCATTACATTCACTCTTATAGTCCAGGTTTCGCAGCCATATAGTAGAACATACCATATATAACATTTAATCATTCTTTGTCAGCGTTTCAAGTTAAGATTATCGTTGCAAAAGAAGGTTCTAATTTTATTAAATGCAGCTCGTGCAACTTCAATTCTGCATTTTATTTCATTGTCCGGGTCAAGCGCTTTAGTGATAATGCTGACCATTTCAAAATTTGCACCATTCAGTTGCCAAGTGGATGTAAATAGAATAATTAAGTCACCCAAAAGTCATCCATTTAGTCTTCTATTTAGTTTTTTATTTTATTTTCTAGCATATCGTCTCTTTGCAAGAATAACGTGACATTTCGAAAATTAGATCCGCCGTGTTCAACATTATTGTTACAAAAACATGGTATTTTTAAAGTGAAAAACAGAGAATTTATGAGAGAAAGAGACAACACAACAGTGGTATATTGTGTTATCACGTTGTCTCTTTCAGACGGGTATCTTGTTTAATTTTTAAAAAATTCAAATTTTCGATATAACACGTTATTCTTGCAAAGAGGCGATATGTTATTTCATTAAAGTTCGTGTTCTTCGACAGCTCTACAGCTCATATCGAGTCTTAGCCTCCATCGGTCCTTGCGTCCAAGCACTTCCTAAAATCTGCTGCGGTCTTCCAGTCTCCTATTTGCAGTAGTTCTGCATGTTCCAGTCTTTCATTTGCAGTAATTGTGTAAAACAAAAGTTAACTTGTTTAAAAATAATTAAAAAACACGTATTCTTTAAAAAGGATTACAAGTTCAGACATTCGTGTTAGCACAACTTTTAATAACAATATTTTTGACACTAATTTGTAATGGTTTTAATAACTAAAAAAGCTTTAAAAATAGCTTTATTCTAAGTTGATGTAATGTAATGTAATTTTTTAATACTGACAAAGCGTTTTCTCCGCTTATGGTATCCGTCCGAAAATCAACAAGAATACTAGCACGCATTTAGCGTACCTCCTATGTACCTTACCCACATACAAAGAGAATAGGTAGTGAGACCTTTTATAAAAGCAAATGGATACTATTTAACACTTCGGTGCGTGCAGAGTAGTTCACGAAATCCTTTAATGTTCACGCTTTTTGAATATTTGACCACCAACTCGGTTCAGCTTTAATTAAAGTCACATTTTACGCGAATAAAGAGACGGCTTATGGTAATTAAATATGAATTCAAACAACTTAGTTATGAATATTTTAATATATTACAGTACCATTTTTATAATTACAAAGATTTTTAAATGTTGTTAACATTGTGAGATTAACTCTCTTATAATTTGTAAACAATATGTAACGTCAGTCACGCGAAACAATCCTCCAATTGGTAAGACGATTATTATAGCAAATCTTCTTATTGTCTTTTTTGTTCATTTTTATGTCAAATATGCCGTATTCAAACGCGATTTTCTTGCATTACGCGAAAGAAGCAACGTAACTAACTAACTTCAACATCTCCAACATTTTAACATTTTATGTGAATAATACCATTTAATAATGCTGTAGACAGGCGAAACAAGTCATTCCCATAAAATATAATAAAACTTCTAGAAAACAGACGTTTTCATTCGTATTAATTAAGTAATATGAATTTAAACTCTACTGTTATACATATTTCACGAATTACTTTGTTCATTTTTAGTCTATGTAGAATAGTAAAACAACGGTTTACTCCGGAGCATTCATGTGTGGAATGAAAAGGATGAAAAACCGTTTTCATTCTCGCATCGGAACGGATATCTGACACTAATTCACTTAAAACACAATGAATGAATAACACTCGCCAGCGAGAGGCCAGACCACGTGGGAATTGTTTTAATTTTTATCCGAAAATCGGGTGAGACCTTGCCCGCGGTAATTTTTGATTACATAGGGAAAACTTTCGAGCTGGTTGTGTTGTGGTCGTAAATACTGCAAAGACGTGAAAAATCCCGGCATTCTGAACATTTCGCGTAAATCATAAAGGGCCTCTTTGCGGAGGGCGCGGGTCGCGGCATTGTATTATTCAACCCCCTTCCCTGCTAATCCCGAATACTGGCTGCGGTTTTACGAGGAAATATTGTTGCTCGCATCTGTCTTGTACTACCGGCAAAACATTAATTTGTATTCTTTGTAAAAATTGCTTTAAAGTGCACTTATTGTAAAATCTAGTATTAATAGTCTTAAAAGGTATCGTTCGATGGCGTTAAATTGTATGAACAAATATTCCTTCAGCAGAAACAGACAATGGAGGGTGTACATATCTAAATGGCAGGATGGTCCATTTTTCTACATGTCCCCTTGAGGATATAGCGTGACGGGCAAGTTTTTTTTTAATCGATTTAATATGGTAGTATTGTGAGAGGGACTCTCATTATTGATGTCCCACTATTTATGACATGAATTATTTGCCTGATACAATTTATGACATGAGTAAACATTAATTTAACCAATAAATATATTTATTGAATTTTGTGAAAAATTATACATAAATTTACCTAAAACTAACTAAACTACATATTACATATTAACAATTGGGGTATAAAAATAAATAAAAGTTTGACTTATATTACTCCTAAAACCTATTTTACAAAATAATTTGTATTATCATGGATACATTTATTTGACGTCTTCTATCAAACAAACAATAATAAGACTTGTTACGTAGGTTATACCGTAAACTATCAGATTAAGCTCTTCTACTTGAATTATAATTATGATAGTTTCAACAGAAAGGTCATAGATGAGGTTAATTTTAGATTGATCTTGTTGATTTTGAAAATCTTATGGAGCAAATCACAGAGAAATATTATAAGGTAAATATATGTTAAAACTATCAAATCTCCCACGTAAAACAGTAACATTCATATCAATTATAATATCTGCTTTTGTACATATTCCAACTAAAACAATATCTAAAAAACGTTAAGGTTACATCCATAAAAAAAGTTGTATACTTTTAACATAAAGATTATACTGATTTTGCCAGGCTAGCTGGCATCAACATACTAGTCTATGAACTATAATATATAAAATGAACTTCTATTAAGATATTTCAGAAAAATCATTAGATAACCTTAAAAAGTTAATACTCTATTTTTTATAACTAACTAACTAACTCACCATCACGCCGTCTCCCTGAAAGGGTAGGCAGAAATAATTGTCTGCCACACTTTAACCGATGCGGCAATCTATCCTTCTCTTTTCGCCCCCGCGAGAAACGCAGTGTGATGGATTGCGAACCTCATCGCCACCAATAGGCATCTCCCGCACACACTTCGACCGTCCAAAGTCCACAAAATAAATCTATAACAAATTATATATAAAAAATTGTTTTGGTCAATTTTCGATTGTTCCCGCACTTTTTTATATATGATATTTTTTATAACTAACTAACTAACCATCACGCCGTCTCCCTGAAAGGGTAGACATAAAGAATGGACTGTCACACTTTACTGATGCGGCACTCCATCCTTCTCTTTTCGCCCCGCGGGAGACGTGGTGTGATGGGTTGCGAACCTCATCGCCACCAATAGGCATCTCCCGCGCACACTTCGATCGTCCAACACCCACAAAATAAATCTAAAACAAATAATATAAAATACGATGATATAAAATGAAATGGAAAACTGACGCCCAACATTTGTCTTTTCATCGCTCGCTGAATACTTTTGATCCTTTGTAAGCTTCTGGCAGTAAGGGACATAGTTTCTAGGCCATATGTCGTTGCTGGCAAATGAAGGTATGATTAAAAAGTTTAATCATTAAAGTATATAAAAGTTGTGATTTTTATTATTATTATTCATTAGGGTGTCCCTTGTTTTTCAAAGTTTTAATTTTACGATGCATAGGCTATTGTTTTATTCATTTGGGCCTAAAACATTCGAAAACAATTTTTTTCCTTATTCGGAACAGTGTAACCCGTGCCGACTTGCGCACAAAGATGTCCCATACAAATTGCGTCACAGGAGCGGCGCGTTGTCGTTGTTATTATCATTTTGTCTAGCTTGTCGGGTAGAAAGCACGGATTGTTTTATTTCGAAGATGTCAGTGGAACTAAGAAGCGATTAAAAAAGTATTTTCTTGGTTGGTGAAGTAAATCACCAAATAACTGGTGTAAACTACCATCTTATCGTCAAGTTCTCGCAGTTCTATTTTTCAACATACGTGAAGTTAATTTGACTGTTAATGAAAGCGCAAATCTTGTCATTCTGGAGTGCAATATATTTTGAAAAAAGGCTAGAATACCTACCAGAGCTGTTCTTAATTCTGCTAAGAAGTTAGTGGATCTTTATCAGGTATAACGAGAACTGCAAAAAATAGCAAGAAGATTCAGGACTTACATAGGCGCCGCGAAGAGAACTTTCAACTTGAATTAGATAATATATTCGATATCGCACACGCCGATGCTCTTGAATGTGCTGTAATACGACAGCATCTTATACAGAATGCTTGAACGGAGCTTGTGTGCAAAAACTAGAGAGGGATTTGTTACTCTTTGCTTGCCGCCATCATATATACGAACTGATGCTCAAAAATGCGTTTGAATCGTAAAATCGATTGTACGAGATGATTATAGCGAGCTCATTGAGCTTGCTATTGTATTTCTGGGTGGAAGCAATGAAAATAAAATAAATATCAGACCTGCTGGCCCAATGCATCAAGCACGATGGATGGCAAGAGCTATTTACAGTCCAGTACAGCAGTCCCAGTTTAAAATGTGCGCTAAGGACAAACAAACTTTACGAGATGTTTGTTTAATTATTGTGGCAGTTTATGTTAAGCCCTGGCTTGAATGTAGTTTGGCGATAAAAGCCCCGAATGAAGATTTTTGTTTTTTAAAGATTACAAGAAGTTGACAATTTCCAAAGCGGCTTTAAACAAGTTCAGTCAACATTTGTGGTACTTGTCAGAGGAAATAGCCGTCCTTTTAATTTTTGAAGACAACGTTGATGAGCAGATCAAAGGAAACATTGTAAAAAACTTACAAAAATAAAGTTTTGGTGATTCGGGAAAGAGATATGTTCCATCGAAGGAACAGAGGTCTGGCTCTCTATATGGTACGTAAGTAGTGTTTAATCGGGTATTTAATTTAAAACTTATTTGTTTTATTCATAGGTACTACAAGTATTTGTAATTTTGTTTTATGGAAATCTTTTAGTGATTTTGTTTCTGTCAAGAGTAAAGATTTATTTTCACGACTTAAACTTGATAGTAGTTTCCTTCAAGAAATTGTATCTTCATAGAAAGACAGCGCGGCGTTTGTGGAAGCTAAAAAGATGGTTACTAGCTTAAAAGCAGTTATTGATACAACTGAAAGAGCTGTTAATCTAATGACAGACGTTCATGGTTTGACTACCGCAGATGAAGAACATAAGCAGTTCATATTATGTTGTGTACAAGAACATAGAGAAATTTACCCAGACTGACTGACTTAGACTTTAAAAAAGAGACTTTGAAGAGGAAATATTCAAGTAAATAAATATAAAGTTGGATCTTTTTTGATAATTATAAGAAAAACATTATATAAATATATGTTTTCATCAATATTTATCAAACATAACGGTTTTAAGTGATCAACTACAACTACATTTAAGAGACACTTAAATCCGCTATTTTCTAAAACTTTGAGGGCAAGTCGGCACGGGTTAGAATTAACGTAGGAAGTTGAAATTCTGTGTTTGGGTAACTAGTAGACTATTAAACACAATTAGGGGGTATGCGTTTTAAAAATCCAATGACCATATAAGGGACACCCTATTATTCATGCTTATTTTTTTATTTTATGGGGAAGAAGGGTGATATTTTCCTAAAATTTGGATGTTGCTTTTTAATTATTATATATTTAACTAACAAACTAACTAACCATCACTCCGTTTCCCTGAAGGGGTAGACAGAAAGAATGGACTGCCACACTTTGCTTTCCTGACATATTTCTCTCGATTCCTCAACATTCATACATCGTGTTATGCACGCGCGTCGATTTCTCTGACTCCTCACATTGCCGACATTCAATATTTGATTAATTTGATCGTGCCACGTTTTCCTCGGTCTTCCTCTATTTCTGGTTCCATTTACATCATTAACATATAATTTTTTTACCATTCTTTCTTCATTCATTCTTTCCATATGTCCAAACCACCTTAATGACACCATCATTCGCACCGCATTCACTTCTCATATTTTCATTCGACACTCTATCATACACAGAGTATCCACACATTCGTCTAAGAGATCTCATTTATATTTACCATAAAAAAATAAAGAAAAATAAGTGATGTAAACATATAATTTTGTTTAATGTTATTCAGATAAAATTTGTATTTTTTTTCTTTAAAAACAAGCGTATTGATAATATTTAAACCTGTTCACAAATTTTACGAAATGGCAATACGAGTTTCATGTAGCCCCGTTTCGCCGAGTAGGATTTGTGGGTCATTTTTATCCCGTGCCACTAAATAAATCTCCATTATCGTAACTGTTAACCTTTTGTGTCCGGTCAAAGGGCCGCGTGGGTTGCGGGTGTTGCTCCATTCCATTAGTTATTAACGTTCCTCTATAAAATTTTGGATAAACCCATCGAATATGAGAGGTTAAACTCGCGCGGGTCTACATAAAAATACATCCATAAATTATTCGGAATATTTCCACTTTTCGGTTATATTCGGCAGCTCGATACGACGGAGACCGCAGTATGCCGCTTTACCAAGTAAACATTAACTCGATATTGGTTTTGCCGTCGAAATTTGGATGAATCTCCTAACTTAGTGGATGACACCAAAGTTACTTTCTCGTCTCTTAAAGCGAATAAACAAAACTTATTTGAGATTTCATAATATTTACTGTTATAACTATTATGATTTAATTTTTTTTAATATTTACTTTTTGAGTGTTGCGACAGCTGTTTTACCAACCTATGTATGCATACTAGCTAACTTAAGGTTGTTTGTATTGCCTGATGATGCCAACATCGTTTGGCGAAATAGCTGTCGCGACACTCAAAAAATGAATAATAAGTTAATATCTTCTATGTTTGCCATACTTTGTGATGTAGATGTTTTATTCGTCTTTTTTATATACTTTGTATATACAACACTAAGTTTAAAACCAGTTTCGCTATCATCTTCTTTCTAGAGAGTAATATTTCAAGGCGTTTTAACTACAGAAGATAGTGATGAGCTACCGAAATCAGTCTGCACTATAATAGAAGAACAAATAGAATAACCAAATATATGTTATAGATTTTTTTTCTTTCTTATGTAACATTGAATTTCTACCAAAAACGAGAATATTAAATAATACGAATAAAAAGTTTTCTAGAAATTTTATTATACTTTATGGAAATGACATGTTTCAAATGTTTTCATTATCAAATGTTATCGAACATTTGATAATCCCGTAGAAGGGCGAAACATGTCATTCCCATAAAATATAATACATGTTCTAGAAAACTGACGTTTTCATTCGTAATAATGATTTAATATGAAGTTTTACATCATTGTTCAAGAAACAATAAATAACGAGAATATTGTTCATAAACATATGATGTAATGAATGTAATTACACAATACTTGAACTGAAATATATACACTCGTGGATATATATGTTTATGTATGATTATGTTACGTATATTACAAATTAAACTATTATATTATATAACTTAATTATAATATATTACTAAATTATATTATATTACTTAAATATTATATTATATTACTCCTCTGAAAGCGGATGTGTTAAAGCAATTCTAGGAGAAGACGGAAGAATGCTGACATATGATAAGAGTGTACAAGAAAGATGGATGAACTATTTTAAAGAAATGTATGGCAGTAACGTAACAGCAGATATGGATGCCAGAGAAAATGTAAGTGCTGTGAACACAAATGAAGTAAGTAGTACAGAAGAGATAAGCATGAATGAGATGAAGAATGCATTGAAAATGATGAAAGGTGGAAAAGCAGTTGGATATGATTGCGTTGCAATAGAGTTTGTCAAGAGTGGTGGCCAGGTGGTTCTTGCATGGCTTTCCTTAACCAATGTTTGGAGGAGGGGTATACTCCGCTGGACTGGAGGAGAGAAGTTATCATGCCTCTTTACAAGGGTAAGGGAGCCCGTGTAGACTGTGGGAGCCACAGGGCCATCAGCCTGCTGAGCTCCGTTGGCAAACTATACGGCAGGATACTGATAGAAAGAGTGAGGAAAGTGACATCTGGGAAGATTTGGGATGTACAAGGAGCCTTCATGAGTGGACGTGGATGCATGGACCAGATTTTCGCACTCCGCAGTCTAACAGAGAAGGTTTTGGCCAAGGACCGAAAACTTTTCTGTGCGTTTGTGGATCTGCAGAAAGCGTATGACCGAGTTGATAGGAAAAAACTTTGGAAGGTCTTGGCCGAGTATGGAGTGGGCACAAAACTGATACGCGCGGTCGCATTCCTCTATTAGGGAAGCACCGCTTGTGTCAGGGTTAATGGGGCTGTCACATCTTGGTTTGACATCACCAAAGGTGTCAAACAGGGTTGTGTGATGTCCCCGTGGTTGTTCAATCTATAATTGGACAAGTGTATGAAAGAACTTGAAGGCATAGACGCTGGTGCTAAGATGAATTGTTTGTCAGTCGGCTGTTTGTTATATGCAGACGATGCTGTGTTAATCGCTGACAGTAAAGAAAATTTGCAAGTCTTAGTATCAAGAATGTATGAGGCATGCAAAAAGAGTGACTTGGTGATGAATGTGTTTAAATCTAAAGTGATGGTTTTCGAGAAAGAATAATGTATGACGATTTGGGATATAAGTGCGATGGGCGAGAAATTAAAGCAAGTTACTGAATATACGTATCTGGGAAGCTTGTTTACAAGAGACGGAAAAATGGAGAAAGACATCGAAAGGAAGGTTGGCGCTGGGAATAAAGTAAATGGCGCACTCAAAGTCATTACTGCAAATAGAAATATATCCACAGAAGCAAAGATGGCAGTACACAATGGAGTTCTAGTGCCAACCCTCACGTATGGAAGTGAAGCTTGGAGCTGGCAAAAGAAGGATGAAAGCAGGATAAACGCCGTAGAAATGAAATCACTAAGAAGAATGTGCGGGAAAACGTTGTATGATAGAATACCGAACGATGAAATAAGAAAGAAATGTGAAGACTGCATCATGAATAAAATTTAAAAAGAATCCCTGAGATGGTTCGGACATATGGAACGGATGGATGAGAGTAGAATGGTTAAAAAGTTGTACACAAACATCGTGAGTGGGAAAAGAAGCCGAGGACGACCGAGGAAAACATGGCATGACCAAATTAATCAATTACTAAAAGGCGGCCACATTCGAAGTCGGAACAATCGACGTGCGTGCATGGTACGATGTATGAATGTAGAGGAAGCCCGAGAGGTATGCCAGGACAGGCCATTGTGGCGATCTATCCTCTCTGCCTACCCCTCCGGGGAAATGGCGTGACGGTTAGTTAGTTAGTTAGTTATTACAAATTATACAATATAATGAATGATAACTGTGAATTTAAATACTTAGTGGTAAATAAAAAAGAACATTTGGCTCGTGTTTTACCTTTTTTTGCAAATTTGTTTGCGAAAAAAAGCCGAAACATGACCCAAATGTTTTTTTTCGCAAGCTTTTCTTTCACACGTTTTTAAAGGAAACTGCTTTAAGCGCAACAAATAAAAACTATTACGTTTTTTAAATACATATTTTAAGATTATTTATATCCGAATAAGATGTTTAAGATTTTAATCAAATATCAAATTACCTCTCAAAGCATGTAATGATACCATCACAAACGCAAGCTTTATATTATATAAATAAACCTGCCGGCTCGGAACCATTTTATGGCGAACCTTGATTTACAATATTATCATATTTCATGCGACGTTTCAAAGTACCATCATCGTCGTAAATCGCTGCAGAATATGCAGTTTGCGAGAGAAATTTCTCCCGCGATTCTCGTTCAAGGGAGATGTAACCGCGCACACTCTACAAGAATGGAAAGGTTTTAGGATGAAGATAAAACTGACAATCTTCTCTCGTGCTTTTATGCATCCGTTGTAAGAAAATTCATAAAATCTTTGTAAATTGAAGATAACTCATCCGCTCTTGTATAATCGGGAAAATATCATTCACATTTTTTAAACATTTTCATTGAAATGGTATTGTTCGTGATTTCATAGAGTCAGCATACATGAATAAATGAAGGGCGCGCGTTTTATTTGTCAAAAATATCAAATCAAATAAAATCCAATCAGTTTATTTTCTCAAAAGGCATTATGAACATATTTAATGTTTAGGGCATAAGTAAAATACCAGGAACGCATGAGATACGGTTCGTCTTCAAGAAGACAAGATACTCTCTAATGTCATGATTATCTGTCTTCAGAACGTACTTAAACTTATATAAAAGACGCCGATCTCCGAGGAGATCATGTTAAACAGACTGATTTCTCTTCCCACAAGTATCACCAGGGGCAGGTTGGTCCTGTAATACGCAGTGAAAATACGTAGGCATTCATTTTTAATTACTTCTTGGCGTCTAAAATTTTATATTAAATTAACACATTGACATTTGATAATGCCTTAGAAAGCCAAAACATTTCATTCCCTAAACTATTATAAAACTTCTAAAAGCTTTTCATTCGTATTACACATCACATTATTTACTCGATGAAATCATAATTTTATAATCTAAAAGAGGCATTTATTTTTTAAAAAGCGGTTCAAATTATAACTCAATAGAACTAACGAACATAAGGCTAAAGAGTATTGTATTTCCTTCTTATTTCCACTCATTAATTTACTCATTAAGACTGGTTATAGAGTCTTATGTAAGTCAGTTTGGTATTTCCTCCGGCGGAGGGGGCTAATTAAAAGAAATTGCCTAGTTTTTCCCCAGTTTCCCTCTAGCAAGCACTTTGCGTTCTACGAATTTGTTTGGAATTAGTCAATGTTTCTTTTAGTTCGGTTTGTAAAAGGTCAACTTAATGCCTTTTTTACTGTCTTACAAAGAAAACGTGTTTTAAAGGCGTAGGATTTCAAACGGAATGGAAAATATCTTTCTAATAAAAATAATACGAAATGTTGATCAAAAATTAAAGTAGATATCGCTGTTGTAATAAATAGTTAATCATAAATACAATTTGTTTTTTTTAATGTATGCAAATACTTGTAGACAAATACTGAATTTTTACCCATTGCGGGTTAATAATTTTTAAGGATTAATTGTATCTCAAAAGAGACGAAGATAAAGTGATCGCTTAACCCAACCAATGACAGGTCATAAGTCCTGTAAAGGCCTCGACTACCATATTCTGTTTCCAAAAAAATTACATCTTCGTCTCTATTGAGATACAATCAATCCTTATAAATACAATCAATTCATAAAATAATTCGAGTAATAAGTAATAAACAATTTGAGTAATTAAGTTCAGAATTAACGTATTATTTAAAAAAAATCTAGATCACGAGGAGTCGGATAAATCGACGTGCATGCATGTCACGATGTATGAATGTTGAGGATTCGAGATTTATTTCAGGAAAGAATAGTGCGGCAGTTTTTTTTTCTGCCCATTACTTTATGGAGACGCGTTATAGTTTGTTAGTCTTCTTCTTTCTTGTTGTAGACCTATGTGGTCTGTTCTCCAGAGTGTTGCTGCTCCTGTGAGGTAGACTCCCAGCTGTCCTTCCATCTTTTAGGAGGTCTTCCACGAGGACGAGTCCCATGAGGCTGATTATGCAATGCTGATAATGCTATAAGTTTGTTAGTAAGTTTATTTAAAAATGTGGATCCGTCATACTAGAATTTTTCTTAAAGTAGAATTTAAAAAATAATGTTTATCATGATTGCTTTGTTATTAATCTCAGAAATTATTTGAAAACATTTTAAAAGTTTTGTGAAGTTTTAAAGGAACTTTGTCTCGAAGAAAGTCTTTAATCATTGTCTCCCCGGAAGCTCAAAAGGCAAAGCGCGATAAGTCACATTATTAATCCAGCATCCACCCATTTTACTTAACAAATATTGCAATCTCACCGAAATCTTTAATGGCCGATTTGTGCCACTTATTTTTTACTATGTATTTGATAACAAAAGTGTAAAGACAAAAAATCGGGTTGTATTGTATATTGATTAATGGTATTGTTTTACGCTATATATATTGTACATGTACATGTTTAATTATTTCGTATTATATATTGACTGCTAATGAATGTTTTATATAATACATTGATGTTAATTTCATTTATAATTATTATTATTTTAATGTAAATTTTCTTACATACAGAAATCTTGTAATTTAATACAATTATTGAAGAAATAATCGAAAACACCCTTTAATGGAATTATTGCCTTTAATATACTTTCAATCGTTTATTTTTTTAAAACGTGATTTTTTCGAATATCTTATGAAAATTACACTTGATTTTTTCGAAAGACAATACTGTTTAATATTCCACTATACTATATTTATAGACTACACAACATGTTTCGGGGTTACCTCCATCTTCAGGTGTAAATATACGACTAAAACTAAAACAAGAAAGACTAATTATATATAAACAGATTTCAAATCTAAATTGAAAACCCATTTTTTTCATATTTCATACCCAATTTAAACATTTATACTTTGTTCTTCTATACTTTCAAACCGATCGTTTTTTAAGCGGTCACATTTAGATTTTTAAGATTTAAAACACGTCTTAATGCGCCCTTGAGGTGATTACATCACAAAAACGGCGCTTTAAAAGTTAGCATATTATTATTATTATTATTATTAAACAAAGTATTGTGACTAAAATCTGAATTACCGGTAACAAATTACATTGGGGAAAAAACACACATTTATAAATAATACAATGGAAATAATATAATAAATAATACAATATAATACAATTAATACAATGTAATGGAAAGTTATATTTGACTTCAAATGTTATCTGGACTAATCGTTTTTTCATTGATTCTGACAACTTAAAAATTTAGTACATGAATAATAAACAAATAATAATTTATGGAAAATACTTTATTTGTAGTATAAATATAGTATCCACCAGTAAAATCACTGTTTCATATATTTCGTGATCCATAAAAACCGTGAATAAAATGGTGTACCAAGATAATTTATTCTGTAAAAAATGATGCCTTGAAAGAAAAACGTGATTTATTCTTATTATCTTGTCATGTCCTTTCCCCTTTGTAAAAGATTCAGTCCTCAAAATAATCATAACCCTAAAAGACTCGTCTTATAAAAATATTTTGTCCTTTTGCCTCAAAGAGAAAAGTCACAAATATGATTAGTAAATTAAATAAACCTTTTTATGTACAATCAGATTTACACACAAAGAATTTTCTGTAGAGATGGCGAAAAATCTTGACGCCCGCCGTAATCTGCGAACCTTTCATTTGGGGGCCGGACTCTTCCGAAATAAGATAAAATCTCAATTTCCATGTAAAGCAATCTTACCTTCGGCATTCTGCGTCCTGGTATCGGAAGCTCCATCGGGTGCACGACCGGCGGGGAGGCCGCATTAGTTCGGGATTCCAGAAGATAAATGGATCTATAAGCCAACCTTTTATCCGGTGGCCGTGAGAGGGTTTGACTTATAAGGAACTCGATATTAACTGAATTAATAATAATTTATTAATGGTTATTAACGTTCAAACACATTCATGAAATTATTCACTTTGATAAAGTATTTTTGTGTATACTTTAACTAGCGAAGCATGAAACTGGCAAAAGAAGGATGAAAGTAGAATAAATGCAGTAGAAATGACATATCTTAGACGAATGTATGGATACTCTGTGTATGATAGAGTGTCGAATGAAAACATAAGAAGTGAATGCGGTGCGAATGATGGTGTTTTGAACAAAATAATTAAATGATTATAAATTTGGTTTGGACATATGGAAAGAATAAATGAAGAAAGAATGGTAAAAAACTATATGTTAACAATGTAAATCAAACCAGAAATAGAAGAAGACCGAAGAAAACGCGGCACGATCAAATAAATCAAATATTGAATGTCAGCCATGTGAGGAGTCAGAGAAATCGACGCGCGTGCATGACACGATGTATGAATGTTGAGGAAGCGAGAGAAATATGTCAGGAAAGAAAAGTGTGGCAGTCCATTCTTTATGCCTACCCCTTCGGAGAGACGGCGTGATGGTTGGTAAGTTGGTTAGTTAGTTTTACTTTAACTAACTAACCTAGCGCCAAAATAATGGACCGCCACACTGTGCTTTCATGACACACTCCTCTCGCTTCCTCAACATTTATACATCGTGTCATGCCTGCACGTCGATTTTTCTCGGGGCATGTGTGTGACATATATTTGATTTGATCGTGCAATGTTTTCCTCGGTGTACACAAATTTTTCGTTTATTAATTTTAATTAATGAATACTTATAAATATATTTTGTTTACCCTTTTATCTTTAACATAAAAAACCAAATATTATAAACTGAGAATTACCACAAAATATTATATATTACTCTATTTTTTTAAATAACAAATTAAAACTCACATGGTGTAGAATGTATCATCTGTGAGATGTGTATGTTTTACCTTAAGGCGAAACTGTTCGAACATATTTGATTTCTATTTCTGAAAGTTAAAATTAACAGCCGAAATATAATAATATTACATTTTTCAAGTTTCAGGTAAGCTACAAAGTTGAATGGAAGAATCATAATATAATCTATGGATGCTCTCTGTGAAACTATGGTGATTTGGTAAGTTATTAATTTTTTTATTTACTGATAAACATGAGGCATAAATTTTGTGATCTTTAAAAATATTTGATCAAAATAATTTTTTTATTGAGTTTATTTATACAGACAAAACAAATGAATAGCCAATAATAATATTGAGTGTAGTTTTAAGTACAGTCACAGGAAGAACGCTTAAATATCAAATCCGCAATGAAGAAATTAGACTTTTTTTTTGGCAGCAAAGATATAATATGATGGAACAGAGCAATTATGAAATCAGAATGGATAACTCCAGAATCACTTACATTATAATATATGAAATCCCCCGCCTGGTTACCATCTTCCTGGAAGACCGTCATAAAGATGGATGGAGAGTTTGATTTCATCGTCCCAATAGTAGCAGCTTTTTGCCTGAACAGATTAACAGAACTAGAAGAAGAGGAAAAAGAAAAAATATTGGTAGTATACATAATAGGTATACTACCAATATTTTTATCACTACCAATACCAATAATCTGTTTGAATTTTTTTTTAACACACCGTTTTCGTACTTTTCACAAAAATGTTTCGAGCAACAGACTTGCAAAAAATGTTCATATGCGATTTGAAATTAAATTAAATATGTATCTACAACACAGTGTGATCTCGAATATAGAAGAGATAAATAATCTTTGTAAAATTATTAATGTTAAAAAAAAAATAATTACACATAAGTGTAAAAATGTATTTTGATACATGAAAAATATATTTTGAAGCTTCGTAAGGATCGTCTTTTAGCTCAGTAAGGTGAAATAAGCACCGCGGTTCATCGATTAAAATTCTTCATCAGTTGGAGTTAACGCCAGATTAGGTAATATTCCGCTCCATCAAATAACAAACTCTCTAATAAAATATATACATATATGATATTCACAATTTCTATTGTAAAGAATACAACCATGAAGTTGAAACAAACTCCACAGCGACATTTACCCGCTGTGCGAAGGAATCGATGCGAGGGGCATAAATATGGACATCACTCGCCCGTAAAACCAATACTTCTCCGACAATGGGAGCCCTTACAAAGGGCACCGCACTGCCCTAGCTACACAGGTATGGGCCGCATTATACTATTCTGCAGGACTTCGAGCAAAAAAGATACAGAATGGAATTCAAATATTCGGGTATAAATTTGCCCGGAATAAGTTTTTCACGGGTTCTCTGATCTTAAAGGAAGACTTTCCCAATTTTTATTTATGGTTCAAAGTCACGAGAGATCACGTGAAATGATCTGAAAATAATCAATTTCTATTTGACAGAAAACTCAGAGGGATCGTATACAAGCGTTTTTTTTAATTGAATGGTTAAAAAAAAAGAATCTAACTTGAATAATCCAAGTAAATTTTAATACCTGATTTGATTAAATTGTTAAAAGAGAACACACGAGCAGAATATTATTTTGTAAATATTATAGAACATTTGAAAATGTGCAACAACTTATTCAAAATATGTTTAATACGAATATTTAAAATGTGCACTTAGTCTTCTTCTTCTTCTTTACTTTTGATAGACTCAGGAGTATGTTATTTCAGGCGGGTCCTCTTGAGACGCTGAACTCCAGCTTTCTCTCCACCGTTTTGGGGGTCTTCCTGGTCAGCGTTGTCCGTTTGGCGTTCCATGGAGAACTATGTATGGTATCCTATTTGAGCTCAATCTTTCTAGAACTCTTCTTTTCTCGTGCACTTAGTAATTGTCGTTAACCGTCGCGTTGCCATGTGGTCAATTGAGTTTCCACTGCCAATTTAAAGTTGATTTTCTTAAAACCTATGGACCCTTATATTATAAAAAAAATTGTAATCCTCCATTGAAGTGTTCTCAATATTTCGTAATAAAAAAAAAAGCAAAAAATTACTTCCTTCATCCCAAAAAAAAATATTTTCTAAGACTGCCCTCACCTTCATTCGTGTTAAGGTAGAATTTGTTTTGCTAATATTTACAACTTTATCAAAAGTGACAAATACTTACTCGCTGTTTTGAACGTATTATAAATTATATGTTTGGCCTTTTATAGGTACGTAATAATACCGACTGGACGGAAACGCAGCACGCAACTTAATAATATCAGAACTGTGAAAATATTAACACTTTACCAAAAGGGACAAATATTAATACGTACTCGATGTCTTGAACGTACTATACATTTTGCCTGGGTGCCTTTATCATACGTAAAATTATATTGCCACGGCCGCGGCGCGGCGCGGCGGGGCGAGACAAGTTCATACTTGGTGTCAGTTGCTCATATGCTGTGACGCATTCCATATCAGAAATCGCATGGTTCCAGAAAAAAATTAATAATGATATGTTTTTCAAATAATCCATGTATGTAATAGGTATCGATCTATTTCTAATGAAATTCCCTACAAGATGACATAAATTAAATTTTGATTCATCGAGTCATATGCTTGATATTTAGATAAAGTTAGCGGTAAAATGAATTGACCACATGGGAGCGAGCGTTTTGTTTTGAACACGGTACGTTAAGGGTTAAACCGTCAAAATATGTTAAGCAAAAAAAATACTGTTTTTAGTTGTTTATGTCGACCGATAGAATTTATTTTCCTATATTATTCGGAAAAACAATTTGTGCGTATTTCATAATAGGCAGTTGCAAACATTTCTGCCAATCAAGCGAATTTTGGTAGTGATGTATACTTACAATAATTGAAATATTTGTTTGTATATGGAAATTATATACATGTATATATTGAACTATTTGGTTGGCGGCAATTTTGGGATACTTTTTATTAATATATTGTTTTTTAATAGTATGCACCACTGACTCAGATCCTCGCACTTTGTCTAAAATTTATTTGATTCTTTATAAATCATGATTTCGATCTGTCGAATTTGGCATTCCTCTCTGGTGAAGCAAAAGCCGATATATCGGCTTTTGGCAATCATATGGTTACACATTTTATATATTGTTTCTTGAACACTAATGTAAAATTCCACATTTAAAATTTCTTACTAATGAAAACGTTATTTTTCTGGAAGTTTTATTATATTTTATGGGTACGACATCATTAACGTAATAAAGGAATTATCAAATGATCTTTATTTAATAAAATAATAATATATTGTTTACTCTCTCATCCCGACGAAGCTCCGGCGGGAGCGAAACCGGTTGGTGTTACCAAATAAAGTGGTGTAGATACAAATTACTAAAAGTGTATTATTATTTTATTTAATTATGTCACACCACAAATTAAGTGCTTCATACGAAAATTTATATGGTATTCTATATGTTTGTTATATTTTTTAGAAATCATGTGTTTCACCAAAACATTTTATTCCTATAAAATATAATTAAACTTTGTGAAAACAGGCGTTTCAATTCTTATTAATTAAGGTTCATTATGTCTAAAAAAAATTCACATTTACACCAGGTTCAAATACTCATTTAAATTGTAACAATATGCTTTCTTGCAATGATTCACTATTCACCCACACTCCCCTTCATCCGCTCCCTATAGTATTATATATACTCGCAGCACTAAGCCAGGTGACTGCGAATTGAATTGGCCGGCATCGGTTGATTAGCGATGCTATCATCTAGCTCCGTAGCTTCCTATAGGCTTCGGAACATTGGAAAATAGAAAATTACCTCACCATTGTTCTGTTCCAGATATAGAGGGTGGATTTTTTTATATTCTATTAATTGAACATTTAATTAAACGAACAGAATATTCCATTTTCAGATATTTATGTCGTATTGACTCACTCTATTACAAATCTTATTAATAACGCAAAGTCAATATGACGCCGAGAATAATATTTTTTTAGCGCTATGCTATTTTAAATCAATCAATTATGAAATATCTGCCAAACAAATAAGAAATCAATGTGCGTACTTGAAACTTTGAATGAATATTGAGGAATCAAGAAAAGTATGTGATGAAAGAATCTTGTGATGGTCCATTGATTTTGTTTATCCCTTCGGAGAAGTCGTGATGTATAGTTAGTTAGAATTTGTTGAGGTTTTGTATTATTTTATTAAGGTTAGTATTTTAGTAATACCTATCACATGAGGAAAAAAATACAATTTATAAATCACTGTTTGCTTAAACAATTTCATTTCAATCAATACATTAAATACACTAATCAATACATACAATAATCAATACATTATTCTACAGAAAAATGTTCATTAAATATACTTCTAACTTTTAGATGCAAACAAAGATTATATAACTATACTACATATAAGTTAAATACTACTTCATAAAAGAATTACAAAACACTCAGAGAATATTAATATCTCTCTTCTTTCTGTGTCTTGTCAGACCTCCCTAACGTTGACTATCACCCTTGAGTAGGCCTCATGGTGATGACCTGGGGAAAATATCTAGAGTGGTATCCCCTTGCCTTCTCTGGAGGATTTTCTGTTGGGGTTACCTTCCTTTAGCTGGGTGTATCCAGTTCTATGGCGCTGGAAGCTCGCCATTCGTCCTCACTCTATCTGCTATGGCACTAAGTAATATGTGCCACATTGCCCGGGGTTTGCGGGGTCTTTAAAAATACATCTCGTGGACGCTAGAGAGTTGGACTTGATAGTAGTGTTGCTGTTGTAAATGCAACATGGCGCCTAACGACATTTTGTAGAGGCATATTTTCCAGCAAAACATACCCCATCGTAGCCCTACTACCCTTTTGAACCCCTAATATAAGCTAATTGAATTATATGTTTAATAACTATAAAAAGTTCATGTTTTTATGTACAATTTTATTATAAGAAATACTCTTAATATGTAAACAATAAGTAAAAAGTGATGACAAATGGGGTTAAGCACTGTAATTAAAATTAATAAAATAATTACACCAAAGTTATTTCAACAACCAATTTTTGCATCTTCAGGTGTCAATTTGTTTTTTTTAATTTGGTATATATAATTTACTGAGTATTAAAAATTATAAATGAATTATAGAGCTGAAAGAGTTGGATGTAGGTGCCAAAATGAGCGGAGTGTCAGTAAGCTGTCTCTTGTATGCGGATGACGCTGTCCTACTTGCTGACAACGAGCATGAACTACGAGTCCTGGTGAATTGTATGTATGAGGTATGCATGCGAAATGATCTGATGATGAATGTTAATAAGTCCAAGGTAATGATTTTTGAAAAGGAAGAAACCACGACAGTCTGCAACATTAGCGTGAATGGTGAAAACTTGGAGCAAGTAGTTGAGTTTGTGTATTTAGGTAGTATGTTTACAAGAGATGGGAGAGTGGAGAGGGATATTGAAAGAAGGGTTGGGGCAGGCAACAAAGTGAATGGTGCACTTAAAGTTGTCATCGCAAACAAAAACCTATCCAAAAAAGCTAGAATGGCAGTGCACAATGGTGTTCTTCTACCGACCCTTATGTATGGAAGCGAAGCATGGAACTGGCAAAGGAAGGATGAAAGTAGAATAAATGCAGTAGAAATGAGATCTCTTAGACGAATGTGTGGATATTCTGTGTATGATAGAGTGTCGAATGAAAATATAAGAAGTGAATGCGGTGCGAATGATGGTGTCATGAACAAAATAATGAAAGGATCATTAAGATGGTTTGGACATATGGAAAGAATGAATGAAGAAAGAATGGTAAAAAAATTATATGTTAATGATGTAAATGGTACCAGAAATAGAGGAAGACCAAGGAAAACGTGGCACGATCAAATAAATCAAATATTGAATGTCGGCCATGTGAGGGAGTCAGAGAAATCGACGCGCGTGCATGACACGATGTATGAATGTTGAGGAAGCGAAAGAAATATGTCAGGAAAGAAAGGTGTGGCAGTCCATTCTTTCTGCCTACCCCTTCGGGGAGACGGCGTGATGGTTAGTTAGTTAGTCAGTTAGTTAGTTATAAATGAATATATAGATAAACCATAACGAATAGTAATGTCATTAAAGTAAATTCAAAACGTATGACCATTTATATGAATGTGTGTAAATCAAGGATTTTAACATTATTTGAAAGCAACTTTGACGGCAAAAACGTTTTCTTGGCCCATACGAAATGAATAAATAAATAGCCAATTTAAATTAGGAATTGTAACCAGCGCTCACGGCGCAGTGCTCCTATTCTAGTTTTCAATTTCCCTAAATTATTGGACTACCACCCGCCTGTGAGGATCTATAACCGGCGCAGTGTATAAGAAATTCTGAAAGGCACGTTTATCAATTTAAGTTGCAAAGTACTCGTATAACGTGAATACAATAAGTGTAATAAATATAATGAATGATGGTGTTATGAACAAAATAATGAAAGGATCATTAAGATGGTTTGGACATATGGAAAGAAAGAATGGTAAAAAAAAGTATTTATTTACGACGTAAATGGAACCAGAAATAAAGGGAGACCGAGGAAAACGTGGCACGATCAAATAAATCAAATATTGAATATCGGCCATGTGAGGAGTCAGAGAAATCAACACGCGTGCATGACACGATGTATGAATGTTGAGGAAGCAAGAGAAATATATTAGGAAAGAAAAGCGTGGCAGTCCATTCTTTCTGCCTACCCCTTCAGGGAGACGGCGTGATGGTTAATTAGTTAGTTTTTTAATAAATATATAATTATAAATGAAAATGTTCCTGGCAGATAGAAGAAACGCTAAGATTTTTTAGCTTAAAATGGGGTTAAAGTTATTATATAATTTGAAATTTCGTGGTAGAAATTCCTTGCAAATAATTAAGATGGAATAATATCTTTTTAATTTTTTTTTTTTAACACTTACGTTTTTCTCTTTTTTATTTTAATTTTCGGAAGATATGGAAGCATCAACTTAATATTAAACTTATTTATAAAGATCTAATTCCAATACATCTTGATGTCCTTGATCTAGATGTTATAATACCTTATGTGCTTAAGTTATTATTGGGTTCGTATAAAAAAAAATATAAATTATAAATTTTATAATACGAATATCCTTAATTAAAAAATAAATCCAATTAGGTGTAATTATTAAACAAGAAGATTTTTTATATTACTGGATCTCGAATATTCGTATTTTGTTTTTGTGCTTTAAATTCATCATATTAAGATTACCAATGTTAGCATAAGACAACAAACAACCACCATTTTACTAACAAACCACCATTTTAATAACAATTCTACTAACATCCTATTTTATGTAGTGCAGGCCATGCCTAGTGTGACAACTACAGTCCATAAACTTTTTTGGTAAATTATTGTTATAACATGTAAAATAAATAAATATTTAATATTGAATTACTAACTCCCAAATATCAATAAAAAAAATATATATTAACAATTAAAAATGTTATTGTTTTAAATACACGAATACATAGAATATTAAAAAAATACACTTATGTTTTTCGTTTCATTATCATTTTTTTACTTCGTTTGTCAACTTGTAAAATTAATCTTATCAAATAGGACAGAATTGAATATAAAACGTTTAACTAGCACCGACCTACCATAAAAAGCTTCCTTTATGTTAATTCTCGTCAGAAAATGATTGACGGTCTGTCATTTTGAGGAAAACTTTACTGCGGTAAAGCTGTGTTTTAAAATCCAATCTTAGTGGTAGTTTGGGCTCGCGTGACTACATAGTGCCTGTTTAACAGCCATTTTATACTATAACATGCTTATTACTCTGATTCTTACAATACCTCGCATTTACGCCAGACGTGTACAACACCACCGAAGAAATTCATACTTAAGTGACTCTTGGTATAGTCTTTAAACGTACCCAGATTAATATGTGAATTTTCTTTTATTGAAACACGAACGCGAACAAACAATTCCATTATTTGAAGTAGCTTATTATGGGTGTGCCTGAAAAAATATATTTGACATTGAAACATTGAGGAATAATATATAATATATAGTGAGTCTTTCTCTTTCATTCAGGTTCATAAATTATAATTAAAAATATTAAAACATTTTATTTTTCTTTTGAATGAAGCAGCTTTTTTGGTGTGTCATTAATAAAAATAATGTCAATAACCTTATCTTACCCATTATCATTTTACTCCAACTTATTTTGTTTTATTGAAACAAACGGTTTCGTTCCCGTCTGAGCGTCATCGGGGTTACGAAAAGAATACAATTTTCGGCATTAAAAGAATAAGAAATGTGTGATGCGATCGCATCAACTTAATGTTTAATGACTATTCAGTTTGGAGTTGTCAATATATGACACACTATTTGAACTTTGCATAGTAAGAAATGTATATTATAAAAGATTTTGCTAGTCCATATTCTTTTGTTCCGAAGAATAACGTGATAGAAATTAGTTAGTTGAGATTTCATATTGGATATCTCTTTTCTTCAAATTATGGTAATAAGCAAAATTGAAAGACGACCTGGTCTTTGCCGAAAGCATATGTCTCGGCTACACAACATCAAAGACTGAACTGGCATTAGAAGGGTAGAGAAATTATATAGGATGGTGAAAAAACAGAGAAGCCTTTTCATAAGTGATTGCTGACATAGAAGGAACCTGAAATTGCATAATTAAAGAAGATTCGCCTTCACTTTGTGTTGTGGATTCATATTTGAATAAATATAATTAAACTCTGTATTACAACACTTTTTTTTTTCACTGAACACAAGACATTTTTCGGTTACAAATAGCCTTTATCCATGTATACAATTTTAAAAAATTTAACTGTCTACTCAATCTTAATTAGGTATATCCCTTCCACTATCATACATAACTCCACCCCTTTTAGTATATATGTGACCACTCTGTTTTTTTTATTGTTAAAATTGTATATATTGATAAAGGTTACTTATAACCGAAACGTGTCTTCGTTCAGTGGAAATAAAAAGTGTTGTAAAACAATGATAATTATATTTATTCAAATATCTTTTCTAACTGAAAAACAAGAAACGATTTTACACGTTTTCAATTTAACCGAAAACACAAACTGGCATAATTATTTTCCCGTCGGTATTTTATACACCCTGGTATAAACATGTTTGAATATTGCATGACATAGTAAGAAATTCTAATTACTAATTTAGGAACCCACGTGGCTTACATGTTTGATGACTTTTAACATTTTATGATTTTACTTCGAAATTCCGCTGATTAAATTTGAAGCACTTAAAATGTATGATTTTCCCTTTAGCTATCGCGCTAGTATACCACAGCCATGTCCGAGGGATGAAACCACACCCCTTTCTTCCGGTAATTAACATCCGCCGGACATGCAGTCGCATATAATCCTGCGAAGCCTTCAGGGCGTTCTGGATGTACGCTGTACGGAGTACACCAACTCAGCATACACGTGGCAGTGACGGTAAATGTATTTTATTCATATTAATCATACGAAATAACGTAGGGAAAGAAAAGATAATTAACTGAATTGATTCACACCTTCACTTTAAATTCGGTACTTTATTTCAGCTCATATAGAGATATTTAAAACAATAATACACTTTTAATTTGATTTAACACGACTATTTTTTGGTACAATCAACCGGTTTCGTTCCTGCCGGAGCTTCATCAGGGTTATAGAAGTATAAGAAACCGGTTGGCTGTACCAAAATAAAGTGGTGTAAAAACAAATTAAAAGTGTATTAAAATAAAATTTTAATATTTATTTGTTTTTTTTTTATTAACCATTAAGATTTATTTAACTTTATTCTAAAGGGTTTCTTCAGCTAAAATAGTCATTGTTTGATGCCAACAACTGTTAAACATTACAAACGAGTTAAACATTACAATTTTGTTGCTTTAAGTGATTTTGATACAACTGATGATAGCTATACTGCTTTTAAAATTAAATAAGATATATCGAACTACCGATTCAAAATGATAAAATTCTAGAAATCACTTAATATATTTATTTTTTTCAAAAAATTGTGAACTGCCTTGGCTGGCTTTGGTTCCATAAATAACATTACAATTTCCGATATTACTTAGCTCCCGCCAGAACCCAGTTTGACACAATGTCAGTACAGCTGGGAATATGCAACTTTGAGTGAAAGAAATCTCTTAGATAATTAAAAAGTAAAAATCATGCAAGCTTTTTTTTACGTTAAACAGTTTATTCTTAAATGATCCAAGATCCAATCTAAAAAACTAATTCATATTATCAATAATGAGTTGTTTGAAAGAGACTAGCATGCCAGTTGATCAATTGAAACAAAAACGAAAAATATAACTTTGTTTCAATCAAGGCAATAAAGAAAAAAATATTTAAGAAATGCATGTTCCGATTGCCGGATAAAAGTTTCATTAAATGACTTAATTATTTATCTTTGAAGCAATCAATGCAGACAAATATGTTTTTTAAGGTATAATAACTCACTTTTTTATGGTTACTTTGTTTGTCTTTCAAATTATCGGTTAATATAAAATGTATTTCATTCGATGTACACAATAGTCATTCTAAATTCAAAAATGCTAAATAGCATTATGTTATATGTATTTATTTTTATTCCACCAAACATAATTGTACAACGAAGGTCCCATCAATCGGCGTAATTCGTTATGGTTTTGCTTTATACTATAATATATATTTTTATGATTGATTTTAGTTATGAGAGAGTCTATACATATTTTTGTATTTGCCTCTCTATACTATTCGACCACTCGCACCCTATTGGAAATTTGAATATTCTACTACGACTGCTGTAGTTATGGAGTTTCCCGCTCGTAATTACCCCTTTTGCTCCTTTTACTCCATTGTACCTCACGGGTAGAAACTTTCAGTAGCTGTACCTATCTTCAAGTACTTTTGCATGTGTGGATTCTGCACTTATGCAAAGTTTCCTCCTCATCATGAAACGTTAATATTTCGAGATCGCAACATTGTATGAATGCATTTATCCCAACATATTTTGAAACAATAATGTTTTCTCATTGCGAAAATGATATTAAAGATGGGTGTTATGTAAAATACAATATTAAAACTATATTACGCATAAAATTAAATAATTCACTCAGTCATATAGGTTTTCTGATTAGTACCAAGTATCTAATACAAACAATACCTCCGTATATTGATCGATTAGTGGACTCTTACAATACAGTACCGTTGATTAATATCGATTTTTAAATCGTATGCAGTATTTTCTGTTCGTAGACGATGACAAAAATCTATGGATAATTTAACCGACGTGATCTTTCAGATACGATTGTTTCCTCTCGTACCAAGATAGCTCAAAATATTTCAATAAAAAAATGTAATATTATATAATAAAATAAATTGTGAAAACGCGATTGTTTTATCGGTTTTACAGTGATTTTTTTATATATGTTTTATATAATGCTTGTTGCAAATTTGTTTCGCCTTGCTAGGATTTTCTCAAACTAAAAACACAAAACATTCTTAAAATGTAGTATCTAGAAAAATACATGAAAAAGAAAACTTTCTAAATAAAATAAAAGTATTTAAAAATAAAATAAAACTGTATCGGAATATTTATGGTGCGCTACTAAAATAGTTTCTCATTTAATCTTTCAAGAGTATTTTAGAAAGTTTCCTTTAAAAAAAAACCTTTGTTCAATAACGAATGATAAAAATTTCGAGTCAAGGATTGGAAAGTATTTTTCATTGTTGATTAAAAAATTCTTCCCCTTATTACTCAAAGAAGCTTCTCGAACCATGGGATCTCATCTCAGCCCCCGTGGAGGTGCGAAAAGTTCCGCTGCCAACTATTTGCTCCAACACCGACCCCGTGACGTTCGTATATTTCATTTAATGAGCCAACCACTCCCGCCAAGCGGGCGGCTTACTATTAGGGAATACTCAGTTCCTTCCTCCGCCTGGCGAATGTATGACCGAGGAGCAGTGGCGTTGAAGAAGTTTTTTTATTTTTTTTTATGTTTCAATTCAAACATCTTTTTGCTGTTTCTTGATGTGGCTCTTGGACCTTCCTGATGTGGTAGTTTCGCGTTGCTTCCCACATGTTGATATACGACATGTTTTTTTTAATCCAATTACTATATAAACATTTTAAGCTATTGATTGTCATGACTTGTGAGAGACAGACACTTTATTGCCATTTATATAGTCACGTGGGACGACAGTATGAGAATTTTTTCGTCATCGCCGGGAATCGATTCCGGGACCTTCGGTATTGTAGATTTAAATGTTGCGACTTTTGGCTATATTAGTTAGGCAACTAATATTAATGGGCATTGCCTGTGAGTACGAGCACAAGTAGCGCAAAAAGATTTATGTCTGCCTTCTGTGGCACCTGATGTCGCTATATACTCGTAGTTATTTGGATAGACAAACTCTATCAAATTCCGGACAAGGTTACTTTCCCTAAGGATAATTAATAAATATGTGCATATTTAATAATTCGAAAGATAATATTGTACTATAATAATAAATGGTCAATAAGCTTAAATGGTCAATAAGAATAAATTAATTTCTTACCTTACCTGACTCGTCAAACCGGTATGCAAAAATAATGGATCACCGCACTGTTCTATCCTGACGTACTTGTATCGCCTCCTCTGCATTTATACATTGTATCATGCACACACGTCCATTTCTCTGACTTCCTCATTCGTGAATTAATAATATATACTGCAAATTGATAAGTTCACACCAATTTGCTTATCTACTTTGTCAAGATATATGATCAAATTGATTTTAAAAAACGTGTTTTGCTGGGCTTCGAAGTCGAAGATCCACTCGCTCTCCATTTTCTAAGATAGAGGCCAAAGTTATGCTATGATTTTGTTTCAAGTGATGTTTACTACAGTTGGAAACATACAAAATATAAGAGTTGAGCACCATTTTTCCAAATATGTTGAATACTACTTTTTTCCAATATTTTAGGGTTCTTCGCTCGTCCAAATACACATACAACATTTTGTCAGATTCGTCCACACCTCCCATGTATTTGTTGTATTCATCAATAATGCTTGGTTTCACCGTTTCGTATTCAAAATTCCCTTTCTTTTTCTTGATCGTCACACTATTAGTATCTGCATTGGATGAAATCAATATGACTGGGTTTGGTTTGGACATTTTGTCTCTGAACGAACTCATCAAAATATTTTCATGTGCTAGGTATTTGGCTTCTCTCTTATTTAAAAAGTTATTTTTAAATGTATAAGAATGCACTCTCGTCACAAATTATGCGCGAGGTTAGAGTACGTCCACTCCCATGGAGCACCAAAAACACGCTGAAACTCGCAGCGTTTTTGCGCTGCGTCGCAATTTTCGATACAAACGATCGCAGCGCTTTTGCGCCGCGTAGCATTCTAACGGTTAAAGCAATTTTGATTCTTGGTAAAAAAATAAATAACATTTGTTCCATTTTGTATGGTGCTTATGAAAAATACACCGACCGCCCGTGGATCGCGCCTGTACTTGGGAGATTTGCATAACAAAGGAGTTGCGGTGCTTTTCGGGTAATAGTGCACCTTTCGAACTAGCCGTCATTTTCATCAAACAGCGTTTATGCAAGCAGTTCACTTGGAGTTTCCCTATTCTTACTTCCGCACTCTATCGACTAAATAACAAAACGGATTTTTTTTATATAATGTCCTCCTTTCATATTAAGTTTATTTAATTTATAACTAACTAACTAACCATCACGCCGTCTCCCCGAAAGGGTAGGCAGAAAGAATGAACTGTCACACTTTATCCGATGCGCCACTCCATCCTTCTCTTTTCGCCCCGCGGGAGACGCGGTGTGATGGGTTGCGAACCTCATCGCCACCAATAGGCATCTCCCGCGCACACTTCGATCTTCCAAAATCCACAAAATAAATCTCAAACAAATAATTTAAAATACATGATATAAATGATATAAAATAAAATAACAAAATAAAATAAATTAAACACAAAATGTTATTTTTAGATGGTGCACATATTGTTTATTATATAATTTAATTAATGTTCCACGTATCCACCTTTTTTTTTAAATTAGCAGTAATTAGGCACTAAAAACCAAACAACACCAGCAAGAACTTGAAAAGAATATTGAAGAAATTATTCAAATTGTCATTGGAACAAGTGAAAAATGTATTTTTGCACCTGTCAAAATTCTTTATATAAACGTATTATGTGTCACAATTAACTATTATAAAGTGCGACAACAATCAAATTGACCAAAACAATTCACTTATACACGAAATTTCTCCAAATTTACGGGAGCACCGCACCACATGAACCAAACCAAATTTTCAAAATCGAATTATCGATCAAAATCGAAAAATCGAATTAATTTAATTTATTATTAAGTTAATTTAATTTATTGATGTAAACAACAAAGGATTTATTTCATTTTTAACTAGTTTTTTTTCGTACGAATATTATGTACATAACCCACATAATATCTCGTGTTTGTATTTAATCTCACATTATTTTGCGATTGACTTATTATTAGTGAGATATAATAATAAACCTTTTACTCGTATAACACGGAACACTTTCTGGTGAATGTCTCAACTAAGTTAATATGTACCCTATATCAATGCAGATATTTTTAATTTTTGGAAATTATTTTTTTATCACCTTTATCTAATGGCAATATTTTTTTGCAAACCATAGTGTGATCACAACTAAAATCGCTGAAATTAACGCTATTCACTCTCCATACTGGTAGGTTCTTTCTGCAATTAAAATTGTATAGTTGTCAGGAATTCCTATTCACAAATCGGTTTTATATAAGGAAGACACAAACATAATTTTTTAAATATTTTTTATCAAACTGCAAAACGAAAGGAAAACCTAAAGTACTCGTTACTGATATAAAAAAAAACATTTGCTACCAGTAGAATAGACATAAATGTTTTTTTTTTAAACGTATTTTTCTGTGGTTTTCTGAGATTAATAAACGGTCATTTTAAAATTGTTAATAGATATCCTATGATTAATTAACTAACTAACCATCACGCCGTCCCCCCGAAAGGGTAGGCAGAAAGAATGGGCTGTCACACTTTAACCGATGCGGCACTCCATAATTCTCTTTCGCCCCGCGGGAGACGCGGTGTGATGGGTTGCGAACTTCATCGCCACCAATAGGCTTCTCCCGCGCACACTTTGATCGTCCAACATCCACAAAATAAATCTAAAACAAGTCATATAAAATAAAATAACAAAATAAAAATAATGTAACACAATCATAATGTTCTTTTTAAACTACGCTTTTTTATGTTTTAATTTTTTTTTTGCAATTCTTAGTTATTTTTTATGTTTTTGAATTAATTAAAAAAATTATCGAGGTAATCTAAATGCTATAAGATCACGTATTGCATAATATTTTTTTATCAGCCTGTCTCTTTTGTTTAATCAAAACTTTTTATGCAATTAATCAAATTTGAAATTGATTTTTTTTTCCCTTCATAAATATAATTTTAGTTCACATGAATGAAATATGTACATAATTAAAAAATCCTAATGAATTATATTATATGACAATAAACGTACCACTATATTTTATTTGCAATCCTGAGCATAAAACTGCAACATTCCATTTAAAACACAGTTCTCTTAATGCCACTCGGAAATAATTAAAAAGAACTAGCAGTACACGTCTTCATAGAAAGTTTATTTAAAAGTTTGAAAAGTTGAAATGTTCGTATCCGTTCAGCAAAACAGTTTCAGTCATGATTTAGCACTCAGAATTAATAATGCAATTTAACTTAATTGAAGGTTTCAGTTAGAAATTCAAATTGCATTTCTCAATTATTCTAATGCATCATATGAATGGTATTTATAAATATAATACAAACAATGGAACAATTATTGTTTTTAAAGCATTGAAGTTAAACTTTTTATACAGTTTTAATATTGATAAAAACATACGTTTCGTATTAGTGTCACATTTTTCTGTTTGCTAGGGCATTATTTCATATGACAAAAATAATGCAGATCTCTTTGGATTTGCTTGATCGTGTGAATTCTGATCAAACATTCATGGAACAAATCAAAACTGGCGATAAGTCATGGGTTTATGAGTATGACATGCAAACAAGTCACCAATCATAGGAATGGACGGAGAAAAACAAGCCGAAACCGAAAAAACCACCTCAAAGTCGTTCAAATATCAAAGCGATGGTAATGTTTTTTTTTCAATATTCGAATTGTGGTCCATCATGAATTTGTTTCAGAAGGACAGACGTTAAATAATAAATACTATTTGGCCGTATTTAGACGTTTGCGTGAAAAAATCCGTCAGAATTGGCCGGAGTTGTGGAAAAACAATTCATGGATTATGCGCGACAATAATGAACCATTGGCCAGAGCCACAATTTTGACCGAATTCAAGGCCAAAAACGCAATAATTAAAATATATATTATATAAAACGAAATTCGTAGAAGGTTTTGGAGGACATACAAAAAATTACCTACCAGAAAAGTTTCGAGGAAAAAACGCCGGCATATGTGTATTTCATCAAATGGGGACTACTTTGAAGGCGACCAAAATAAATATTAATGAATAATTAAATATATTGCGTTTTAGTTACAATTTCTCGGTACTTTATTCTCATAGTAGTACATGAACATTATTAATTATTTATTGTAATTTTTAAACACTGTTAAAACATTTATCACAATTTATTTATTAATTTCTTTGAAATTTTCGTAACTCCTGTTTCGTCGACATATATTGGCATCATTAGTATTACAAACAACAGTTGTTTGTTACGCCTGATGATGCCCGACACAAGTTGGGGAAAAAGAGGTGCGACAATTTCACAAAAAATAAATAATAAAATGTAACAAGTATTACAAACATTGCTTTAAAATTAAACTGTTATTAATGATTATTTTCAATACATAAACAAGTCCGATTTTCGTTAATCGCAGCTTAATGTGTACGACTAAACTGTGAAATAAAAATCTATTTTTTAGCTTTAAAATTTGATATTTCGTTTCTGTATATACATTCTTTTTTTTTAATTTTCGAACTGGAGCGCGATTTTGAATTCACATTCCGGCACGCGGTTCCAGCGTGCCTTTCGTGTTGAATAAAGAAACAATAGTGAAGAAAGTGTACGTTAATGATGATAAATTGCGTAAGACCTTGGAAAACGTGGGGCGACCACGTCAATCAAATTTTAAACGTCGGTCATGTGAAGAATCGTGAAAATCGACTCACGTACATTGCACGCTGAACGAATGCTAGAGAAATATGCTAGGATAGTATAGCGTGGGGGGTTATTCATTCTATCTATCCTTCTGATGTTGCGTAATGATTTATTTATATATTTTTACTTCCAAATTTCGCAAAAATCAGACGTTATTTCAGAGCAACGCTCAAATCCGTGTCTTTTGAAAACCTTTTTAACCGACGTTTCGAAGTTAATTTCAGCGTCTATCTTGAGTAGTAATGGGTGTTTTTTTGATGGTTTGGTTTTGAAACTGGCAACATTGTTTCTACAGAATGTCAATTTGACAGTTAATAGTTGATTTGTAGTCAGTACGTTTTACCATAAATAAACTAACTTCAGAACAGCGCTTGTAAATTGTGCAAATTCATTTTGAAAATCATGGTTCTGTTTGATAAAATTATCGTGCACTACGTCCATTTTACGGTCGACATAATCGTCTATCCGAGCAAGTTATTCGGAAGACCATGGATTGTTTTTGCACCCCTTACACTCTAGTGGATAATACGCATCCACAAAGACGACAATTGTCGAAAATTAGACTTCACGATTGCGCTAGCCGTGGCGCTCATATGCCAAACATGCCATTTACAATAACATTTCTAGTAAACAGACGTTGTCATTCATTTTATTGTTTAATGTAGAGTCTTACATCATTGTTAAAAAATACATTAAAAGAGTTTTGAGTCATTAAAAAAAATCTTTATATTGATTTTCTTCATGGCGTTGTTGAAAAGGTTTCCAATCTTGGTATATCAATGAGACACATAAACGATTTGTTCCCGAGACTATATTTACGATGTAAATTTCAATGAAAGAGTAAGTTACGAGCATTCAATCATGATTCGTGCCAGAAAGAATGATGGCCAGGCTTGAATAGTCGGGCGGCACGCGAGCGAGCTCGGGGATGATATTATCGTTTTTAAACAGTTACACCACATTCAAGTTCTACAAACACATCCAATCAGGTACCCTAGGCAGGGTGATTAACTAAACCCCCAAATCACATGCGTACGTTCTTACAATAAAACTTTCTTAATATAAAATAGTGTTTTTATTTTGCTTTTTGTTAACTTTATATTTTTTTTATTTATTATTTAAATGAATTAAAACCTTTTTTTCGCAATTCTTTTTTCACTTTTAAGTTTATTTTTCTGGGCTTGTTTTTATAGTTTTACACCTTCATCATCAAGAGAACCATATAAATCCAATTGTATATCGTTTTTCTCGTGATGAATGTGTTAAACCTTTGAAACATAACGAAAACAATTTAATCAAAAAAGAAAAAAAAACAATATTATAATTCATGTTGAATTCATTCCTTATATTGAAATTCCACAGTTTTTACGTCTTACTTTTATAAAAAAATATTTATTATTTAATCACAAAAAATGATAATTCCATATTGTGATGCTTTTCAATGTTTTTCGTAGTTTATTATCAGTCTTCAATATACAAGACAAATAAAATAAATATATAAATTGAATTAATTACAAAAAGCTATCCGCCATTTAAAATTCTCAGTCTAAAATCCAGATTCCTTCTTCATAATAATGAGCTATTTTCTGCTCAAATTGAAGATTGTAAAATAAATTCTAATATCATTGATGTAAATCCTTGATATTAGTCCTTTAAAAAAAAAATACTTATTTTCTAACCACCATGCCGTCTCCTCGAATAGATAAGCAGAAAGAATGAACCGTCATACTGTTCTTTCCTTGCAGACTCTCTCTCAATTCATTAAAATTCATACATCGTGTCATGCACTCACGTCGATTTCTCAAAATTTTATATTTGATTGATTTAATATTTTTTTTCTTCCTAGTTTAGGTTATTAGTCCTGTTTAATACGATGAATTGTCTTAGGATAATGATGTCCAGCCATCTCACCATCTCTTCAGCGGCCTTTCTGGTAATGTCTTTTTGCTGGGGTTTTCTTCTTGAACAATTTAATCGCGTTCCGTTGTTCGCGATCTTCCTTTCTTCTTGTTCCGTTTACGTCATTTTCTTTCTTCATCATTTTTCTTCGAGTTCTTTGTGTTGATCATTTGTTTTTTCTTTACAAATCGGAATCGGTTTAAAGAATCTAAAAATAAAGTTTAATCTTAATATTCCAAATGCGGTTTATTTAGGTTTTGCAACAATGTGCATATAATGAAGGGTTAGTTTGAAGTGTAACAATTGATTATTTAAGTGTTTTAACTTCGCCCTGCTTCACACGCCTCTCTGAATGATAAAAACCTAATTTCCTGATGCTAATTACACCCTCTTACTGATTAAGCGCCCCCCTTATATCTACCCTTAATATAAATAGCTTCCAAAGTGTTTACGAAGTATTGTACAGAGCTTATCGCTTGGTGAATATCTTTAGGAATTTTCAGAAGTGTTTAAATGAAAACAATACTTCAAAGAAGAAAAAAATACATTGCTTTAAGTATAAATAGTTCAACAGTTAGTAAAAAATCAAAGAATTCTTATTTTTTTGTAAACTCATAATAAATTATCTCATTACTTAAATAAGACATAATCAGGTTTTTTTTTTCTTCTTCTCTTATTCGCGCTGAAATTCTTTCCCGTTGGGAATTTAAAGAAAAAAATGTTCAGAAAGGATTACCTAGACAAGAACTGAACGGGTAATTATCATCAAAAGAATATTAAGGTAATTACGAAATACTCCCCGAAGCCCCTTTTCAGACATTTACCCTTGTACTAAGATTTCTTGTACCTACGTAATAGAGGCGGTTCATACCCTTTTTGAAAGTGCCATAATCAAGAGACAGAAGTCTTTATCGACTGTCATTTTCTGTTATGAAGAGTCCCCATATGAACACTTCAATTAGTTGTATTTTTTATCTTGTACAATTATGGAAGATTTTCTTCGTCATTTGTTTTGCATGTTCATTGTTTTTTTTAGTTAATAAAACATCTAATATGATATACGAGTATTCAATAGCTCTTAATTCAAATCCAAAAAAAATCCAACTGTCATAGTTTATTTTAAATTATTTTTTCACTAAAATAATATTAACGCATACGAAAAGAAACAGAATGAACAAAAAAATCCACATTAATAATGCCTTAAGTTTATCATAAACGAAATATTTATATTATATATATAAATATTTTTTAAAAAAGCAACCCAAAACTATGTAAACATTTCTCAGTCAAATTATCAGTACAAACAATAAACACGTTAATTTTTGTTTCATGAACCGTTATGTTTATGGAAGTTTTATTTTACAATAGTTTATGGTTAGATCAATAGCCTTGTCGTTTTTGATAATGCCTAAGAAAGGCAATATTCGTTATTTCCATAAACTGTTATAAAACTTCAATAAAACAGACGTTTTTATTCGTATTAAATATACGAAAATATGTTTTTGATATAACGGTATTCGTATATCTATTGAGGCTGATAAGAGCCTTATTTATCAGATTGATTTCATTTGTCATTGCTTTGGAATTAGAACAATATGATTTTATTCTTTTCTACAAGCCGCCGCTGTGCCGGCACCTATCCAATGGCCGATACCGCCTCGAGTTGCTCATCTCTCGTTCTTTGAATTTTCTTAAGAATGAAAACAAATCCTTTATATAGGGCTCTTTGTTTCTAAATGTAAAAACTTCAAAATGAATGTCAGATTGGAGAGATATTAAACTAAATGGATTAAAAAAATTCGAATAGCTTCTTAGAATTCCTTTTAAGCATTTTTATGGCTTGTAGGTGTTACGAGTATTTATTAAATAAAACACTGCCAACTGTATTTAAATATTAATAGCTTTTCATCCTTGTAAAAAATACCTTTAAAGCGATATGAATGGAAAATATATTTTAGTTTTATCTTCAAATTAATTAAATAGGACATTCTTTATTCAATTTACAAAGTGTAATATTTATGTAAAATGAATGAATCGTTTGAATGTGCGCATTAAAGGTATTTTACTACTGTTTTGAAATATTTAGTGATAAATTTCTTCTTGAAAGAGACGATTTGTTAGAATTATTTAGAATGTTTTAAACTACGTCAATTACCTTAGGTATCGTATTCTGCTTCATATTCTAGGATAAAACAGCTCCGCGTTTAATTATCTCTACGTTTGATTAACTACAAGATGAAAAAAGTCAATCCCAATTAATAAAATAAAACTTCAAGAAAAATGTTTGCATTTACATTGAACATTTAAGATCGAGTTTTTCATCATTGTTTAAGAAACAACGTAAAATATTATTTTTGTTAATGAATAATAGTTCCTTTTATTCTATACTAAACCTAACACTAAAATATTTTACAAAAAAATATACTACAATCAGATGGAAATTAATATCATAAGGGATTTTCTCGCTTGATTGACCATATTGCCGAATTGAATTCAATGCATCACAAAATCGAATGCTTTCGAATTTCTTGAATAAGACATTCATTCGAGGGAGCATTTCAATTCCCGAAATGAGACTTACGCCTTCTCCCTCACGCATCACTCGTTTCATTCTGATGATGAACGAATATTCGAGTGGATTTTTTTTCCATCATTCTCTTTCGTTTCGAAAAGGAGGGCATAATAATAGTAGACGCTGTTTCATATTTTCTCGTTTTGAGGGCGTTATGGAATTATTATTCGACGGGAAAATGGTTCCGGTAACCAATCGTACGCCATTTTTTTCCAGATTAAATTAAATTATTAACGTAAATTAAATTATTATAATTCAACGTAAATATCTTAATTTAATCTGTTTTAATTTTTTAATATTAAATTAAAACAGATTAAATTAAGATATTTACGTTGAATTTATTATTTTTCTAAGTGAAAAATTCTTTTTCTTTGTTACACTGTTTTAGAAAAAACTTTTTAGGGGTCTCGTACATGCACAATATTTTTTTGGAATCTTGACTTTGCCGTGCCTCAAATATTTTTAACTATATGTGTTTCAGAGATCATTGGATACTCTTAAGGCTAATTCTTTTAATAAAGACATCACACGAAAAGTATGTACCTCATGGCGAGATATCTAACCTGCTAAAAATATACATTTGAATCTCTTCCGCGAAGAAGAAGTAACCACTCTTCAGGCAGTGCCGAAAAATATTACTCTAAAAAAATAATTCCGCGTCTTAGATATCGGTTATTATTGACAGTGAGTCGTCTATCAGGACGTTGATGAATAGGGAATTAAAAACTTCCCTTTGACATCCTAGGATCAGCGGCGAGGAATAGTCTGCTCAATCATATTTTAAATCAAGAAAACGACGCAGATTTAAAATCATGAAACTTTCCAGGCGGTTACACTTAATAAAATTAATTTATAGGAAAACATTTTTGACATCGCTATTTTATCATATTTATCACATTTAAGCCATTAAAAATATCACGATCATTACGATATGACATTTCCCCGACGGCGAAACCTTATCACATGCATGCCCTGAAATATATTATGTTATAAGTAAAAAGGTAAAGGGAGCTTATTCCCAAAATATGTATTTTTTTTTAAACTGCAAGCACAGTTTTTTTTTTGTTTTGCGTCCTGAAATATGTCAATTTTATATTTTAAAAATACGCAAACAATCCACAAAAATTTGCTCCACTTGTTTTTACTGCACTTTTCTTTTCTTTATATTCTATAATACATGTATAAAGAAATGTCTGAAATACTTACCACGAAATTGTTTGTTACTGATAGAAAATATATGGTATAAAACATTTATTACAAATGCTTTCACCTTACTTTTTTTAAATGTATAACTAGTTGTACTAGTTTGCTTAAAATAATTCATTGAATTTGTGTGATTTATTTACCATTAGATAATTTAATACTTTATACTTAACTGTTTTATGTTAAATCGAAATTTCATTAATAATATTATTTATGATATCTAAAATAATGCAAAGCATTTTTGATCTTTTTCAAAATATTCATCATCCATTAAAAATAACTCATTTTCAGTAATACCGTTTTTGCGCTCCTTCTACAAAACTAGATATTAATAATTAATAAAACAAAAATTAGGGAGTTAACGTCCTTTACATTAGTCATTCAGATAATATAACGCGAGCACGTCACGGCAGACCCTAAAGGAATGGAAGTACTCTGGCATTGCGTACTCTATTCATCCCTTTGACTTGCTCCAGGTAATGAGCTCCCCGTTCATTACCCTCACACATCAGCCCCATTGATTGCCGTTCCTTTGACGCGTCCGCGTTCTGCTAATATTTCTCCCACTCGTATTTATTCTGACTTTTCCCCTTCAGATATCTAATCTGGCTGCAAATTCATATAACTAGGTGATGACATTATATTTACGACATTTTTGGGAACGAAATTCCCCTTTTATTTTATAAACGTATGATTTTTTCTAGTAGAAAAACTTATTGTTGGTAATTTTTTTTTATCAAAAGTTTTATTTACTTATATATCACGTAAAAATATGTTTAAAAATATCTCTCATACTTCGAAAAAAATGTTTTATTTATGTACTTTGTGTAACAATTATTAATATTATTAAATATCAACTTTAGATTTATGTCCTTTCTGAACGTTAAATAGATAATTAGTTATAATTTTTATTAAATTAACTTTGAGAACACACAATCCTTGTATACACTTTGGTTAATTTTTTTATTAGACCCATTATAATTTTTTATTTTATTGTACCTCGATTTGTTCTGAAAAAAAAACTTATTTTTTTATATCTTCTTCTTCGCGTGCCGTATCAGGTCCCCCTGACGTTGGCAATCACTCCGGCAAAGGCTTCTCTATCTTGCGCAACCCGGAACAGCTCCCCTACATGTCTCATCCCGGTCCAGTATCTTATGTTGCACAGCCAAGACGTTTGCCTTCTACCAGGACCACGCTGCCACTCAATTTTTCCCATCAGTATTAGTTGGAGCAAACTGTATTTATCTTCCCGCAGGATGTGACCCAGATATGAAATCTTACGGACCTTAACGTCATTTAACAGTTGTCTTCTAATATTGGCTCTGCTCAAAACCTCCAAATTGCTGACGAAATCTACCCACGGTATGCAAGGCATTCTCCTGTGCAACCACATCTCTAATGCTTCCAACCGGTTCATAGTGTCCACTTTCAGGGTCCAAGTCTTCGAGCCATAGAGTAATACAGACCAGACATAGCACTTCAACAATCTCTGCCTTAGTTTCAAGTTCAAGTTGTCATTGCAGAATTTTGTTGAATGAACTACGGGCTGCTTCGATCTTGCACTTCAATTCCATATCTGGGTTCATAGATGATGTTATCATCTATGGACCTATAGTATTTTTTTGTATTATTTAATAGTATTTTTTTGTATATACAAATGTAATGGACGTAAAAATTATCACGAATAAGCTCACAGATAATAGAATGTTTTGAATTAATGATTTTTTTTTTAATTAAGAATGAAAAATTTTAACAATTACATTCAATAGACCAGCGGCTCTTAAAATATGCTCTGCGGAGTCCTGGAGCTCCGCAAAGCCTCTGCGAGGGCTCCTAATGTTTTTTAATATATTGATCAAATGTTTATAATGAAACGATGAATATAAAACCAGATTTTAGGCTCCGTAAAATATTTATTGTTTGAGCACCGCTGCAATAGACCGTTAAAGATGGTTATTTTATTACTTTAATATGAAAACGAAAAGTATCCCACGATGTTCAGTGTATGACGATGATTAAACGAATTGTATTGCATATATAAATTAATCTTTGCATCAACACAAAAGTGTTGCAGCTCTTACCTTTGAATCGGGATTCCAGAACACGTAGAGAGGATTTCCTTTAATTTATCACTGTTCTGGTAGAATCATGCAAGTGGGGTGGGAGTGTTTCTCTCTCAACTAGAAGCGGGCGAGTCGGCAATCAACATTCACACACCCAGTGGCGTTTTAAACAAATGCGCTTCAATCGTAGTAAGACATTCTTTTTCCAGGAAGTCATTTATACTACTGCACTGAAAATTGGATACTCCACTCTACACCAAAATCTTAAAATTCTCGTCTGTTAATGTTTGTTTATCGTTTTTGCGATTGTTATGATTTATATTACCACTTTGGTAAGTGAACTCAAAATAATTAATACTAATCAAATCTAATCAGTTAATTTTCTCAAAATGTTTTTCGAGACATATTTAATGTTTGAGGCATCTATTTGTGAATAAGTTAAATGCCATGAACGCATAAGAGATGATTTAATAAAACTATGCTTTTTAACTACTTCCACTTTTGTCTTTATTTAGACAGCGACCGATTTTGCCAGGCTCGCTGTCTAAATAAAGACAAAAGTGGAAGTAGTTAAAAAATATCGTTTTATTTAATTATTATTTAAAATGTACTTCCACCACGAGATTTCAGTAAAATCATTTGATTAGCATAAGAGAAGGTTTAAAATGATGAATAAACGAATAAAAACGTATATTTTGTTGTTGTTATGTAAAAAAAAAATTATTTTATGGGAATATCATGTTCCGCATTGCTAAGGCATTATTAAATATAAGAATTATAAAATTTTCTTAAAAGAGGTAAAACCTGTTTTTGTATTACGTTTTTAAATCAAATTAATAAAATTAACATTTTTGTACAAAATACTTTTTTATTGAAGAACTACAAATGTTTTTTCTTCAAATGGTCTTACAGCTTTTAAATAGTTACAGCCTCTTTGATAATGTAATTCCAAGCTCGTAGATTCGGCGCCTTTTGATTTCATCGTCCCATTCGAAGAGCTTAAATTTATTCAAAATATTATAACTAAAACTGGGTTTATTTAATTATAATCGTTTATTAAATATCAACCAGTAATACTTAATATGTAGCCAAAAAACATTTTGTTATTAACGTAAATCGTATCCTTTCTGCTCTAAACTTTGAGTTATTTTAGTCATTAACTCGCTGTTGGAACTAGGAGATTTTATTTTCATTTTATTTTATTCCGTTAAGTGTGCACTTAACTGACAAATTAAAATATCCTTTTGCATAGAAATGGGGGTAACAATAGGTGCTTCATACGTGTTTTACTTTGCTTCATAAAAATAAATAAGTACCAAAGATGTTGCCAGCTTAGTAAAGATATTGCAAAACTTGTTTATAATCGTTGGGCATTCAGAGAAACGTGCAGTTAATTTGCAAACGTAAATATTTTATTGCTTTCGTCTGACGCGAATGACTGACAACGTTTGATAAATGTTATTATTAAAATTTATTCATGTAACTAGTAAATATTTGAATTGATTATAGGCTACGCTTGACGTGCAAATTAAGGGGTTTCTTTAACCTATTCACTATCGAATACTTTAATGTTCACTTTAAAACCACCTCTTAATCATTTACAGGAATTAATAATTAATAATATCTTTATATGAAATACAATACATTTCATTTACACATAAAATTATTCAATACATTACATTCACGATCATCGTAGCCGAGTGGCAAGTGCTATGACTGCCACACCGAAGGTTTAGGTTCGATTACCGGCAATAGCATTATGATTGTCACACTGTCTTTGGTCTGCCGTGGAATTCACGGGACAATAAAATGGCGATAGATTAGTTAACAGTCACATGTCATGATTTCATCATTAAATATAATAATAAAAATATTCCAAAATATATTCTACAAAAACAAAAAGTTTATATTTAATTTTCTATCCTTACTTATAATATATAAGGTAGGAAAATTTAGCTTAAATTTTAATTCAATTGTTTGTTTTTAAATTCTTCGAATTTATAAATGCTTAATAAATATTTAAAAACTTTTTACCTAATTAGCATAATCAATAATTTCACAATTATGTTAGAATAAATTCATATCATGTTTAAAGAAACACATTTTCATATTATTCATTTGACTAAGCTCACTTAATTCAACGGATAAATCGATTGAAGCATTTTACTGTTTTTGGGAGGGTTGAAAAAGGAGGCGTTAAAAGAGGGGAGAGATGTATAAATTGCATTTAACGCAAAGGCTTTCCAGGGACTCGGAGATGGATTACTGCCTTATTTCTAGAGCCCCTTTTGAGTTCATCAACGAAGTTTAAAAACAAAGTTAGCTGCGAGTCATAATGGATGTTTTACAATGAATTTTGAGAAATTCTTATGTTAATTTAATAATTGTTTTAACCAATCACCATTTTTTATCATAAATATTTTAAAGGTTTTGAATTTTATTTTTCTTATTTATATATGTATATAATTTTTTTTATATATATATAAAATGTATTAAAAGTCAGGAATTTTTCACAAATCAGAAAAATTTGTCACTTTTTCTTTAAATTATTTTTTTGACAATTCAAATAATTTTAATTTAACTTATCCGTTGTTATTAAGTTAACTCAGTTCCAAGATATCCATCGGATCAATATTTAATAATGAAATTATTTTTTAATGGAAGTATGGTATATATAACCTTATTTATGGAAGCGAAGCATGGAACTGGCAAAAGAAGGATGAAAGTAGAATAAATGCAGTAGAAATAAGATCTCTTAGACGAATGTGTGGATACTCTGTGTATGATAGAGTGTCGAATGAAAATACAAGAAGTGAATGCGGTGCGAATGATGGTGTCATGGACAAAATAATGAAAGGATCATTAAGATGGTTTGGACATATGGAGAGAATGAATGAAGAAAGAATGGTAAAAAAATTATATGTTAATGATGTAAATGGAACCAGAAATAGAGGAAGACCGAGGAAAACGTGGCACGATCAAATAAATCAAATATTGAATGTCGGCCATGTGAGGAGTCAGAGAAATCGACGCGCGTGAATTATGTCAGGAAAGAAAAGTGTGGTAGTCCATTTTTTCTGCCTACCCCTTCGGGGAGACGGCGTGATGGTTAGTAAGTTAGTTAGTTAGTTAAATTATTTATTGTCACTTTAAGAAAACATTAAGAAAATATCCATTAAATATAATAAAAATATTCGCATAAAAAGGATGGGACCTAACAACCAGTGGGTTTGCATTAATTTAGAAAAATGAAGTATTTTAATATATAACATGTATATATAAATTAAGTATACAAATCGTATAATGTCAAACAATATGGCGATTCACTTAAAAATGGTAGTTATAAAGCATTAACATTATATTATATTCGGGTCTCGAGTACGACGTGTTGTGTAAAGCCACCCACTGCCGAGGCGCTGCTCACCTTTCATCCCTCAAACAAACAGAAACCCGACAATCAAAACAATTGGAGGATTTACCAAGTTAATATACACTTTACGACACAAAAGGATTTTCATGGATTGGTAAATATACTTGCTCCTTATTGTTCGCAAAATTGTTTCATCAATCTTTGAAGTGACAACAAGAGGCAAAAACAATATCCAGAGAAATTGGGAGTCCTCTGAATTATTTAGAACCCACGTCGGGGGAAGATCGAACAATGTCGTTTTTTGGATTTCTCCCACGAAGGAGAGACAAAGCAATCCAACGGATCTGCGCGTTATGTTTCCCAAGTCCCCGCAGAATACCCGGCCGCGCTCTTCGCACACGCATCGAAAATCTGTTCCTGTCAAGAATGAAATTTTATACAAATTTTCTCTGAAAGGCCCGAAAACAATTTACGTACGACTTCATTGATTTTGTTTGCAAAATAAAGCGAAATGTTTTAGCCTCCATTTTTAGTCTTACCTTTGAACATTTCCTTTTATTGAAATCTACGCTCTTGATCTGACTTCTCCATTAGGAAGTTATCACATTTTTTATTATTAAATCTTTAGACGATTTTTTACCAGAACTTCTGCTTCGTGTTATTATTGCTCTGAAAAGCATAATCTATTTTTTCGTGAGTACCTGTGTAATATTTTTTAAGCATAGAAAGCACTTAGCTAAAAATAAAGTATGAAAACTTTTTTATATAAATTCACACAAAAAAGTATAAACCTGAATAGCTTTAATGCTAATAACCATCCAAGTTATTTATTATTTACTATAATGCAACGAATACTTTGCTATCAAATGCTTCATTTGTCAGAGCTTTGTGAGGCAAACCACATTATTCCCATAAAAAAAAATTACTAGAAAACTTACGTTTTCATTCACATGAAATGTTTAATATGGAGTTGATTTATCTTTAATTGTAATAGATGTTGCAAAAGAATCGGTTAATAAAGATAAGAGTTAAACAAATTGTTACGTTGTTTCAATTTTAGGATATTTTACTCTTCTTTATTCCATCCGAGTTATAAAATAAAACATATATAATAACATTTATTTTTAATAAAAATACGGTTTTAATTTATATATGAACACTTTTGAATATCTATTTGAGTTCACACTCCTAAACGCTAATAAAAGTGTAGCAAAATTTCAAAATTAATAAAAATATTAATATTAAAATTTTACAACTTGGAAAGAATACCAAAATGCATTATGCAATTTCGCGCGGGAGCTACAAATTGGGCAATAAACAGTGAAAATACTTTTTTTTTTCAATTGAAACTTTCTTTACGAATATATGGCCCAGCAACTTTGAGTTTGGAGAAGGATCGTTTGTTAGCTTTGTGTCGGATTGCCTCTTGTGAAAGTTGTAATTTAACCGTAGCCGGACTGTTTGTCACTTGGGAGCTTACAGCCAATCCTTAGCTTTCCGTGTTCCCTTATTTCGTACCGAACCGTACTTATACACGTCTCCAGCAGTTGCAGAAAACAGCGAGGAGACGTAAGCTCATTGAATAAATACGTGACTATGGTCTTTGTTATGTACGTTTGAGAGGATTATACGTATTGAAGTAAAAAATAAATACCGTTCCTCGTATATTATCTAGTTATTGTTATGTACTTTCAATGCATTTTTACTTCATCAGCTATTGAAACAAATAATGAATTCAACTTTTATTGGATTTGTAGATCCACAGTGTGAATGGAAATATTATAAAAATAGAGTTCAAACATTCTACAACACCTGAATTGTGTTTTTACTACTAATTTTCACCAGTACCGAACAGTAAATATTTATAGATGAGTAGAGGTTATTTACTTATATGATACAGTTAGAAAGAAACAAAAAATCAATACTTTTTTATTCGTCATTGTGTTTCTCTCTTATCGTGGATTTTATAACATTATATTTTTTATTTTAAATACAGCAGCTGTAAACATGAATGCAGTGCTGCAAATGAACCAATCTCGAAGGTTTTCCAGCCAGGATTTTCTTCTCCTCCCCACACTCGGTTTTGCTTTGCAGCACTTCCAACGTGCCTGAAATACTCCAGTTTATTCCATAAAGATTATTAACTATATCGAAGGATCAATATATAGAGCAAGACCAAGAAAAATGTGTTATGAAATATCTCCTCTCTCACCCCTTCTACGTACACGTTAACGCTATTGTCCACGCTCAACAAATAGTATAGCTCACGATGAATAGCAACTATTGTAAACGGTTAATTTTTATAATTTATATTACTTTAGAATGACTTATGTTATGTTTGTTTTTATAAAATATTTAAACTAACTAGCTAACTAGCGGAAATGTAGAATCGTCACATTGTTATATCCTGACAAATCTGTCGAGTGTCCTCTATACATTATACACACATCGTGACACACTTCAAACATGACTGGATATGTGACAAACATATAAAATGAAACGTTTTGTTAATTTTAAAAATTAAACACTTTTATTTTTATTTTTATTAACCACTTTATTTGGAGTAAGTTGGGTCAACCGGTTTCACTCTGTCATACAAAGGAAAAACTGGGGAAAAAAATTATGTTGATTTAGATTTGAAGTGCGCCGTTTTTTAAAACCTAATTTAATTACTCCAAGGCGCACTAGGAAAATTCTGACTGAATAGTGCAGTATATAGAAAGTTCTTAAATTTAACGTCACTAGCCTCATACTTATATTAACATAATATTAACATAGAAGCTATGTCATGCAACGCTGAAAGCACTGTTAAGGGTTACTTATATATATGTGTCAATTATTATGCCCATCAAAAGAGTCGGTTTGTATGTCGTCAGAATCATATTATTCATTAATTCGCGTACAATATAAAATATGATACAAATAATAAGTTGTTAATTATGTTCACATGCCATATGAATATCCTAGTTTATAATCGAACAATCAATTTGTCTGGTTTGACGTATTATCCGCGACTAACCGTCATACGCCATTAGCAGAGGTGGTCGGTAAAAGCATTGTTGTGTTGCGCGATAAACGTTTGAATTTTCCTATACATATTCATCTCCCGCGTAATTAAATTTATTATCCTATTCGGCAACTCGGAGTAGAAACATTGTTTATTTCAATTCATGCTCTAATGACACACTCATATTTCTGCTCTCCTGTAGATGTTCTGTTCAATTTTTTTTCACCATTTTCTTTGTGGTCACACTTTCTCACCAATCTTTGTTGTTAATCTACATTTTATTTGAATAAATATAATTACACTTATTATTACAACATTTTATTTCACATAACACAGACATGTTTCGTTTATGAGACTACCTTTATCAATGTACACGATTAAAAAAAAATACTAAGTGTAATTATGTTTATTCAAATATGAATCCACAACACAAAACGAAGGCGAATATGAAAGAAATACATTTGATTGTCTAGTATACATTTAAGTTTTTCTTATAAAATATTGAACCCTATTACTTTCCACAGCGATGGCTCAAAAATATGAATTGTGATAACTAAACAAATCAGTATTAATTTTACAACAAACGTTTTTTTTTATAATTGAGGAATAAATAAGCTATTTAAAATAACTATAAATTTATCACTAGATATTTAAATCAAAACACATATGATTAATAATTCATTTGAATGAAAACCTATATTTCATAGAAGATTTTAATAATGCCTTAAAAGCTTTGTTTGCCTCAAAAATTTTGATAATGCGAAACATGTCGTTCACATAAATTGTAATAAAACTTCTAGAAAACAGTTTTTTTCTTTCGTATCAATAATTTAATGAGGTTTTATCACAGTGCTAAAGAAACATCAAATACATATTATAAACAATAAAACAACATTTAATTATTTTGAAAAAATAATTTATATTATTAATGTTGTTTTCAATTATGAGTTTTTCTCTATATAAATCGATAGAAACATATCTTCATCATTGAGAGAAAGGCTATTGTATAGCGTAATAAAAACTTTCAAAATACGCCGAGAAAAATAAACTCAAAAGTTGATCTGTAAAATTATGTTGTTATAAATGAAAAAAAAAACATGTTTTAACTATTATAAAAACTGAAGAGTTATTTTTATATCAAACAAATCGAATGGAAAACTAGAACAAACTAGAATGTTTGTTATTGAGTCTGTTACAACGAAATTTCTATTTCCAAATGTTTCTGAAATTTCGAATAAATCTTCTTTTCCTGTAACAACGGACGTTTTCGGAACACGCCTTACATGTTTTAATTAGTTCCGCTGCCAAAAAGGTACCATTGTGTTGAATTCTTTTACTATTATAAAACCACAAATTTACCATATAACGTACCAATACTTTATTATTATACAAGTTTTACCAAAAGTAATGAAGGAATGATTAAAAAAATATATATAATGATGATGAATGACTAAATCAACGCATCTGGGTAACCTCACTTAAGGGGCATTTATATTATAATTCCTTTGTTTTACCAAAAAAAAGTTTTTTGATATGTCAATAAAATTGATTTTTCCTAACATTGACAAACTATGTTTAATATTCAGAGTTATGTCAAATGAAAGCTAAGATTTCAGTTTTTTTCTGTGGGCAGATGATAAATAGTGTAATATTTTTTTCTTTTTCCGGAAAAAATCCACTTCCAATTATTCTTTTTTTTTAAATATTCAATCGGAAATAAATCCATCCTGCATAAACCTGAAAACTTTTAAGCCACTCTCAACTTTCTGGGGACCGGCGCGTCCCGAGTGATTTCGACGCCAAACGACGTAAAGTCATATTTTACACTCATTTCGAAAGCGTTCAACTTCTCGCGTGACATTCTTTATAAATCTGCACGGTGGCACTTATTAAAGGCTGTCGCGCGCGCGCCGAGCCGCCCTAGACGGCGGGGGAGGGGGGGCGTCACTCTACGCCAGTTGATCGCAAGACGCCGGCACGCTACGACGTCGCGACGCCTACGTGCACCGACGTCGGTCGGAAGCAATAAGCTTATAAAAACTTCGTAAATCTTTTCTGGTTTCGGATGTGTTTGGAGAAGGTGTTTTACTCTCGTGTTTTGGTTTCTTCGCAATACGCGCGGTGGATTTTTACCGAGAGTATGATAATTTTAATACTCATAAAATACTTTCCAACTTGTTTTTGTTTTTTTATATTCATTTGTACATTTTTTATTTATTTTTTGTTTGCATAATAAATATCTCATAATTAATTTTGATTATTTTTAAATGTTTTACACATACTTTTTCATAAACATATTTGATGCTGGGAAAATCATATCAAATAAGTTAAATAAACATTCATCTGTCATGAATTGTAAGTCATTTTACAATTACCCTGTAATTACCAAATAATACTTGACAAATTAAAATGACTTATATATTATGCTTTTAGTTAATTTCAAAAATACATGTATTATATACATATATGGTGTGAGATAGACAAATATTGGGAATTTTTTTTATCATAAGTAGGTTATTTTTCCTATATAGGCTGTAATGTTTTTAGAAATAAAGGTTCCTTACAATTATAAGGGAACCGGGAATGAACCCATGTCCCCTGGATCAGGAACCAAGCATTCGGTCTTCCAGACCACAACCCGGATTATTATTTTCTTGTATTAGTATTGATGCAAGAAGAGTCTTATATATTTTCACATTTAAAATGAAATATTTGAATGAATAGTTTATTCATTTAAATATATTTGATTTATTCATAAATTGAATAGATTTTACAAATTGTGCTATACGTTGTAATGGTAACATTTTTTTTCTTAAAAATTTATTCAAAAGTGTAAATATATAAATTAGGTAACACATTTTTTCAAAATCAACTGTGATTGTAAGTGTTATTTCTTCTGATATAATGTGTGTGTTTAGCTAAATGCATTGATGAAAACTTTGAAGTATATTGCATCTCGTATTAACCGTTTATATATTATGGTATATAAAATTATTATTTGCTGAACTAATACATTGTTTGAAGTATTCGTAGATAATTTTATTATTTATTACAAATGAAAACGTATATTTTCTAGAATTTTTATTATATTAGAAGGGAATGACATGTTTCACCTTGATAAGGCATTATCAAATGGAGCTGTCCACATTGCACAGTTGACATGACCGGAGTGGTCGAAGCGTGGAAAGACCACGCCTTCGTTGGCTGGACAGTGTCCTGAAGGAAGGAAGAACGTACAGGGCTCAGGATAGGATCGGTCGGAGAAACTTTTTGTTGGCGACCGAGGTCCACTGAGGACTGTCGAGTTAGAGAGAATAATTAGAAAGCATAATCACATGTCAAAAATGTAATTCTGCTTAAACAAGGGAAACATGACATCGCCTAAAATATTGTAGAACTTCGAGAAAACTGACATTTTCATTCGTAATATGTTATTTCTTATTAATTAAAAAGCGCGCGTATTGCGTTGAATTGAAAAAATATTGGAATTAATTAATTATTAATACGAATGAAAACGTCTGTTTTATAGGAGTTTTATTAAAGTTTATGTAAATAAAATATTTTGCCTTTCTTAGGCACTATCAAATAAGATAAATTTTATGTGTGATAATGCTCTAGAAAGACGAAACATGTCATTTCCATAAATTTAAAATAAATCTACTAAATACACGTTTTCATTTGTATTAATTATTGAATTTATTTCAAAACTTTTTTTGTTTAACGCAATACGTGTGTTTTAATCACACGGGTACAAGGAATAACACATTATTTTCTATCCGAATCACACTTGTATTATATCAGAAGCAAATATTTCTTTGAAGCTATTGTTCATTGAACCGTTAAATTAAACTCGGAATATGATTTATTACACCGAATGTGTTTGACGTTGACAAATATAAATGTTATTATAGTTTTTCGTTACAACTTGACTTGTTTGTAATTTGGTTTCATGTTTTTATCACTTTTTATTATTTCGTTTATTTATTTTTTAATTTTGAAACTAATCGAAGAACGAAAGGCGAACAGAATAGGCGAATTCAAACAGAATTCCTATTAAACTTGATTTATATGATTATTCACGCTTTCTTGACTCAATATTGACTCAAAATGATCGCTACGATCTAGTTGAAAATGTATGTTTCAGCTGAGAAAAAGAAAATCTTGGTTATCAACACAATACTCGTGTTTTGTTTCAAAAATTATTTGCGACGAAGACCACATGCAAATAAATGTATTAATTAATTATATTAACATTTTCGTATCTGTATTTTTTTTATCAAATTGATATACGTAAACGAAACATTTTTTTAAAATAATTCACGATCGATTATCAATTTTCGAAATCTTAATGATCAAAAATAAATAAATAAAATTGTATATTTTTTTACAAAATGTATCAAATGTCAAAAAACTATGTTTTTGATGATCACGCATGCAACAGCTACATTAATATCGAAATTTCGGATTAAGAATCTTTTAATTATTTTTTTTGTGAATGTATACTTATACTTGCATACGAATACTGGATTTTACCCACCGTGGGTTATCAATTCATGATTTAATTGTATCTCAATAGAGACGAAGATGCAAATTGGAAACTGAATATGGTTGATCAAGGTGTTTACAGGACTTATGACCTGTCACTGGTTGGGTTAAGCGCACGCTTTATGTAATTACAACATTCCCCATTCCACCTTTCTTTATGAACATGTCTGACAAATTTTTGGAAGTTGTGTATATGTTAAAGTCCTAATCCAGATTTCACATGTCAGTTTCAATGTGCCATCTATGAAGATTTTGATTACATATGTTAATCTTTTTAAGATTACTCTATATAATCTACATACTAACGCCATCTATGGATATTGATGTTTATTAAGCATTAAGCAGAACATCTTTTTAACTCAATGTGAAAGGCTACCCCGCCATTAGCGCATTGTTAGAAGCCGCTTGCAGATGTCACACACCTATCTATATGCCAAACATTAGACCAGATATGATTACAATATTTTTTGTGAATGTATACTTATACTTTTATACGAATACTAGATTTCACCCACCGTGGGTTATCAATTCATGATTTAATTGTATGACGAAGATGCAAATTGGAAACTGAATATGGTTAATCAAGGTGTTTACAGGACTTATGACCTATCACTGGTTGGGTTAAGCGCACGCTTTATGTAATTACAACATTCCCTATTCCACCTTTCTTTATGAACATGTCTGACACATTTTTGGAAGTTGTATATATGTTAAAGTCCTATGCCAGATTTCACATGTCAGCTCGATCAACCATATTCAGTTTCCAATTTGCATCTTCGTCTCTATTGAGATACAATTAAATATTTTAATTATTTTATTATACAAATATAACACGAAACAAAACGATTTATGAAAATATTAAACAACGTGAGGAGTCGACGTGTATTCATGACATAATTCTCAAAAATGGCGTGATGGTTAGTTGGCTAGTAATTAAATCATATTTTAGCTGCAAGGTTCAGACACGTTTCAAAAAATATCATGCAGCATTACTGCAGAATAAATAAGCCTTTCAGAATTCTCTTCTCGCCTTGAGATAACATATAAAAGCGACGTGCTTGTATTCATAAAATTTAAAATCATACAAAAATGATATCAGAAGTTGAGAAACTCGCTACTAACAAATGCAAAAGTTGTACCTGAAAGTTCTTTCGAACATTTCCTCCAGAATATCCCCCGCGACCAGTGGTCACCTCTGTTCACCGTGCTCCGCACTCGCTCCATGTATGTTGTTCCCTGTTTATACTGCGTCAGTACCGCAGTAAGTCTGTCCTTTGCTTACACACACACACACACCTCAGCGCATTGCATCTCTATCGTTAATTCAACTTATTTTATTTCGTATGTTTTGATACACTTCTGCAACTTTTTAGCAAATACTTACATACTTTATCTTAAATGTTACCAATACTCGTAGAGAAATACTGGATTTTACCCACTGCGGGTTAATCATTTAAGGATTGATTGTATCTCAATAGAGACGAAGGTGTAAATTGTTTTTTTGGAAACAGAATATGGTGGTCGAGGCGTTTACAGGACTTATGACCTGTCATTGGTTGGGTGCGATCGCTTTATATTAACAACATTCCCCATTCCACCCTTCTTACAACCATCACGTCTGAACGTCTGACAAATTTTTGGAAGATGTATATATATTACAATGTTGGGAAACACTTCACATTTTTTTAGTGCAATCTACACTAGCGCCATCTTCTAATATTAGGTGTAAGCATTAAGCAGAAAATCTTTGTTAATGCAATGTGAAAGGTATCATACATTGCTAGACAACGCCAGGAGAATACTTCTCCAATTTTTTTTATTATGCTTTTAGTAACTTGGAATAGTTTTTTTTTAAGTTTTTTTAAAACTTGGACCACCATATTCTGTTTCCAAAAAACAATTTACATCTTCGTTTCTATTGAGAAACAATCAATACTTACATACTTATTTATGTACACGCTTGTAAATATGTTAACACTTTCTGAAATATTGTTTCTAACATATTGTAATTAAAATTCTAAAAAACGTTGAAGTTCGAACTCTTAATGCTTTGGAAAATCTAGAAAATCCGAAATGAGATTACTTAGAACAATGTATGAATAGATCAAATCAAATCAAATCAGTTTACCAAATTTCTCAAAGATATTACAAACAAATAATAAAGTTTACGGCATCCACTGAGAACATGTAAAATATTATAATAGTATAAGCATTAAATTATTACCGCCGTTTTAACTTCGATAAAAAAATATCCTGAATTTTTATTCGTGTGTGGATTTTTTAACGAAACCAAATATAAAATACTTTTAGAACGCTAAGGCATTAATTAACATTTTGGAATTTCATAGTAATACACTTTGGAAATTAAAAATAACGTTGTTTATAATCCACAAAATATTTAAAAAAAACACGACATGTTTTGGAGGATACCTCTATCTTCAAGTTAAATGTATTATTAAATATTAATAAAAAAAACGCATTTAAAAGTCGATACAATACAATGAAACAATACATTTAAATTTATAAAATTAATAGGGCTAATTGCTATAAGAACTAATAATTTACAAATATATGTTTTTTCCAAAGTACAATTTTATATTTTAACCAACCAACCAACCATCACGCCGTCTCCCCGAAAGGGAAGGCCGAAAGAATGGACTGTCACACTTTAACCGTGCGGCACTCCATCCTTCTCTTTTCGCTCCGCGGGAAACGCGGTGTGATGGGTTACGAACCTCATCGCCACCGATAGGCTTCTCCCACGCACACTTCGATCGTCTAACATCCGCAAAATAAATCTAAAACAAATCGTATAAAATACAATGAATAAAATAAAATAAAATAACAAAATAAAAATATTTTAACACATAATGTTCATTTTAGATGGTTGTAGACTTGTAGACATGAACGATCCGGACTTTTGTGATTATTAGATTAATGTTACGCGCATTCACCGTTTTTTTTTAATTAGCTGCAATTAGGTACTTAAAGCAATCAAACACTAGCAAGAACTTAAAAATAATATTGAAGAAATTATTCAAATTGTCAATTGGAACAATTGAAAAGCTCCTATTTTTTATTATCATTTAATTATTATTTATTCATTTTGTTTTGTATTATTTAATAGTTCTTACTGATAAAAAATAATTATTATTACTAGCCCGGGTTCATTTTTTTCATTTAAATGTATTGTTCCATTAAATTGCATCGATTTTTTAAATGCGTGTTTTATTAGTCTTTCTTTGTTTCGTTTTTATAATATATTTACACCTGAAGATGGAGGTATCCTCCGAAACATGTTGTGTGTTTTTAAAATTATAGTTTGTGAATTACTGAAAACGTTATTTTCAATTTCCAAAGTGTTTTATTATATTTTATCACAACATGTATAAATCACTGTAATAAAGTGCGCTCTGACTTCAAATTATTCAATTTCGATTCGATTAAACTATTTGATTATTACGAGTATCACCCGCGTAAATCTATCCAAATTAAATTTTAAACCATAATTTTATAGCATCATTTGTACTCAATGTATTTCATATAAAATACAATTTGTAGGGGTGTCTGTATAGCCCTAATGAACCGTAGCCTCACCCATTCATGGCAGACAACATCATAATATGATATAATACTTATCAATTGGTGGTAATTTATAATCAAAATCAGTTTATGTGGTCATATAAGGTGTATTATTGGATAAACTGAGTAAATAAATAGTTTTATTTTCAAACAACTCATTAACACCTTATTAGTATTTTTTTAATCTTCCAATGTTATTCTACATTTAGGTATTTAATGTTTTTAATTTAAATTTCTTGGTAGAAGTTCATTTTAAATAATGAAAATAAAATAAAATTTGATACAACGTTTCTTTATTATTATGTATTTATGTGCTTCCACTTTTGTTTGTGTTCGACCGGTTTCGACAGCTTGCTGCTATCTTCTGGTCACCAGAAGATGGCAACAAGTTGCCGAAACCGGTCGAACATAAACACAGGTGGCAGCACACTTAATACATAATACTAAAGAATTTTTTTATCATTTTTTTATTATTTTCATATCTACACTTAGGGTTAACTTATGTTTTAATAAAATATATTGTTTGGTATTTTTTTTTCTATTTTTTTTTTGCGTAACATACGGTAGGCATTCAAATGGGTTTGTAAATTATTTTGGCAATATTTTTATAACGATATGATTTGCGTAAGACGTATACGAAAATAAGATAACCCATTCTATGGAGATATTTTTCGCATTCTATAATATATAATCTCAAAAGAAAAAAATACAAAATAAACGAACAAATAGTGTACAAGTGGAATAAAACATATCTTGACGTGTAATAATTAAAAAAAAAAATTAACTTAAGTTTAATTACGTATATACAACACTCTATATAGTACTTATTACAGTACTTATTTTTAAAACGTTTACTACATCCAAACTGTCATTTTTTTTATTGCATCTGAAAAAACATGTTTATTGTATTTGTCTATTGTCATATATTGTGGTCGTTTATATTTTTGTTTAGGTACAGTTTAGATCCGAGATGTAGTAATGAATGATTTGAGATAATAGTAGTTAATGCATTTTTATTAACCACAACTTATTTGCTTTCAAATAAAAATGAATAGGATGTCTGTCATATTTCTGGTGCGTAAATTTTTTATAACGATAAAATTAATTGAATTTTAAAACAACAAAAAACAATCACACCGTTTTCCCGAAGGGGTAAGTAAAGAGAATGGACCGCCATACTACTCTATCCTATCACACCTCTCTAGGTTCCCTCACATTCATACAACGAGTCACGCACGTCGATTCTACCGCCTTCTAACATGACCGACCATAAAACTTTATTAATATGGTCATGCCATGTTTTCCGCGGTCTACCTTGACTCCATACTCCATAAAAATCGTTAACATATACTTTCTTAACTATTCTTTCTCCATCCATGCGCTCCATATGTCCGAGCCAACCCAGCGATCATTTCATAATTTTGTTCATAATACCTTTTTTCGCTCTACATTCCTTTCTTATTTCAGCATATGAGATTCTGTTGTACATCGTTCTAATTTTAAACACTACCAAAATTTATTTTTAAACAATCACCATATTGTTTATTAAGAAAGATGACCATCATTCCAAACATATTTCTCAACTAACTATTTAACTAACCATCACATCGTCTCTCCAAATGGTTAGACAGAAAGAATGCACTATCGCACAGTTATTTCATTTACTTCCTTAGTATTCTTATATCGCACGTTGATTATTCAGATCATAATAATTGTAGGACGAAATATATCGCATCGTATTAACTAAAGCAAAGCTCTGTAAAATACGAATTTTGAAATGTCTCCTAAAGTTAGCAGGTGTTATTTAAGATTTTAATATCATTTTAGAAAGTGTATGGAAAGCCGTATACTGTAGTGTGCTCGACTTGTTAAATCGTTTACAAATTGTCCAGACATGCGAAACGGTTGCATCTGCAATAAACATGCAAGTTTATTGATCACGTAAAAGTGTAGGAGTGCCATAGAGTCGGCTGCGGCAGGTAAACGGGGATGTTCGCCTAATTGACAGCTCAGCATGCAGACATCGCTTCTCTCCCGTTACTCCACACTCTGCTACCCCCCTTCCCACACACTTTTTACTCGAACAAACAAATATCTCACATTGCAAAGCTACAATCAGGCAGAAATACAAAAAAACATTTATAAATAATTTAAAAATTACTTTTCTCTTTGTTTTTTCAAGACTTTCCTTTTTACGTTTTTGCTTTCACTTCCACCGGAGGTTCCTTAAGGTTACAAAACAAACTGTAACAAACTTTGCTGGGACCGAAACTATTTGGTTTAATAAAACAAAAATTGTGTGGGGAAAAAAACATGTAAAAAATGTTTTATTTTTAAATTATTTTTGACGATCTTGCATGTTACGTTGTATGGATGTAGAGGAAGCTCGAAAGGTATGTCAGGACAAAACAGTATGGCGAACAATCCTCTCTAGTTACGGGTAATGGTGAGATGGTTAGTTAGTTAGCCACGCAAAAAATTAAGTGCTTACTACAAAAAACGTATCATAATTTTTTTTCATTGTTGTTTTTACGTATTGTCTGAATTTGTTTGTTTTACTATAGTCGTAATATTTTTTTATTTTTTAATTAAATTGATTGTTTTTTTTATGATTTAAAAAAATGTGTGCTTATGTTAAACGTGTTTCAGTATCGGTGGATTAATTTGATTGGTGTTTAAATTGACTCATAAAAATAGACATTTTCGTATCATGTTAAATTATGACAGCGCAGTAATAAAAAATCATATAAAATGCACAGAAGTGCATACGAATATACTTCTCCGTTGAATAATTATTACAACGGGAATCGAGGTCCAGAATTCAACCGTCACTATGGTCACGCACCGCAAGATGGATTCATGCCGGACCCTAGATTCATTCCTGCAAACTACAACAACACAGCAGTTCAAATAAATCACAGACCAGATCTCTATGAAGGGAGTAACGATAATACACTAAGAGCTGAAGAAAGGAATTGGTATATAGAAAATCATAGGACAACTGTAGATAATAATTATTACATTAGAAATCACGAAACATTGCCGAGAACTTCGAAAGACCAGCAGAAAGAAGATGATAAAAAACAAGAATGTGAAACCGAATCTGGAGTCACGCGAAGAGTGGGAGCCAACGGTCGAATCAGACGGAAAGAAGACCGTTGCTCTTGCGAGTGCTGGCCGACGGTCACACCCGAAGTCGCCGCTACTGACGACCTCCAACAAAAGTCGTTCAACCAGTCAGCCGTCGACATGGTAGCCTCCTACGGGGTCTACCAGAACCCCCACGAGGATGACGACCAGTCGGGGTTCGTGAGGATAACCAATCGCGGGTATCCCTACCAGCAGCCGGTTGTAGTTAACGAGGCCGGGGATAGTTCTGTGGTTCCGCGGGGAACAGAAGTGGTGGATAACGTTGCGGAGAGGAACTCCCTCGACAAGTGCTGCGGGTTGCTGGGCGGAGGGAGCAACGTGCCCGCGGCCAGCGGCCAGGAAGTGGACTACTGGATCACTTGCTGCAAGCCCGCCATATTTCTCTTCTTGCTGGTGCTTATGCTAGTTGTATTCGCATTAGTATCAGGACTCTTGCTGTATTATAATTGTAAGTATTTATTCATTATTATAAAAATTATTTTCCAGATAAACATTTAGATTTAAGAGCTATTTTTTTTATTTAAATTCATTTAAAGTTATTTTAACAACTTTAACAACTTTAGTTTTCTTTATCAGATAATCGATTTGTTTCTTTTAAGAACTGTGTATCCTTAAAACCAAATATAAACATATGTTTTCTGTAAATTTTATTATATTTAATGCTAATGATATGCATTGTCTTGCTAAGGTATTATCAAATGTCATTCCAAGAAAATTCGATAAAGCTTATTGAATTATATAATATAGACAGGATTTTTTATATGAATTAATTGTATCTTAATAGAGACGAAGATGTAAATTGTTTTCAGGGAACAGAATATGGTAGTCGAGTGGCTTACAGAACTTATGACCTGTCATAGGTTGGGTTAATCGATCGCTTTGTGTTTAACAACATTCCCCATTCCGCCCTTCTTACGACTACCACGTCTAAAATTTTTTTGGAAGATCTATATATGCTAGAATGCTACGCTGAACTTCACATTTTTTTAGTTCAATCTACACTAGCGCCATCCATTATGAAAGATTTTTTTTAGATAAAATAATTAAATATTTATATTTTTCGCCAGAAAAAATTAACATATAAAAAATCGTCATTTTATAAAAAATCACACGTAACAATTAATGTTCTTTAATTTTAATATTAAAGTAAAAATTATTATTTGTTTTTGAATGTATACAAATACTTGTAGACAAATACTGGATTTTACCCATGCGGGTTAATCATTTTTAAGGAATAATTGTATCTCAATAGAGACGAAGATGTAAATTGTTTTTTTTTTTTTTTAAACAGAATATGTATGATAGTTGCGAAGCCTTTCACATTGCATTAATAAAGTTCTTCTGCTTATTGCTTACATATATTATTAATAGATTGCGCTAGTGTAGATTGACCTAAAAATGTGAAGTGTGTCTCAACAAAGTCGCATATTTATATTCATCTTTCATAAATTTGTCCGACGTGGTGGTTGTAAGAAGGGCAAATGGGGAATGTAGTTAACATAAAGCGATCGCTTAACCCAACCAATGACAGGTCATAAATCCTGTAAACGCCACCATATTCTGTTTCCAAAAATAAAACTATTTACATCTTCGTCTCTATTGAGATACAATAAATCCTTAAAAATTATTAATTTTAAAAACTTACTCAATAAATAAATAAACATAGTATTCGGCGAAATCTTTCGATGCTAATGAATGGATTTTAAAATTTTGAATCTTTTAATTATTCTAAACCAAAAACTAACTAAACGCCGTTTCTCCGGAGGGGTAGGCAAAGAGGATGGATCACCACATTGTCCTATCCTGGCATAATTCTCGCGCCTCTTCTACATTTACAGATTGTGTCATGCATGCTCGTCGATTGTTCCTTCTTCGAACATGGCCGCCTTTCAGTAATTGAATAATTTGGTTATGCCATGTCTTCCTTGGCCTTCCTCGACTTCTTTCCCCATTCACACTACTTTTATATATTTTTTTAACCATTCTTCCCTCATCCAATTGTTTCATATGTCCAAAACATCTTAGTGAACCTTTCTTAATTTTATTTATCACCCATTTATTCGCTTTACATTTCCTTCTTACTTCATCATTATATATTTTATCATACATTGTTTTTCTGCACATTCTTCTTAGTGACCTCATTTCTACGGCACTAATTCTACTTTCATCCTTCTTCTGCCAACTTCAAGCTTCACTCCCATACATAAGGGTCGCGACTAGAACTAATTATTCTTGCTATTCAGTATGAAAATTCACCCACTCCAATTTTAAATAAAAACATTTTATCGTTTTCGATGGTTCCATTTCTTAATTAATTGCTACAAATTTGACACTGATACTCGTATATTTTAGCATTTTTAAGTTTGTATAGGTATAAATCAATTACATTTGCAGGTTATCGGTGATTTGGCGTTGAAATTTCAATGTGAACATCATACCCTCCGAATGAAATTACACGTTTTGAACTGTCTATCATCAAAAGTTGTAAGCATTGTTGTTGTTTATAATTAAACAGTTTATTGTGAAATTTAAAGCGCTATGAAAACAACACTAAAAGTTATTACTTAGATAACTTTTAACATCCAGCAGACATGTAACTTGTATCTTTTAATTAACATTTTAGATGCTTTAGTATTTGATATGCAAACGAATACAATATTCTCGCGAATCTAATGTCCACATGAAAGTGCAGTATAATTTTATGAAAGCCAGTAAAGTATATCAGTTTACTTTCCGAAATCGTAAAACCCTTTCAGCCGATGACTCAGTGGATCCACCCCACAGTAAAGTAATATCTGATGGCAACACCCGCGCTATCTTTGCGAAATGGTGTATTAAAATTTATTCCGTAAGGCTCGGCCGGGCAGCCGCGTGTGGCCGCTGTATAATATATTGCCGCTGTAAAATTGCTACGCCATACATTTCGCACCGCTGCTGACTAAATGCGAATACGGAGCGTTGCATGCCCAATCGCTTCGGATTTCAGGAAAATGTCTGCGATTCGTCTATACTTCTTCTTCTTCTTCTTCTTCTTTTAATAGATCTGACGATCTGTGACACAGAAATAATATCTCGTCGGATGGTGAGATCCAGCTGTCCCTCCATCTCTCAGGCGGTCTTCCAGGTGGGCGGTGTCCGGAGGGAATTTCATAAGCGGCTGTATATGCGAGTCTGTCACCATCCATTCGGGCTACATGGTCCCTCCAGTATCTTCTTCTGGATCTACTCCACTGAACGATATCCTCTATTTCGCAGGTTTTACTTTTGTCTACGTTGCGGACACGATCTCGGAGGGTTTTTTCAGTAATTGATCTTAGGACCTTCATCTCCGATGTTCTTAGTAGTCCCTTGGTTCGCACAGTGTCAGCCCGCGTCTCTACAGCGAACGTCATGATAAGTCGCACGCATGTTTTATATATTCTGATCTTGCTGTCGATACGCATGTGCTTGTTCTTCCAGACCAGATTCTTCAGGCATCCTGACACGGCAGAGGCTTAACTGACTTGTTCACGTACTTCGGTATAAAGGTCACTTTGGCTGCAGATCTCCACTCCCAAATACCTGAATCTCATCACTTGCTTCACAGGTATATCATTCGTCTATACAAATGTTTTATATATCGTCATCCCAGAGCAATAGTGAGATAAACCAGTGCCATCTTGACATTATAACAAGCCGTAATGTTCCTTTGATATTGTTTATGGTTTGACTTGGTGGAGGCCTTGCACTTATTTGAGTCTGCTAGGGCCTAGGAGACCCAAATAAGTACAAGGCCTCCACCAAGTCAAACTGAAACAATATCAAAGGAACATTACGGCTTGTTATAATGTCAAGATGGCACTGGTTTATCTCACTATTGCTCTGGGGTGACGATATTTTCTTACTTAATCCATCACCATCGACGACATATTCGCGAAGCAGTAAGCTGAAATAATGGACTGCCACACTTAAGTATCCTGATATACTTCTCTCGCTTCCTCAACATTCATACATCGTGTCGTGTACACATCTCCGACTCCTCACGTGGCCGACATTCAATATTTGATTTATTTGATCGTGTAACGTTTTCCTCGGTATTTCTCTTTTTCTAGTTTCATTTACATCGTTAACATATACATTTTTTCTATTCTTTCTTTATTCATTCTTTCAATGTGTCCAAACCATCTTAGTTATCCTTTAATTATTTTGTTCATAACACTTTCATTCGCATTGCATTCATTTCTTGTGTATATATATTTTTTTTTCTTTGCATACAACAGGTCGTTTGAATCCAATAACTGTATACAATTTATTTTAGCCATTATATTGATTCTCAAGACATGTGATAGGTAACCAATCTATCGCCATTTTATTGTCATGTGAATTCTATACCAGACCAAAGAAAATGTGACTATCACACTGCCATCGCCGGGAATCGAACCCGGGACCTTCGATATAGAAGTCAGAGATTTTACCACTCTGCCGCGAAGGTTGACACTCTTTCGTAAACAGTTTTTCTACATATTTGTCTAAGAGATAAAATAATTATGTGTATATTTAAGAAGTTTTATTGTATTTTATGGGTAAAAAAAAACAGACGCTTTCATTCGTATTAATTATGCTAATGGTAATTTATTTATTAAACGATTCATTTTAAACTTTACATCAGGGTGAATGTGCAAATCGCAAAATAAATTAATATGTATTGGTGTTTGACTCGCGGAACTAACGGTATGAGTAAAGTTTTATTCGAATGATTGCCACCTCATTCAAAAGCATTTCAATCGTTATAATGCATTTCTATGTGTACCCGCCTACGTGGGTAAACATATTGCATGTTACCTTTTTGAATGCAAAAATGTTTCTCATATTTGTTTCAATGGAAACAACCCAACATTCGGCTTATCAGACAATTGGAACAAATGATACTAAACCACGCGCGTGGTTTCCCCTTTATCACGATTCTTTATTGTGTGATTCTGTGACACTCATTGAAACATTTGAAACTACTAGACGGGCTTAAATAAATTTCAATATGTTTTATTTTAATCAATGATTTTATTTGTTGACGCTTTTACTAAAATGTTTTATATTGTATAATAAATTAACGAGGAAAAAATATCGTGGGTAGGTGGAAAGCACGTTAAATATTAATGAATTTACATAGTATAACAACTCAAAACTAGTTGGCATCAAATATTGGGTGTTTTTTTAAAGGCTTAGTTTTTAAACTGGCAACATTGTTTCTACAGACTGTCAATTTGACAGCTAATTTTTAGTCAATACGTTTTGCCATTTTATCCAATTGCTCAATAAAGGTGTTGAAAATTGGACTTCACGATTGCGCTTCATTCGAGCTAGCCGTGCGCTCATATGCCCGAAATCATATTTAAACAATAATGGCATAAAATTATCTATGAAATAAACCCAATATCATAACAATATTTTAATGTGTTTTTTTTCCTTTTTGAAATTGTATACCTCTAAAAAAACGTCCTTTATATAACAATGGGTATAATGGTGTTTTTTTAGATATATACAAATTCAAAATGAAAAAAAAACGCATTAAAATAATATGAATGTCTATGATATTAGATTTATTTAATAGATAATTTTATTCTATTATTGTTTAAATATGATATCGGGTATATGAGCGCCACGGCTTACTCGAATAAAGCGCAATCGTGAAGTCCAATTTTCGACAACTTTATCGACCAATTGAGTAAAATGGCAAAACGTATTGACTGCAAATTATTTTCAACAATAATGAATTTACATATTTAAAAACAATGTTGCCAGTTTAAAAACCAAACCTCTAAAAAAACAACTATATTATAACCGTGCCGTGGTTAAATACATGTGTTTTTTTTTCTATTTTTAAAAAAGCTTTACCACAATGTGAGTGCTTCATATAAATTTTTTAAATTTTATTCGATTATCTTGGTTTTTAGTAATATATCATATATTGTTTTAAATATTATACCTATTTTTATTAAAATAATCCCTTAAAGTTGAAACCCTCTGTCAGTCATTAAATTATCAATTTTAAAGTTTTATAAAAAATTTCCATTATATTCTTTACGCAACATTTTTTCCCACTAATTTCTCGCGTATTTACTCGTTCTCACTTCCTTATACAGTTGGCCACACCCCATCCTCCATTATAAATGTTTAAATATTATGCGTTTCTCAGTTAATCATTCAGTTTTTGTTTGTTTCTCTGCCAAAGATCGGTCGGGATCGAAACCGGTTGCTGAGATAAAACTAAATAATGTGGTGTAAAACATAATAAACAAATCTTATAAATTATTTTTAATGTATAATAAGTTTTTTAATATTTTATGTGAATGACATGTTTCAACTGTCTTAAGCAGTATCAAATATATTTATTATCAATTATAAATATTTTAAAATGCTTTAGACAGACAAATCATGTCATCCACATGAAAAAATTTCTAGAAAACAGACGTTTTTATTCGTATTATTTAATATGGAGTTTTACAACGTTGTTAAAGAAACAATAAATAAAATATGTCTTATTCTTTTCTTCTCTAAGTGCTGTCTCTTCTGAAAAGATTGGCGTTCATCAGGTATTTTTCAACCTTGTTGACTGCGGCCCTGAACTACGATGTGGTGATACTTCTGAACCATTATCTTAAATTGTGCAGCCAAGAGATTCTTCTCCGACCTGGTCCTCTTCATACTGGTATTTTTCTCTCAGTTATCAGCTGTAGGAGTTGGTATTTTTCTCCAGTCATTACATGACCAAAGTATTGCAGTTTTCTTGTTTTTGCACTGTCGAGAAACTCCATGTGCTTTTTCATCCGTTGAAGAACAATCTCACTAATTTGTCTACAATACGAAAATCTCTTAAAAACTTTTATTTTTCTTAAATTATTATGTATCATATTATTTGCAAAAAGAGTATTTTTTTGTACTTTTGTGGCTAATCGGCTAAAGCCCCTTAATAACACCATTTGCACGTTTTTGTTATTTTTCTCTCACAGAAGAAATACATATTTTTACATAATACCCCGGCTCCGGCAGAAATTTTCTCTCCTGATGTATATTTAAATTTGTTTTCACACCGAGGCTACAGATATTTGGAGTTATTACTCTGTTGGATACGGTCGCATGGGTATTTATTGCAAATTGAAAACGTGCATTTCCCAGATGCACCCAATAATATCTTCGTTATTTTTCGCTATGCATACAGGGCCTAAATTTTCACTCATAAATATGATATAAAATACTCTTTAAGAATGATCATCTTGGTGAGTTTAAATCAAATTATCACAATTTTTCGTCTTTATTTAAAATGGCGAATATGAAATCTCAAAATATCTTATTTATTGTGATTTATTTTAATTTAGTCGGATTAAAAATTATACAAAAATCTTATGTTTAGTTTATATTTTAACATGATAAATTTTTTATTTTTTATTTTCGAATGTTTACTTTATCGTGAAATAAACTATATTTTTTTCATAACTGTTATATTATACTTCCGTGTTTGTCTTAAAATAAAGACAAAAATAAAAACAATGATTAAAAACGCCGTTTTGTTTCATTGTTATTTTAAATGAACTTCCATCGAGAGATTTCAATAAAATTATTAGATTTTTTCAAATACATATTCGTTTTTGTTTTTTTGTAAATACATATATCAAAAATTTAGACAGTTTTACCATAATAAATCATATTTTACTAATATTTTCGTATAAAGCATTTAATTTGTGTTATGGCATTATTTAAAATAATAAATAACACTTGCATACTTTTTGACAATACCATTTTTTTTCTTTTATCGAAATAACCGTTTTTGTTTTAATTGCTGGAGCTTCGTCAGGTTGGTTCGTTTGATAAAATTAAATAAAGAAGTGTAAAAAGGTATATTTTGCACTTGTTTTAATTTTATCTAAAAAAAAGTTGTGCAAATTTTTTCGCTGAAATTATTAAACAATCTGTATATTTTTAAATGTTGATTTTAAAACCTTCTTAGAACAAGTAAATATTCACTATTCATAATTAATTAGACATACGGATCATCATGTTGGTATTGGTGGTTTTAACGGAAATTGTATCAAGTTTGTATCTTATTTAATTTTAGCTAGGCTTGCTGATTAAGGTTCATTCTCCGATTTAAGTCAAAATCCGTTCCAAACGGAGATATGCTCAAAGTACCAAGGAGAAGAACAAACATCGATTTTCGTGTATCGAATAAGAAAAGTTTCTTTATCGGTGTATGGAGCCGAGACCTTTATCTGATGGACTTACCCAGGGTATACTTGGAAATACAGCTTGCTTAATTTTCTCCCGACATGGTAGCCCGATCAAATATTGATCGAGCTTCCTCCATTTCGTCTAGCGTGTCTCCAAGATTCTTCGCTTTCAGGTGCACTGATAAAATTTGCATAGTAGGTGGATTTGTGTGCCCGTGTAGATGGGATGGTTGATATTGCCGGGACGTAAGAGGTTGCTTATAAAAGGACTCGGATCTATTTCGGACTTCGCAGAGGGCTATTGAATAACGTTCCCATCATTACTGAGTGGTATTAATATCTCCGTATTCAAAATATCAGATTACCTGCGGTAGGATAGTTAAATTAGCTCGGCCTTTCAATGATTTCAATAGACTGCAATTAGAATAATAAGCTATTAAAAATGAATTGGATTATGTCTTTAAGCCTATCCTTATTTAATATATTTTATATTCCGTTATCTAACGAATTATTAAATAAATGTTTTTTCTCCTTATTTAAATATTTTGAATTAACATGATTTGGACACATGAAAACAATGTAAGGAAAAATAGTATATGTTTACGATATAAACTAAAACTAGCTAACTAACCATCACGCCGTCTCCCCGAAGGGGTAGGCAGAACGAATGGACTGCTACATTTGAACCGATGCGGCACTCCATCGGTCCATCTAACCGATGGGTTGCGAACCTCATCGCCACCAATAGGCATCTCCCGCGCACACTTCGATCGATATAAACTGAAAAATAAATAGGAAGACCGAGGAAAACGTGTCACAATCAATCAAAACTTAAATGTCGACCACACGAGGAGTCAGAGAAATCTACATACACGCATAACACGATGTATAAATGTTGAAGAAACGAGAGAAATATGTCAAGAAAGAATATTATGGTGGACCATCCGTTCTGCCTACCCTCTGGTGAGACGGCGTGATGGTTGATTTGTTAGATTTATTGTTTAATGATTTAAGCTGTTCAAAGTAATGTAGATTACATGTTTCGTTTGTCTCTTTATAGCTATATTTATGAATATTTTTATCTCTGACCTTTGTTCACAAACATACATTCATTAAATTTGGATATCATGCAAAAGCTTGCTAAAAAAAAAAATCATATATAAGAATGGATTTGCATGACACGCTGGGACTCGTTTTTTTTTCTCTTACAATAAGTCGCTCGCTGCGCACTCAACTGCGGCCACTTTGTTCAAATGACACTCTCTACAGCTTGTACCGTGCTTTATCTCAAATATAGAAAACTTCAAAGGGAAATCATGGCTTGCGTGGGGGCGATAAAGGAAATATCAAAAAATTCATATACTCCGCCGATACTGCTCTTAGCGGTGTACTACTGCTGGGCTTGTTTCTAGCGGCGGATATATTCGCATGTACGGTTTATTTTGCTCATTCTGGATTTATCCACATCGGTACATGGGGCTTCCTTGGGACATCTCACGTTATGTACGGGAACTCGGATCCTCCGGGATAATGCTCGACGCTTTCATTCACACATTCGTGTGCTATTTCGATTTACTCTTCCCCTAAATTTGCCGACTGGCTTTGTTTAAGCCACGTGACCTTTAAACGAAAATAAAATAAAACACTAGTGATTTTTTGTCACGGAATACGAATTCTTTAAGAAAATTTGCACACAAGACGTAATTCATATTACCCCCTATATAAGTTTTATATTCACCATTTTTATTTCACAATTTATAGCACTCGATTACAATGAAAGTGTAGCATTTTAAGTCATGGGTGCTTAACTAATAAGAAATAATATTTTTTTAACTTGAGCTTGCAACTCCAAGAATTTTCATAATCTTTATTATCTTAAATATTGAACAACACAGTCATAAGAAATTTAATGAGAATCATATATTTTTTTCTACACCTAGCTTTTCGTACAGTTCACCCCCGGCAACCGTATTTTTAATTTAGTAATAAAGTTTTGCTAAGGGTAAACATTCAACTGAAAAAATGTTTTTTTTAAATATTCACTGCTATTGTGAGGGGAAATTCGAAAAATGTTTAATGAGTGAGACCAAAATACACGCACCATCGTAAAATACACAATAATGATCCAACAAGGCGTTATCGTGAACTGTAATTATATTTAATGAAAAGTTTTATAAGATTTGCCCAATTATGTTTTAAGGTCTTATAAATGCGTCGTTAACAAAAATTTGAACACGTTAAAATAAACTTTAACGAGTTCTTTGTATTTTAATTTGCTCGTTCGCAATTATATCTTCAACAAAACTCTTAGGAATCTATTCAAAATGTAAGTTTCTCTCTTCTTTACATTTGATACCATTTATTTTGTCACAACGTTCGTCAAATATTTTTTACTAAATTTTCCAATCTATTGGTTTAATGTGTATTATAAATATATAAAATTCATCGATATAAATAACAATTATTAAATACTCAATTGTTGATGAGCGCTATCTATTAATATAAGTCCACGAATAAATACTAATTTTAAAAAGTTTGGACACCAATTCAACCAATAAAACAAAATTACACTCAAGATTGGAAGAAGGTTCCGTTAAAAAATGTATTTCTTAAAAATCTCATTTAATCAAATTTATATTGTATATTTCTTTTAAACTTGGACTTGGACTTGGATCTTCTGGCTTACAGAGGTTCAGCTCATGTGGCTATTCCTCTTACGTCTGATGGGAACATTGTTGGAAGGTGATTTGGTGGGTTGTTAGTTTATTCGGGGGCATGATTTGTGTGGCCCGGAGTGTTCCTCTGAAGGAGAATCGATTTTGGGCGCTTGTGGCGGCTGGAAGTGTTTGGGTCGTAATTAGAGAGGTCTTTTATTGTGGGGTTGGGATGTGAAGGGAGTCCTTTGTAAAAACGTTCGGCAAGTTTCAGAATGAATTCATCTATCATCGGGATTCCCGATTCTAGGTGCAGTTGTGTAATCCTGGTCCATGAAGGCGCACCAAGCGATAAACGGATAGCCTTATTTTGCAGGATTTGGAGTTTTTGTATGTGACTCGAAGCTGCATAGCCCCAGATTGGGGCTGCATAAGTGAAGATCGGCCTTATAACCGTTTTGTATATCAGGAGTTTATTGTCGATGCTTAGTTTACTGTTTCTAGCTAACATTGGGTAGAGGGCTGAGATTGCTTTTGACGCGGCTTTGACTTTATTTGTAATGTGTGGCCTCCATGTCAGCTTAGAATCCAAGGTAACCCCAAGGTATTTGATTGTTTTGGTCCAAGGAACGTCTTGGCCGAACATTTTTATGTTGGGAATGTTTGGAGGAATGTGTCTTTTACTGAAAAGGGTCGCTGCGCTTTTACTCGGATTGATGGTAATGCGCCAGTTTCTGCACCACACCTCTAGCACATCGGCCTGTTTTTGCACCCTGTGGGTCGCGAGAAGCGGCCTTTTAGCACTGGAGATGATGCCCGTATCGTCAGCGAATTGGGCAATGTGGGTGTTCTGATCTCGGGGAAGAGGGATATCACTGCAGTAAATGTTGAACAGAGTAGGAGCCATTACTGAACCTTGGGGAACTCCTGCTCTGATAGGCCGTACAAGGGATTTGGCCTTGTTGATTTTGACGCTGAAAAGGCGATCGGACAGAAAGCTGGCTATGAGTTGAATCATAGGCAGTGGGATGTTTGCTTTTCCCATTTTGTATAACAGGCCGGTGTGCCAGACGCGGTCGAATGCTTTACTGACATCTAGGGAAAAGAAAGTGGTGAATTTGCGCGTGTTAAAGTTTGTGGCAATAAGTTCAACTACACGAAGTAGCTGATGTTGTGTGGAGTGTTGGGCACGGAAACCGTGTTGAAAATCTGGAATGGTACTCTGTTCGTGAAGTGTTGTTTTGAGTCTTGATTGTATGAGTTTTTCCAACAATTTACCAGTGCAAGGAAGAAGACTAATTGGTCTATGATTTGAAGGAGCTGTTGGGTCCTTGCCTGGCTTGGGAAGAAGGATAACGTTTGCGATTTTGTAGGGTTTCGGGAAGTATCGGAGTCTAAGGGATGCGTTGAAGATCGCTGTCAGGGCACAGATGCCTTTGAGAGGGAGAGATTTGAGAATTTTGTTAGATATTGAGTCAGGACCTGGTGATTTGCGGGTACTAAGATATTTTATTTGTTGTTTCACCTCTCTAGGTGAGGTGAATGGGATCGGTGGGGATGAAGGAGTTTTGGCTAAGAGTTGTGAAACGTGAGATTCGATCGAGGCCACGAATAATGGATTGTCATGTTCGTTATTTGTCGTGAATTGATCTTCTAGGCTCGATGCAAATGTTTCTGCCCTGTCGGCGTCGGAGTACACTAATCCATTTGGACCTTGTAACGGTGTGATTCTTGAGTGGGGTTTGCGAAGATTTTTGGATAATTTCCAGAAGGCTGTCTTGTCGTCATCGTTTAATGACTCTAGATAATCCATCCAGCGGTCATTGCGTAAGTCGGTGATGGCTTTTTTGACGTCAATGTTTAGTTTGTTGAGAAGTGTTTTATCCTGAGGTTGTCGATATTTTTGCCATCTTTTTCTAATGATATTTTTGTGGCGTATTATCTGTTGGATATCGGCAGGTAGATTTGGTCTGTATATGTCGTTGTCTACAACTGTGGTTGCATTTTTTAGAGCAGTCTGTAGGATAAACGTCATTTCATTCGTGACCTGATCGAGAGATTCTGGGTCTGGAATTTTTGTTGGGATTTTGATCATTTCGTGGATGATTTCGGGAAGAGAATACCAATTAATTTTATTTCTGGTGGGGAAATGGGGGTCACGGTGGAATGGTTCATCAGAGATGTAGATAAGTATAGGGATATGATCAGAGGATAGTTCGTCTACTACCTGTAGGGTGAGAGGTAGGGTAAAGTTTTTAGTCATGACAATATCGATGACGTCCGGGGAATGTTTTGGATTTTTATTGAAAATTGTCGGAGTATCGGGAGCTGTGATGAAATAGTCGAAAAGATCTTTGCCTTTCTTATTATCTTTGAAACTGTGCCAGGCGCCATGTTTGGAATTCAGGTCTCCAGCTAGGACTGTGGGAATATTTTCGAAGAAAATATCGTCCAGTTCTATTGGAGTGAATCGTCTACGAGGTGGAGAGTAGGCGGAAATGAATTTAAGGGGACCAGAATTTTTTGTTTGTATCACTATAGCAGTGGTTTCAATATTTATGTTAGAAGGTGTTGTTGAGGAGCAATGCTGGAGGGATTTTTTTATTAGGATTGCTGTACCACCTCCTTTGTTATCAAGGCGGTCGGTTCGGTAGGTGAGGTAATTAGGGATAGAGTAGCGAAAGCTAGGTTTAAGCCACGTTTCTGTGACAAGAAGAATGTCAAGGTTGTAGGTCGAGAGGAAGTGTTCTACCTCCAGGCGGTGTGATCGCAGGGTACCACCCGCGTTCCAAAATGCCACTTGGAGGTTGGTTGGTAGGGTAGGTGTAGGGTTAGACATTAGATGGGTTGATGGCGTTGAAGGTGACAGTCTTTCTTAGCTCATTAACCAAGCTTGAAAAACCTTGGATTAGTGCATGGAAAGGATCAATTTGTGGAGGGAAAATTTGTGGAATCGATGTTTGTGTGGGGGGCTAGTTGATGCGGCCATCTTGGCATATGAAGGCGCTGGCCATTGTGTGTTCACGAAGGCAGGGGTACTTATTATTTTAGATGGTGATGGCTGAGGGTTTGTTTGTCCGCAAGGCTGGGTTCTTTTCGGGTGCTTTGGACACCCACTGAAGTTGGCTGGGTGTGACCCTGCGCATAGGGCGCATTTGGCCGGAGTATTGCGAGATTTTGTGCAGGTGGAGGTGTGGTGCTTCTGTCCGCACTTCACGCACCTCGGATCAGCATGGCAGCCCGAAGTTGCGTGACCGAACTGTTGACAGTTGAAGCACTGGCTGGATTTTGTTTTAGAGTGGGGTGACTCCACCCGCACCCTAAATTTGTCGACCTCTTGGAGGTCGGAAAATATTTTTTTGCCTTGATCCGATCGCTCCAGGTCGACCATCATCATGGCGATGGGTCGCCTTTCGGGACCGGCTTTCATTCTCTGGACTTTAAGAATGGGAAACCCTAGTTCCTTAAGCTGGTTGTGGAATTGGGTCGTGGAGACCCATTCGGGAACATCTCGAATGACAGCTTTTAGTGGCTTATCGCCATTCAATCTAAAGGAATGGAATTTTTCACCTCGCTCAATCAGGAGTTTGGTGGCCATTGTGTGGGCGAGGGCGGATTTGGGAGTTATATTGATACAGTCCTTTGTGTTTTTGGCGACGAAGTCAACACCATTTTCGATCAGGGCTGCGTTGATGGAAGGCCAGTTGATGTTGGCCTTGTAAATTATGATTGGAGGCACTCTCGTTATTTTCGAGAGAAAGTCTGATGGGAGAGAAGAGGAAGAGGAAGGGGGAGGAGAGGAAGTGGAGGGGAGAGAAGATGAAGTGGAAGGGAGAGAAGAGGAAGTGGAAGGGGAAGTGGAAGGGAGAGAAGAGGAAGTGGAAGGGGAAGTGGAAGGAAGAGGAGAGGGAGTGGGAGATATAATCGTGTGAGAAGAAATTTTGTTTGGCGAAGTGTGGAAGGGGCTTTCAGGTGAAGAATTTTGGTCATGGAAGGCAGATGTTTTTCGTTTCCGATTGTTTGTTGCTGTTTCCCATTCCATAGAATGATCAGAGGTTGGTGGGGGTGAGCACGATCTTGATTGGACAAGGTGTTTGGTGGGAGTGGAGATGGTGCTGGTAATTGTGGGAGATAGTGAGTTGGTCACAATTTTTTTGGCCGTATCGTTTGCGGAGAAGGAGGCGGAGGGCGCGGGAGTAGTAGAAGGCGTAATTACTGAATGGTTGTTAATGGAGGGGCCATTGATGGAGACTTGAGATTTCTCATTAACTGAAGAGTGGGATAAAGGGGGTCTTATGTCAGGCAAGGATGCCAACATTTCTCGGTAGATAGGGTGATTGTACGACACCGAATGTCCCTCCTCGATAACATCCTCCCTCTCGAGAGAGCGAAGGAGAATCTCGCCGAGGACCTGAACATCGGTATTTTTCATTTTGCGTTTCTCTGTTATTAGTTTTATAAATTTGTTCAGTTCGTCCATGTCAGTTGCGCTAATTTTTTTATGCATTTTGAGACACTGGTATACTGTTATGGAGATGGAATGTGAGTGATAGCGTATGTGATGAGGTAATGTGAGTGTTTGGATGGTGGAATGGATCAGGCACAGAGTAGACTGTTATTTCACTGATTGTCACTTCACTCGCGATGTATGTTTCAAGATGGCGGGCAAGATGGCGACCGAGCGGTCGGCCAAGCAAGTGCCAGCACAGGAACGAAGTTGTGAAACAAGATGGCGGTGACTTAAAAACTATTGCACAACAGTTTGAGAACACATTTTTCTTTTAAACATATGACATTAACGCTAAGAATTAAATTGAAGCATTTTTTCTTCAAGTTTATTTTATTTTACTTAACATATATCAAATATATGTATCATATGTTTTCTGGAGAACAAAATTAATTAATTAAATTCTCTGAAACATGTCGAGAAAGCTTAATTCAAGAGTGGGAAAACCGTGTTTTAATTAATTTAAAAAAACTCATATATTTAATATTCCTCTGGTCTTGCATGTTTGATTTTTAGATTAAATTTTGTATATTTATTAAATCAAAACGCTTATTGCACCAATAAACTTTGACTTTCAAAGATATTTAAAATTATCTGGAATTAATAACATTGTATATTTTATTAAGATCTGAAATCTTGAATGAAACTTGATTCTATATTATTGGGAACGTGTGCTGTTCAAAATGTTCGTGTTTAAGCAGTATCGTTATTCTGGGAAAGCTCTATATACATGTACTGTACATGTACTGGTAGCAAATCAATTATGCAAATTGTTCCTCAATCTAATAGAGCAAACATCTCAATGATGTGTGTGTTGGCAATAATTAAATTATATAATAACGTACTTTGCTGCCGGAGACATAACTCTGCTTCTGAAATAATAATTGACTTCATATAAACTATAGCGCACTATCAGACGAGATGTTAACGATTTTAAGTCAAGGTCGCGTGTTCTGAACTCGATAATATTACGATGAGCGTAAGAAATGACCTTTTATTTTTAATAAGATGAGTTATACTTGATTTTGATTTGGCAACTAACTAACCATCACACGTGACACCTATTATATTTGTAAGAAGACTATTACTATTATAATAATGTATAATGCTCACATCGAGAGAATATGTGGAGTTGCACTGAAAATGTTGGGATTTATTCTCCGAACTGGTAGAGTTTTCAAGAATCCCTATGTTTTGCGAATTTTGTACAACTCATTGGTCCGGAGCCGGCTCGAGTGTGGCTCGGTGATATGGAGTCCCCACGAGGCGAGATACTCGCTCATGTTAGAGAGGGTTCAGAAAAGATTTCTGAGATATCTCTACATGAGGGAGTTTGGTAGCTATCCGTGGCTTTATCCCACTGCATTCCTCTTGGGCATGCTGGGGACCAATAGTTTACAGATAAGAAGGGATGGGTGCACACTTACCCATTTCTTCAGACTTATCAGGGGATTCTTTGAGAACTCCGTCATCTTGGAGGCTATCCATCTTTATGTTCCGGATGGCTATCTTCGACAGCGTCAGCACAGACTGTTTTATCTCCCAGCATGCAGAACCAACCTGCCTCTGGTGATGCCGGTGGGGAGAGCAATCAAACTGCTGAACATGATCGCTTCGGAGATCGATGTCTTTCATATTCGTGAAAGTACATTCAGAAGACAAATACTCTTGACTTTGGAGAGTATTTTGTATTCCTAATGTCGAACCATCTCTCATGCGTTCCTGGTATTATATATTCCTTATGTTTTACCTGTTCTCAATAGATGCCTTAAACTATAAAAAATGTTTGTAATGTCTTTTGAGAAAATAAACTGATTTGATTTGATTTGATTTGATTTGAATATTCACTTCCTGAAATAATCTAATGTTTATTTTGTATTGTATTAGGTTAGGCCTATATTTATGTTAACTTGTAATATTTTTTTTAAAAACTTCTTCTCTGTAGCACTAAGGTAGGTCCAATGATAAATATTTTGGACACAAAATTTTAATAACTTTTCTTGAATATTTCTCGAAGGTTTTCTAGACAATTTAATAATAGTAAACACGATTGTTTAGTAGTTTTACTTCCGCCTTGCGACGGCATTCTCAAACTTTTTACTATTATTAAATTAATATGGAGAGACTGGGAGCTTTGTAGAGCAGTTTCTTCACACAGGTCAGACTGAATAGACTGAGATGGGCCGGTCACGTGCAGAGGATGCCGTCATCGCGAACCCCAAAAGGATTGCTGGAGTGGCACTTAGGTGGTAGAAGACCAATTGGACGACCAAGGGTGCGATGGGAGGATAAAGTTGGGAGAGATGGAGCAAGATTGTTAAGAGTGTCAGATTGGAGGGTCGAAGCGGAGGACAGAAGGAGTTGGAGGCGATGAATACTGGAGCTAAGGCTCGATATGGGCTGTAGGGCCATCGAAGAAGAAGAAATTAGTATGGAGTTTTACAAAACTAATATCTCAACCATCAATTTTCTAGACAAGATTTTATTATCCTCTAGCCACTTTGTGTTTCGTAGAATCAGTTTAATTTTACATCGGATAATCAGTTGCAGCACTTCGTATTTATCATTTATCATAACGTGCCCAAAATATTCCAGTTTCCTGCCATATAAAGCCCAAACCCAATCGTCATTACCTCTTTTTTTTCTTTATTCCTTCCTTAAGGCTCTTGTTTCCATACCGTAGACAAGACGGGTAGCAAGTAACATCAAACTATTCTCATTCGAAATTTGATAGGTAGATCTCTGTTGCATAGCGAAGGTTTTATTTTGAAGACGTGTGAAGAAGAAGTTTTTCATTATAAAATAAAACAATGCACAACGTGGAAAAGGAAAACGTGGCACGATCAAATAAATCAATTATTAAATATCGGCCATGATTCGAAGTATGAATATTGAGGAAGCGAGAGAAGCATGTCAGAAAAATACAATGCGCCTGCCTATTCTTCTGCCTAACCTTTACGAGAGACGACATAATGGTTATTTAGTTAATTTAAGTTTTAAACTGGTAACACTAAAATCATTACAATACACAACGTCAGTTTTAAATATTTTACATGGCAAACGTTCCATATTTTATATTTCAAGGAAACAATTCTTTTTTTAAACATGTGTAAGACCCACGTGAAAAACCCAAATTATTTTTTCATAAACTTTTATTGCTCGTGTACAGAAATACCGTTACGTAATCTGCCCGTATTACGTTTTTTCTTCTTTTACATTTTGTTTCAGTTGAGAAGAAAACGATAAACTTTATGTGAAAAAGATTCCGAGTTTTTCTTTCCAAGAAAATTAAAACATATTTCTGCACATACAAAAAGTATATTGTAAGCGTAACAAATTATTTTTTAAACTTTATTATTGTTTATGAATAAGAGTATTAGATTTAAGACTTTATGTTATTAAAAATAATAGATGAATCGAAAAAAAAATGTATTCGAAATTGACTTTATTTATTTTAACTTTTTTTTATTACTCGTTACGATATCTAAGTATTATTATTCGTGACGAAAATACATTTTTTTTAATATTTCGTATGAAACAGTTAATTTGTGGTGTGGCATTATTAAACATTAATTGAAACATTTTATTTTGTTTAATCGAACCATCCGGTTTTGCTCCCGCCGAAGCTTCGTCAAGGGTCACAAAAACGAACGGTTTGTTTCGAATGAGATGAAGTGTATTTAATATTAACGATAACGTCTAAATTCAGAAGTATAATTTATTTTATTTTATTCGAGTGATATATTTCGCCTTGTCAGGGCATTATCACATGTGGTGATAATCAAGATTGTTAGCGCATTAGCATAGCGAAACATAAACAAAGGAATATAAAATATGTAATATTGATTTAATATCATCGTTTGAGTTATATTTTAAGTTATTTAAATAATCTGAATTATTATTTATTATAAGCAGACGAGTAAGTAGATTTTGATATATAGCCTACGGTTGTCAACGATGTCGTAGAAACCATTAAGATTTAATAGAGAACAACGAAGAAAATTGTGAGAATTTTTTTTGCAGATTTTCCAAAGCTTTTAAAGGAGTTCTTTTATTTATGATTTTTTTAACTATTGAAGTATTCTTCATTCAGACAAAACAATTTTTCGTATTGTCTTGATTATGCAATATCTGCCCAAAAAGCTAAGATCAAAAACAAGTTTAAATTTATGATTCGTAAATTAAGATAATTTTTTTTATGAATTAGCGCACTCTTTTCTCCACTGCTGAGAATATATTTTTCTCGACATGTTTCGAAATTTTATACCTCTGTCATCGAGAGATTTAAATAAAGTAATCAAAAAAAAATTAGAATACAAGAGGCAGAAAATAACAAAAGACAACTAAGCATCTATTTTATTTCATTTCGGTTTTTTTTTTTGTTTCCGTTGTTGAGGGTTAAATATCTTGGAAGATCCGAGTATTTGAATTCATACTATATATCAGTTCCAGAGTCACTTAAATGTTTGTTATTAATAGAATTATATTGACAATGACCATTTCTATTCCCTCAAAAAATAATTACTAAATTCAAGCTACATGCAGTGCACAGGGATTTTTTTTCTTTATTCTTATATAAGGTAAAGAAATTTTTTTTTTATATGCCATGTACCCATGTAAGTACCGTCTTCATATTTAATCATATAATCAAAATATTTTTATATTCTTCGCTGCTGGAATTGGATTTTCGAATTACTTTTCTAAATGAAAGTATAATACCGGCAGTCCTTTGAGAGAACCCTTTATTCTGCGGAGGAGGTTATCAACTTGGAGAGAAGTAAGCACTCCGTGTGTCACAGAAATAGGACCCAGAACATGTAACACGTGGCTTTGTGAATATATTATTAGGCTTACAATTTGTCATATTCTGTCTCGGCAGCCTTGCTTGCTCTCTGTAGACTTAACTAAATATGTTGACCTTAAACACAGATGCTACTCTTGTTTGATTCTGGAATAAGGGATTGTAACATGCAAATATGTTTGTTCAGGTATATATTATCACCGTATTATATCCTAAATCAAGGAATTCTGAGATCACGTTTGGAGTGAATCAATGTGAAATGCTTAATTAAAATTATTTTTTATCAATATACTTAAGCACATTTGTGGTTACCGAAATTGTGATTTTGAAAATTTAAAGTTTTTTTTATGAATTAACCTGAGCTTTATCAATTATATATTCAGTGTTATTTTATTCGTAAGTAGTAAATATCCTGGAAGTAAGGACTGAACTGTACTAAGGAGCGTGGATGAATTATTCCGGGCCTCGCAATATATAGAAGCTTTTTCAGAAGTGATCGCCAACAACGGAGACACCTGATATGTCACGAGAAGAAGAAATGAAAAAAAAATGGATTTCAAGAAAGAAAAAAAAAATTTACCTTAAGAGAATTTTTACATCCAAAAATACATTTGAAATACTTCTAGTATGGGTGTAAATATAACTTGACGTCAAAAAATATAACTTGACGTCGTTCTTTCTCGCCCACCTCAAATTATTTTCATTAAACATATGAACTCGTGTTCGGTTTAATATTTGATAATTGGATTCCTCTCATATTAATCACATTCCACATCGAAATGGCATTGTCTCTCTGCTATAGAACCCACCTATCATGAATGATAGCGAGCCGTTTGATTGTATAGTTACGGCGGGCAGAAGACCCGATGCGTTTTGGCACCATCAAACACGGATTAATTTGGAATCGGAGCAGCACTGAATCCAGACGTGGACCTCAAATCATTAGCGGGGATAATTGGTTATTGAGTACTGGACAACAATGGGTTGTCCATGTATGACGTGATTAAAGCTGGATTATTCGTACCAAAGATAATATATTCAAACATGTTCCAGCATTTGTTCATTTATGAATTCTTGAATAATATTTAAATCATTTTTTGTTTCTATCCGAGGGATTAGTTTACAGCAAAGTGTAACATATTTGCTGATTTTTGGGATGCCTTGGGCCTTAAATGTATGCAGTTTCCCGTTGCTTTCCACATTTGTATATACAGCAGGTTATTTAAACTTTATTACTGTAGAGAAATCGACTCGCGTGCATGACACGATGTATGAATGTTGAGGAAGCGAGAGAAATATGTTAGGAAAGAAAAGTGTGGCAGTCCATTCTTTCTGCCTACCCCTTTGGGGAGACGGCGTGATGGTTAGTTAGTTAGTTAGTTAGTTAGTTAGTTAGTTAGTTAGTTACAATTTTTTAGCTATTAATGTTCATGACATGTGATATTTAGCTAGTGTATCGCCATTTTTATTGTTAAGTGAATTCTACTAAACCAAAGAAAGTGTGGTTTATTACACACTGCCACCGCGTATAAATCTAACTAACTAACTTAGTAAATAACTAACCATCACGCCATTTCCCCGGAGGGATAGGCAAAGAGGATGGATCGCCACAATGCTCTATCCTGGCATACCTCTCGGGCTTCCTCTACATTCATACATCGTACCATGCACGCAGTCGATTATTCCGACTTCGAATTTGACCGCCTTTTAGTAAATGATTAATTTGGTCATGCCATGTTTTCTTCGGTCGTCCTCGTCTTCTTTTTCCACTCACGCTGCTTGTGTATAAGTTTTATAAACCTATATTGCTATTTATACCATTTGGTAATAGGTAAAATAATTTTGATAAATCGGGTGGTGTTTCCAAAATTGAAAGAGGGTTATTTATTACAAAAGAGCTAACTGTTTTAAACATATAACAAATATAAAATGCATGTATCATGTAGCACGAGTGGCATATTTAGAGTTATGTTTGAATTACGCTTTATCGTTCAATCACTTTGCATATTTGCAGTTATTAGCCTTTATCTTAACACTGTGGGATCAAAAAATCAATTTTGACTTTTTTGATACTTTTGACACCTTTGAGACAAGGGACTGAGTCTGTTTATTAGTGGTTATCTAACAATATTATTAAACTATTGATCGTGAAGTATTATATTAACTTTTTTTTAACTTTGTAAATTCACAACACTTTATTATACTTTTCACAATCATTTATCAGGCCATTGATGGCTTTCCTCACTAAAAATATTTAAATAAATAATTAATATCAATTTTGATTCATTTCAAAAAGTGTTTTTAAAAAATATATTTTAACGTGAACACACAACACAAAATGGTAGTGAATATAGAAGAAATATTATATATTTTCTATTCAACATTTAAAATGAGGATATTATAGTTATCTATATTAAATTACTATATTATTGATGTCATCATCATCATCATTGTATGTATCCTGTATCCGTCCACTCCTTGATGTAGACCTCCGCCGTCTGCTTCCATGTCTTTTTTGATACTTCGATCCTTGATGTAGACCTCCTCCGTCTACTTCCATGTCTTTTTTTAATTCTTCGATCCTTGATGTAGACCTCCTCCATCTACTTCCATGTCTTTTTTGATACTTCGATCCTTGATGTAGACCTTCTCCGTCTACTTCCATGTCTTTTTTGATTCTTCGATCCTTGGCGTAAACCTTCTCCGTCTACTTCCATGTCTTTTTTGATACTTCGATCCTTGATGTAGACCTCCTCCGTCTACTTTCATGTCTTTTTTAATTCTTCGATCCTTGATGTAGACCTCCTCCGTCTACTTCCATGTCTTTTTTGACACTTCGATCCTTGATGTAGACCTTCTCCGTCTACTTCCATGTCTTTTTTGATTCTTCGATCCTTGATGTAAACCTTCTCCGTCTACTTCCATGTCTTTTTTGATACTTCGATCCTTGATGTAGACCTCCTCCGTCTACTTCCATGTCTTTTTTGATTCTTCGATCCTTGGCGTAAACCTTCTCCGTCTACTTCCATGTCTTTTTTGATACTTAGATCCTTGATATAGACCTCCTCCGTCTACTTCCATGTCTTTTTTGATACTTAGATCCTTGATATAGACCTCCTCCGTCTACTTCCATGTCTTTATTGATACTTCGATCCTTTATATAGACTTCCTCCGTCTACTTCCATGTCTTTTTTGATACTTAGATCCTTGATGTAGACCTCCTCTCTAGGTCTCTTTAATGTCGTCCTTCCAATGAAGTTTAAGACGTCATGGGTATCGGGTCACATTTGTCCATCTATTGTAAGAGCTTGAAGCGATATGGTCTGCCAGTCTTCCAATCATGTCCGACACATCATTGAAATATATATAAGCACAATGAAAATATGTTTTTTAAAACAGTGGAATTATTCACTGTGTTGCCTTCTATTCACTTTAATAGCAAATCAACCTGAACCTCCTTATAACTTATATTGAAGTTCATTTAGTCCAATCACAATTGCACGTCTGTGGATACTTACATCTACAGATATACAATGAAATTCTCTATAAAAGCCATCTAGAAGTTAAGCCTAATGGACCTGAAAGCGTTATTAAAATAATTATATTTTAATCCGCCATTTCTTCCCAGCTGAACATGAAAAATTACCATAAAATGGGTAATTTGCATTTCTTTTCAGGGCATGAATAACTCCGTAGTAAACCCTTTTACATTGTTCGACGTTTTCGGCTCCAACAATATATTCAGGCATGCATTCGATTCAAGCACTTTTGTCCAAGCAACAAAGAAAGCGTAAGGACTGTGTATGTGAGTGTAAGGAAAATATAAAGGGACCCTTTTGTATTTTTCATCAGTACTCCAAAGTTCGTAAAATCTCGTCGACTTCAAACGGAATCTATAGCCATTCGGAGGGGGTACTACAGCAGAAAATTGGATCCGGTTTATGCTTTATATAGGATGAAAGATTAATTGCTTTACTTCAAACCATAAAGAACCAGATTGGATTAAACATTTTTATTAAGTTGAAATGAACAACATTTCATTTACAATATTTAAATATTGGTCAGGTATTTTTTCATACGTAAACTTCCCCTAAATTTTCTTATTCTTATAGGTCTGATTACCTGTTATTAGTTGCATCTCCACGGCATTTCTTTTAGGAATGCTTGGAACCAACTATTTACAGCTTCGATATTACCCATTTCTTTAAATTAATAAGGGGATATTTCGAGAACTCGGCCGTGCTAGAGGGTGTTGGTATTTTTGTCCCTGATAGATTTCTCCGACAGCGACAGCACAGACTGTTTTACCTACCGGCCACCAGAACCAATCTGCCTCTGGTGACACCGGTGGGAAGACCAATTAGTCTGCTGAACGAGGTCTCCTCGGAAATCGACGTCTTTCATACTAGTGAAGGTACGTTCAGGAGACAAATACTCTTGACTTTAGAAAGTATCTTGTCTTCCTAATGTCGAACCATCTCTAATGCGTTCCTGGTACTTTGTTGTATTTTTATAATATGTAAGCTGTACTCAATAGATGCCTTCAACATTTTGCTGTTTGTAATGTCTTTTGAGTTAATAAATTGATTTGATTTGATTTGGTCTTCGTCTTCCTGGAAATTAGACCGCCAACTATCTCGCCATATTATCGGTGGTCTGGTAGACTGTCGCGAGCTATCTTTAGGATTCTATTTTCTTGAATACGGAAGACAAGCTCGTTCTCCTTTGATGCCCCCATCTGACAATGTTTTCAACCTCGCAGATTTTTGTGAGTTCTGTACTTCTTATTCGGTCACGAAGGTTTTGGCCTGCTATACATCGTGAGTTACATGAGTTACATCCTTAAAAACCGGAAAATACCGATTAACCTGGTGGTCTAGGGATATAATGCTGGGCTTCTGATCCAGGGTACTTGGGTTCAAGTCTAGACACCACCAGAGATTCCTTCTTCATAATAATGAGCAGTTTTCTGCTAATATTAAAGATTAAGAAGCTCTACTACCATTGATTTAAATCCTCTGTGTTAGACTTTACGAAAAAAATGTGTGATTTGATTAAATTTTTTAATAGAAGGTCAGAAATTTCATGTTTTTTAGGAAAATATTAAAACACGCGTAAACCTATTTTACAAAGTTCCAAATTCTAAATAGCTTGACTGAGTTGAAAATCCAATATCAGAGCATAAAACAGTTTCGGGAGAGATATTCTTGTAATTAAAATACCAATCAGAATATTCTAGGGATCAGAGAATATTTTGAATACATTGGACTTCATTACGTTCCCTTTAAGGAGATTCATATTATTTTGTTATTATTATCACGATCGAGAAACCGAATTCGTGTTGACGGCTCCCAATGGAGGGAAATGTCATTCCAGCCATTTCCAGATACTTATTTTCCTCAAATCTTTTATGATCACTGTAAGAGAAGAGACGAAATTAAGGTACATTTTGAATCACAACAAAGGACAGTCTATTATTAACGAAATGGAATCAGACTTTGACGTATCAAATCCATTATGTTATGTAATCCTCCTAACGAATGAAGCATTCCTTTAGGCGTACTAGATTATTTGGCACTAGGATTTAGATGTGCTTTCGTAGTGCGATTTAACAAACAAAAAAAGCAAAGATTCATTGAAATATTTTATTATAAATAAGTAGAACTGAATATAAGAAATGGTTTACTATTCTCTTATCCTGACGAAGCTCTGACGGGAGCGAAACCGGTTGGTGTTGACAAATAAAGTGATTTTGATAGAAATATTAAAAGTGTATTATTATTTTATTTAATAATGTCACACCAAAAAATAAAGTGCTTTATACGAAAATGTTGAATATTATTATATATAATCACCTTGTATTTGTATTAATCAAAATACTCCTTTATATAATAATGACGGCTAAAATTTATGATAATCATTCCTTAAGTATGGATTTAAGGTAAAGTAGAAAATCATCACAGAAGAACAATATTCATGGTTCATATAATTTTTCCAATAAAAAGTACAAAACATTCAAAATATGTTTATGTAAAACAGCTTTAAGCAGCATTTTTATTTATAAAATAATCAATAAATTATGATACTTGCATATATATTGAAAAAACGCCTGCACGAAACGTATTTAACATGTAATATGTTTTAAGCAATTTTCATTCAATATACATTTTTTTTTTATATAATATATTTAAATAACTTGATTCACATATTTGTACGTAAGAATGTGGAAACTTACCTATAGTATATATCAAATATGTATGTATGTACGAAGCGCGAACCGGAATTAAGCTGAAACCAAATAATCTGTGTGTAAAGATTGCATAATGTTTAATTAACTGGCTTTACCTGAATTTAATCAAGGGGTTGGAATGCCACACGTGTCGACAGCCAACATTCTGGACACCTTTGGGTTAAGGGTAGAGAAGCAGTAGTCATCTTGTCATCCCCCAGGACGTATATTGCAGGGGCGTGTAATGAAAGCGACGGGGGTGAGGTTGATAATATTCGGAGGGTGAGATGGAATATTATGAAAAGGACAACCTATTTACGCAAGTTTGCTTTGAATTTCGGTATCTAAAGACTTCTGAAATTTCGTATTTTTATTCGCGTTAGTAAATTACGTTCAATAATTTACTTCGAACATTTTAAATTATTATAAAATAATAAATAATCACATAGTTGCTTGACTATTTAAATAGTTTATATTCATATTAGTCATATTTACGGTATTTATTATTTATCTTACATTTAAAGATTATTTGACTTTTTTAATAACATATTTCTTAGATTCTGTTCTGAAAAAAATCATGGATCTAGGAATCTATTTATATACCACAAGGATTTATGTATCTTCAAAATATATTTATTTTTGATATTATGAACTTTTTCTGATGGTCGTGAAGTTTCAGCGAATTAAAATTAAAATTCTCTAAGCTCTTTAGATAAGAATGTTTACTTTGGAGAGATATTCAAGGTTTATTCCAAGTAGATACTAACCAAAAAATCTTTCATTTATATTCAATGCTATAAATAGTAATGAATTCGTTCCAAAATATTTTAAATTCAAATGAAAACGATAGAAGAAGAAAATGAGTAATAATTTAAATTTAGTATTTGTGAACATCAAACCTTTCACGTTTTGTAAAGTTGTGACGTTTGATATAAGTGTCTTTATGTGAAATTTCAAGACGACGTCGTTAATTGAGTCAAAGAAGTGTGGGGTACGCAGTAGACTGGAATAATTAGACCTATCTATGTAGTGTTTGCGCATTCCGAGGTTAAAGTTTTATTAGGTAGGTTGGTACATATGATACTTTTTGCAGCTTCGAAGAGTTGGGCATCCCATAACCCATTTCTTTAGAATAATCAGGGAATATTTTGAGAACGTAGCCGCGATGGAAGAAGTTGGTATTTTTGGTACTTATATATAATATATCTCCGACGGCAAATATTTTTTACCAAATATCCGCCAGAACCAACTTTCCTCTGGTTACGCCGGTGGGAAGAGTAATTAGTTTGCTGAACACGATTTCCTCGGAGATCGGCGTCTTTCATATTAGTTATAGTACGTAAATAAGACGCATACTCTTGACTTTAGAAAGTATCTTGTCTTTCTAAAGTCGAACCGTCTCTCATGCGTTCCTGGTATTACGAGTATATTATACAATATTATATTTTATCTATCTTAATAGATGCCTTACACTTTGATTTTGTTAGTAATATATAAAACACCGCTATGATTGATTTGATTTGATTTGAAATACTACCTAAACTGTTTAATTAAATAACTTCGTTTTTAAGGATTGATGGTACCTCAATAGAGACGAAGATGTAAATAGTTTTTTTTTTTTTTTTGGAAACAGAATATGGTGGTCGAGGCGTTTACAAGACAAGATGAGTTGGGTTATTGTTTTTTTGTTTTTGTATCACAACTTTGTTTTTGTATCACAACTGTATTATATTTTAAAATACTACTCAAATTTTATGACGTTAACCTCTCTTTACCGATGTTGAGTCGCAATTTCACATTATTTCCAATATCTTCAAAAAATATAATTAATTCTGATTTAAAATTGTTGATATTCCTACGTTAAATATTTAGGCATGGATTGAAAAATTCATGATTAAGAAATTCCTATTGGAAATTCCTATAACTGAATATAATTTTTTTTTTTCATGTATCGTGTCAGGTCCCCCCGACGTCGACTATCACATGAGAGTGCATATTATCTTGCACAGTTTTAAATAATGCGTCGAATGTTCTGTTCTAGTCCCAGTTTAGTCACGAATATTCCGGAGCCAAGAGATCTATCTTCTCCCCACCCCTCGCTGACCCTCTATTTTACCCTTAATGATCAACTGCAGCAGCTCGTATAGTTCTCCACTAAGCACATGACTCAAGTTGGATACCTTCTGGACCTTGATAGCAAATGTCTATGTATTATTTCTCTTTGTAGCATAACAATATTGCTAATCATATAGGTCCATGGAATGAGTAGCATTCTGCAATGTATCCACATCTTGAATGCTTCTAGCCTGTTTATAATACTGATTTGAGGGTCTATTATACCACTCCGTCAAAAGCACTGATCAAAAATACTACTTAGCCCTTCTTTGCCGGAGCTTCATATTAATATTATGGACGTAGAAGATCTTTCTAATTTTATTGAATGCTGCACGTTCTGCCTCGTTTCTGCATTAATTTTGATTTCTGGGTCGATGTTTTTAACTACAATAGAACATTGTTGAAATATTTAAATTTGATAACTCTTTCTATGATTGTACTATTTAAACTAAAATTTGCTCTGCGTAGTCCTTTTGGCTAAATACTACGAATTTTGTTTTACTAAAGTTCATGTAGAGTCCCAGCCTTACACCTGGATCATTGATTCTAGTAATGAGCACTTGTAGGTCATTAATATTATCTGCCAAGATAACAATATCATCGGCGTATCTGGTGTTATTAATTAAGGCCTCATTTACTTTGACTCCCATATCTATGTCGTGTTGTGCTCCTTTGAATACTGAATCGGAATACAGGTTAAACAGTATAGGTGACAAAACACAGCCTTGGCGGACTTCACGTCGAATTAGAATGCCCTGCGATATTCCACTTTAAAGCTAGACGATACAATGTTATAATTAGAAACAGAATAAAAAAATTCATTGAAATTCGGAGATAAATTGTCAATACTATCATACGATATCGTCTCAAATACACTATCTACGTCTTACTCTCACTCGTTGGTAATTATGTGTATCAGGTTATACCGACGTGTCGATCCAGATCATCCTTCCACTGTATATGCGATCCTCCTTCACTTTCCTTTGCGTATATGATTTCCAAACCAGAAAATTTCTTGCTTTAGCGAAGCAAAACATCTCCGTCCATGAAATATATTAAAATATCTAGAAAACAGACGTTTTCATTAATATTCGTTCTATTTTATAATAGGGAGTTGTACATCATCGTTCAAGAAACTGAAAATATGTTCAATAATAAATTTTCAAACATTGTTTTTTGGTGTTCTTGTACCAACCCTTATGTACGGAAGCAAAGCATGGAACTGGCAAAAGAAGGATGAATGAATGCGGTCCGAATGATGGTGTTATAAACAAAATTTTAAAAGGATCATTAAGATGGTTTAGACACATAGAAATAATGAATGAATAAAGAATGGTAAAAAAGTAAATGTTAACGATGTAATTGGAACTAGAAATGGAGGAAGACCGTGGAAAAAGTGCCATGATTAAATAAATCAAATATTTAATGTCGGCCATGTGAGGAGAAATCGACGCGCGTGCATGACACGATGTATGATGGTTGAGGAAGCGAGAGAAATATGTCAGGAAAGAAAAGTGTGGCAGTCCATTCTTTCTGCCTACCCCTTCGGGGAGACGGTGCGATGGTTAGTTAGTTAATAAGTTAGAATAATATGGAAAATACTTTATGATATATGAAAATTGTTCGGAGAGCATCGGATATGCGAGTCAAAGTTAACCTCTCCATCGGCGTAACATTTCAAATAAATGATTTCCTTGTTCGGCCGTCACTTCACCGGGAGCACCCTTAGGCCGCGGGAAGGAGCCAGAATTAACTTTTGACACGTTTAACGATACCCTGGGTGACAATCTTCCACGGGCAGGTGGTGATAAATAAAGTTGCAGGTAAATAAAATTATTCATTACGGTCTTTACCCGGGGAGTGCCGGGTTTCCGCCGGGCATACAAAGAGGGTTATCCCGGATCCCGGCTACTCTGTTAGGGATGATAAGCCACTCCATCGTGATTTATTCCTGCCCCCAGAGGCCGAAATTCATCAGAGACCGCCCTATTAAAAATTCCTTTTACGCATTTTAACCTACTCATTAAGGTCTGGCCGTTAATAATTTTCTGCGTAATTTTTTAGTCGCGACACTCTAAACTTTAAATTTAATTACTTGATATTCAAACGATATTTTAAATACGGTTTTCTCAATTTAAACCATTTTCAGATGTTTATTATTATTTATTATTTTCAGAATTATTACTAACATCAGTTAATTGGATAAATTTATTATAGGAGCTTTAAACAACGTAAACAGAAAATAATGCTTCTCATATTGTAAACACAAAGCTCTGCGTGTGTCATTTGATAAAGAAAATCATAACTTTAAATGAGTCGAAATTTTACGGAAACTAATATCAATTGAAACATACCGTAAGACATCCTATTGTTTAACTTTATCGGCTATATAATGTCTTCTTATTCTTCCTCAGCCTTTTTCCGTCCACTCTTGGACAAAGGTCTCCTCCATTCGCTTCCATGCCACTCTGTCTTGTGCAGACTGCATCCGCCATGTCTGTTCAGATCATCCTTCCACCGTAGTTGCGGTCGTCCTGCACTTCTCTTTGCCTTCCACGGTCTCCAAGTCAGCAGTCTTCTTGTCTATTTATCGTCCGAGCTTCTGGCTACGTGGCCTGCCCTTTGCCATTTTGGAGTCGCCACCCGGAGGATGACCTTTGTTTTTTCTCTCACCCTATCGTTTCTGACTCTGTCACTTAGGTTTATTCCTAACATGGCTCTTCCCATGGATCTTTGGGTCACTTGTAGTTTCTCGGCAATTTGTTTGGACAATGTTATAGTTTCAAAACCATAAATACCAACTGGCAGAACACAGCTTCATACACTTTTCGTTTCAGGTTGATCGCTATTTTCGAGTTTTTAAGGATGTAACCCATTTTTCGAAAGCTCCGCAGCTTAGTCCAATTATGTATCTTACATGAACGATAAACCAAGAGAGCCCGTGAAGCGCACAGTGCTTCCTCGCTTTGTACGTATTTATTTAAACGCGATTTCTAAATCTGTCGAACAAGTCTTTGAGCACTTTAAGGCAAATAAAAATTCAATTATAGTTTTTGCAGTAATGCAAATGTTGTGTTTTTCGATCATTTTTACTTATGAATAATAAACATAGTTTCCGTATTAATAAACACGAAAACTTTACTTAATTAGTTCCGTCAGAAATATAAGTATATAATTTAATGAGGTCTCTACATGTAACTTACTAATGTAAGGTATCTAACTATCACGCCGTCTCCCCAAAGAGGTTAGCAGAAAGAATGAACCGCTACACTCCTGACATACTTATCTCAATACTTCAACATTCTTACATCGTGTCATGCACGCACGCTGATTTCTCCGACTCCTCACGTGGCCGACATTCAATATTTGATTTTTTTGGTCGTGCCACGTTTTCCTCGGCCTTCCTTTATATTAAAGATAGTTTAGCTAAGAATATGATTATTCTTCTTGTTCTTCATTCAGATCGGCTTCCTCGTGTCTGAGGGTCATGACCATCCAGTCCTTCGACCTGCATAGCGTTAGCTGCTCTTCTCCAGCTCTCCCGACACTCTGCAGCTTGCCATGATTCTGACACAGTCATTCTAGTCGTGGCCTTAATTTGGTCAGATCATCTTATTTGGGCTTTTATGTCCTCTGCCTTTACGTCCCTCGATGCTGAAGAACATTGATATACTGTATATGTTCGTCTTTCAAATACATTTTATTATTTTTTAAGGATTAATTGTATCTCAATAGAGACGAAGATGTAAATTATTTGGAAACCCTTCTTACGACACCACATTTGACAATTTTTTTGGTACTTGTATATATGCTACTATTTTTTAATAACTTCACATTGTTGTACACTAGCGCCATCTATTAAGATAATTTGTAAGCATCTACATCATCATTTGTCTACAAGTATTTGTATACAAAAAAACAAAAATATATTATTATGTATCATACAATGACAAACAAAACAAAAAACTTATTTGATATAATAAATCCATGCATGCTGCGCATCTCATTAACATAGTATAGTAAAAACGTTGAAATTCTCAATGATTTAAGGGTTAAAATTTAAGGACCTACTGAGATGGTTAATTAAGACTTTTTTTTAACTTTACAATTTAAAAACGGTGATCCTCTTCTTGTTTTTCACATATCGAAGATCGAACAACATCATTGCTATGTAGCAGCTCTCAACAAGGACTTTGTGTTGCAACAGAACCATTCTCGAGGTATTTTTAGCCAGTATTTTGTCGTTCGCTTGGCACTCGTTTTACTAAATTTTACCTTTGATACTCAGTTGCAGCACTTTGTGTTTCTCATAACTTACCCAACGGACAAGTTTTTTAGCTAAAGTATTCTTATTTTAAAGATATTAACTTAACACAATTAGTTATATTAATTTCGAAGCGTGATTGAATTTTATGAAATACCCTGCATTCTGTAATTCGTTTAAAAATTAATATTGGAATATTGTTTACTCTCTCTTGAATTTGATTAATTTTTCAGCATCCTTTTAAACGTAAAAAACAGTGTAACGCTTTCAGTAAACACCCTTCCAACAAATCACTTTCCTCATCAAACCCGCCCACCGCACGAGATGGATATAATTGATATTAAAAAGCGAAAAAGCGCAATTTGTTCAAGTGAAAATCCGCGTTTTTTTTTCATTGAAACGCGTTCGGTTGATAAAAATAACATTAAGCCTCCGACGATTTGGGATCTTTTTAGTCGAACAATGGGCGGGAAAAACGCTAGTCATTATTCATTTTCGGTGTTAATGTCACTTTTCGCCGCTTCAACGATGATGCATTCCATTCGCTTTTTGAAACTTTTTCACTGGGCAAGGAAATAACGACTGGGAGTTTTTCAGCCTAGGAACCATTGGTAGCCGCCAGTTTACAAGCTCCAGAACCAGATTTTTCTCAGAACCTTCTGATCAAAATCATGTCATGTGATTTAACTTCTTATTAATTTTGTAAACTTTTTCAAATCGATTTTTTAAAGAAAAAGCCACTTGACTTGTAACCTTGAATATAAAACTATACCTTATCTTGAAATGGATTTTTATTTTTCAAGTCATCTCGGGGACAGTTTTAGGTTTTTATTATATTGATTTAAATAGTAAATAAGAGTTTGAAAATTTCTGAAATGAACCAACCTCTCATATATTAATTTATAAAACGTAATAATACATGTATTTTCTTTCTTTTCAGATATGACATACAAACCCCGACAACCCCTGCCAGAAGGTAAACAATGTTTTATATTATTAAGAGTTAGGTTAAGAAAATATTATATATCAACTTCAAGAATCAGGGATTTGTATGTTCGCAAGCACAATCTGAGAATTTCCTAACAATACCACAGTAAACATTGCGTATCTTTTCAACGAAATAATCTTGTCATTTCATTGTTTAATGGAATCAAAAACAAATTTACTTTTAATCATAAATCTTTATTGAACAATGCTCAGAAGTCTTACAACATAAGCCGGGGCCACAAAGCGACACATTTTTCATTCCTTGCGCCTTCTGTAATGAATAATCAGATTAATGAAATAATGCAGAAACTATAAATTACCGAACAGAATCTATGGAGCTTTACTTAAGCTCGCAGTATTGTTCGGAGATGGCGGTAAAATATTTCACCCGTCAAATAAACAGGCAGTATTCTAAAGTTAAGCGTGATTTACGTGTAAGCACTTGTATCTTAAATCTTATAACTTTACCTCGCTCAAAGTTCAAGGGATGTTCGTTAATTTATTTTGGTTAAGATATCTATGGTGCAAAACAACATTTTTAAGTTTTTCTTTCTTGTTTGTGAGAATTCGTGAAAGAATTTCTGGGAAAGTCAATAATTCCGTTGATTTAGAACTAAAATAAGGTTTCGATGTTTGCTAACGTTTAATGTGTCGCTGGTATTGCTTTGCCTGCTTTCTCGGGCAATTATTGTAGAGTTCCGTGTTTACGACTTCGATTATCTGACTTGGCAGAATTTCTGCCAATTTACCTGTGCCAATAAAACACAATATAAAAACGTAGTTGGAAACATTCAGATTCAAATGTGTTTGGCCGGAATAGTTCCTACGCATACAAACTATTTTACGATCCTCTTTCTTATGCTTGACAAACGTATTTTGTTCAAATGTGCCTCATACAGTTTCATATTTTATCTAGAATATTAATTATTTAACTTTATGAATATGGCACAGCGTTTTGAATATTCCAAGATATTTACATATTTACAATAATACATTATATGATATATAAATCTAATAACCATTACGCCATTTCCTGGGAGGGGTAGGCACAGAGGATGGATCACCACAATGCTCTGTCCTGGCATACCTCTCGGGCTTCCTCTACATTCATACATCGTACCATGCACGCACGTCGATTATTCCGACTTCGAATGTGACCGCCTTTTAGTAATTGATTAATTTGGTCATGCCATGTTTTCCTCGGTCATCCTCGGCTTCTTTTTCCACTCACACTGCTTGTGTACAACTGTATGGAAGTGATATATAAATCGATACAATTAATCTAATATTATATATCTGCCACATGAGGAGTCGTAAAAATCGACGTCCGTGCATAACACGATGTATGAATTTTGAGGAATCGAGAAAATAATGGTCAGGAAAGAACAGTGTGACAGTACATTCTTTCTGCCTACCCTTTCGATGAGACGGCGTGATCGTCGTCAGTTTGTTTTAGTTAGTTTTAATATGTATAGAAATAGACGAATTTATTTTCTCATTAGAAGCAAACATTCTTGTCATCGTTTTTTTTTAATGCGGCACACCTTATGCATAGTTCAATTAGACGTGTGTGTGCTCGTAATATCGTGGCTATATAGTGTGGGGTGAAATGGTGGAATGATAAGCCACCCTAAGGATAGAGATTAACGCTAGTCAGGGGTGTAGGACCGGTACAGCGTTATATATGGAGGGGCTAATATAGGGGTAGATATTAGACTAAGTGAGATTAAACAGACAGTGACTTTGTTAAATTTTGGTACTTACGTAATACTTGCGTTCGCCGTCAGGGAAATTTTAATTAGACTGGAAAAGTAAGTTCTTTAGTAAATATATTTTAATTCACCTTTTTGCCGGGCTGGACAATAGAGTAATTGTCGGTCCCTAAGACTGTGTAACGTAGGACTGTTTTGGACATCAAACAACGTCGCGTGAATATAAAGTCTTATTTTTTTTATTATATTTTTTTGAAATTTAAGATGACAAAACGTTTTTAAGAAGTTGTGTATATCATATTAATTATATAATTTATGATTTAGTAAAAAATATATATTCCAAGTTTGTTTTAGCAAATTACCTACGTTTTCTTTTAAAAAAAAATTTAAGTTAGTGGGTAATTTTTATATAATTTTATTGAGGGTAACAAACAGCGATTTCAGTATACATATACGAGTACACCTAGAGACAACAAAACAAGGCCAATCAAATTCTGCCACAAATATTGTAGCAACTGACATATATATATATATATATATATATATATATATATATATATATATATATATATATATATATATATATATATATATATATATATATATATATATATATATATATATATATATATATATATATATATATATATATATATATATATATATATATATATATATATATATATATATATATATATATATATATATATATATATATATATATATATATATATATAACTAACTAACTAACTAACCATCACGCCGTCTCCCCGAAAGGGTAGGCAGAAAGAATGGACTGCCACACTTTAATCGATGCGGCACTCCATCCTTCTCTTTTCGCCATCGCGAGAGACGCGGTGTGATGGGTTGCGAACCTCATCGCCACCAAAAGGCATCTCCCACGCACATTTCGATCGTTCAACGTCTACATAATAAATCTAAAACAAATTATTTGTAATACAATAATATAAAATAAAATAACAAAGAAATATAATTTAACACATAATGTTATTTTAGATGGTGCACTTGTCGTCAGCTGGACGATCCGGACATTTGTGTTTATCTAATTTTTATTCCACGTTATCCACTGTTTTTTTTTCAATTTACTGTAATTAGGCACTTAAAACAATCCAACACCAAGCAAGAACTTCAAAATATTATTGAAGAATTTATTCAAATTGTCATTGGAACAAATGAAAAAATTATTTTTGCACCTGTCAAAATTCTTTTTATAAACGAAAAAACTTATATAATTTCAACACCAAAACAGTAAAAACGTATTTTTTGTCACAAATAACTATTATAAACAGCGGTAATAATCAAATTGACCAAAACTATTCACTTATACACGAAATAACTCCAAATTGACGGGAGAACCATATGAACCAAACCAAATTTTCAAAATCAGAACCAAATATATATATACCATATATATATATATATATATATACATATATATATATATATATATATATATATATATATATATATATATATATATATATATATATATATATATATATATATATATATATATATATATATATATATATATATATATATATATATATATATATATATATATATATATATATATATATATATATATATATATATATATATATATATATATATATATATATATATATATATATATATATATATATATATATATATATATATATATATATATATATATATATATATATATATAAATCTGAGTATATAAGAAGAATAAAGTAACATATTATTTTAGTGAGTTAAAGAGATAATAGTACCATAATATATATATATATATATATATATATATATATATATATATATATATATATATATATATATATATATATATATATATATATATATATATATATATATATATATATATATATATATATATATATATATATATATATATATATATATATATATATATATATATATATATATATATATATATATATATATATATATATATATATATATATATATATATATATATATATATATATATATATATATATATATATATATATATATATATATATATATATATATATATATATATATATATATATATATATATATATATATATATATATATATATATATATATAAATACGAGTATATAAGAAGAATAAAGTAACATATTATTTTAGTGAGTTAAAGAGATAATAGTAATACTAATAATAATGAGTAATTAAAGATGAAATATAATAAAAAAATGTAAAAAAAAAAAAGCAGAGTAACATTGTTTCATTAGCCCCGAAGGGTTGCTCCAATCATGATTTTACCAGTTCTATTTAGATGAAACACATCGATGTTATTAAAGCTCTGCTTGTAAATGTTGCATATCCGGTACATTTCCGCGCTCTGAGCGTAGTTGGTCCGATAAGCAGGAAGGTAGAATTTTTGGTTGGCAGTGTGTCTTGTGCAAAGCATAGGGGTAATAATTTGCTAAGCATTTCTCTTAGGCTTATTTCTAACATGGCTCTTTCCGTGGCTCTTTGGTTCACTCGTAGTTTCTCGACACTTTGTTTGGACAATGTTACAGTTTCAAGACCATAAGTACCAACTGGCAGAACACAGGCTTCATAGACTTTTCGTTTCTGGTTGATCGGTATTTTCCTGTTTTTATTTTCCCTCCAAACAATGGTGAATTACTCCATATTAACTATTTGAACTATTAAAACCTATTTTTCGCAAAGATTAAGTACATAATATATGACAAGTTTTCCCTTTACAGGGCATTCTTTATCAAATAAGCTTATGTCCAAGTAAAGAGAAATATTTCAAACATTTAAAATATAATAAAATAACAGAAAATAGACGTCTTCATTAGTATTATATTAAATACATTGATTTCTTAATTTGGAACTGGCAGAAGAAAAATGAGATGAAAATCAATGCGCTAAAGATGAGATCTCTTTTATGTATGTATGATAAAACGGTGTATGATGGTATTTCATGTGCTGATATCGGGAAAGAATGTAGAGTGGAAGAAATAATTCTGAACAAAATGTTTTTAAGAATCACGTTGGTTTGGATATAGGGAATGCATGGATGAAAAGAAAATGGTTAAAAGGTAAACGTGAAAAAACTAAATGGAGTACGGAATTGAGGAAGACAAAAAACATACCACGAACAAATTTATTAATTTTAAATTCGGCCTTGTTAGAAGTTGTGAAATTTGACTTGCGTGTATAACTATGTTTATGGAGGAAGCTGAACAGGTGTTTCAGGATATAGAAGTAAGGTTAATCGATTATTTAAGTCTAGCCATGTGGGGAAACGGGTGCGATGGTTTATTTTTTTTAAGATATCTTATTTTTTTCTAATCACTTTTAGAGAACGTCGTATTTGGTAGAATGGTAGCTGCTTTATGTCAAGTTGTGCTTATGGAACTGGCAATAGAAGGATGAATATGATATGTGGCGTAAGTGGTACATGATCAACTGTCAAATGTAACATAAGAAATTAAAGCAGTGCGAATGAAAGTGTTGTGAATAAAATAATAAATGGCCGATTATTATTGTTTGGACACATAGAAATATGAACAAAGAAAGAATAAGAACTGGCTATATATTCAGTTCAGACAGATAGTCCCATTTCATCATAATATTTCGCATAATTTAGTAATAAGAAATTAACGTTTAGAAGTTTATAAGATATTAAATATCCGTCATAAAAGGAGTCGGAGAAATTAAAGTGCGTGCATGGCATGTTGTATGAATGAAAGGTAGAGAAGTATCTCGGGAAAGAACAGTGTGGTGGTCCATTATTTCTACCCACCCCAATAGGGAGATGGCTTGGTGGTTGGTTAGCTAGTTAGATCATATGTGAGCTGCACTTTTAGTTTCCCGCAGTTCGAAACCATTTTTGGACTGCAAATGTAGCCAGCCACACATTAGGGGTTATAATTAGCTGATAAGTAGCAATTCAATATATATAAACTTGAATATTGATTAGTTAATACGAATAAGAAGGACTGTTTCTAGAAGTTTTATTATTATGATTTATGGTTCGGCTTTTCAGGCATTATCAAACATTTGTTTTATGTTTACGATGTAAATGGAACCAGAAATAGAACCAAATGAATAAAATATTTAATGTCGGCAATGTGAGGAGTCAGAGAAATCGACACGCGTGCATGACACGATGTATGAATGTTGAGGAAGCGAGAGAAATATGTCAGGAAAGAAAAGTGTGGCAGTCCATTCTTTCTGCCTACCCCTTCGGAGAGACGGCGTGATGGTTAGTTAGTTTTTCGAACATTTGATAATACCTTAGAAATGCGAAACATGTCATTCCCGTAAATAATAATAAAACCCTTAGAAAATCAGAGGTTTCATTTGTATTAATTATTAAATAAAGTTTTACATCAGTGTTAAATAAACAATAAATACAATAAGAATATATTTCCAACTCACTTAACATCATCGCGTGAAGATATTTTATAATATTATAGAGAACATACTGAAGATAAAATATGTATTTATTCATATCCATGTTAAAAAACCTGTCACGTGAACACTTTTTTAATGCCGTTTCGCATACCGAGCTTCATGTCGCGACTCGTGCAGGTATCTTCACATGGTTCGGTACCCCTAGCAAGACTTAGTGCTCCCGCGGGCCTCCGCCCTCCCGCCCATCCCCTCCCCGGCCCCGGCCCCCCCACCTCCCGCTCCCCGAGGCCCTGCGCCACATTAACATTTAACTTAATGCGACTTTGAGCATAGTTTGGTGAGCTGAGCTGGCTCAATGCTGTGAATCCAAGACTCTTGACTAGTGCTCAGTAGTGAAAGAAGACGATAAGGCGCCCCTATTTCTCCATAATAAGACCACCTTTGTTCTTCTCGAGAAAAAGGTAAAAAATATATAAAACGAAAAAAATATAGGACGAATTTAGTCCTTATTAACTGTTTATATAGAAAACTTTGTTATCAATCAACTAACTAGCAGTTTCCTAGAAGTTTTATTATATTTTATGGGAATGACATGTTTCGCTCTTCTAAGGCATTTGATAATGCCTTAGAAGGGCGAAACATGTCATTCCCATTAAATATAATAAAACTTCAAAAACTTACGTTTTCATTCGTATTAATTATTTAATATGGAGTTTTACATCATTGTTCAAGAAACAATAACTAACAGTTGATTGTTAAATCTAACGATGCTTACATCGATAAGCGAAACAGCTGTCGCCACAAAATATAATCTACGGTGATGTTTATAACAAAGTTTTTTTTTATTTAAACTGTTAATAATGTTAATGGGACGATCGAAGTGTGGGCGGGAGATGCCTATTGGTGGCGATGAGGTTCGCAACCCATCACACCGCGTCTCCCGCGGAGCGAAAAGAGAAGGATGGAGTGCCGCATCAGTAAAAATGTGACAGTCCATTCATTCTGCCTACCTTTTCGGGGAGACGGCGTGATGGTTAATTAAAAAGTTAATAATGTTGACATATCAAAGTGGTTCCGTCAAAACAATGGATTATCGTATTTTGTTCGTATAATATTTATGAACATGGAATATTCATAGAAGTTATGGTAAAACATAATTTTAAAACACTTTTACTTATTTCTACAATTCCTTATTTTTGTCAAACCAACCGGTTTCGCTCCCACCGGATCTTTATTTGGGTTACAAAACTATGTTGAAAATAAGGAAAGGCTGGAAATTTTGTTTGTTCTGTAAACCTGACGAGGGTTTAATAAAACCCCTTTTAATAAAAATAAAGTGGTGTAAAAACAAGTAAAATTGTTTAAAATTTGATTTTAATAATTCCACAGTGCGTATGGAGTTATAATAATTTATTCCTGGATACACAAATCATTTAGATGATTTTTTATCAATTAAAATATCGTTTTTCAACTTTTAAGTTTATTTCTATCGACACATTTCGAGAGTATTACATCTTAATCATCAGAAGAGCGATATAAACTGTTAAACTGCAGAACTATTAACATATTGAATTTCTATCGTCCTCCCGATGATGAAGGTATTAAGCCTTCGAAATATGTAACGAAAATTAACCTCAAAATTGAAAAATATGTATATTAATTCATCAAAAAATCGTTCTAATAGAATTTCACACAACGCCAGAAGTTTTTCAAATATGTAACTTTGAAACACTCTTAGCTTAAGAATTGTAAATTTTATTTAAGTAAGACGGAATGTTTTCATTCGTAAAAATTACAAAACTTAAATTTGCAAATAATGAATAATTGAATCATAAGAAGTGATTATAAGAAAGGTGGAATGGGGAATGTTGTAATACATAAAGCGTGCGCTTAACCCAACCAATGACAGGTCATAACTCCTGTAAGCACCTTGATCAACCATATTCTGTTTCCAATTTGCATCTTCGTCTCTATTGAGATACAATTAATCCTTGAAAGTTATATGTTGTCAAAAAAATTCAACCCTTCATAATTCACTGAAGATTTTCTAAACATATACAAATCAGACCCCAGATATCCAGAATGTGAAAAGACCTCCGAAAGAAGTGCACGCAGTGGGTCGAGGTGTAATACTTTGCTACAAACTAATCACTAGTAAATATATACCTGTATGTTAACATAGTTATAAAGATCTAAAATTTAAAAAAAATTACATTATATAAAATGATTATTTTTTTTAAGTTTTATAAAGTTTCTTAAAATTCTATCTTAATTCTCTCATGCAAGGGAAACATTTCACCATATCAGTTTTAGCAATCCCCGGCTAGTGAAAGATCGGTTGAACACGTGTCGTGTAGCATTTACCTAGTCAAGTTCAAAACCTATTTAGTTTTAAATTTAAGATTTTAAACGAACCCTGCTTGTGATTTTTTTTATAACGTTTTATGCTAAAAAATACTGTGTTTAATGCAACACAAAAATAAATGTAATATAGTTACAGAACTTTTTATAAAGAAAATAAATAAATTAACAAGACCGAGGAAGACGTGGCACGATCAAATAAATTGAATATTGAATGTCGGCTACGTGAGGAGTCAGAGAAATCGACGCGCGTGCATGACAAGATGTATGAATGTTGATGAATCGAGAGAAATATGTCAGGAAAGAAAAGTGTGGCAGTCCATTATTTCTGCCTACCCCTTCGGAGAGACGGTGTGATGGATAGTTAGTTAGTTTTTTATAAATAAATTAATGAGATGAGTTTAGAGATAGTTCTAAGGTATTATAACAAAGTGTTAATATTTGTTATAATTTGTATAATGACCTAGAAAGGCGTAACATCACAACCCATTAGAGTTTAAATCGAAACTCAAAACGAACATTTTCGAATTATCCTATCCTGACGTATCATAAGTGTAGAATTACTGCGCCCTGTTAATAAATATGTTAATTTTCAATGGTGCTCTTAAGAAGGTGAATTATTATAATAAAATGGCGCTTATCGTCATTAAGTTTATTATTATATTAACTGCAATAACATCAATTCACTTTTTTATTTGTGTTTTTCACGTCGTTTATTAAACATTAATCAAGCAATCAATAATCTCTTATTTACATGTGCATAGGCAATCATGGTTGGTAGAATTATATTCTCTGGGATCTTGGGTATATAAGGTCACTTGGTTTAATCTTCTATCGACGTTTAGGAGATCGTTGTTGATCCCTTATTCAACTATATGTAGATGAAGTCTGCACGATCTCCGAAATGTCGATCGATGAAGATACCAAGAGGCACGGATATACCCATGATCCCAAAGAATACGATACATTATTGGCTTCTAATAAATATTTACTTCTTCTTCTTCTTCTTCACTTTTGGTAGACTCAGGAGTCTGTTATTTCAGGCGGGTTCTCTTGAGACGCTGAACTCCAGCTTTCTCTCCACCGTTTCGGGAGTCTTCCTGGTCGGCGTTGTCCGTTTGGCGTTCCATGAAGAGCTATGTGTGGTATTCTATTTGAGCTCATCCTTTCTACGTGTTGATGCCAGTATCGCCGTCTTTGACGTCCCCATCTGACCACATCTTCGACCTCGCAGATTTCTTGGATTGCTGTATTCCTAACTCGATCACGTAGGGTCTTGCCAGCTATAGCGCGGAGTGTTTTCATCTCGGTTATCCTGAGCATGCTCTTTGTCTTGACAGTGTCTGCCCTCGATTCAATGCCATATGTGAGGATTGGTCGCACACAGGTCTTATAGATGCGTACCTTGCTGTCAGTCCTCATGTCTTTGTTACTCCATATGACATCTTTCAGGCAGCCTGCAACCGCTGCAGCCCTATCCACCTGTGACCTTACTTCTCTGGGGAGGTCATTAAAGCTGGTTACTTCGTTTCTGAGATATCTGAATTGGTCCACCTGTTCAATTTCCTCCTGGCGTACGGTGACTTCGCACCTCAGTTGATTTCTGTATAATATTTCAATTATGTTGAGAAATATTAATCGTAATAAACTGTTTTATTACATTTCAAACTAGATAATATTATTAGATCAATTGAACAGTTAAACAGTATAAGATTCATTTGATATAAAATATAGTATAATATTTCTAATAATGAAGGGATCATTAAGATGGTTTGGAGACGGAAAATATAACAAAGAAAGACGAAAACGACGTAAACGGAACTAGAAATAGAAGAAGGCCAAGGAAAATGTGGTACGATCAAATCAATAAAATATTAAATGTCGGCCACGTGAGGAGTCGGAGAACTTCCGTGCGTGCATGAAACGATGTATGAATGTCGAGGAAGCAAGAGAAGTAATCAGAAAAAAACATTATGTCTGCCTACCTCTTCGGAGAGACGGTGTGTCGGTTAGTTGGTTAGTTAACTTAGTCAAATCCTTGCGAATTATGACAAAGTCAAAATATAACTCAGTTAAACCTCACCTTATCGTTTATAACGTGTGAATCATCAAATTTTGGCATACAGTGATTTAAAAATATGAGATTTGTGTTTTGTAAGAAATCTGTATTTTATGATTGATAACGTACTTTGTAAGTAATAATATTGAATTTGACGAATTATTTTGAAGTGACTGGAAATCTATTGAAATGATAACGTAATTTAATTTAAAAATTACTTCCGAATAATATTACCTGGTCGCATATCGGGCTCCGTACGCGCAATAGCCGAGGAATATTTCACTGTCCGCCAACTCGGCAGCCGCATAACTCACCCGGCGGGGGAGCCTTCGATGAAGGCCACCCTTGTCTTTTACCCCCGGGTCTAACCCCTTCCTCCTCTACCTCGTGCCACCTTCAAATCAATCGCCCTATCAAAACCTGTTTAAAACATCTTCATTCAATCTATTTTGAGTCATTTTAGATATAATAATAATTTAATAGTACATTGTTTTGGCCGAAACACTTATGATACTTCAACATTATAAACTGTTAAATTATAAAACTTTGTTTTTATGTATCACAATATTATCAGAATACAATACATACATCATCAGATGTTAAATTTAAACAGTTGATATATTATTGTAACATCTGATGATGTCAATATATAATGTTGATGAAACGGCTGTTGCAAAAAAATTAAATAAAATTGTGAAACATAAGAGCAAAGTTTTATAATTAAACAGTTTATAATAATAATTGTTTAATTAATTAACTTACCACGCGAAAAAACATTTGAAGCTTACTGAATTTACAATATCGCATTTCAATAAACTGACATGACACATCATAATAGGGCTAGCCAAAGAGAATTGATAGATCTACAATTCTATCAAACTATACCTCAAGAGATTATATTCATACTTCATGACACGCACATTCGTCGATTTTTCAACATAGAAAATTGTGGAGTTAAGTCAACTTGGGTCGTGCAAAGTTTTTTCCATTCACATCATTTGTATTAAATACAAGTCATTCAATAATAATAATAATCCATTCGTTTCGTACATTCGAAACATATTTGTGATCATTTATATGTTTTGGTGTTCTTATACCGACCCTTGTGGGCCCGAACAAGACCCGAATGAGATCTCTTAGACGAATGTGTAGATACTCTGTGTATGATTATGTGTCGAATGAAAATATTAGAAGTGAATACGGTGCAAATGATGGTGCTATGAACAAAATAATGAAAGGATCAAAATAAGGAAAAAATGGACACATGAAAAGAATGAATGAAGAAATAATGGTAAAAAAGTATATGTTGACGATGTAAATTAAAGTTAAAATACAGGAAGACCGATAAAAACGTGGCACGACCAAATAAATCAAATATTGAATGTCGATGTATAAATGTTGAGGAAGTGAGAGAAATATCTCAGGAAAGAAAAGTATGGCAGTCCACTATTTCTGCGTACCCCTTCGGGAGACGGCGTGTTGGTTAGTTAGTTAGTTAGTAATATTTTTTTAAGAACAAAATCTACAAGCTTACTTTCCTGGCATTTTTTTAATACTCAAACTAAGGATTTAAAACAATTGGATTTTAAATCCTTAATATGGAATAATAGCCCATTATGTGCTTAAGTCTTCTGAATCAGGAATCAAGCGTTCTGTCCTTTAAATAATCACGAGAACAAATTATTGACTTTTTTTTAATAAACCCAATTGTGTTATCAAGATGATGGAAATAAAATATTATTACGTAATATTTCAACATAAGGATGATATATGTAATTATAAATATATTCCCATTATAGGTTTTCTTTCGTAAATCATCAAATTTAAAAGAAATAAGAATCTTGTTTAAATAATCCCAATTGAAAAGTTAATGGTAAATGATCGACATTCGTCCTTTATTATATTTTCTCTGAAAATCCAAAAATATATCTTACACAAAGGACTATATTCAAAATAAGTTTAAGTCCCGCTTTAGATTTATACAAGCCGAGTGAATAATAAAATATTTTCTCTGCATACATTATGATAAAGGATCATTTTGACATTCCGAGTTATCGGAAAACATTTATTTCTTTTGCTCGCATCTCCACAGATGACCTTAATATTCGAGTGTCATCTCGAGATAAAGCGAGTCAAATCATAATTTATGTTGAGAAAAACCATTTATCCCACAAAAACTGACGAGATTTCAGGCCGAGATTGGCGAGCCCTTATCCTTGTCTGAATAAGACATAGCACGGTCCCCCCCGTTACCAGAGCGACCGCCCTTAAAAAATCTCCGAAATGTCAGATTGCTCCCCCGACCAGGTACGTGGAGGCCTCCAGCTAATTTCTTACTTCAACAAGAGGAGGGCGTAAAAATTCAAACTTTTCACAGGACGCTAAGTATTTCATTGTGTAAGGATTCCAAAAAATAAAGGGAAGAGACGTGATCGGACTTAAGATAGCCGGTTTAATCTCGCGAAAGTGGGGGTGTTTTTCATTTCGTACCGCCGAGTGGCATTGTTAAAACTCTTAGTTCGTTATACATACAGGAAAATGATTTATTGTAAAACACATATTTCTAAGTACAGTGCATGTAAAATTGTAACATTACCAGTATGCACAACTAAACTTCCTGGTACTAATTCATGTTGTTAATTGAAATTTCTTGTTTGAAGTTTATTATAATTAATGATAATATATTTTTTTAAATTCCTTTATATTATTTCTCAACTTATATTCCATTTTATTATTAGCTTTCATCGGTTTCGGCAGTTAGCTGCCATCTTGGACAGAATGAGAATTTAAGGGAAGCGAATTGGAATAAAATATAAATATTATAAAATAAATTTTATTGGTTTTTTTTCATATCCGTATTTCCTGCTACTTATTGAAAAACAGTACGATACCTTAAGGTCATGATTTAACATTTTATTATAAAAATATCCGTCTTAAAGAATATATTTTTTTCAATAATAAAACAATTTGCGTAAAGCTACAAATTGATTGGGTCATATCAATAATAGTGAAACTAAAGTTTTTGTCTGTTTTAGTAAAAATATTTTCAATTTTTAAATAAAACTGTGGTGCTTTAAAAAAATCTGTTTTATATGTCTATATTTTTTAGATACAAACCTTTGAGACCGATCGTATAAAGAGTATTTTTTTTGTTTAGGCACGTGCCTGATATATTATATAAACAATTCATTTTTTTACATGCAAGCATTTATGATAGATTATATAAATAGTTATAACTGTAGATGTGATATTATTAATGTTCTATTCTGATAATAAAATGAATTTATGAATGAAAATGTTATATTACACAAGTTAAACTACATCTATCTCTAAAATAATTACTTATCGTTTTATATAATTAATTGTTTAATATATAATTTATAATTCTATAGATATACCATTTTGATTTGATAGTGTTAGTTGATTACATAACTCGTAAAATGGTTTCTATCTCGATGGCTGTATTCTTTTGATTGATATCGTTCGGCTTTTTCAGTCGTATTTCAATGGCTTTATTTGCCACATGACGTAATATGTAATTCAAGAGATATTAATCACGAACCAAAGGGCGGTTTATTGCGGTACTTTCGATTCTAATTGACGAATAAAACATTTTTATTTTCGGGGACAAAATGGATAAAAGAAAATGTCCAAACGGTTCGGATATAAATTCGATACGCTACGATACCTTCAACGCGGAGAGACATATTTATTTATATTTTTTTTTTTTCAAACAAAATGCGGGTGTGATTACCATAATGTAGAAAAATATCGCGACCCATCTCTTACGCGCCGCACATATGAGTTTTTGTCATCATTCCCCTACAACAGTTGTAGATTTTCCCCTACCTTCGGCCATTACGTTGGCAACCCCATCCACAAATGTCTTCCCCTAAATTCGCCCCGTAGTCCATTTCTTTCCCACCAAAACGGGTTTCTTTGCGTGCATACTACATATGTTTGTACGAATGTATAATATTATTGCGTAGGTATGTAGGATACCCTTGTATAAATTATAATGATGTACGTGCACAAAGATAGTTTGGAATAAATGATTTAAAAGAATACAAAATTTCGCCTTATACGCACAAACGTAAAAAATATTTCAGAATCGTAATCAAAAATGTCTTCTAAATACGTTATTTTCTGAGGTAGTCACCGTAAAAGAGACAATTAGGATAATAAATTTTTAAATATCGGAAACACTCTGATACTTCGACAAAATAACGATTCGAAACTAAAAAAACAAGTTCAATAAAACTAAATACATATTTTTAACGATATACAATATTTCTTATTTTTTATTTTATTTTCATTATTTATTAGGTAGTATGTTTGCAAGAGATGGGTGAGTGGAGAGTGATATTGAAATAAGGGTTGGGGCAGGCAACAAAGTGAATGGTGCAATTAAAGTTATTATTATTTTCGAGAAACAGAAATAGAGAAAGACCGAGGAAAACGTGGCACGATAAAATAAATCAAGTATTGAATGTCGGCCATGTGAGGAGTCCGAGAAATTGTCGCGCGTGCATGACACGATGTATGAATGTTGAGGAAGCGAGAGAAATATGTCAGGTAAGAAAAGTGTGGCAGTCCATTCTTTCTGCCTACCCCTTCGGGGAGACGGCGTGATGGTTAGTTAGTTAGTTAGTAAGTTTACAATGAACTTCTACCGAGAAATGACAACAAAATTTAGCATTATTAACTGTTTAATTTAAAACTCTTGGTCAGACAGGCGCAGAATATTAAATGATGCACCAAACTGCTAATGAGATTTTTGAGGATCACAAAATATATATATGTTTATTATAACCCAGCTGAGATAATATAACACACACAAATTAAGCTTGTAAAAACAGTATCCCACTTGACTGAAATATGACACAAGAAGGACATTTTGACCAAGCTGAAAGATTGCTCTGGCAATATGAAAACGTACTATACTCGTACAATCAAATGGATAAGGGTCTATAAAATGTTTGCTATTTTTTTTCTTTATTATGTCACGAATATTTTGAATCGTGACCATGATAAAAAAAATTAGACTATTGCATTGAAATTAAATTCATTTTATTATCTGCACTATATTTGTCGGAGAACCGAGATTCGATGGGGAAGACGGGTTCTGAAGTAGACTGTGCACAGGATTCCGGAAAGTTGGACGCCCCCTACTCGCTTAACCGATGATATTGTAAGGATTGCCGGACGTCGATAGATGAGGGTGGCAATGGATATGAGTCAGTGGCGTGCTTTGAGAGAGGCCTACGTTCAGTAGTGGACGCCAGATGGCTGATAAGTCAATTCAAGAATGCAAAAAATATTTTTATTGATTTTTGATAAACTCAAGGCTTTAACACTGGAATCTCATAATGAATATAAATTATATGATATTGACAATTTTTATGAATTAAAACACTGTTTTTGTTCGAGTTTTTAGATTATTTTTCTGGGATTGTTTAAAAGTTTTAACATATTTAATATATAATTAATATATAATATATCGGGAGAACGATATATTATATATTAATCAAAATTATTTCATACCAAATACAAAAAACTGCGAACATATATAACATGTTCTATTTAACATTTAACAGTGTAACAGGGACATTACTTTGAAAAAATGATTTAAATCATTTAAAAAGTTTAAGTTTATTAACATAACATCGAAGAAATGGCTAGTTTTATGGGAGAAAAAAGCATTGGAATAAAGTTTAAATACTATAAAACTCCAAGAAAGCATTCGTTTTTTGAAGAATCGACGTTATGTATGACTCGCTTTACGAATGTGGAGGAATCTAGAGAGGGTGTCCGGATAGTGCAGTGTGGCGGTCCATTCTCTCCGCGTACCCTTTCGGAGAAACAATGTGATGCTTTTTGTTGTTGTTGTTGATATTTAATATTCAAAAGAGAGTTTTGATGTTTTTGAAAGTTTATTTTTTATTCTCGTTTTAGCCTTGAAATCAGTTAAATAAATTTCGTAATGACCAACACAAGTGAGTTATTCTATTATTATTAGAAACTAGGTAGCTTGGACGTAGGTCGAATGCTCAATGGCAATTAGGAAGATTTTACTCGAACGTATTCCAATGGAAGTATTATGTCAATAGGGATTACTCTGCGCGTCTGAATAAACGGATTATCCCATCAAAACGGTACTTAAGCCCATACTGAGACACATTTTCACAAAGGGGAAAAGAGCTACAACTCTTCGTCTTGCCGTGTCGCCTACAGGATTGTTATCCTTTTTCATAAACACGTATCCACCTGCTTCGGGGAGGCTGTGGGAATTTGTTCCTGTTGTAACACCAGTCTGAGTTTCGGCAAAGCCCTGCTATATTACGCGCGGATTACGACATTATACCGGAATACATCCCGGTCTTTTGCCTATTTTTCTATATAAAACCAAAGATAAATGCCCTTTTATGCGTGTGTTTCCTTTCTGCCGTATAAACGGTTTAGCTCGACTTTGAAGAATGAGAAAAACCTATGTAGATACTCGAATTTAGCTGTGGAAAATCTTAAACCTTAGCTTACTTATTCCATATCGGGGTCGTAAGAACACTATTATACAATTTATATTTTTCCTTTTAGTGTCTGCGGTGCTAGGCGGATATATTTCACGACTAACCGTTAAAAATTTCAATATTCATATTTCGAATAAAATCAGTTTTTTTATAACGCAAAGTACTTTACTCGGTAGGAACTGAAGTGTGTGTATAAAGATAAATATTTTTATGCAATAGTTATTTTGCTTAAACTTTCATTGTTATGTTACATTTCCTGAAATAAATATGTATTATAAATTTAATTTGAAACACTGTTATAATATCACAATGTTTATTATTCACTTTTTGAGAATATTGCGATAGCTGTTTGGTTGGTTGGCGAAACAGCTGTGGCAATATTCTCAAAAAATTAGTATAAAAATTATGTTTTTTTATTATTTGTATTTAAAATAAAATAAAATAAAAACACTGTACTTTGTTTTTAATCATTGTGCGGTTATTTTAATTTCCGACTAGTTTCGCTTGTACCCAAGCTTCCTCAGGGCTTCGTAATAACATGACAACAACACAGATTTACATGTTTATATAGTGGATAGAAAGAGAGGGTGAGGGGAGAAAAAAGGGACAGGTATATTCGAAAAACTTTACCTCTAGAAATAGCACATTTCTAAGAAATTTCCCGGAATGCGAGTGAAATTAGATCAAAAAGATATTAAGGTTTGTCAAGTAGCGGTAATTACTGATGCAACCAATCACAAGAAATTGACGGGAAAATCGGTTCAAGAATAACTTGGCTTTGCTGGAAATAAGTTAATTTTACAATTTATTTATTTTATTTTATTTTAAATACAAATAATAATAAAAAATACAATGTCTAACCACAAAGTGAATGTTTCGGACGAAAAATTAAAAAATATGGTATTTTAACGGTGTTATAAATTTTAACAGTTAATTTAATTCGTTTTTATTTCAAAATAAAACTGCAGCAAATGTCCATGTTTTAACAAACAACAACAACAATAATAACAAACCATCGCGCCGTTTCCCAAAGGGGTAGGCAGAGAGAATGGACCGCCACACTACTCTATACATCGAGTCTCATACATCGAGTCATACACGCACGTCGATTCTTCCGGCTTCTGACATGGCCAACCTTTAATATTTGATTAATTTGGTCTTGCCATGTTTTCCTCGGTCTACCTCGACTCCTTAGTCCATTTACATCGTTAACGCATACTTTTTTAACAATTCTTTCTTCACGCATGCGCTCCATATGTCCGAACCAACGCGGCGATCCTTTCATAATTTAAAAGAAGGATGAATGTAGAATATATGCAATAGAAATGAGATCTCTAAGACGAATAAATCTGTATATGATAGAGTGTCAAATGCAAGTATAAGATGTGAATGCGTTACGAATGAAAGTGTTACGAACAAAATAATTAAATATGGTTTGGACACATGCAAAGAATGAGTGAAGAGAGAATGTTGAAGAAGGTATTTGTAAACGACGTGAACGGAGCTAGAAATAGAGGAAGGCCGAGGAAAACATGGCACGATCAAATGAAACAAATACATATACTCTAAATCGCAAATTATATATTTTTAGCAACCCTGAATATCTGTACAAGATACAATCTTAAAATGAGAGTATTAGTTGCAAACCTGGCAAACTCCATCATAAGATGTTTTGAGTAAATCGCAAAAAACTGATACGCTTATAAAATGCGCTTTTTTACGATATTTATTTTTTTCATCTCAACCAGTTAGTATTTTAAATGTAATCAGCCATGAAATAATCATCATTATGTTGATAATAAAAGTGAAATAATGAATTTCATTTTGGAGTTTACCAGCTTTGCAACACTCAAGTGCAGGTTGCCATATTTGCAACAAACCCTATATTTTAATAGCAAAATTCTTCAGAATGAAGCCAAATTTGAAACTGAAAATCAATAAAAATTGTGTGCAAATGTATTATGAATAAGACCCAATTCATATCTCACTTTTGATTGTTGATGGAGTTTGCCGGGTTTGCAAATAATACCCTCAAATATCCAGTGTTATTGCTTGAACTTTTTATTCGAGCAATAATAAATAATGCCGCTAAGACGCGGAGCACTAATTTTGTAAAACCGTGTATAAAATTAGTATAAACGTCCGGGAGTGTTTTACAAATACAACACGTTATCCGAAACATGATTGATTGCGGAGAGTTTTAATTCGTATTATTCAGGTCGTTCTACCATTGCGTGAATGATATAGCTTTAGTCCGGGCTGGGGGAATATCAAAGTATTTCATTAATGTTTAAGTACCATTTTCATTGTCGAGCCCCATTAAAAACCAATAGTGGTTTTCTTTATACAATATTGTATACAGTTTATATACAGTTTATATTTAAAACCTCAATACTATTATTATGAAGCATATTTATGTATATATTTATTTTATCTTTAATTTAATAAAATAAAAAATCGTTTGGTTTTTCTTTTAGTGGGCAAAAGAAGGATGAAAGTAGAATATTTGCAGTAGAAATGAGATCTCTAAGACGAATGTGTGTAAATATGTATATTATAGAGTGTCAAATGGAAGTATAAGATGTGAATGCGGTGCAAATGAAATTGTTATGAACAAAATAATGAAAGGGTCGTAAAGATGATTTGGATACATGGAAAGAATGAGTGAAGAGAGAATGTTCAAGAAGGTATATGTAAACGATGTGAACGGAACTAAAAATAGAGGAGGGCCGAGAAAAACGTGGCATGATAAAATAAATCAAATATTGAATGTCGGTCACGTGAGAAGTCGGAGAAACGAACGCGCGTGCATGACAAGATGAATAAATATATAGGAAGCGAGAGAAGTATGTCAGGACAGAACAGTGTGGCGGTTCATTCTTTCTGCCTACCGCTCCGGGGAGACGGCGTGATAGTTAGTTAGTTAAGAAATGTTTAGTTTCTTTAGTGGTTATATTAAATATTACAAATAAAACTAAATAAAGTATTTTTTGTTTTATATGAGACTAGCTGACCCGGCAACGCTTCACTATTCCTATATTGGAGTATATAAATACACCCAATATATATTAAAGAAATACAATTAAAGTTCAATATCAATTATTTTATTGGATAAAATGACATGTGTATAGGTGCAAGAATGTGTGTATCCTAATTCAGTTCATATCTTTAAAACATTTTTTTTAATCCAAGCAAACTTGCTGTGAACTTGAATAATACTAATGTGAATTGAACAATTGAAGGCTGGACATTACCAAGGTGGCAAGTTTACAAAAAGTCTGAAATGAGTTTTTGATGCCAATTGTTCTTAAACATAGCTGTGCAAAAGCGCGTTATGATTTAATAATATAGTGTAGTTCAAACGTTACCCTAAAGATGCCACCCAAAAAAAAGTTAATATTTATCTTTTTCAGCTTTATGTTTAAACCATTAAACGTCCAGTCTTAATTTTTTTTTTCCTTAATATTTTAAGTGAAATTAAAAAAACTAATCAATATACTATATCACATTTGCATAAAACATTCATACATATACAATTCATATCCGTTCACTCCTGGGCGTAGGCCTCCTCCATCTGCTTCAATGTCTGTCGATCCTGGGCAACACGCATCCAATGTCGTCCCTCCATCGAAGTTGAGGACGTCCTGGGTTTCGGGTTGCAGTTCATCTATCATCAGGGCTGCGAGCGGCATGCCATTTTAGCGCTGCCACTCTTCCGATGATGTAATTAGTTCATAAATATAACAACATGTCTTGTGATACGCATATATCGAGGTGTGGGATCCATCCTCTGCACATGCGCATTCCATTATCTTCTGGGTTGTCTGCCTCATCTCATGACATCTTTCACCTTGCAGATTTCACCGTTTCATGTTTCCTAGAAATAAAAGGAAAAATATTTAATTAATATAGTGTAGTTCAAACGTTATTCTAAAGATGCCACCCGAAAAAAGTTAATATTTATCTTTTTCAGCTTTATGTTTAAACCATTTTTGTAACGTTCAGTCTTAATTTTTTTCCTTAATATTTTAAGTGAAATTAAAAAAACAAATAAATATACTATATCACATTTGCATAAAACATTCATACATATACAATTCATATCCGTTCACTCCTGGGCGTAGGCCTCCTCCATCTGCTTCAATGTCTGTCGATCCTGAGCAACACGCATCCAACGTCGTCCCTCAATCGAAGTTGAGGACGTCTTAATAAATAAGTAACTATTAGAATTTAAAAAGGTTCAAACATGTTCATTAAATAATTAATATAATTTTCATTAAAACAATACAATTATTATTTATCGTTTGCTGGATTTATTAATTAGATGTTAAAATGATATCCATCTTCGCCCTGCCAGAATGGCCGGGTCGTCATAACCTAAAATAACACGTAAGTAAAACGATATATAATTTCTTCTCTATTCGATATAATTTAGAACAACAACTTTGAAATATGTAATGCGGAAACATAATCTGTATTCATTTCAACGGCGAAATAGAATAACCTAAAGATATATATGAAATAGAAATCTAAGTATTATACTTACGTATTCTACGACGCACGATTTGACAGATCAGAGAACTTAATAACGAAAGCAATTAATAACGAAATATAATTTGTCAGCCAGTGTGTAATATAATTACTTAAATTCAGAAGAAACTGTACTCATTTCAACGGCAAAAATAACTATTTAAATACTCAGTTATTAAAACAAAACACGCGTTCATTTCCATAGATGACAGACATCGTTTGACGCGACAAAAAAGCGACTAATTTTCTATGTGACCACACCGAGAGTCAAAATAGCGACTTATTTTACGGAACGCAGTAATTCCGTAATTAAAAAATATTAAGCCTGAAGATATAGATTATGAATAATAAAAATGAATAGTTACAAATAATTTGAACTGCGATCAATTTGAACTATGGCGTATTAAATAATTTCCATAGATTCGAGACGGCCTGACAGATATTACGTGCGTATATTATTCCGTTCAAAAAAGCGACTAATTTCCTATGTGACCACGCGAAGACTCAAAATAGCGACTTGTTTGCTATCTGATCTGGCCAAGCGAATATAGACTCTAAATTGAGATCGAATAGAGATTGATACTAAGGTGATACGAACATTAAGGTCTATATTCGCTTTCACTACGAAAAATTTAATTAATTTATTAATTTATAAAGTTAATTAGAGCTCGATTAATAACAAAAATATGCCTATGACCACCGGGGTATTCCATTTAGTAAAGTGTATAAATTGGAAAATGATCCGCTCAGGAATAACCTCAGAAATAGTCCACACACACATCCAAAATTGCCTTTTATTTATATAGATAGTTAATGAATGCTTGCATTTTTATACCATACATGGTATCAGAAAACTCGTTTTTTATTTATGTTTTTAAATAACAATTGAAATGAAGTAATTTTTTTAATATCATTTTTAATGTCATTTATTGCCAGGGAAATATTTCGTGTTAATAAGAAATAAGTTGAAATCATCTGTGATATTTTTCTGTGTCTATATTTATTGCTCCATTCACGTTAACGTACACTTTCTTTACCATTTAATTGTATTTTATTTATTTTCATTACTATACCGAGGAATAAAAAAACACTTACATTATAAACATATTTTATTGAAACTCACACTTTAGGTGTTTGAATCTTCAATTTAAATATTTTAATATTAAATTCTGTGAATCATCAAGAAGACGTACATATCCTTTTGGTAAATTTTATTTTAAGAACACCCATAAACAACAATTATTATTATTTTGTGAAACAGTTATTTACATAAGTTTAGTGTGAGCCAAACCGTTGTAAAGGGTTTATCTATTATATTGTTTCTCATGACATGTAATAGGTAGCTAACCTATCTAAATTTTATTGTCAATTAAATTCTTCATAAGACCAAAGACAGTGTGAGAATTACACTGTCATCGGCTGAAATCAAACCTGGGACATTGGTGTGGCAGTCATAGCTACTACCACTCTGCCATCAAGGTCGTCAACTGATGAACTATCAAACTTATAAAAAAAAATTATATGGTAGTATAATAGTTTCTCTATGAAAACAATATTATTTGAGGAATTTCTGCATATTAAACGAAAGCAGATAAAAGCTTTATCATTATTCTAACGAAACTGTAGAGTTAGGTAAGTGATTATTATGTAGGTATGTAGGATTGTAAATACCCTTCAATAACCGTTAGACATAGAATTATTAGTATGAGTTTCAATGAAATACATAAACAACTTAGCGTTTCCCCTATTTCACAGTCTGATATAGTAATTGTAGTAAATTATACACAATTTAATGATCCTTTATTAAAACCAACTCCATCCAACAACCATTACGAAATACAAGGAACTTCAACATTTAATATTTAGGAAGCGGCTAGTTTCTTTTTGTTTTCGGTTTCGAGTACGAGTAAGTGATTAATTCATTAAAACTATAATGAAAACCTATCATTATAAAATAATTTTCAGGTTAATTATTCAACAAGGTCTTAATTGTTTCACATACATTCGCTTGAATTGTTTTTATTTTTATTAGTAATAATAAAGTTTACAACATTAACCTTTAAAGGTATTTAACATATCTATGCAATGATATACTCAGCCGGGGAATAAGTATTTTAATAGTAACAGATGGAAAATTCAAATGTGATATTGGATAACACGTGAAATCTTCTTCTTCTTATTATATTTGTCCTGTCACACCTCCGTGGTGCATAGGGCCTCAAGGAATTTTCTCCACCCGACTCTATCGCATGCCTGATGCCTAACATCATCCCAAGTGAGGCCTGCTGCCTTAACCTCGTCCTGCAGGGTTCTTCTCCAGGTGGCTCTAGGTCTGCCTCGCTTTCTCTTTCGCTTTCGCTTTCCCCCCCATAGGGGACCAGTCTAGTGCACCCTGAACGATGCAGGCTGGGTTCCATCTCATAGTGTGACCGATCCACTGCCATTTGCGTCTAGCGACTTGTTCTCTAATTGGCTTTTCGCCTGCCATGGTCCAGAGAAACATGTGAATTACTAAACGCTTAAATAGATTATAATAATTCTTCTCATTTAATACAAATTAAAACGTCTACATCTAATATCATTTATTATGGCAATGACATTTTTAACCTTACTAATGCATTATCAAATGTATCATAATTATTTTATATGAAGTTTTTTATCGTCTATCAAGATAATAAATAAGTTAATTATTCTTGTCGGTGCTGCAAATGGGTGTGGGATTAGGCCTCCTTCATAACATTCCTCCACTGCCTCTTGTCCCTGGCCTTTCATCTCCATTATCCAAGTCTTTTCAGCTTCCTCCAATCATTGGTCCTTAAATTTTTGCCAATGGCGTGGTTCATTGGGAAGTCCGAGCTCCTAGACAATTTTGTTGGTGTTTGTATTCATGTGTTATTGTACTATGCAGGGTGATTAGCCTTACGTTGAACCCTCTTCCCTTATCCTGGCTTAGCAGTGGTAGCAGCTTAGAAAACAATTTTCTCGTTGCAGGCTGAGTATAGAGTATAAAACGAATATGCGGGCATAAAAACCCATGTCGATTTCCCAGAAATCTAAAAAGAAGTTTTTTAAATATATACAATCGATTTTTATTTTTAAAACAATGGTCAGAAATATGTACGTTAATTATTAATTTAAAAATATCATTATTGGCTGAAGCAGGTTTTTAATTTGAAGAAAGATATTGTTTTTATCTTCGGGTTCATGTACAGTATCCACTTTTCATCACCAGTGACAATCGTCAGAAACGTATTAGTTTCTTGTCTAGACAAGAACGGTGAACGTAAGTGATAGTGAAGGTTCGTGAAAATTCTCAAGTTTTCTTTATATTTTTCACTCATATTTTTCAAGTACTGTTGAACTGGTACAGCTGATGTTCTGTGATCATCCATTATGGTGTTGCAAAGATCAGATGCTGCCAATGAATTTAAAATAAAATCATTGGGTTTTAGAGGTATTACAATATTGGTTAGTTTAAAACTTCACATCACCACTTTTGAATTTTTAAAAGCCGTCAATGACATCTTCAAAGTTTTAGCATATCTCCTTAAATTTTCCATATGGTCCCGGTTTGGCTTCAAACCTTGTAGAATAAAAATAGGAAAAAATATTGTAAACATGTCTCTTCTCCGGTCTGGACATTTTGAATCAAGAATAAAAAAATATACGTAAAATTAAAAAGCCAATAGAAATGAAAAAAAAAAATTATGTATATTTTTACACGTAAATACATGCCAATGTAGTGATCTTCCAATTAATTAATTTAATAAATTATTTAAAAAAACTATTTTGTATTTCCTATTTAGTGCACAAATTATTTATTATATTAATTTTCGAGATAAATTAGAATAAGCATATTTTTTTTTTGGTAGGTTAATACAGTTTATTACATTTATTTATTTTTTATTAAAAATGTTTTATTTAGCTCGACTCGGTATCGTGAGATAAAAATAATATTAGTCATTTTTTTCTGATTTAAATGAAGTAAACACCTCGTATCTCAAACAATAATCTGTATAATAAAGGAGTTCAATGAATTGTCTTATTTTCGGTGATAATAAATGGTATGCACAAATGTTAAATAAACCCCAAATTAACCAAACTTTAATTAAAAACATAAATGATATTTTCTATAGCAATGTTTTAACGTATAAGTGTAGTGAGTTTTTGTTTATTTTAATTTAGCTGAAGTCTTAAGAGGGTGATATTATCATGTCTATTTGAACACCTGGACAACAACAAGTAAATATTGTCAATTTTATGTTCTTAGTCAAAAAAAAAACTTTCTATAAAAGCAAACGTTTTCTTTTTTACTTCATTTCTTATAATATTTAGAAGTGTCAAAATTTTCACTCTTTACAAATGGGCAATAAATATAACTAAGTCTGTCCTGCCCGTTTCATTTTGTCACGTGTTTGTGTCTGGCTCTCTTATCTTCCGCCGCCAATTCATAACAAGACGCGAGCATCTCCTTCATCTAGCTCACGTAAGATGCGTAATCCGCCGACTCCGCTTATCTCGTGCCCACCATCCTTAGCGTGCCAAGATCCTCCGCAACACGCACGGCCCTCCCTAAAGATAAAATACCGGCCTCTTGAAACCACGATTCTCCAACGACGGCATAGCAAACTTTCCTGAAAATCACCGAGATTGATTAAATATACAAGTACAAAACGCATTAACTACGTGGGGTTGTTTGGATTTGGCTAAGACTACTTCATTGTATCGGCGGAACGCGTTTTGTAAAATTCTACTCAAAAACTTTAGAAGACGACGGGAAATCTTTAAAGTAATATGCCTCGCCGAATCGTCTCTGTTTTAAACCCTTAATTCCAGTGGAGCTTCGTGACAAAACTTGAAAGTATTATTTATACAATGATTTATGCGAGAATCCATTTTTAATGTTAACGCAGTAAATATATTTTAAACAAGGGGGCCATTCTATAGCTACTCACAGTTGTGTACGTGATCAAATTTAAATAAAGAACATGTGAACATTAAAATTATATTTTGTCGTTCTACTGATAAAATACCGTTTTCAGATTCTTACGGCACATTTTTTATTTTTAAATTGAACCTAGTATGGTATGTGACAACGTAAATATTTTGTTTTCGTACTAATGTTCAATCATTTTTCAAATAATTTTGCTTCTAGCTTACTATAAAAGAGCAGTATTCGTTTATTTAATTGTTGAATATCAACTAAGTACATGGTTTTAATGCCATCTAACTTGGGCGACCCGTTCTAGTGATGCTCTTTATAATCTCAATAGAAAAAAAATGCAATACTTAGGAACAAAAAGGGAACAAGACTACACCCATTTTAATATGTGTTTATTGTTTCTTTAACAATAATTTACTACTCCACATAAAAACAATATGTTTGCTATGTTTTAATTATCTTTTGGAAATAATATGTTCTCCGCCTTTTCCAAGGCATAATCAAGAATTTAGCAATGATTTAGTACAGCGAAACCTGTTTTCTTTCCTAGAAAAACAACAAAGCTTCCAGAAAATAGGCTTTTCACTCTCTGTATTTTTTTATATGTCCAAGAAATTCAAAATTAATTGAATTCATTAGTAAATTTATAAAATTAAAAAAAAAGGTTTACGAAATATTTTATATACAGAAATAATTTGATACAATTTAAAGGGAATGTATAATGTGTGGGGTAAAAAGTATTTTCTGTTTTTTGTTGGTAAATATTATATTTTGCTGGATATTAACTACGGAAGTATAACTATACTCGAAGCTAAATAGTTTCGCTCATTCCTAAGCTTCATTGAGTCTGCATAAAAACTGCCCTGATGAAGCTTGAGTACGGGTCAAACTAATTTGAATCAAGCATATTTAAAATTCAGAGGTGAATATACAAAAAAAAATATTTCACTTTATATATTTATTAATTTGAAATGCCTAACCACAAAGTACTTCGTATGGAAAAAAATTAAACCCACGTTAACATATAAAGTGTTTTACTGTACATATTTTATTATTTGAAAAGTATGCGTATTGAATAGTATGTCAGGTGGGGATGATTGTAGTTTACATAAAACAAATATACCATATACGTATTTACATAAATATGTAAATGAATCTAAATTTATTACCATTCGGGATCATAATCTCACTTGTATCTGCTATTTTATCATTTGTAATTTATTTTTATTATAATACTGCGTAATTTGAATTTCGCTAAAAACGTTTTTCACTTTATGGTTAACCTCTGAAATAAAACAAAGGATATTCGAGTGTAGGGCTTAGATTGTACACGGATTATGTAAAATAAATACAAATTATCACATTCTCTAAAACGGAGATTTTTGGGTAATTTTTTTCCTCTTTGCACGTTCTGAGCCCCTCACGTACTTCGCACCGAGTCACGAAACGGGTCAAAAACGTATGTGAGATAAATGACAAAACAAATGAAAAGAGAATCGTACCTCTGTGTCCATCCAAATTTTCGTAATACAAAACCACAAAATGATATATTTTACCTACATAAATAATGATATTTTATTTATTGTTTAATATATTCCATACGGGGGAGAGGGGTGTTATTACTCGCTTGCGCCCTGCAGCGGGCTAAAAAAAGGCATTTCGCATTAAACATTGCAATTTGCATAAATTGTCATAACTTAAAAAGTATTTAACATATTTTAATATTTTTTTCAATATCAAACTCACCAAATACAGGCACAGTAGCGTATTTACAAAAACGTTTGATTTAGAAAGAGTTTTTTTTCAGACGTATTTTTATAAAACAAATTTCTGAAAATACAAACTTACATCTTGCTTTAATGAACGGCTCGAATTATAAAACTAACTAAATCGCCGTTCCCCAGAACGGGTAGGGAAAGAGGATGATTCGCCACACTGTTCTATCCTGACATACGTCTTGCGCTTTTTGGACATTCACACATCGTGACACGCACGCACGTCAATTGTACCTACTACGAACATGACCGTCATTCAGTAATTGATTAATTTGATCATGCTTGGCCTTCCTTGGTCTACTTCAACTCTTTTTTTGCATTCACGCTACTTGAATATAACTCATTAACCTTTCATTCCTCATCCATTCGATCCATATGACCAAACCATATTAATGACCCATTATTAATTCTATTAAGGACGCATTCATCCACCTTACATTCCTTTCTTACTTCATTATTAGGTATTCTATCATAATTTTTTTTTCCTCACATTCTTCTTAGTGACCTCATTTCTTCGGTATTTATCCTACTTAAATCCGTATGTTTTCAACTATTTGCTTAACTTTCGTACATAAGGGTCGGCACTAGAACTTCAATGTGAAATTATCGCTCTCTCAGTATTTCAATAAACGTAATGTCTTCCATCCAGTCACTGGCCGAAGTCAAGTGATTACTTAATAAAAACATTTATTCGTTTTAATTAGGCCAAAAAAATAATCGGGCTTAAGGAAGATAAATTATTTCCAGAATTAAACACTTGGCTCCCCCCGATTTGTATTCATAAGACGGGATGTTTTGCGTTCGCAGCCCGGCGCGGCGCTGTCGGGAGGAATTCCGGGTCGACGCCCATTTTCGGGTCCTTTTCTTGATGAATAATTTTTCGCTGGAGCAGTATCGGAATGAAAAACGTTGCTATCGTTGTCTCGCTCTAAACACACCTATATATTTTGACGTAAATACATCTTCTTTTTTTTAGATAATCTAATGATTTTACTGAAATATCTTGATGGAAGTTCATATTAAATCCTAATTAAGTAAAACAATGTTTTTTCAACTATTTTACTTCTACAACATTTTGAATGTACACAAATACTTGAAGACAAACAACTGGATTTCACCCATTGCGTGCTATCAATTCAAGAATCAATTGTATCTGAATAGAGACGAAGATGCAAATTGGAAACAGAATATGGTTGCACTTTTGTCTTTATTTCGACAGCGACTGGTTTCGCCAGGCCTGCTGGCTTCAACAGACTGGCGTCTCATGGCGGCGGATATAACGCGTAATAGGATATTTTAATAAGGACATACTAACACAGACGGTCCTTATGGTAGAATGGTAAAAACTGTGCCCTGAAAACTAGAAACTATACAAATGTAACGAAAACTACAACATTAAAAAAGCTTAAGTTACATACAGAGAACCAGAAAAGATGTTATTAGACTTTGAAGTAAACCAACCTCTGTAGAAAATTTACCAAATCTGTAGAAAATTGATAGTTCAGAAGAATTATCATTATCGTATGTGAGCTTATTTTTTATCAAATATGTTTTATTTATTTTATGTTAAAAGCCTAATTAACTAACTAACCATCTCGCCGTCTCCCCGAAGGGGTAAACAGAAAGAATGGACTGCCACACTGCTTTTATCCTGACATACTTCTCTCGCTTCCTCAGCATTCATACATAGTATCACGCACGCATGTTGATTTCTCAAAATATTTTAAAAGGCACGTTAAATATTTCATGATATTTTGCTTTTCATGATAAAGTCAGTTCTGCTATAGATTTTAATTTTGGTTTATTTTTCATTTGTTTTCATGCTTTTCATATTTCACCGAAACAAATAAAAAAAATTGGAATATGGAGATAAAAAAAATACCAAGATGTAAATATATTACACGTAAAAATTATCCCACAAGCTCTCTTATCATAATAATCCAAGCGCTTACGCATACAGTAGGAAATTATATTAAAATTAGAAATACAGCAAATATCTCTTAATCAAATAAAAAAAGTATTTCACATTATTCGTAGAATTCCCGAAATTCAAAGCGCTTTCACGAAGCAATCAAAAATTGTGCCCACATTGTGCAAACTTTTCATTACGTATTTATTTTCCCTCCTAATCACTGCCACAATGAATATTTGAATAGCGCCGCGCACGCCAACTTAGCCTGAGAGATTGTTCATAAGACTCGAGTTCATTCTTCTCTTGCCGAGCCAGAGACGGGTTAGAACATTTTTGTCCTCGCTTTGTCTTAATCGGAAGTTTGCTAGATGCAAAGAAAAAACGGTCATGTCTTATTACTAATAAAATGTCACCGTTATACCCTATAAGTCCATTCATCTTCTGAATATTATCTTCTTCTTCTTTCGGTGTCGTGTCAGGTCCTGTCTGAACAGATAGCAAGATGTACAGAAAGACGAAAAAAATAATTTATTTAATCAAACAATTAGATTTAATTCTCCGAAATCCCATAGACAAGACAAAGAGCGAGGTTACATCAAGGCAACTTGGAAAAATAAAAATATGCTAAAGGAGAACAAAATTCGAATCTACAAGACATGCTTACGCCCTATAATGACATATGGAATAGAAGAGAATAGAGAGCTGACACCATCAGAACAAAAAGTCTCTTAAGAACCACAGAAATGAAGACTCTCCGATCCGTTGCGGGAACGACACTCCAAGACAGTATAAGAAATTCTGAAATAAGAAAGATCTGCAATGTAGAAGATGTCGTGCGATGGGGAAGACTGAGAAGACGCTACTGGAGAGATCATGTGGAAAGAGCAGGTTCTGAAAGAGTGATCAATATAGCCGCAAATAAAGTACCAACAGGAAATCGACCGGCAGGAAGACCACCTAAAATATGGCGAGAGAGTTGGACATCTGTATCCCAGGAACAGGTTCCGAGAAATAACAGGACACAGTCCTAAATAAAACAGAAGAAGAAGTAGACTTACATTATTTAAAGGGTCACCTGTAATATAATGGATGCGTTGCATCTTATAAGGGTGGCGAGCTTAAAAGTCTGACTTCAAAAATATAAGTATTTAAAATAATAATAATTACATTATAAAGTAGGTACCCCGATAAACATGAAAATGGCATTCAAATTATAAAATTTCCAAGGTATTATAAAAAAAATCGATGTTTTATTTTGAAATGCAGATTGGGCACGGTATGTGTTATTTTATGTATCGACAATATCAGTAGCGCCATCTATCTTTGAATACATGTAATATGTACTTTGTAACAATAAAAGTTCAGTTCGTATCCCTAACTCAAGTGTTTAATTTATCAGAGGTTATGGGCCCAGTATTTTTTAGTTTTTCTCGCAATTTTCGTGGACATTATTAGTGAAATAGACTTTGCAGATTGAGATAAACTATAATTAACGCTGTGACTGTGAAAATGACGACGAACTATCATGTCAGTGTGCCTAAACTGAAAGGGCGGGAGAATTACAGTGAATGGGCTTTTGCGGCTGAGAATTTCTTAATTCTGGAGGGGCTGTCTGATTGCATCAAGTCGGAGACAGTACCAGAAGAAATAGGAGCAGCAGGTGACGCAAAAACCAGAGCCAAACTTATTCTCACAATAGATTCGTCGCTGTACGTACACATAAAAGATGTACAAACGACCCATGAGCTGTGGAAGAAATTGAAGAACCTATTCGATGACTCAGGATTTACGAGAAGGATCAGTTTGCTGAGGAGTTTGATTTCCATTCGACTCGAGAATAGTGTTTCAATGACTTCGTACGTGACACAGATAATTGAAACAAGCCAGAAATTGAGTGGTACGGGTTTCAAAATTAATGATGAGTGGGTCGCATCGCTTTTGTTAGCGGGATTAACAGAAAAATATTCCCCTATGATAATGGCGATCGAGCATTGCGGCATACCATTGACAGCAGACGCCATTAAAACAAAGTTGTTGGACATGGAAGAAAGCGGAAACGGAGGCGACAGCAGCGCTTTCAATTCCAGTGGTGCGTTTGCGAGTTATAAGAAGAACCGGAAAGTTGGTAGCACTTCAACCAAAGACAATGCCCATATGTCAAAGTCAAAACCAAAGGTCATAACATGTTATAGATGTAAACAAACAGGCCATTATCGAAATCAATGTACATTTTCGAACAAAAGTTCATCGAATACAAATAATAATGAGCGTACAAGCAGTAATGCGTTTAGCACCGTGTTCTTGAATGGTGAATTTTGCAAAAGCGATTGGTATATTGACTCCGGGGCGAGTGTTCATCTTACCGCGAACAAAGAATGGTTGTCAAATGTGTCGCGGGATCTTATGATTAAGGAAATTGTCGTGGCAAACAAAAATAAAGTACCTGTATTATGTACTGGAGATGTGCAGATTACGACAAAGACGCACGCCTGTGAATACGATATTACAGTGGAAGGTGTATTGTGCGTACCAAAGTTGACTACAAATCTGTTGTCTGTCAGTCAACTTATATCCAAAGGAAACAAAGTTTTATTTAACAACAATGGTTGTCAGATTTTCAATAAGGCAGGAGTACTTGTGGCTACAGCATGTCTGTTGAAAGGTGTATATAAACTGAATATGTCTGAATATTGTTCAGCAACTGCAATGACTGTGTCCAGTGCAGTTTGGCATCGACGTTTGGGTCATGTCAACAGCCAGTATTTGAACAAGATGCAAGATGCTGTAGAGGGATTGACAATTGGTAGTAAGATTGATATGTCCAAGTCATCATGTGTCGCATGCTGTGAGGGCAAGCAAAGCCGGTTGCCTTTTCCCAAAGAAGGTAGCAGAAGTACTGAGTTGTTACATATTGTGCATACCGATCTCTGTGGACCAATGGAAAATCGGTCAATAGGTGGTTCGAGATACTTTATGCTGTTCATCGATGATTTTAGTCGTATGACATATATTTATTTCCTAAAAACAAAGGATGAGGCGTTGAAATGCTTTCAACAATACAAAGCAGAGGTTGAGAATCAACTTAATCGCAAGATTAAGATTTTGAGAAGTGACAATGGGACAGAATTCTGCAACAGCAAGTTTGATGATTTTTTGATGTCGCATGGGATAGTACATCAGAAAACAAACCCATACACGCCAGAGCAGAATGGACTCTCGGAGCGATATAACCGGACTATTGTTGAGAAAGCCAAGTGTCTGTTGTTCGATGCAGGTCTCGAGAAAAGGTTTTGGGCAGAGGCTGCACACACTGCAGTGTACTTACAGAACAGAACTGTGACTACATCCTTAAATTATAAAACTCCTTTCGAGATATGGACAGACAGAAAGCCTGATGTAAGTCACCTACGTATTTTTGGTAGTATAATTATGGTACATGTGCCAAAACAAAAGAGATTGAAATGGGACAGAAAAGCTGAAAAATGTATCCTTGTCGGCTATTCTAATGAAGTCAAAGGGTACAGGATTTACAACCCGAAGTCTAATGTCATCACTACCAGTAGGGATGTTATAGTATTGGAGAAGATAGAGACAGAGAATAATCTTCTGGAGGTACAGGAACATTGTTCAGATGATGTGAATACAGTTCCAGTAGGGGAAGAAGATTTGACACTTCAGGAAGATTCACATGAACAATCAGATAGCTTGAACATGGATGACAGTGGTGAAATGTATGTACCTTGTGAAGATGAAACATTGGATAGCTCAGAGTCTGGTGCAACAGACAGTGAAGACTCCATAATACTCAACAATGTCAACACAATAAGTGGTCCTCGGCGTAGAAAGCAGCCAGACAGATTTGGTTTTGCAAGTGCTTGCATAGAAGATGACCAGATGTTCACGGGTGAGATATTGTTGCAAGAAGCCTTGGAAGGACCTGAGAAAGCACCGTGGTTAGCGGCAGTGCAGGAAGAGCTACAGTCGTTCGAGAAAAATAGTGCGTGGGAACTCGTAGATGTTCCAAAAGATGGTACTATAGTGCAGTGCAAGTGGGTGTTGCGGAAAAAGTACGATAGTGAAAACAATGTGCGTTACCGTGCTCGTCTAGTCGCAAAGGGCTTCACCCAAAAACATGGTGTGGACTATACTGAAACATTTTCGCCTGTAGTGAGACATACAACTCTTAGACTATTATTTGCATTGTCTGTAAAGTTGGGTCTAGATGTCACTCATTTAGATGTTAAGACTGCGTTCTTAAATGGTGATTTAGAGGAAACCATTTATATGAAAATGCCAGATTGTTATAATAGTAGTAGTTCAGTTAGTAAAGTATTAAAACTTAAAAAGGCCATTTATGGACTTAAGCAGGCCTCTAGGGCCTGGAATAAAAAGGTAGATGATTGTTTGATCAGTAATGGTTATGAAAGATCAAAAATAGAGCCATGTATGTATATAAAGGATAATAACAAATGTAAGACCATTGTAACAGTCTATGTCGATGATTTCTTTATATTTTCCAACGATAAAACTGAAACTAAGAGCTTGAAACAGATTTTATCTAATAAGTTTAGCATTAAAGACTTAGGTGATGTTAAACTATGTCTTGGAATGAATGTAACCTTTAACAAAGATAAAGGATATGTAACTTTGAGCCAGCAAACTTATATTGATCAATTATTGAACAAATTTAATTTAAGTGATTGTAAGGTTGTTGATACACCTATGGAGGTTAAATTAAATGTAAGTAAGGGTGAAGTAGGTGTAAATAAATGTGTGCCCTATCAACAACTAATTGGCAGTTTGACGTACCTGTCAGTCTTAACTAGGCCAGATATTAGTTATTCTATAAGTTTTTTGAGTCAATTCAATAATTGCCACACTAAACAGCATTGGGAATATGCAAAGAGAGTATTGAGATATCTTAAAAGAACTAAATCTTATGGAATAAAATATTGTAAAGATGGTAACTCAGAAATAAGAGGCTATGTAGATGCTGATTGGGCTTCTAACTCTGAAGATAGGAGATCATATACTGGGATGTGTTTTTTGTTGTCTCATGGTGCAATATCATGGGAATGTAGGAAACAGAAATGTGTAGCCCTCTCCAGTACTGAATCAGAGTATATTGGTCTATCTGAGGCATGTAGAGAAGCATTATATCTTAAGGAATTACAGTATGAAATAACCAATAAAATGTACACAATAAGCATATTCAATGATAACCAAGGCGCACAGAAGTTGTGTGCAAACCCAGTCTTTCATAAACGTACAAAGCATATTGATATCAAATATCATTTTTGTCGTGATTTAGTAAAAGATAAAATTGTTAAAGTACTGTATGTGCCAACAGCTGATATGCCAGCTGACATTTTAACGAAAAGTTTGTGTTCAGCAAAGCATTATAAATTTATGTTACTTCTTGGAATAGTTTGTTTAGATTAAATTTATATTTATGTGTGATAGTGGATATTGCGATAAGTAGGGATGTTATTTTATGTATCGACAATATCAGTAGCGCCATCTATCTTTGAATACATGTAATATGTACTTTGTAACAATAAAAGTTCAGTTCGTATCCCTAACTCAAGTGTTTAATTTATCAGAGTATGACATTTTCTTTTTCATAAGCAAAGCTTTAAAAATTTGGTACAAGGTTGAACGCGTGTTTGCCGTACGTAATATTGACGGTCGCGGACGCGGGCGATGGCGATGGGCCACGTCCGTCGCCGCGAAGTACTCCACTATCAGCCGACATATACACGTACAATTTGTCGGAAGTTCTTCCGCGAAAGCTCCGAATATAATTAAAATTTCCGCTTTACACTTATCGCGCGCGGCTTAAACAACAGCTTTTTTTATCTCCCTTTTGCCTTGGAACAAGAAATAAAAATCACAATTAATTATGTGCTCGACTAAAAGTTCCGAGCCAGCGTCATGAATTTTGTTTAATTTTTATTACTTTTAATATTATAGTTTCCTATGATGCTGTTTTTTATATGAATACATTCAATTTAATTAGTTGTTACTAATGTGTAATAATGTTCTAGACATTTTTCTAAAATAAAAATTATTTGATAGAGTACTCATCAATAACTTAGGATGAACGTATAAACATATGTGTAGTAAATAAAAACAACGTTCATTATAAATTAAAAACATTACGATATAATTAGATTGATTGCGTCTGAAACATAGTTTTATGTGCAGAATCAAATGTTTTGATATTTTATACTTATTTTTATAAATATGTTTGATGCTATATTTTGTTTCTCCAGAGACAAAAGTGTAATAACTTTGAAACATTTCGAGTAATGTTAATTATTTACCATACAAAATATGTTTTTCTCATTTAATATTGAATAGGATAGTTATATTATTTAATAAAAAAAAATCTAGTCCATTCAAGTAAATTAAGTTTAAAAAAAATATTGTTTCTTGAACAATGATGTAAAACTCCATATTAAACAATTAATACGAATGAAAACGTCAGTTTTCTATAAGTTTTATTATATTTTATGGGAATAACATTCTTTCACCCTTCTAAGGCATTATCAAGTGTTTGATAATGCCTTAGAAGGGCGAAACATGCAATTCCCATAAATTATAATAAAACCTCTAGAAAACTGACGTTTTCATTCGTATTAATTAAGTTAAATAAAATAGCAATACACTTTTAATATATGTATCTAAGCCACTTTCTTTATTAACCCAACCGGTTTCGCTCCCGCCGTTTCAACATCATATTCGTCCTCGCGCACACTTTCTCCTACCCCTCTTTCATTCCTCCTTTTTCTATTTCTTTTTTCTATTTCATTTTCTCTGATTTTATGTTTAGTTAGTTCTCTCACCCTGGCGAACCTCCGGCGGAAGCGAAACCGGTTTGTGTTCACAAATAAAGTGGTTTAGATACAAATATTAAGAGTATTTTTTTTTAATAATGTCACACCATAAAATTAGTTAAAATAAGTTAAGTGAAATATAATACATGTCACGCAAAGAAACAATAGACCACTTTACCGAGCACATATTTAAACATTATCCACGTTCATTGGCGTTCTTTCTACCGAAAGTAAAGTTATTCCTTATTTTCATTTTGAATTTAAATTCTTATAAATAACGAAAGTATTTTGATTCCTCTTTAATACATATTGTGCTCAATACTGGGAACAACGTGAATTAATTTTTCTTTTCAAAGAAAATAGCATTATTAGTTTCGAGGTCAACCATTACCATGTCGTTACTCGGAGTACTTTAACTAGAGAAGTGAATTTGACTAGTTATTGCTTAGTAGCTTTGGGTAAAACTTAAGGGTAGTAAAAATACTTCAGATATCTATGCACTTTAAAATAAAGACTAATACCAAGGATTTAAATCAATGATATTAGAATTTATTTCACAATTTTCAATATGAGCAGAAAATAGCTCATTATTATGAAGTAGGAATCGGGTCGTGTCCAGGCTCGAACCCAAGTCCCCTTGATCAGGAGCAAAGCATTCTAACCCCTAGACCACCACCCGGCCTTTAAGTAATATTTAGTTGCCAACTTACCTAATTATTAAAGAACTCAAAAATTAAAATGGGAATAACCATATTTAGATAAATATTGAAAGCATTTTAAGACACTTTCATGAACTATCCATTAACGTAAGTAACACAAAACCGCAAAATTTTAAATAACCTTATTTTAGCTCACATTATAGGTTTAGGGAAAATTCCTACATAAGATTTCCATGGCGTCTATGTTTTTAGATTTCTCAATATTAGAAACAATATTTAATGATTTAAATCTTGAAGGTTTGCTTAAATTGTTAAACACAAGTATAATATGTTATTTATTGTTTCGGCATTCACTTTGTGGTAGGACATGATTAAATTGTAAATGAAACACTTGTTTTTCACCACTTGAGTTTTATATTTTATATGACTAGTTTCGGAAGCGACAGATGGTTCCATCTACAGGTTTAAATATAAACTAATAGTTTATATATGTATGTAAAATAATAGTTTATATTTAAACCTGTAGATAGAAGCATCTGTTGCATCTGTCATAAAATATAAAACTCAAGTTTTATATTTTATATGACTAGTTTCGGAAGCGACAGATGGTTCCATCTACAGGTTTATATATAAACTAATAGTTTATATATGTATTATATGTAAAATAATAGTTTATATTTAAACCTGTAGATAGAAGCATCTGTCGCTTCCGAAACTAGTCATATAAAATATAAAACTCAAGTGGTGAAAAACAAGTGTTTCATTTACAATTTAAGTATAATATAAAACATTTTTAGGGTTTTCGATGAAATTTCTTATTGCACTCCGTATGTAGCAGAATTGCTAATTTACCATTTGTAAATAAGTCAACCCCTGAGAGCTGCTGAGAAAATCCCATTTATTCGTTTATCTCTCGTTGTTTAATTAACGAAATTAATTAATGTTTGTTGACAGATCTTTTCATTCTAAATTACATTTTCTGTGAATAAACTTTGGATCCGATATTTATAATGTAATGTAGTTATAAATCAAAATCTCAACCTTTATAATTTAATACTTTCTCTTCTCCGATGGAATATTGTAAGCAAAACAAACAACCATTTCTATAGTAATTGCTCCATTAGTGGAAGAAATTTATGTTGTTACTTAAATTTTAATACAAGTAATTAATTATTAAGATTAATTAAAATTCATTATATTATATTCTACAAATCGTATAATATTTACTGCAGATATAATGTTATGACTTGCCTTAATTACACAAATAAGTTTTATCATGCTCAGGAGAGTAAGTAAGAATAACGTATTTGTATCTGAAAGATGTAAAAATCATTACTAAATTTTAATATGAATGAAAATGTCTGTTAGAAGTTATATATTTTATAGAATGTACGTTTTCATTTGATAATGTCTCTGCAAGACGAAAAACTTCACCTCCTTAAAAATTTTAACAATAATTTTTTTTTAAATAATTAGACATTTTATCTTTGTATTACAACACTAAGTATACTTTGTATTACAACTTTTTTTATTTTCACTGAACTCAGACATGTTTCGGTTACATGTAACTTTTATCAATGTATATAATTTTAACAATCAAATAAAACAGACCAGTCAGTTATACTCGTATATACTAAATGGAGATCAAGTTATGTTTAAAAGTGGAAGGAGTAAAATTAGGATTGAGGAGAGGGTAGATGTAACGGGAAAATATCGAGCATGGGAATTGAATTCAAAATTAATTGGTTATTAATTATATTTTCATTATTTTTATGGTTTTTTTTATTTTCTAAAATTACTAAATTGTATAAAGTTAGATTTTCATTATTAATAGGCAAAATTTCAAAATTTCAATGATATTTTATCAATACATATTTTTTTAAGTTTGATTTATAGAGCACTTCCACCTTTTAAACATGTGGGGTTTGTGGTGAAGGTTTAATGAAATTGATTCTGTATGAAACATTGTATTATAATATTGAAGATATAATCTTCCAATTTCTTAGTACGTACACATGTAACTAAGCATATATTTTTTTTATTATGACTCAAAAAATATTTTTTCTTCTTGTAAAATGATAAACTTTTCGTTTTCTTTGGAAATAAATATGTGTTGAACATTTCGTGTTACTCACATTTAATCTTAAACAATCACTTATAGACATTTGGTAGCCACATTTACCGTAACACGATTGTCACTCAAGAACACTCTTAATTAAATGGAGGCGCAGTAAAGGGTCTCTTGCTATAGCCATGGAGAAGAAATAAGTCCAAACAAATTGAGGCGACCAGATAAAATAAGAAGTTCAGCATTTTGAACGAATAATGATATTTTTCGGGTCTTTAATAATCTTCAAATGAAATTTCCTCAAAATTTTGACTGTTCTCTAACTTTGGCAAGAACCTAATTAGTCCCGCGAAAAACAATTTGATTAAAAGTAAGTTATGTTTCCTAGTAATTTGTTTACCGAAACTCTCTTAAATTTTCTTGTTCGTATGTATGTTTTTTACCCAATTAAAAAGTACAATTGTTTTAAGGCGCGTGTTAACATACATATACAAGTAGTTTGTATGAAAAACATTTATATAGTTGATTAAATTTTCTTGATTGTAAGCAAAGAAAATAAAAAATAAAAATTGTATAAAATATATTTTACTTAATTCCACTTGAATTTTTTACCAGAAGATGGCCCAGCAAGCTGTCAAAACCGATCGATACAAAAAATAAATGTAGTGAAATACATAATGTACGAGTATATCAAAATTAGTAAATATCAATTTTTTTATTTATTTTGCTTAGTTGTATTTTCAATATATTTTTCAGACAGCGATTTTTTATTTATTTTAATTTTAATAACAATCTATAAATATGAAAGGATCATTAAGATGGTTTGGACACATGGAAAGAATTATTGAAAAATCAAATGGTAAAAAAAAAATATGTTAACGATGTAAATTGAAGTAGATATACTCGTAGAGGAAGACCGAGGAAAATGTGACATGATCAAATAAATCAAATATTGAATGCCGGCCACTTGAGTAGTCGGAGAAATCGACTTGCGTGCATGACCGATGAATGAATACCGGGGAAGCAAGAGAAATATATAAGGAAAGAAAAGTGTGGAAGTTCCATTATTCTGCCCACCCCTTCGGAGAAAAGGCATGATGGTTAGTTAGTCAGTTTATTTTTCAATAAAAATTAAATAAACATAATGATTCAGGGACGTAGTGGAATCGACATCTCCATATTTTAGTAAGATATGTAAAATATATTGTATTTTGATTCTTCTTTTGTTTTTTAGGAGCGGGTAGTTTGAAAAAGCAGTAAATTAAAGAAGTCGTTCACCTTGAATTTGAATCAGCTGTTGTGTGTGGCTGAAATTGATAAATGTTAATAGTATACAAAAGAAAATAAAACCACTACTCAAAACATCTTTGCTAATCTGCATATACAAATATAGCAATCTGTTTTGTTTTTAAATAATAATCGTTTTATTATTAGAAATAAATACGTTATTTTATGATTACCAAGTTATAATTTGGTAAAGCAAAATATTTCTATCGAATAAAAAATGGAATTTTCATTTAAAATGTATCACAAGTGTCAGAAAAAGTCATAAATAAGAACATATTTTTATACCATATGCAATAAAAAAAAATCGTGTTCTAAATATCCCACGTTTTTCTGTTTTTATACTATAAATATTTTACTTTTATAATGAATTCTCACTGTTAAAATATTAAAGAAAAGCCTAAAAGCGTTTTTATTATTATTTTTTTTTTGCTTTCTTAGAAATAACATATTAATCCAACAGATTTCTTAAATACACCAATTCTTTTATGAAAGGTTAGTCTTGAGGATGAAAATTGTTCTTATTAGATTGTAAAGAAGTATCTCTCTTTGTATTTACGTCAATCACTTGACTTTTCCTTCCCTCCGCCGACGTAATGTAAAATGCTCATAATAAAAACTCCCAAACAGAATATTGTGATGATTCATCAAAGGCAAATCATTTCCTCTCTTCCTTAAAGATTTATGTTACGCCAAGATTGGTATTTAACGAACCTTAGTGGCTTTCAGTATAAAGAAAGCATAAGGCGTTTTTGAAAAGCGGATATCAGTGGCTTATGTGCAGCGAAGTGAGTAGAATAAATTTAAAGTAAGAGCGAAAAGGGAGGAGTTTTGAAGGAGGGTGGAGGGAAATAAATGCGCCTTTTCAAAGTTCAAAATTCGCCACTGCGGCAGAGTAAGCATACGAAAAACTCAATCTTACTTGATGTTGGTGAATGTGCAAAATTTTCGTTTTACAACAAATAGACGTAGATTTTTTAGGAAGATTACATTATAAAGAAAACGATATGTTTTTGGAAATTTAATTTTTAGCAAATTAGCGTATTTAAATTCAAGATTGCGGTTCATCTCATGAAATATACACAGTTTTTTGTGTAATTAAAAAAACTTAATTCTAAAAAGTGTCCCATTATATTTTTGTACCTACCATTATGTATGGACCTGAAGCATGGAGCTGTTAGACGAAGGATAAAAGTAGAATAATTCAGTAGAAATGAGAACTCTTAAAATAATATTTAATAAATGCGTGTATAATAAGTGTCAAATGCAAATATAGTAATTGAGTGTAGAGCAAATGAGAGTGTTTTAAAAAATACTGAAAGGGTTATATGGAATTAATTCACGAAAAAAGAATGACAAAGAAAGTATACGTAAAGAAAATAGAGATACACTGAAAAAACATGACAGGATCAAATCAATCAAATATTTATTGTCGGGCACGTGAGGAGTCGAAAAAATCGACATGCATACATGACACGACGGATGAATGATGAGAAGCGAAAGAAGTATGTCAGGAAATACAGTGTAGAGTTCCATTATTATTGTTATTATTATTATTATTATAATAATAATAATTATTATTATTATTATTTTCATTATTTTGTTGAAAAAACTCCTTACATCATTACAGCGCGAGCCAAATCAATGTAAAGGGTAAAAAAAAGTATCAAAGGAAATATACATAGAACCTTATGAATAGGAATATGCCAGTTATTTCCTTGCTGCCCTTAACATAAGGGTATTCATGAATTCACCATAATTGCATCCAAAGAGGTCTATTTCTTTTGCAACCTCATTTAAAAGACTAATCGCTTTCAATACAGGAGAACTTCGAAGGGCCTCTGTGCGGCAATTTGGGGCATTAAATAATATATGCCCCCTTGCTCTGCTATAACTATTGGAAATGTATAGATTTAGTTCTCTCAGTATTTCTGGATTATAAATACCTCCGGATAATAGTTTCAATTTGCCTACTTCATCGGGGAGACGGCGGTCAATGATTTAATAATTATTATATTATATTTTATAACGTGTTTTAAGCAAACAAAATAATCATATTTTTGTACGAAATAATCACCATGAATAAGAACAAAGCACATTGATTTTAAGTCAACCTTACTTTGTCGAGTCGGCAAATCGCTCTCCGTGAAAATTGGATCTAAGACAATGCTGCATCATTCATAACCCGGCCGAGCGATTTATGGGATTTAGTCAAATTTAGTCGGACAGGGAAGATAAGTGAATTTGTAATTTCTTGTTTGGAATCCTCCTACAGTTTCTATGGAACCAAGAAATTCCGTTCGGTAATATTTAAAAAAAAAACTGAAGATATTTTCAGCTAAATTATGTTAAAATAATATTAAGTATTAACTTACTTTTTATTTATGTCGAAACATACAATGTTTTTAAAAACGAGCACTAGAAGAGGTAGTCAACTAGAAAGGGGACTTGTTTTATTTGAACTAACTAACTAATTAACCATCACGCCATTTCTCCGGAGGGGTAGGCAGAGAGGATGGGTCGCCACAATGCTCTGTCCTGGAATACCTCTCGGGTTTCCTCTACATTCATACATCGTACCATGCACGCACGTCGTTATCCGACTTCTAATGTGACCGCCTTTTAGTAATTGATTAATTTGGTTATGCCATGTTTTCCTCGGTCGTCCTCTTTTTCCACTCACGCTGCTTGTGTACAACTTTTTAACCATTCTACTCTGATTCATTCGTTCTATATGTCCAAACCATCTCAGAGATTTTATTTTATCCATGATGCATTCATCTGCCTTACATTTCTTTCTTATTTCATCGTTCGGTATTCTATCATACAACGTTTTCTCACACATTCTTCTTAGTGATCTCACTACGGCGTTTCTGTTTTATTTATTGTTTACAATTAAGACTCTTATTTTTTTAAATTCGAAATATGACCGAATTTAACTTTCAATTTGAGTTCCATCAAATGTAACTGAATTCAAAAATCATGTTTGTTGCAATACTATCATTTTGCGATTTGAACTGCCAACTATTTCGCCATATTTTCAGTGGTCAGCCGCGTGGTCGGGAACCCTCAGAAAATAAATTTAATTAAAGTACCTTCCTGTACAAAAATCCATAATTAAAAATTAATTTAAAAATAAATACGAATGATGTTTTATTACAGTAATAATACTTCAATAAAACTTCTAGGAAACGTACGTTTTCTATCGTATTAATTATTGAAGGTGGAGTCTTTCATCATTGCTCAATAAACAATAAAACAATAATTTTCAAAAAACCTTCGCTTATCTATCAAAGATTACATATAATAAACAAAATATATTTAAACTTCAAGTAGATGTATAATTTCAGATTTTTTTTATGTAGTATTATACAATACATTTGTTTTTCAATGTAAGATGGAGTTTTCTGCACGTATCAACGTTCACAATGCCGAATGTTACCAAGCACATGCTACATGAATATACAAATACCCAAAACCTTTGGGAATTATTATCCCTTTCCGATAAGGGGGTTCCCGAGGGTACTCGCCTCCCGTCTGAGCTGGTCTTCTGCTAAAAAGTAAGTGTAAGGAAGGGCCTTCACGGGTCATAATCTCTTTTGATGGGGCCATTCCTGGGGTTAATAATGTGAGGGAGCGCGTGAGGCGCGTAGGGCCACCTCGCTTAGTACGTATTTATTTAAACACGATTTCTAAAAATATCTAATAAAGTCTTTAAGCACTTTTGAGGCAAATTAATAGTCAATTATAGTTTTTTCAGTCGGGTTACTGTTACTTCTTAATGAACCTGTTTATCTTAGAGGTTTGCGTCAGTAATATAAGTATACTATTAGTTTTAAGTCTATTTTTTATTATTTTCTGAATGTTATATAAGATGCATATGCAACTTGGCCTTTTTATTACATAATGGCGATACAATTATTGTTTGTTTATAAAATAAAAATAAAATTAACTTATTAACTTCTCTATATGTTACTAACCTAACCTAACATACTAACTGTTACGCCGTTTCTCCGAATGGGTAGGCAGACATAATGGTTATCCACACTGTTATTTCTTGGCATACTTCTCTTGCTTTCTCAAAATTCAACACAGTTGTGTTATACACGCACGTTTATATTTCCGACTTCTTATGTAGCCGACATTTAATATTGTATGCATTTGATTGTGTCACGTTTTCCTCGGTTCGTTTAATTGGTTCAGTAGCATGAGTTTACATAAATAAATAAATGGGGTCTCTTATGTTACTGACTATTTATACTGATTGTGTTATTTTTTTAATCCGTTCTAAAATTTTATTATAAATATTTAATACGAATGAAAACGTCCGTTTTATAGAAGTTTTATTATACTTCATTGGAATGACATTTTTATACTCGTATGAGGCATTTTGAAATGGCATTATCTAAGTTTTTATATTTGTATATGCATTAGCAAGGCGAAACGTGTATTTTCATAACTAACTAACTAACTAACTAACCATCACGCCGTCTCGCCGAAGGGGTAGGCAGAAAGAATGGACTACCACACTTTTCTTTCCTGACACATTTCTCTCGCTTTCTCAACATGCACACATCGTGTCATGCACGTGCGTCGATTTCTCTGACTCCTCACATGGCCAACATTCACTATTTAATTTATTTGATTGTGTCACGTTTTCCTCGGCCTTCCTCTATTTCCAGTTCCATTTATATCCATTTTTAATAATAAAAAAATAAGGGTATTTTCATAAAATATAAGAAATCTGATACGAGTAGATAACCTAAGTTTTCATCGTATGTATTAATACTTTCGCATATTAACCATAACTACAAGTGAAATTGATCTAATTATTAAACCACGCAGAATTACTATATTATCCATTAAATAAAATAATCACAACTAGTTAAAGATGCAAAGGGTATTCAATTGATACCACTTTATTTTTTTTTATTGACAAAACTCTTAATATTGTTTCTTTTTTTTGCGTGTCCTGCCGGGTCCCCCCGACATTGACGACAATTTGAAAGAAAGCGTCCCGAAACAGCTTCCCCACAGTTCTGATGCCGGTGTATTTTCGGATGTTTCGAAGCCAGCAGAGCTCTTTACTATCGACCCTTCTGCGGGCCTTGATCTTCCTCTTCATGACGAACTAAAGTACGGTGTATTTGTTGCTTCTCATTAAATAAAATAAAATGTATAATTGGTACTATGTATTTTATCTACAAATCGTAATAATACATAATAGCAATTAAACATCAATGTTTCAATAAATATAATAGCACTTAGTATTTTTACAACGCTTCATTACACTTTTCACAGACATGTTTCGGTTATGACATAACCTTTTTTCAATGTACATTGTAAAAGGTTCGGTCATAACCAAAACATGTCTGTGAAAAGTGTAATAAAGCGTTATAAAAATACTAAGTTCGGTTATATTTATTCAAATATTAATCCATTACACAAAGTGATGGCGAATATAGCAGAAATAAATTAATATTTTGACAATGCATCAGAAAATCGACAAAAATAAAAAAAAGTTATGTGATTCATCATTATCAAACGGCGATATTTTGCAAAACGCATCCCTCGCGGTTGGTGAGGGAAGACTGTCTAGTTTTACAGCCGGCTTTAGTCCCTCCATAGTCCTTCCACCCTACTCTGGTGCTTTGAGATTATGTAGGCTTGAAAATGTATAAAGCCTGGATAATTAAATAACTTTCATTCCCATCATGCCTCGTTGCCGCAAGAGGTGTAATGAAGATAAATTCCGTAGATCTAATAGTGATTATTGTATTTCTCGTTTGATTTTAATTTACCTGGTGAATTGACATTTCGTAAAGCTAATCCAACAATCTAACAGACGACCTTCGTGGCAGAGTGGCAAGAACCACGACTGCCACACCGAAAATCCCACGTTCGATGGCTGTGTGATTCTCACACTGTCTTTGGTCTGGTGTAGAATTCACTTGAGACTAAAATGGCGATAGAAAAACTACCTATCGCATGTCATAAGAATCGATGTTATAGCTGAAATAAATTGTATGCAGTAATTGGGTTCAAGCGACCCAATTACTGCATACAATTTATTTCGGGGGTTTGACGGGTTTTTTATAATTTATACAAAAAATAAATTATAAAAAAATATTATAACATCTGTCAAAACTGACCATATTTGTAAACAATTTAATAATATTATAATACTAGCTGACCCGGCGAACTTCGTACCGCCTCAGAATCAATAAATGTTGTGTTAACTTATTAGCTGAATTTAATTCAGTTATTTATTAAGTTAAAATGACTACTAAAAATTAATAAAGTTCAATAAATGTGCAAAAATCATAATGAAAATTACATTGAAATGAATGTATTTCACGTGGCGGCAGCAAGGGATTTGGTTTGCGGACACGTGATACTACCTACAATGGACCGTGAGAGAAACCTTCATTTTCTAGATTCAGGCCACAAACACCCAATGTGATTTGTTGGCCTTGTGATTTGTTGATCGTCATGGCGAATAACATATTGCGCCACAGAGTTGATGATCTGAGGTTAGCGTTTATTTCATATCATCAAAAAAGGCGTTCCATACAAAATGTATGAGAAAATTAATTTAATTCCTATTTTTTTTCGATGTTTTAATAGTTATTCTGTTATGCGAGACCGAGACCAATTCAACAAATTAAAGATCATAAAAATCGGTCCAGTCGTTCTTGAGTTATAAATGGTGTAACTAACACGACTTTGTTTTATATATATACGAGTAGATAGATTTATATAATATCACTAATGAAGGGCTGATTAGTCCGAAACGTGTTTTATGTATATTTTATTTAATAAATGTGAGTGTTGTATACAACGTATATTAAAAAAAACATTAAACATGTACAACACAAAGTTATGGCAAACATAGAAGAAATAATTTTGTAAAAAATATTTTTTTATAAAATCCAAGATACTTTTTTATTTATTTAAATTTTTCGTTTTTCCAGATCCTAGTTTGGACCGATCGACTTATATAATTACACAATTACCATTTATTTACACCACAGTTATGCACTCAAACCGGTGAGACTTGATAAAAGCAATTTTTTTTCAATAATAAGTTGTATCCTAGAATTACACAATTTATAAAATAACTCTAAAGTTTTCTTATTAATAAATAACTGTGTATTTCAGTTATATTTCGTAATGAAAAAAATCAGGTTTTAGTGCATTATCTTCAGCTATTATCAAAGGAAGAGGTCAATAAATTCTTTGTTTTACATTAACGGCGTCAAATCAAAGCGTCTTATTTATTTAATGAGTTCATTAAACTGGGAATGTTCGAAGTGCTAATACGTGTTTACGTCTAATGGGGTGGGTCGTTCAAAGTCTAACGTTAAATCAATTTACCCTCCCGACTGGATCATCAACTGTTTCGAGCTAAGAAAAAGTCCGGTTAACGAGCCCTTACGTTGTGAGAGCTATTTTAAATGACTTCTTTACAACTCAATCATAATTATGTTCCGGTGATGATATCAAGAAAACAGACGTTTTCTATTGTATTAATTACATCTCTAACATCCTTAACATTCGTACAGTGCATGCAAGCTTATTTTCCAAATCACATTTTTGGGATAATCAACTTAAAACATTGTTCTAATGCACATATATCAAAATATAGCTCATGATAAATACACGTATTTCTGGACATCTTTATTTTAATTCAACATATCTGAACAAAAACCTGTGCCTAGACAAAGTATATTCTTACTGATCAATAGAAAAATCGATAGTATAAACATTTCTACAGAGATTTGATTAATTATGCATTAGAATAACACTAAATAAAATTAAATATCTTAAACATTGATAAATCTATATGACTTTATGTGGCAGAATTATTTTTTATAATTTACTGATTGTTTCTTAAACAATCAATTAAAATATCATGTTTAAATCATCAACAAGAAAGGAAGCGTATGCTTTCAAGAAGTTTTATTATATTTAATTGGAATGACATGTTTTGCCTAGCGTTGTTTTCACGTATACGTGTTTGTAATATGTTTGATGAAGATCTCATATTTGTGTATAATCATAAACTTATAGAGAATTAATTATGAAATTAACACTATTATTTAAAATTATCACTTGAATTTCACTTAAATACTATCTTGGACGTATTCTGACTTTTTGAATTGTGCTTGAAAAATATCAGAGTATATCAATATGCTCCAGAAAACTTCAACCACATGAATAGTGAAGTTAAGAACCCGTAAGTGAAGAAAAATCATATTTCCAATAATGCACGGAGAAATAAGCGATCTCCTAAGTGCTTATAGTCTTGTTCCTTTAAAAGTCAATAACAACGTACACTTTACGTTGATAACGTGCTCATCGAGGGCATAACGTCAAGAAAATCTCCACAAAATATAACGCCATACTCACAACAGGGCGAAGAGCCCATTTTTTGATGAGCTGCTTAGATTTTATTACAGTACTTACTGTTATTATAATGGACACTTGTACCGAATTTTTTCAGACATCGACGAACTTCGTATTAAACATTATCAAAACTAATGGACCATTTAAGAAAATAAGATTTTATGGACACTTAAATGGGAGCATGAATTCTTCCAATAATTAACACCATTTTGGAAATACGTTCAATAAATATTAAATCTTTGTATATCATATTCCTTTCTGGGTTATTTAATGTTACATTTATTAACTGTTTTTTTGTTTTTGTTTTTTTATAGACATGCTTCGAATTTCACAGTGTTAACGCCTTAAGTTAATCAAAAAGTGAGATTTTATACTGTCCTAGTGAGGAATAACATGTGTTTCCCATAAAATATCATAAAACTTCAACCAACAGTTGTTATTATGAATATATATTCGTCATTTGAATAAAAATAATATTTCACGGTGTAGAATCATACTATGTTTTTTCTTCTTCTAGCTTTCTTTTTGATTTTGTGAATTTGTCATCGGCATCTCTAACACTATTAAAATAGTTATCTATATACAAATATTTTCTTATTTATATAAAAAGTAATTTCAAAGTAATTGTAAAAATGTGGATCATTACGATTTTATAATAAATTAAACGTAAATCTATAACAATAATTCAGAAACATACATGGCCACTCGTATGCTCTAGTACACACATAGTTGACCACTCATTAAGATGTTTTATTTTATAAATTGAAGTTTGCTACTAAAATTCTAATGAGATGAAAAAATAAAGTACTATGAATTTTGAACTATTAATTGAATGTCAAAATGATGTCGTATCATATTAAAAAAAATAGTTTTGCACCATAAGATATCTCTTAGGACAATATTTTTCTTTTAGTAATATTGAAATAAATAATTTTGATTAATTTTTACAGAAATAGTTTTTTTGTTAAGCCGAGCGAGTTGAAAGTGCTGTAAGCTTTTTTTACTAATTGAATTTTTTTCATTAATTCTTATTTCAAATTCACACTCTTGAGTGTTCAAAATAAGCTTAGGCAGAAGGGTGAGGGGGTCGGAATAAAAATGGCCCACATTATCCCGAAAGCCCGAAGCAGGCAGCGTTAGGTTCCGCCCTTACCCGAGCCTTAGGGGACTAATTTCAGCCACCCTCTAACAAATGTGTGAGGAAATATATCCCGATAATCTTAATGCTGAGGCCCGATCGCTAATACCGATCGTTAACTCTGGTCTGTCCGTGTGATAGAGACTTTAACATTTTTAGTGTATTAATTATTCACTGCTTTTATTGTTCTCCGTCTGTCTTTTCATCTCCCAATTACTCCCTTGTTTACACTTTTATGGGAGGTAATCTCGTTTTACGGATCGAACCCAGATTTGGTATGGAGGTATGTTTGTAATATGTACCTAGAAAACCTTTGTTTTGTAATCATTGCTTAAAAAAATATTTCCGTTCCACAATATTTTGATAAAATAGGAGTTACCTGAACGAATAATATGTATTTGTATATTATAAAAAACTACTTTAAATGGATTTGAGTTTTGAAATAAAAAGCTTATTTTTTTTTCAAAACTTGCACAATCTTCGTACTATTGTTCGGATAGAAAATTTTGTATTCAAAGTATTATATCATGAAGTTGTTATAAAACCCAGGATATTTGAAAAAAAAAATCTTTTAAGCTAAACGTTACCTTCAATATTTAAAGTTATATTTTTCTATCAGGAAAAATTTATAAAAGGACATTCTAAATAATAATTATAATAAATAACTAATTAGCCGTCACGTCATTTCCCCGGAGGGGTAGACAGAAAGGATGGACATCAATACGGCTCTGTCCTGACATACGAGTACCTCTGGAGTTTCCCATTCATGCATACATCGTAACATGTACGCTTGTTAATTATTTCGACTTTTAATTGTGGCCTTCTTTTAGTAAATTATTAATTGGGTCATACCATGCTTTCCTTGTCTTCCACAGGATCCACGGCTAATCTTTCCACTCAAACTGCTTTTTAACCATTGTTGTCTCATTCATTCATTCCATATATCCAAATCATCTTAATATCATAGTAAACCAAAAAATATTCATTAATTTGGTGTATTTCTTAAATACCCTATCAATGAATTATGATTTCAAGGGCGCTTATTTCATTCATCGTCCAAAAATAAATAAAACACAAACACAAAATAATTTTACTCCCACAAATTCGTTTCCACAGAGCATTACTTCCGTAATTAGCAATAAGGACTAATATTATACTCGAAACTCTGCGGAATAAAGAACAGACTATTTCACACATACCCAAGAGCTAATATTGGAAACGAGCTTTAGTGTTTCAAAGTGAAAATAGAGCGTACGAGCATTCCAACATTCATTACGATAAAGCCAGTATCGTATCGTGCATAGCAATATAAATATCAACCAATCACTATAGTTTGAATTCCATATTTTCCACATATTCTATATATTTTAAATTGTATCTACTTCTGTGAGTTATTTAATCATTAAATGAATATATTAAATAAATAACAAAGATCATCTGTTTCAGAAATTGTATTAATTTGCATACACAGTATCACACTGTGATGAAAATCGTTAAAATTAATTATGTTTATTTGAAATAGTCCATTGTTTTGGCCTAAACACTCTCATACTTTTTTAGATTATTATCTGTTAATTTTAAAACATAACATAATATTACATTTTTATATAAAACACTTTTTGAAAATGTCGCGACAGCTGTTTCGCCAACCGATGTTGGTTTTTGGTTTTTGTTTCCATGTTTCCATATGCTCGTGATGTATATTTATTTGGCAACAAATCGTCATTTTGATTATATAACTAACACTGATCAAGAAGTCAAATTTTAACTTTATAAATTCACCCAGGAATTAAATTTGAATTGTAACGGGACCCGAAAACGGCTTCAAATTTATTCATACAAAGAGTACAAAAGCTTCCTTTCAGCAATATCTTTCCACGTGATATTTATAATATTCTTGTTCATTAGACCGGGGTAAGTGGAGTAATAAGGTTGTCCTCTAGGGTAAGACGAGAGAAAAGTCCGCGTGCGGAAAATTAAGCCTTATTGTCTATGTACATTAGTACATAATCCGGGTCTCCTGATTGAATTGGAAGTTGTATTACCGGCTAAACCGAAATTAATGCTCCTTGAATAGGGACGGGAGGTTACTCGTATTGTACGTAGAATTGCTGGAAGGACGGCGGAATACAATTAGTTTGTTTATGAATCAGACCGTTTAAATAATTTGTTTACTGATGTATCTTATTTTTTCACATAAAAATTATGTTCTAAGGGTATTATTAAGCTTGCAAAATTAACTATCTCTCTGTTTATAAGAAGGGTTAGAAGACAACATCAATTGTTATTTCCTGATGGGTTTCATTCCTAATAAGTTTATGTTGGTTTTTTAAATTTGCACATATGTATTTGTTTAAATCGGCAGTTTTCCTTGTGTGCATTATTTTATATCATTTCAAATTAAAACATCAAAAAAATTCTTTATTATTTTGTATTTCTTATCAAGTGATCATAAATGTGTGTAATAATGTGCATTTCTTTAAAAATATAAAATATGTAATATTGTACATATATGTCATAGTATATCCACCATTTAAAAAAAAAGATTCTGCATTACATGCATGAAAATCGAGAATCTAAATATTGCCCAAAGGTAGTTAATCGAAAAATATTTTTTTTAAATTTTGTTAACAGAACGATACTTTGATAAATGATTTTTCATTAATCCTAGATAGTGGTTATGAAACTCGAGTAGCAGTAGTGAATGTAGCGAAAGTTTTAGAATATAATATATCAATTGAAAAAAGAAATTTGCTTCACATGTAGTTTTATGTCTTATGTAACCAATTGTTGACTAGGTATTTCACTTATTTATCTCTTGATATTTTAAACACATATTTCTTCGCCAGCCTATCTCCACCACTACTGGACTAAAGCCTTTCTATCCCCACGCAATCTCTCGCAGTTTCTCGCCAGTGTACTCTAGGCCCTTTCTACAATAAAATACATAATTAAGAGTTATTAAATCATAATATTAATACTAAATTATTTATTTTAATGAAGTTTGTAAGTAATTTAATTATGATATATATTTGAGTGAATTTTTCGTTCAAGATTACAATACACAAGTATTTTCTTTTCGTTGGTAAATCTTACATTTTTTATAGTTTTTCTATCCTATTTTCAATTTTGTTTCGTTCTAACATTCTGAAATAAATTTCACTTGGAAGGCATGAAAGACAGCCAATAGTTTGTATCAATAGGACTGTTGTGTCCTTTACCAAACTGTAACCGCGCTCCTGTCAATCCGGGAGACACTTAGATGTATCAGCTCTTTCGACACAATTTCAATTTGAAGAAAACTCTTTAAATTGCTGGAGACTTGAGAATCTCCGTTTTTATATTAGCATTGGCACTGTCTCAATAAAGTATTTCCGCTGTGCGAGCACTGCATTTTAAACAGGGCCGGTACTCTTATTTATCTTTAGTATGGTCTTTCAAGCTCATATTTAAAAGCAGAATTGTATTTATACTTATTTTGATTTTGTATGTTTTAACAAATATCGTTTCTTATGTTTGATTTCAAATTATTGAACACATTTCCATGTTAAAAATATGATTGAAGATTTTCATATTTTGTTTGTCAACATCAAATTTAAATACGAAGAAAAACGTCTGTTTTCTAGAATTTATATTATATTTTATGTGAATAACATATTACGCCTGTCTAAGGCATTATCAAATATTTGTTTACAAATGATAATGCCTTAGACAGGTGAAACATGTCATTTACATTAAACATAATAAAACTTCTTTGAAACAGACGTTTTCATTCTATAAACTTTTTTAATATGGAGTTTTTTACCATTGATGAAGAAACGATAAATAGAAAATTACTTTATAAAAACATAAAAGTATTTTCAAAGTCATAACAAACCTTCAAATAATAATTATTTAATCATGTATTTGTAAATCGTGAATCTTTCTTTCTCCTTTTATCATAAAGCTTTCTACGACAATGAACGTATGAAACCAGATTCGCCGTGAATTAATAGGAATGAAAACGTCTGTTATCTAGAAGTTTTATTAAAATTTATGAGAATGACAATTTTGGTCTGAAATATAAAAACATTCTTAAAAATGCAGCTTTAATGCATGACGTCTTTAGTTTAACGCTCTATAACTTTATGTAAAAGGAAATAAATAAATATATATTGACCATGCGAAAAAAATTGAAAAATTGACGTGCGTGCATAATACGATATACGAATGTTGAAATGACGAAAAATATACTTCAAGATAGAATATTGTTGAGATCCATCCTTTCACTTTGCCCATTTGGGGAAACTGCTTAATTTTTAGTACGTAATTCGCTTTGTTACAGTATGTGAATGTCTACGTTACTTACATATTTGATAAAGTTTAAAATTATTAAAGAATCAAGAAAAGGTATAAGATAAAATCAGTTATTTATAGAAATTTGCATATTATAATTTATGAAAGTTTGTTAAACGTATTAAAAGCTTCGAAGCCCTGACTCTGTGAATGGTAAATACAAAGGAATAGGAAAAAGAAACCCATTAATTTTCTGATACTTTTTAGTTCCACAAGGCAAACGTGGAAGTTGCAGATATACGGGCGTGCGCTAATCCTTGGGGCACTATTGCGATATTTTGCAGCGAACTTCTTGATTTGCGGTCTGATTCGGAACAATAAAAAAGTTCTTCGTTCGTCATTCGAACGACTTCCTGGCAATTAGCTCCACCAATACAAGATTTTAAAATATTCGAAATATTTCACGAGCTTTATTAATATTTTTTACATATAAATGGAAAAATTGGTACTTATGGATCTACAAAACTCTCCTATAAAACTGTTGTACAATTTATTGAAAGTTAAGGCATGTTGTACAATGTTTATTGTACCCAATATCTACAAAAAAAAAAACAATTCTATATCTTTACTTTTTCTTATAAACTAAAGACGTTCAATCTGTAGAATTTCATATTGATGGTTGTCTCATTAATGAATATACTGTTTTTTCTATACTTAAGTTTTAAAGGTGTAAAACCTTCGTAAGAGGTCGATAAAAATAAAGTAAAAAGTGGAAAAAACAGTGTTTTAATTCATAAAATTATTCATCAAAACTATTTTATTTTATTTTTAATTATCATATAGCGCTGTAAAGTTTCAAATAACTACTATCAAAAGCTTTATAGCGTTATAATGTTCATCCTCTTGATGAGTTGAACTCATACTTTTGGATACCACTTTCTTAGTCAGGGAATTTTTTATAAAAATGTATAAATTATATTATTAAAATATTTTCATATAAAGAATCGATGTGTCAACATGTCATAATTCCGATCCCATTATACTATTGGAGTACTTCATCCTTTTTCCATATTACGCAATTTTTCACTGCCAAATTACACATGTTTAACTATTTTTTCTAGCATTGTGTATTTCTGTATGAAAGTAATAAATCTTTTTTTTATATTTTCTAGTAGATCTAACCCTTGATCATCATATTGGCGTTCTCGTTACTAATTCATTGCTTTAACTTTTTTGGCTTATCATTTATCTAATGTTTTTTTTATCATATTCCATAATCAAATAGTTAAGATATCGTTTCACTGTAAATATAAATAAATAAATAAATTATGGCTCTTCAAATTATGAAAAGCACAAATATCTACCTTTACACCAAAGTACATCGATATCTACTACTTATCATTAAATAATAATGAAATGTGTGTGAACTTGCGTGTGCTTGTGAATAAATCGATGCTTTAATGAGTAACTTTCGATACCTATTGTAGTTTATTGACTGTCGATTTAAATATTTTATAGCCTGAATTGGTAGTTATGAAAATATTATCCATTATCGTTTTAATCGAATTATAATTTAAATATTGCTCTTAAAACAAACCTATAATTAATTTCCGTAAAGAAGAGTAAAACTAATTTTACATGCTTTAACAAGAAAATACTGCAAGAAAATAATTATGCAGCGTGATCAGTTGAACACATATTTATTTAAACTAAAAATATTTTGTAGATATTACATATCCGATACATTGTCGACTTTTAAGTGTACCTAATTGTTGCGTTAAACAGGAAGATGAAATAATGGATTCGCGGTGTGTATTGTACGTAATAATAGTAAAAGTTAATTTGCTGAGAAGTTTGGGGCCAACTAACTTAAAGATTATGGTACTATATGAACACAAAGAAGAAAGATGAGAGCAGAATAAATGCGGTAGAGATGAGGTCCCTAAGACGTATGTGTGGTAGAACGATGAACGACAGAATCTCAAATGCTGATATTAGGAAGGAATGTAGAGCGAAAGAAGGTATTATGAACAAAATTATGAAAGGTTCGCTGCGTTGGTTCGGATATATGGAGCGCATGGGTGAAGATAGAATGGTTAAAAAAGTATACGTTAACAATGTAAATGGAGTAAGGAGTCGAGGTAGACCGAGGAAAACATGACATGACCAAATTAATCAAATATTAAAAGTTGGTCATGTCAGAAGCCGGAAGAATCGACGTGCGTGTATGACTCGATTTATGAATGTGGAGGAAGCTAGAGAGGTGTGCCAGGATAGAGCAGTGTGGTGGTCCATTCTCTCTGCCTACCCCTGCGGGGAAACGGCGTGATGGTTTGTTGTGTTGTTATCAATGTGACGGTTTTAAAATAAAACTTCTAGCAACCGGATGCTAACATCAATTTTGTATGCGCTTCGTTCAATTTTATCTATTTTACCTTCATTATGATAAATATTTTGCTAAATTTAAATCACAGATCACTTGTTAACCCATTGCGCACGAAACTTGTAGGCAGTAAAATGATTAGTAGAAGAAACAGACCAAACTGTAAATCGAAGCGTAGTTACAAGGTTTAACCTCAATGTTTAACTATTTCTTTACTAACTAACTAACTAACCATCACGCCGTCTCCCCGAAGGGGGTAGGCAGAAATAATGAACTGCCACACTTTAACCGATGCGGCACTCCACCCTTCTCTTTTCACCCCCGCGGGAGACGCGGTGTGATGGGTTGCGAACCTCACCGCCACCAATAGTCATCTTCCGCGCACATTTCGATACGTTCACAAAATAAATCTAAAACAAATAATATTAAATACAATGATTAAAAACAAAATACAATGATACAAAATAAAATAAAATAACATAACAAATAATGTTATTTTTTATGGGACCCATGTGAGCTAACCGATCCGGACTTTTGGGTTTATGTTTTGTTTATTGTTTAAACAATAAATATTAAGCTGAAATGCACAATATTTGCATTTTTCAAAGTTTTCATTTTATCGGTACTATTACAAAATAGTATATCTGTAAATTATTTTTCGCCTAATATTTTAATATATTAGTGAGTTTGTTTTAGTCATTCAGACCTCATCTTTGTATTCCAAATCTTCTGAATTTAAAAAACCTCTTATATAATTATTTTTCATATGACATAAATAACACTACAGAAGTGCACAAATTTATTAAACACTTGTTTTAAACCACGTAAAAAAAATGTTTTTACACTTTTTTAACGTATTTATTTTTTAGTAAAAAAACAAATGGATACCGAATGTACAGTAAAAAATATAGACCTTACCTTGTGAATCCTGCGTTACGGTTTCACTTCTGAAAAACTAAGCTCAGGAATAATTTACTTTTGCGATGGTCGGATATTAAAACGCGACTTTGAAAAATGTTCACATTTTCTTTTGAATTAGAAAAAAAAATCATTTTTCTCTTCTACAATATGGATACAGTTAAAATGCTCTATATTTTAAATGGTCTTACGAAAGCTGTATTTTTTAGTTAACACGGCCTCGCTCGCCTTTTATTACCAAAACTTTTTTGAATGTTCGTAACGTTAAAAGTTTTTATTATCTCGTCCTTATATACGACTCGCCCTAACTCAACAGTTTTCGCTGATGTATAATATAAGAGTCGCTATACCATTCGCAGGATAGTGTTTGAGGCACACATCTATAATAAATGTAACAAAAAGGGGAACAGTTGAGCACGAGAGGATCCATTATGTACATAATAAAATGCGTCTTATATCTTAGAGAATTAAGACTCAAACTATATTTAAAAAAAAAAACATTTTAATTTACAAAAGATTTCGTGTAGAGAAATACAGTTGAATTTCTTCTCATTATTATTTAGGATGTTCAGTTGTTTTTATACTATTATTTTTTGACATATATGGACATTAAAAACATAGAACTTGAGACAGATGACTTCTTTGGTTGAAATTTGATAATCTTAAGTAGCAAAAAAAACAGGAACATAAAATAAATTACACATAAGAAGCTAATATTGATAAATATACATAGTATAATAAATATATTAACTTAGTTCTCTTAGCGATGAAGGTTATGTACTCGTAATTACGTTTTGTCGAAAAAAAAACTAAAGAAACAAACAAACTAATGAATAAAAACTGTTTTTTTTAATTATATGTAAATCATAATGGTTTATATAATACATAAAATAAATACATTAGAAACAAATGTGTTTTTTTAATATAATTGGCGTAGGTGGCGTAGGCGTAGGTACATGAAAACCATTCTATCAAAAAATATTATTAAAAATATAAAATAAATAAAAACTTTGTATTTAACCACGGTTTGGTTATTATAATTGATGCCAACTAGTTTCGCTTGGACCAAAGCGTCATCAGGGTAGAATATTAAGTTATTATACTGCCCTGATGAATCTTGGGTCCAAGCGATTTTTTTTATAAATTATATAATATAATATTTGAGATTTCAGAAGAACGTACTATTCCTCAAATATCTTATTATTTTTACTCAAATAATTGTGAGAAATACAAAAACCGGCAGCTAGAACACACGCAAGCTTGCCTACACTGTTTGTTTTGTCTTCATTTCTACTGTGTAATAGTGTGAATATACAAAGGTTTTCTTATCAAATCAGAAAAGAAATTTTCTTTTTGAATAAAATGTGAAGTACTTTGATTAAAATCACAATGGATCTCTTTCCATACACGCGTACAAATTTCTAAAGGTTATTATGTGTTTCATAGAAAAATTGTACCGGCATTTTACACTTGACTTTCTTTTCTCCACATATACTAGTTTTGAATAAGATATATTATAGCAAAAACGGAGAATTAAATCATGTACATATTTTAGTGCTTAATTTTCCGTAAAATTTAAACAGAAGAGAACAAGCAGACATTTCTAATATTGCCTCCTTATCAACGCGCTATTTATCTTGCAGTTGCATGACTCGGTGTAATCAATCAATCGCAAAACTTTTCTTGATTCCGTATTCTTTACACATTGTATGGAATACTGTTCTCAGCACTGGCTGGCGAAAGCATTTGCGGGAAATGTATTTTTGTTTCCTTTAGGCTTTCACCGTATTGAAAGGAGTCGCAGCTGTTTGACGCAGTTAATTACACGGCCAAATAGGGAGAAATATGAAGGGTGACCCGCCTTTCGTACGTCAGAAGGTCTTTAGCCAAGACAAATTTCCAGATTAACTCACGCCAACTACGTATTAGCGATTTCTAAGACTCACACCAGCCTTCCTTCACTCACTCATGTTTGCAAAATGTTAAAATTTTCTAAGTCAAATTATTCAAAACTAAGTTTGTTTTCAAACGCTATTAACTTAATTTTACGTAATAAAAATAATTATTTTAACACATCGAAAATGAAATAATTAAATCGTCGTAAAAAATTTTTTTTTTTAATTTAACACGAATGAAGATCCATTTTCATTCGAATGAAAATACCAAATTTTAACTACGTGTTGCAATTTTTTTCGAATTTGGGTACACCGTTTATGGGTCGGAAGTGATACTAATGGATGTTTTCATTCGTATTAATTATTTAATATGGAGTTTTACATCATTGTTCAAGAAAGAAGAAACATGTTAAATATTGTTTACTACTCTGCGAAAATCAGATATATATTTAAATTGATTGTATTCGAGAAAATAAATCTGTTTGACCCGTAGATATATATAACGTGATGCAGAGAACGACACTATAATTTGCATATTTCATACGTATTCCCAGCATTTTTTCAACAGATTGTGTACATGCCTTACGTGTGTTAATAAAGTGTGGATGTTGTGTGCCATCTAATATCAAAATGTATTTCTTACGTTTTCACCGGTTTCTCAACTTGGATTCACTGATATAAAAGAGAAATAGCGTTAAATAACACTGAGTGGCGATGAGGTTCGCAAACCATCACACCGCGTCTCCCGCGGGGCGAAAGAAGGATGGAGTGCCGCATCAGTAAAAGTGTGACAGTCCAATTTTTCTGCCTATCCTTTCGGGGAGACGGCGTGATGGTTAGTTAGTTTAGTTAGTTACATTATTTTAAGTAGTTAATGGAAACAATAGCATATTAATGTAAGCGAAAATGACCATTAACAGTAGAGTTCTTTTCCCTGCCCTTGCGAATAGAATCGAATCATGAAACTGGCAGGAAAGTGGTGAGAAGATAATAAATGCAATACACTTGAGATTCTTTATAGCGATGTATGGTAAAACAATGTGTGACAGTATATCGATCGCTGATATAAGCAAGGAATATAGAGAGTAAAAAAGCTTTAAAAACTTTAATGCGTTAAAAAATTATTTTCTTCTGACAGTGCCGTGTCTGGTTCCCCTGCTATCGTTGTGGCGAATGGTTTATTATCACATTGATTTCCTGATAAGTGTAACTGGAGCGGTTTAAGTTGCCATCTCCGAGGATTTCTTATAGAGGATATCTTCCCTTTGTTGCTGGGTTTTGGTTTTGCGGCACCGAAGATGCGCCATTGGGCTTTTCCCTGTCTGGTAAGACCCTGATAGTAAGGTCAGTAATCACATTACCTGGGACTCGCGGATCATAAGGACCACTCTAGGATGTCAGGGAGTTGGCCATTCTCGATGTTTTACTGTAGCCGTGCAAGGTGGCGTTTCACGGCTTTTTATAGGTACAAGCCTTTAGAAGGGTATATTCCACCGCGGCACTTCCAGCCATTCTAGTCCCTAAACACTCGTTTACGATTATTTATGAATCAATGATTTCACAACATTCAAATTAGGATACTGATTTAAATTTTCTTGTTTACTATTTTATCTGAAGTGTACTGATAGAATTCTAAGAAACTTAGGTACATTTTATGTATTAGAACCGACAGTAACCTTAGCAACTCCTCCAATTGCGATATTTTCTTAATCTCATCATCGGAATAATTGTTTCCACTCCAATGCCCACGGAGGAAAAGCAGAGAGGAAGAATTTCTTACTGAATACTGCAAAAGACGTAAAACCTAATGTTTATTTATTTTCAGAACGTTTTCCCGATGCAAGGAACTGCGCGACCGTCTGATTTCAAAATATCGGGAAGATTTTGTTTACATTGAATGTACAGATAGGATGCTGACTACTCAAGTTAAATTAAGTTCTTGTATGAATCAATTACTTTTTTTATAGATGATATAAAAACATTAAGTTTTATATTGGTCTGATCGAACTTGAGTATAAGCGAATCTACTTGGCGTTATTTTTTAATTAAAACCCTGCAAAACACTTCGAGAAATACTGGACACTCAAAAGTGGAAAAAACTGTGTTTCTATTCATAAAAAAATAATGACTGATTAAAAATATGTATTTCATTATATATAGTCATTCAAAATGTACAACCACAAAGCAAGTGCTCCATATAAAATAAACGTTGTAATGTTCTCAAAGTAAATCATAAAAATAAAACGTTTGATATGTTTTTATACTGTAGAAAAAAAAAATACCAAATTTTTCAACAAATTCACTTTTTAATAAATTGTCCTTATAAAGAATTGAAAAACAATTAAATCAACGGAAATCACAACATGCAAAGACCATTAATAATTCGTATGAATATGATATAAAATAACATGTACATGGAAAGCCACATAATTATTTAATTTGAAAAAATAATTACTTGTTTTTTTCCATATATTTAAGTATTCGCTATTGTGTTTGGATTATGGTAATATTAATTGTTTAAAAAAACTTTTTTAACACGCCCCAACACATCAGGATAATTATGCAAATTGCGATATTTTTCATCTAATGTGTTACCTTACTACAATTATGAGAATTTTATTATTCTTTGCACGTTCAATTTTCACTTAGGCCTTTCAACGCAACAAGTCACCCTTAGGACAAAAAGAATAAGCTAAAATACAGCGGAGAAACAAGAAAATAAAATGAATAAAGTTGGCAGTGCGAACACCACACTCTTATTAAGACGTGTTATAAGAAAGAAAAGGGCTGAAAGAAGAAAAAGTGTACATCTTACATAAGCAGGAAACAATATTTTATGTCGTAGACCATTAAGTTACTGGCCTATAACCGCTTGCCCCTGGACAATACAAATAGGACAGCCGGACCCCCGCACCGCCACCCTCCGCCACCGTCCCATCTCTCCCACCCTGGGGACTCGGTGTCTGGGCTTAAGCTGGTCGTAGATACTTTTCATTGGGTTCATATTTTATATAATACTACTTCAAGTATTTACGAACGCTACATTTGCCATTTAATATTTTGTAACATTGAAAATAAACTAGTTTTTTTGTCTATTGTTATCGTAAAAGCAATTTTTCTGGGTTCTACAAAGTTAACAGTATACTACTTTTCTATTCTAGCATTCACCTTAACAGGAGAAAATAAAGCTTACGGAAATACTTAAATGGAAATTTTTCACTCTGCAGTCCTGTTAAAGAAAATTGTCTTAAGTAATAAACCATTGAAGGTTAGCCCGTAGAATATCTTAGAGCTCGCGTTCAGCACTCGCATATTACAAACTCTCCATGCTTTTGTTGGCTACAAACGAGAAAATGGGAATGTTAACTTTATAGAGCACAAAAGAAAGTACGAATGATAATTTCGTTCCATACTTTTGTTTGTGGGACTCGAAAGGTTGAATATTTCACAGTAGCAAGTTTATGGTGGCGTTAGTAGACTTTTTTTTTCAAAATGGGGTATAGGACTTTTTGTTCGCCCGGAGCTCGAAGCTTTGTGAATTAAAGCATTACGGGAACTAGACGTAATGCTCCCTTATTAATCTGGGGTCATTCCATTCTGTCGGGGTGGGAAACTGTGTGACATTAACAATCCTTTCATGAACCGGCAATGATGTAGAGGTACCATTTCATTTGAACCTTTGGCGAAGTTTTTAAGGCACATCAAACGAACAAAGAAAAGGGTCCGATTCTATTGGATTGTAGGTACCTAAGAACGACCATTACATTTTAAATCTTGACGCTAAAGTTAATGTCAGTTAATTCAGTCCAAAGTGTTATTTCCCGAAATTTGCTTTGAAAGTATTTGCGTTTTTTTTCTTCTGCATAGTATATTAGCTAATTTTCAACACTAAAGTTTTATCCTATTTAAAAACTTCAAGTTTAATCTCTGAACTTTCTTTCAGCAGAAGTTGTACCTAATCTAATTCGGCCGAAGTTAACCGGATTCGAATGAAAGTGCAATAAATCCTTCAGTGCGGCAGAATAACGGCTCTTAAATTATTCTTTACAATGTAATAAATAAGGGCAGAGATGTTAAAGGCCTAATTTACTCCCCGAAGTTAAGATCGCCATTTTATAACATGAGATTACGATGAAAATTTCGTACGCGAATAATTCAAATATTCTGCTAAACATCAGATGAATTTAGTGCGGATGGAAATCTCTTTAATGGCTTGCAAATGTGAGAAGAAAAAAACGCCGAATAGCTAAGAACTTTTCTGGGCAATTTATTTACAATCTAACAAACAGTTACGCCATCTATTTTTCATCAACTATTTAGTTTCTGCTGGTTAGAAAAGTTTTCTTCAAGTCTTCAGCTTAACTTCTTGATTCTTTTTTCACCGGAAAGGACTTTTTGTTTTTGTTCAACTAACGCGCTTAACGTGCCTACACAGAAACTTTTAAATGTTCGCTTCTAAATTATTATAAAACGGTGTAACAAAGTAACAGACTAATTATTATTTAATCGCATGACTTCTGCATTGTCAAGAGTTTTTCAAATTTAAATCCAAAAATAGTCAACGAGTTTCACAATCGTAATATTATATAAATTCATTTTATAGGAGTATTAATGATACACTTAATATTGTTTATACGATATTAAAATTTAAAATAAATAGTATAATTATAAAAATTCTCTATTCATTGTTTTAATTAAAGACATAGTATATGTATTTATTTTTATTTTGATTTTCATTTATCTTTTTCATTTGTTTTCGGCGACTTAGTGCCACCATTTTAGCTGAGAAATAAATAAAAAGTTTTTTATAAAAAAAAAAGTACAAAAATTTATTTAAGTAAGAATTATAGTACATTAACAAACATATTATTATAAAATTCTTATTGTTACATGAGATTATTTGATTTCATACTATTTCATTTTTTTTCATAATTTTTATTTAGTCCGCGTTTCTATAATAACTTTCTGAATAAATCAATACTTTTGTTAAACAAATATGTTTTTATTGGAGAAGTAGGTGAAAGATATATAGATACAATGTTGTTGAAGTCATAGAGATATATTTACTACAACAACAGGGTACATAAAAATTCTAACTCTTACGATTTGTTCATGTGGAAACATTTCAATTAACATTTCGGAAGAATTTGAGAAAAAAATTACATGTTCATTCAATTATGATTTTATTTGATATAGGCAATCATCGTTTAATTAGAATAATTGCTGAGTTGTTTACGAATTAAAAACCTGATTTTTTTCTTGACAATGCATCATCTTTGACTTCTTTCAATACGTATCGTGAAAGCAATATAAAATAATATTGATGAGTGCATATAATTCTGACGATGATAAAATATATTAAAAGTATATTATATTTGACACGTGTTATGAAAAATAGACTCAAAAGAAGACATATTATTATATAAATAAATCGTTATTAAATGTACAGTGCTCAGGTGTGATAAATTTATAAATTTCATCACTTACTGCAATATTCCACGTAGGAAATAGAGAAATTGCGTGCATGACACATGTATGATTGTTGAAAATGTCAGGTAAGAACAGTGAAACGGTTCATTCTTTCTCCCTTGCTCTCCAAAAAGACCGAGTGATGGTTGGTTAGTTAGTTACTGCAATATTAACTTGATGAAAAATAACGAAAATTTTCAATTAATATTATTAAAATTTTGATGAAAAATAACGATATTTTGCCTAATTTTGATTAAATCGTTCTAACAATGAATCTTCCGTATGCATCCTTAATAAATCCTGGCTCGGTAATGTTCCCTAGTAATCCCGCACTCTATCTTCATGTCCTGCACCCGACTAAGTGTCATGAAGAGCGATCGGGGATCAAATAAAATGTTAAACTCCGTTTAACTTGTTAAGTGGTTCAATTCCGAACGGTTTACCCTTAATACTTCTTCCGTTCCCGACGAATATGGACCCCGATCTCTAATAAGCCAAGGATTATTCTTCAAATAATCATTTGAAATTTTACATTGCTGAATGCGATTTTTCGTAAAAGGAGTTTAAGAAATTTTCCATTTCATTTTCCTTTTATGTGATTGTTCTGTTTACTCATTCACTTACATTTTCGTAAATAAAAACATTGCCAGAAATTTCAAAGTTACGAGTTACTTAAAAGGATTATGTAAACATTGATAGAATTATAACAATATTTCATTTCATTTTATATCACAGTAATGAATGGCATGGTGTGATTTTTGTCTTGAACATAAGAAAAACATTTTTATATTTCTCTTCGGGCGCTTTGAAATAAAAAAATATTTACGAGCAGATCATCTTATTTGTTACGAAAATATCTTCGAGTATGATAAATTTGTAATTATAATGATTATATAAAGACGACCATCGTGTCAGAGTGGCAAGAGCTATGACTACTACACCGAAGGTCCCGAGATCGATTCCCGGCAATGGCAGTTTGATTGTCACAGTGGTATTATGTATAATTCACATGACAATAAATAGATTAAAAACCTATCACATGTCATGAGAACCAAAAGCTAAAAAGTAAAAACAGTTATTTGGTTTAAATAACCTGATGTATACAAATGTGGAAGGAAAGCAACGGGAAAATACCACATGAAAGCTCAAGTGGCATCCCATGAACCAACAAAAACACTTTGCAGAAAACCAATCGCTTGTATTGAAACAATCAAAGACAAACATAAACATTCCTGAATTAAAAATTTTATATAAATATTTATTTATATCTCTAAGTGCCAGTAAGTCGTAGTTGTCATATTAACGTTAATGATTAACCTAAAATAGTGTAATGATTATTTGAATTAATTGTGGGTCTAATTTCTTTCTCTAAAGCTAGAAAAAAGAACTTTCAACTTAACCATTCAACTTTGTTGAACCTCATTCTTTTCACGCCGAGTTTTCCTTTAAAAAATGTTCTATTTTGTTAATGACTCGTTAGCACCGGGAAGATTTGTTAATGAGATTTTGACTTCAGTTCGCTAACGCGTGTTTAGATCATTAAGCTCTTTTTCTGAATGGGTTTCCTTGCCGATTGAGAAAAAATGTTTTGTTTGGGCTTTTCGGACTTATTATTCGTAATTATTGGTATTCCTGAATATCAAAATAATTTTCTTCTCGAAACAAAAACGTTCTCGCTAGAACTTCATACCAATTTATCTTGTTTTTCATCTCACCAGAGAATTCACAATCGCAATATAGTGATGAAGAAAAAAAACTAACTAACTAACCATCACGCCGTCTCCCCGAAGGGGTAGGCAGAAAGAATGGACTGCCACACCTTTCTTTCCTGACATATTTCTCTCGCTTCCTCAACATTCATACATCGTGTCATGCACGCGCGTCAATTTCTCTGACTCCTCACATAGCCGACATTCAATATTTGATTTATTTGATCGTGCCACGTTTTCCTCGGTCTTCCTCTATTCTGGTACCATTTACATCATTAACATATAATTTTTTTATCATTCCTTCTTCATTCATCCTTTCCATATGTCCAAACCATCTTAATGATCCTTTAATTATTTTGTTCATGACACCATCATTCGCACCGCATTCACTTCTTATATGTTCATTCGACACTCTATCATACATAGAATATCCACACATTCGTCTAAGAGATCTCATTTCTACTGCATTTATTCTACTTTCATCCTTCCTTTGCCAGTTCCGTGCTTCGCTTCCATACATAAGGGTCGGTAGAAGAACACCATTGTGCACTGCCATTCTAGTTTTTTTGGATAGGTTTTTGTTTGCGATGACAACTTTAAGTGCACCATTCACTTTGTTGCCTGCCCCAACCCTTCTTTCAATATCCCTCTCCACTCTCCCATCTCTTGTAAACATACTACCTAAATACACAAACTCAACTACTTGCTCCAAATTTTCACCATTCACGCTAATGTTGTAGACTGTCATGGTTTCTTCCTTTTCAAAAATCATTACCTTGGACTTATTAACATTCATCATCAGATCATTTCGCATGCATACCTCATACATACATACAATTCACCAGGACTTGTAGTTCATGCTCGTTGTCAGCAAGTAGGACAGCGTCATCCGCATACAAGAGACAGCTTACTGACACTCCGCTCATTTTGGCACCTACATCCAACCCTTTCAGCTCTTTCATACAATTGTCCATATACAGATTAAATAACCACGGGGACATTACGCAACCTTGTTTGACACCTTTATTGATATCAAACCAGGCTGTAAGATCTCCATTTACTCTGACACTAGCAGTGCTTTCCGTGTATAGCGACTTAATGGCCGTGATCAGTTTTGTACTTATTCCATATTCAGACAATATTTTCCACAACTTTTCTCTATTGACGTAATCATATGCTTTTTGTAAGTCGACAAACGCACAGAAAAGTTTGCGATTTTTGGCCAGAAACTTCTCTGTCAATGTACGAAGTCCAAAAATTTGATCCATACATCCTCTGCCATTCATAAAGGCACCTTGCACATCCCAAACTTTGTCACTCGTCAATTTTCTTACTCTTTCTATTAAAATTCTGCCATAGACTTTACCAACGACACTCAAAAGACTAATAGCTCTGTGGTTTCCACATTCCATACGCGATCCTTTTCCTTTGTACAGGGGCATAATTACTGCTCTCCTCAGTCTAGCGGCGTATATCCCTCCTCCAAGCACTGGTTAAATAACTTACATAACCATGCAGAAACCACTTCGCCACCGCTTTTAATAAAGTCTATGGCAATACAATCAAACCCAACAGCTTTTCCACTTTTCATTGCACTCACGGATCTTTTCATCTCATTCGTACTTATTTTTTCAATATTATCATTCATAGGTCCCGCACTCGCACTAGCTGCTATACTTTCGATCTATATTCGATACAATTGAGTTTTAGACAGAGGCTTGTGTAAACGCTATCCATCTATGTTTCACAATGTTAACGCTATCCGTACGTACGATAATCGGTCACAATATTAACGCTATCCATTCGTACGTGTTTTTCGACTGTTTTTGTTAAAACACCGACTCATGTCGGATTGAGCAAAACTTGCTTTTTTGAGTTAAGCCAGTGTTCTATCAAGCGTGCGATATATATATAGTCAGTCTATCAGTATTTACTCATGTTTAAATTGCTGCAAATAATTGTCGAGACTTAAAACAAGTAAAGCTAGCATCGAATATATGTAGACTGTTATATCGTTGCACTGGGAAGCTAATGAGTACTGCCACGTATTCCTCCAAATTTTGTTGACGCTCATGTGTAAAGTTTACCTGTAACAAGTTAATTATAAACATAGCACCATTCGGCAAGGCAAAGTATTCTCCTAATACAGGAAAGTTTGTTCCGATAAATTACGACAATGTTCCTCCCAGCTTCCCCACTGAAGGCGCGCTGTTCAACTTTAAGACACAAAGCATGTGTTTACGTCTGGCGACACCGAATTTGCTAAGTATAACGCGTCGTATGAGAACATCTTCGGAGTGCTCGAGGAAAGTATAATCATAAATAAATGAGAGACTGTGTTCAGGGTGAACATTAGCGGCTTAATAACACGAACATCCATTGTTTTAAACGACGCCATTCTGAAATTTATTTCTCAGCCTTTCGTAACAAGAAGTGAACATAAATCCCCATTGAAAGGGAATAGGTGTTCTTCCATTTGATTTACTATCGGTAAAGTTATTTATGTTGTTAAACTTGGAGATATATCTATTTGCTATCCGCGATAATAAGATAAGTTAAAATATGGGCACATTCTCCCTTAGATCGAAGGTTTCTTTTAATAACACAGTTTCGTGCAATGTTTAATTTTTAACAATAAAATAAAACGGTCATAGATGATGGAAACGTTAAAATGTACTACAAATTTATTATTAATTTTTCATGCAAACCTTGGCATTAAATATTTGGTATTGACATTATATTCCTTTGGAATGAAACATTGTTTCTTACTAGAATATTATCAAATGTCACATATGTATATTAAAAATGGTATTTCATGGCCAAACATTTCAATTTCAACCCTTCGGCCCTTTAGCCTGACCAATCTTCCAGAATCCGTCAGAGTTTAGTTCGAGACTCAAAACGCACCATTTCAAATTATTCTTTCTTGATATAAATATTGATCGACTGCGTCAGGTGCAGCCCTCATACTAAATATGTTTATTTTTTAACTAGTTCATAAAACGGAGCATTTTCTACAGCGCTTTTGAGATGATTAATTCCTAAAAATAGCTCTTTATAAATTATCCAATTTATTATAATATTATTATTTAAAAATCATAATAAAACTTCTAGAAAGCATACGTTATTAATATGACATACCCTACAGCTGAACATCTAAAAAACAAACGAACTTTTTTTAATGTGTGTGTTTTAAATTTACTGGAATCTGAAACAATCGGATAGTTTCATTTTTTTGTTGTTGTAAAAATCGTCTACCAAAGATGCCGTTTTTGTATGTAAATGCTCAAGATATGCACTGACTTTAAATTTAAATTCTTAACATAAAAAGGTTTGGAAATCGCAGCATGCCCGGTATGCTAAATGTGAACCAAAGTTTTGGTATTGAAATAGTATTGGAAATCGGTTTGGGTCAAAGAGCCAAAGTATTTTCTGTAATACTTGGCAATATAAAAGGCAACTTAGATATTGTAGTTTACCACATTGGCCTTTCCGTACGCCGCCATTGGGAGGGTATACGGGAGTGTAATTCGGTGTTGCGGTGACTGGTGTGATACTGTTTCGTGAAATGGGAATTGATACTGGATTCTTTACCCACTACCAAAAGCACAACGGATATTCTTTCATAACAATATTGTACGTTTGTAGTACCTACGTTCGTAAGCGTAGGGTAAATTTTTCGTTGATTAGATATTTTAAGGACATTTATCCGTTTGACTTAAGAAGAAAAAAAGCATTCCTGTGACACAAGTCGTCATATTTATTGATTCTTGAGTAATGATGTAAAAATTCCTCTTAAATTATTATTACAAGGTGAAAGAAAATTATAACTAGTTCTCTTTTTCTTTTTTCTTTTAAAAAATTAAAATTACATAGACATGTTTCCGACAACCAGTCTTTATAATATGCATCACTGAAGAAGGACTGGTTGTCCGAAACATGTCTGTAATTTTTTTTAATGTAATTGTTGTATATAAAGAGTATACAAAAAAGAAAAAGAGAAATTAAGCATCTACAACACAAAGTATGGCGAATATAGAAGAAATTATAACTATTGCTTGTACCTATTTTTTTCTTCTTCTTCTTCTGATTCTGATTGTGATTGCAATCTGCTTATGCAGGATATCAACGTTCTTCTTGTGATGAAGACGACCAGCCTTCTCTTCATCTCTTTGGTGGTCATTCTGGTGGTCGGCGGCCCTCTGGAGTCTCGTGCATCATGATAATATTCATTTTTATTTATAAATAACTCAATGTAGAGCAATTGCGTTTTCATTGTACATTTTATAATAGAGTTTTACCTTATTGAAACCACAACCTTCAATTGAACAAAGATATGAAACTCCATATTGAAAAAGAAAATTGTGAAAACGTCTATTTTCTTAAAGTTTTATTTTATTTTATTGAAATGATATGTTTCGCCTTGCTAATGATATGAACATTTGATTATGCATAAGCATGGCTAAACATGTCAATCTTATTAAATATAATAAAACTTCTTGAAAATAGATTTTTCAATTGTATCATTTTACGAGTTTTCACATTTTGATCCCCTTAAGAGTGTCATGTATTTTTTTTTCTAAACCACTTATATATATTTGTAATTCCATTTAAAAAAACAAATATGTTTATTACTAGCTAAGCTATAAAAAAATTATCATTTTAGGTCGAAAATGAATTGGTGATTGTCATATATTCACATCATTTGTATTACTTTTTTTATCTAATGTATAATGCTCGTATAAATGTAAAATAATCTCATTTATAATGTTTCATGAATAATATATTTTTATTCTACAATCTACATGAGATTCACTTTTAAATAAACGATTTATTATGAAGCACTCGACGACTACTTAGCTATGTACCTATTCCGTCCAAAACTAAGCGTGCTTTTCAAATCAAGTAATGTTGACTCAAAGTGTTTGAATAAAGAATAAAAGGCGCCATCTCTTAATAGGACTCGGCTGCAATAAAGACGGAAGAATATTTACCAACAGCGAAGGAGTTCCGCGTCTACACAGTAAATATTCCTATTGCATTGCTGAAATTCGCTCAACTCCGAGACTTGTCGGCTTAACTTTGTACTTGAACTGCCAATAAGCATATAACGTTATTCCCTTTTAGAATTTCGTAGCTTAGAAAGTTAATCGCGTCTTATCATTGAGTGATGAAAATCATCAGAAATACTTAAGACAATTGCATATTTCATCTTTAAAACACTCTATTTGTTTTTTAAAACTACCGCCCTGTTTTGTTCCAAACAAAGCTTCATCGGGTAAGCTGTTTGTTTTGTAAAGTTAATTAATAAATCAAAACGTCGTGTTTTATATCATCTAATCAATTATATTTATTTTATAAAATATGTCATTTGTAACTACACATCACAAATTAAATGCCTTATTCGGAAGTTTTAACAAACGGACCGGAAGAGTTTTCAGAGTCCTATACAACGCGTTGGTTTCGAGCAATCTCGATACGGTTCTGTGATATGGAGTCCTCACGAGGTGAGAAATTCCGCTATGCTGGAGAGGGTTCAGAAAAAAATTCTGAGGTATCTCTACACGAGGGAGTATGGTAGTTATCCGTGGCTCTATCTCACGGCATTTCTATTAGGAATGCTCGGAAACAATTCTTTACAGCTTCGAAGGGATGGGCATCTCTTCGAAGCTGTAAAGTTCGGATGTAACTTTTTTTTATAAAACAACATTTTACCATTTTTGTTACTATTTAATTGATGAAAATTTGTATACATTTTTATTTATGAATATATTGTTACAACTGATTCACATTCACGTATTATCAGGGTTATATAATAAGGTAAATGATATGTATGCATTAATCGGTGTGATTCACATACTGCATTTGAAAATAAAACAACAGATTTTAACGCACATATTTGCTTACAAAAATAAATATAATAACTACGTATATTATTTAAAAAAACTTACTTTTGAATCTCTTACTTCTAAGAATATTAACCTCATGTACTCGTATATAACCTATCACCACCATGTTCACGAAACTATTTAAAACAAAATATTTAAACTTATTTAATATTGATAAATAGGTCAGTTTTCTAGAAGTTTCATAATATTATTTGGAATGATATTTTTGTCTTGCAATAGCATTTTGAAATGATATATAACTCTTACAATATTTAATATTTAAAATCAATATGATATATTGTATATTATTATGTTTTCATTACAAATCAATCTGGTTTTGCTCTAGAAATAAAAATATGATTTAACCACATATAATGTGTTACTGAGTATTAACCACATGATTTAATACTCAGTAACACATATCGCGTGTCTGGAATATCTCACTCAGCTTCTCCACTTGTACCCGAAGACTCTCATCATCCAGCCATTGATTTTATTCTATCGTCGGGATCTCTTCATTCGTTGCGCGAATCCCAACGCAGTGTTTACCTTTTCAAAAAGGGAAACTACGAATTAATTAATAATTTCTTATCTGGCGTTGACTGGACCAACATCTTATCCACATCTCCTCTTAACACCGCTGTGGATGCTTTTTATGACGTGTTGCACAGCTCAATCGACCAATTCGTACCTCTTAAGCACTTCAAGAACAGTGCCAATTTTCCACTCTGGTATAATACTCCTCTAATTAAACTCACAAAAGAGAAGATCAAGTATCATAAACGATTCATAAGGTACAAAAATCCTCTTGACTATTATACTTTCTCATTGCTGAGAACCCGCCAGAAACGCATGGCCAGGGAGTGCTTGTCTCAATACATTCATTCTACAGAGCTGAATATTGCGAATAATCCGAAATACTTTTGGAAGTATGTTAAAAGTAAGCGTAAGAATAATAATTCTCTTCCTAAGACAATGTGTGTTGGTGGAAGTATTTCAATATGCGGTGGTAATAATATCTGCAATGCATTTTCAAATTACTTTCAATCCGTGTTTGTTGACGAAACCACCCCTGTCACCCCCAATCCCTGCGAGTCCTCTATCATCAATACTATCGCTGGCTGCCCCACTGACAGACCTACACTCGCCAGATACTTATCAGCCATTGATATCAACAAAGGTGCTGGAAGCGATGGAATACCACCAATATATCTGTCCAACTGTGCTAAATCGCTCTCTGAACCACATTATATTCACTCGTTCTCTGTCTGAAGGTTGCTTTCCAGATAAATGGAAAGAAGCCTTAATAACTCCAGTTTACAAATCAGGATCCAAAAACGACATTGAAAACTATCGCCCTATCTCCATTCTATCTACCATAAGTAAGATCTTCGAGCGTATTATATATGACAATCTATATCCTTCTCTTAAATGTATTTTGAGCAAACAACAACATGGTTTTCTCCGTAATAAATCTGTCCTATCAAATTTGATACCATTTACAGATTATGCCATATCGAACATGCACCGCGGACTCCAGACTGATGTCATATATACTGACTATGCCAAAGCTTTCGATAGAGTAAACCACAATGTACTTTTGGCTAAATTGAGTGGACTAGGAATTCACGGTGATCTCCTTAGATGGATAAACTCCTATATAAAAAATCGTAGGCAAGCCGTGGTGACTGGTGGCTTTAAATCAAACTTCGTGGGAATACCTTCCGGGGTTCCCCAGGGCTCCCATCTGGGACCTATTTTCTTCATCCTGTATATACACGACATTGGCAACTGCTTTCTCCACTCCAAGCATCTCCTTTTTGCTGATGATATGAAGGTCTTCCTGAAGGTTTCAGACACTTCTGACTGCCTTCGACTCCAGTCAGATCTTGACAGACTCTCTCATTACTGTATACTAAATAAATTATCCATAAATGCGAACAAATGTCATAAGCTTTCACTGACGCGTAAAATGAACCCTCACAAACATGTGTACTCCATCAATGGTTCCATAATATCCGATTCAGACCGCGTGAGAGATCTTGGAGTCACAATCGACCCTAAACTCACTTTCGTTAGTCATATTGATGACATGGTGGACAAATCTCTCAGAACATTGGGATTTATACTACGCACATGCAAACCTTTCCAAAATATCACTGCCCTTAAAGTATTATTTACAACCATGGTTCGCTCACGCCTTGAATATGTATCTCCCGTTTGGTATCCTTATTATGCGGCACATATTCAACGCATTGAAAGAGTACAAAAAATGTTTATTAAACATATTAATTTTAAAATGTGCAAGTCGTTCTCTAATTACAAATCTGCCCTAATTTTTCACTCCTTGGACTCTCTTGAAAATAGACGTACTCTTCATGGTATGATGTTACTTCATAAAATAATTCACTTTAAAATTGACAATTCTGAACTTCTCAGCAAATTGTCACTCAATACCCCCATGTCTCGCACGAGACACACAGCGAGCCAAGTTTTACACCTTACTGTTTATCGCACAAACTACGCTCTGAGCGCGGCACTGTATCGAATCTGTGATATCTACAACAAACATTTTGGAGACATTGACGTCTTTCATTTGAGCGAGCGAAATTTAAAAAAAAGTGATCGGAGCAACATTTCGGCGCGGATGTGACCACGATGTAACGTGATATTATAATACTTGTATATTACTTTTTATTTTATTTTATCTTAATTTAATTTTTATTTCCAGTACTATAAGTATTTTAACTCTTAAATATTATGTATACCTTATTTTGTCTTAGTTTAACTTCAATCTTGTTTCTCACTATCATTTGTTGATTGTTAACTATTATTTTTAATCTGTGGTAGCATGTAATTGGCCTTATTTTAATTATTCTGTATGTTTCTTTTATACTCGTATATATGTTGTTGATATCGCTGTATGTTACCCTAAATAAATAAATAAATAAATAAATAAATATAAATTTAGCAATTCATCCCTGATAAACTGTCATTTACCCATTACTCCCTTATTTTATAGAAATCTCATCTACGGGCGAAAAGGAAATCGATGCTTTCCGCCTTATCGGCATTTCACTGATTGCGGTTTCGTTCTCATGTTCATTCAACGTCTCCCGAATTAAGATTGAAAATACTCCTTAGCTCCCCACGTATACAGCCACGTTTAGCTCTGATATCCAGCATCAGACGATCGGACCATATTTCAGTAATTGACTCGGTACACTCCATCCAAAGTCACGTTTCAAACTAATTGAACCCTTCCTAGAGCCGAAGAAATAAAGTTGAGATTGGAATCAATGACAACTGTAGCGGACATATAAAGTTGGTCGGGGAACACGTAAGGGATGATCGAATCGCTTTATTTTTATCCTCCCTTGTAAAATAAGGAGAACGAAAATAAAACTTTAAGAAATGCGATGCTCTGTTTCTGTTTTCCTAAAATTTTCTTCATTACTTATAATTCTTCGTAACTTAAAACGTTTCTAGTTTGTTTCTCGTATTCTTCTATTGTAAAGATAAAAAGTTATCTGACAAAGAAAATTCTTAAAGTATTTTTATAATGGAACGTAATAGATTATTACCGGTTGTTGACTTCGAAAGTTTTAGAAAGTCTTAGCCTCGTGCTGCCCGTAAATATAATCTATTGATTATTTATAATAATATCTAATAATAAGTAATACATAAACTTATTTTAAAATTAACAACAATAAAAAACCTATCACGCAGTTTAGGCAGAGAGAATGGACCGCCACACAACTCTCATCATGACACACCTCTCTAGCTTACTCCACATTCATACAAGCAAGCAAAAATCAAACACGCACGCTGATTCCTCCGACTGCTTACATTATCAACCTTTAAAAATATGATTTATTTCATTATGCTATGTTTTCCTCGGTCTACTTCAACTCTGTACTCCATTTAGATCGTTAATATAAACTTTCTTGACCATTATTTCTCCACCCATGCGCTCCGTGTACCCGAACCAACGCACTGTTAAGTAATTTTTAATATAAATGTATTCATTTATTTATTAACAGCCGTAACATTATTCCACTTTTTATTTTATATTGTATTTTTGTATATTTTTTATACCAACTTTTATTTTTGAGTATTAAGAGTGTAAAACCGATATAAAACCAACAAAGTAATATCGATAAAGAATTAAGAAACATTAAATAACGACTCATGTAGCCCAAGTCTGGCATACAGTTATCTCATTTGACATACTTATATCATCTCCCATCTATGGATATATACGAACGTGACAGGAAATTATTTGACAACGCCCCTGACAGATGGCACTGCCTCGCTTGCTGCGATCGTGACCGGCCTCGACTACGAAGCTACTAAGCTACGATGCCTACGTCGCTACGCTTAAGTTCGTTTTTTCTGAAATTTCCCGCCCCCAAGATACGGGATCGCGAAGATGAGCAGAATTTCTGAAAGGGTGTCGATTATTTTCTATGTTGTCTTACATTCATTGGTGACATTTCAGTAATTGGATGATGCATAGGCGTTTTAAATAAAGCTCTTGAACTTTTTATATTAACGGAAATCTAACGATTTATCTATGACCTTCCCGTCATGTTGTAGTTTTTTAGATAACTAGTAAGCACCACGACATTAATTAAAAAGAGTTGATAATTATATGCTATTAGAACACAATTAATTAGTATTTATAATATTAGTATATTTAAATTAAACACAATATACTAAAATCTAGGACGGTGTGCATTAAAATATACATTATTATAACTACAAATATTACTAGTTACAAACAAAGTTATTTGTTTAGCCTTGCAGGTAGAGTTTACAAGGAACACAGAGTGCAAAAGGTATGGGTGCTGCACCCTCCCTAATGACGATCCAGAATATATTCTGCTCTTATCGAGAAACACCAAGCAGCACATTAATAACCCCTTTATTAAGCGAGTGAAATAACATCGTTCTGAGTCATATGACGCTTAAAGAACAACAAAGATTTTACTGGTTTGATAATTTAATCCTAAGAATGATTCTGGAACCCTAAATAGGAACAATAAAAAATTCTCCACAATAACCTAGCACAACACCGTGAGAGTCAGTATTTTGAATGGATGGATACATGAAACAAAACTGAAGGCACCAGAGCAATCAAAATCCGTCAAGAATAGCCAGAGCCAGACCTCTGGGAAGACCCAGACAGCGGCCAATTGAAAATATTCTTGTTGAAATGACTAAGCTTGGCAAAAGGAACTGCTGGGAACAAAAGACGCAGGATCAAGGAGCTTAGAATAAGTTCAGCGAGGAGGTAAAAACTCTTCAAGAGTTAAATGGCCATCTGAAACGGTAGTAAAGTATTCTTTTTCGATGGCCCTACAGCCCACAAAATACCTTTAAGATCCTTAACATCAAATACCCTCGCCTCCAACTCCTCCTTTCCTTCGCTTCGACTCTAAAATCTGACAATTGTAACAATTTCGCTGCATCTCTCCCATCTTCATAATATCATTGCAGCCTTTTGGGCCCAGTGAAGTAAAGTATTAAAGATTAATTTAATTTGAAAATATTACTTTGTCTAGTATCTTGCGGAAGAGATATTAAAGCCAAAACTTTAAATATTCTAAACATAATTGATAACCTCGCATATTACTCATTGTACTAAACCACATACGAACAATACATATAATTATACGAAATATCTCTATAGTCTGCAGGTTCACCCGAATATATAATATTTTAATAACCATGGATAATGTGAGCTTTCTAGAGTAATTCGCATCCCTAAAATTTATATGAAATTACTTACTTTCATAAGGCAGGTACGTATTCTTAAAGTTTCAGCATATTTGAAATTTCAACTCCCGTAGCGACTGTCATTTCTCTCGGCTCATTTTCGTTTCATAATCTCTTGTTTTACTGAAGGTTGCTCTAATATATTTTCAAGAGACCCCGATGCGCAGAAGCCAAATAGTTTTCACTTTAATAAAACTGAATAAGGCTATTGAATTACAACATTTTCAATTTAATTAATTTTCTTAGAAAACACAAAAACAAGACCATATTTATTGTTTATTTTTTGTTAGAGGGTAGATTTAAAATAAATAGAATCTTGTAAATAGGAAATCCCCAGCACCAGATTTCAGGTGTTTTCCCCAAAATTTACAAAACTTAAAATAAACTTTTTCGGTGTCACCGCGCTTCTTACGAGTTTGCGAGATTGGTAAGAGTTTCCATTATTGAAACAAATATCTCTAAGTTATTTCATAAAAGTTAAATAATCCTAATTTAAGTTTTTCGATTATATCTAAGTGCTTGTAATTGTCTATGTAATGATGGCATCCTATGAATTTAAATTATAAAAGTCCTGTGATCTAATGAAATACTTTTATTTTGATCAAATTGAAGGAGTATTTAATTTACGTTTAAATGAAACGCCGATTCCCTCTTCTTGAAAAATTAATAGCGTTTTCGGTAAATTAAAAAAAAAACTTGATTTAAATTGGTTTACTGGAAATCGTTTTTGATGCTTCAAATCGAATAGATATTACAAAATTATAATATTTTCATTCCAAAGCTTTTTGGTAACGAAGATTTATCTCGCTCTTGGAAAATTCTTTTCTTGGGTGTGTTTCCCGCGATTATATTACCATCGGAGGACTTAAAGGACTTTAACCGGTTCCCGGAATCTCTCTCTTTTTATACAAATCGCTAGTCGGCCTTAAGTTGCTCGCAACTCGCCTTGAATTTAAATACGTTCTCCCTTAGGATACAGAAGTATGCGTAAAATGCTTCGTCCACGCAATATCACTTCGCCCTATCCGCTCCACACAGCCCCCAGTGGCCGAGAAGGGATGCCGAGTGTGATGCTTTCATTTCATATTATAACATTTGTAAATCCATTTAAAATGCTCCCCTTTATAAAAATATACATGAGAACTTATATAATGTGTTAACAATATAATAAATCTAAAATGTAACAATATTTCGATCGGATTAAGATTTTATGTTTTTTTGCTATAAAAGGGTATTTTAGCATCTTCTTCTTTTTCTCTCTAACCTTCTCTCTACTGCTGGATGTAGGCATTTTCAATTGTTTATCTTATGCGGGTTTTATTCATCTTCTTCTGCCTGTAATTATTGTGTCCTCAGCCCATCTTTTCTGGGGCCAGTCGATGGCTCTTTTCCCTTCCCATGGTCTCCACATCAAGACTTTGGGTGCATATCCTGTCTGGCGACATATAAGGACCATTTCCACTTTAGTTTTTTAAACACGGTTCATCATATCTACAAGTACCATAATACTTTTATAAACATAGTTTAATTTCATACTGTACGTGTTCTCAAGGGTCGTTTTCAAAAACACAATAAAAATACTCAAATTATGGACATTTTAAAAATAATTGTATTAAAGTACTTGATAGGAATAAATGTACTAGAATATAAAAAAAATGCAAACATGTAAATGCAATTCGACATTTTCATCTTTGTTTGGAGGGAATTTTGGCATTTCCACACCAGGCTTGCCATGCGGGTTGGTGTGTATTATTTCCAGCCGCCCCTAGCATGGGGAACAGACGCTGTTTGTAGCCGCCTACTGTGGATCCAACGCTACTAGTACTGTGGATAAACTGCTGACTTGGAGACCGTAGATGGTAAAGAGAAGTGCAGGGCGACCGCAACTACGTTGGAACGATGATCTGAACAGGCACGTCGGAATAATCTGGATGCAGTCTGTACAAGAGAGAATGACATGGAAGCGAATGGAGGAGGCCTTTGTCCAGGAGTGGACGGAAATAGGCTGATGAAGAAGAACATGAAGAAGAAATGCAATTATCGTATTTTTTATTTATAAACGTTTGGTTACTTAATTAGTATTTTTAAGTGATTCCTTGAAATAAAATCTTTTTATGATCTCACAACAACTGCATTACGCATTGGTATCCAATAAAATATTTTTTACAGAAGCCTTTCACGGCGTTATCGTATAATATTATTTCATCTTTTCATTTGTGAATTAAGAATACATAACATTTTCGACATCCGAATTATTTTAGTATTTATAGAAAACTTACTTACGGAACAAAAGAAAATTATGTAAGAAGACTTAGAAATTTAATGTATGATTTATGTAAAACGAATAATATATTCTGCTTGTTTTAATACTTACAAAACAAAATCTGGATATATATCTTTTGAAGTGTCTTCCCTATAAACTATTGATTTTTCGAATATGAACAATAACCGAACTGTTCCAGGTCACAACGATCCTTACAAAATGTCACATTAACCCAAAAGTCACATCCCATCGATCTGTTTTACTTTGTTGCGAAAACAAGAACATTACTGGAGCCACCCTGTGGCATTTTGGAAGGGTTGAAAAGCTCACTTGCTTTTAGTTTGTTTCGGGACCAGGTTTTCCATAAATAAATTACGGATTTCATCCTCTTACCCGGAATAAATAGATAAATTTTACCTTCATTTTTATAAACACGGCAGTAAGAGGACTATGATATAAACATTTCAAACGTATTTATGTTAAAATTGAGCTACCTGCTTTTGAAACCTAACAATTTTATTTTATGGTAAATAAATAATTATTTTCGTTTCTCCTGCGTAAATAGTTGAGTTCCTGAATTATCAAAAATACGAATGTTTCATTCAAATCCCGTATGAGTTAAAATATAAATGTTTGTAGAAACCATATGTTTTCAGTTAATTTTTTTTTTCATTATACGTTGTAAATTCTTCTATATTCCCTTTTACTTTGAGTTTTGGTTTCATATTTGAATTAATAAAATTACACGGTATGTTTATTTACTATAAATATGTTTTTATTTTAACAACATAATATTTACAAAGTGTTGTGAAAATATGAAGTGTAATTCTATTTATTCATTGATAATTGAGGTTATTGATTTGTAAAACTCCATTTTAAATTAAAAACAGTTCAACAATTGAGTATCAAACGCGAAGTTTAGCTGATTTAACATAGATTTTATTTAAATAAAAATATTAATATTAGTTACAAATTTGTTCCTTTCTCAAACTATAGTTATAGAATGCCCTCCCAAAACGAAATTAATAAAATCAATATAAAATCAGTTAAAGAATTAGTATGTTAATTATATCTTTAATATAATAAAATGTTCTGATATTTATTTAACCGGGTGGTGGTCTAGAGGATAAAACGCTTGGCTCCTGATCCAGGGGACATGGGTTCAAACCTGGACACGACCAGATTCCTTCTTCATAATAATGAGCTATTTTCTGCTCACATTGAAGATTGTAAAATAAATTCTAATATCATTGATATCAATCCTTGATATTAGTTTTTTTAATAAAAAATATTAATAATAATTTAGTGCTGAAAAAAATATGAGCCTAGAATACGGCTGAAAAAAAAATGAAAACTTGTTTATTATTAATAATGTGTGTTTTAAAAGATATTAAATATATTTTTATTTGATACAGGTAGATCTGAACTCACGAATATTACTAGGGCCATCTTGAATGTCAACTCCTCGTCGGGGTAGGACGGTTGCTACAGCCCCACCGGTGTCATGAGTTGCGCTACAGTTTGAATAATAGCGACGCCTGCCGTTTGAATATGTATGTAAAGCCTTTGCGGCAAAGATGGCGAATTCGCGCCATTCATTTCATTGTATTTTGCCATTTGCGAGATTTTAACAGAGGGAATTGCCAACATAACCGTATCCCTCCACTTAAGCACAACACGGTAGGGAACGTGCTCGGAATGAAAGGTTTTTTGTTCGGTTAGGTATTTCCAGAAAAGTGAGGGAAAATCGAAATTATGCCTTGTAACTTTCCCCCGTTGATCCTCTGTAATAAGATTGAATTTCTATACAAAACGATGTAATCTTAAAGCAAACAATGGAAATGCCGCGTGTATGTACACCATGTGAGTATGTTTTGATTATCAGGAGTGAGTGCCATTGCGGGCATTATGGGAGCTGAGTTAATATTTAATGTTATTTCTGGAATTGGAAATTATTCGGGGCTTTTGCTGGTGGAATAATAATATTCGGTTAAATAAAACTCGAGACAATCGATTCCACGAGTACCCGAGACACTTGAGACGCGGTATGCCTACTTGTACAATAATTTTAGAATGCTACTCAACTGAAAACTACTCCTATATAGTACAAGTACCGTCAAAGTACGGGCTCATTCGGGGTACCGACGAAATACGAGGAAATTCAAAGTTTCAATGGATTCAAAGGTTTATTTACCTTAGGTGAAGGTGTTCCAGTGCCACTTACATTTATAAGGTTTTACAGTTTGAAGTTAACTGATGGTTTGAAATATAAATATACTACATATTGTAAATCAATGAAAAGTGTGTCAAGTATAAAGAAAATTTAATTTCCTGTATACAAGGATATCAGTCTGTCTCCTCACTAATATAAAGCTTAGATTTGTGATACTTTCGATAATTTGATTAGCATTCGTGTATGGTAAACATATGAAACCAATTGGTGGTTATTTAGATGGTTACTTACAAAAAAATGTTGTATATTATTGATATTATTTTGTTGAATCGCTCTTTACATCATAACAGCATGAGCCAAATCGATGCAAAGGGTATTATAGCTCATAGTGATTCTCGTGATATGTGATAGGTAACTAATCTATCGCCATTTTGTTGTCACGTGAATTCTACACCAGACCAAAGGCAGTATGACAACCACACTGCCCTCACCGGGAATCGAACCCGGAACCTTCGGGGTGACAGTCAATGCACTTACCACTCGGCCACGAAGGTCATCGCTATAGGTGATTAATGCACTATAGTGTATTATATTGGCTATTCAAATTTCAAAAAAAAAATCCTAAACAAAATGTTATAAAACATAAATAAGACATTTTGTTTTCGTACGTTTTCGTTCACGTGGAAAAATAAATTATGTGCAGTCTCAGAAATACTTGCACATTTTTCTTTACATCTGCGGAAACGGAAATTAAACAAGAATCTGTGAATAAAGATGGATTGAGGGAAATAATACTCGACTTTTTATATGAGGGATAATGGTTTAATCTTATTTTAATCCACGTGGTTATTGGAGAATTTCCTGAATATTAAAATATAATTGATAAATAGCATTAAATTTTTCTGGAGGAAAAAATATTATTGCTGATTTGGGTAATTCATATATTATTTATATATAATAAAAAGCATATATTTTTTGTCTACGAAACCAATTCAAGTATCAATGAAAAGCTAATTGAAAACTTACAATTGTCAACAGAACCATGCGAGAAGACATTCTGCCGCTGGGGAGCCAGCTGCGTGGTGGGCCCGGACATGCGCGCGCAATGTCAGTGCCCGGCGCGCTGCCCCGTTTTGCGCGAACCCGTCTGCTCTACGGACGGCCGGACCTACCCCAACCACTGCGAACTACGGAAGGAGAGCTGCGAACGAAGACTCAACACGCGCGTGCGCCATTCTGGAGAGTGTGGTGAGTACGAAAATAAAATAATTGCGAAAACAAGTTAGGGCATGAGTACGATCATATATTAGCACTAATAAAGTATGCATTCAAGTGCGAGTATGAGTACAAGTACGGGTATAAGTACAGGTATGTATAAGAGTACTGGTATGAATACAAGTATAATAGTACAAATTTCGGGGATCGAGCGTTCGCGGTAGCCGGTCCATCAGCTTGGAACAATCTCCCTTCACACCTCAGATGCATAAATGATCCGAAAGATTTCAGATCTAAATTGAAAACCCATCTTTTTCATATTTCATACCCAATTTAAACATTTATACTTTGTTCTACTATACTTTTTAACCGATCGCTTTTTAAGCGGTCACATTTAGATTTTTAGATTTAAAACACGTCTTAATGCGCCCTTGAGGTGATAACATCACAAAAACGGCACTTTAAAAGTTAGCATATTATTAATATTATTATTATTATTATTATAATGAATACGATTACGAGTACGCGTATGAATAGGAAAGGGTATAAGTACGAGTACAGGTATGAAAACGAGTTTATATATTATATGTCTACGAGTACAGGTATAAGTACGAGTTCGAGAATGATCACTATATTAAAAATTGTTACCTAAAATAGGATTAGTAAAATATCATCGCGATTTCTTTCTACCTCCTTTACACATCTTGTTTCTACTCTTCTACGTGCAATATGATGAAAGGAAGGGTTGAAAAAACAAAGAGTGCATTGTCCGATGCATTCACGAGACAAGTAGAAGAGAAGGATAACTGAGAGTAGTTGTTCTGAAAGCTTAAAAGGTTTTACGGCTCAATTATGAATTCACGTATTTTTGCAAACGGGGGGGGGGAACTATAGAGATGAACGTGACTGATTGATCTTTAGAGCTCGCTTGCAGTTTTGAAAAGCAATTTAATTCACGTACACGGCAATCCAGAATAAGTATTTATTTTTTATTAATTTATTTATGCCCAAAGAAACTGATTATGTTAAAAAAATAATGTTTTCAATGAAAAGGCACAAAAATATACGTATATACGTTACATTGGATTTCTTCATCTGAAATATTATTATTGAAAAAATCAGTTTTTTTTAAATATATTTAGAATATTTTATGGGTGATTATAACATGTGTCTATGGAAACGCGGATAATATCGGAAAATATGTGGGAAATACTTTATTTTGGTCCAATCAAGGGATAAGATGACGTCTGACTGGGGAATATTCCATAGTTATTATTTAAGTTGTTCCATACAAGTATCTCTGATTATTTTGTAACAAATATTAACAAAAGGGGTTACAAAACATAAAAGTAAATTAAATAGAATAATTCCATCATCCCAGGGTTAGAAAAATCTTGAGATAACTCACTTAATTTATGATTCAAAACCAGCAACGCGCATAGAAATTTATATCACCGTACTCATTATCGAACATAGAGTGAAATGTATTTGTCCACACTCATAATCAAATCCTTACATCCAGTTAATAAGCTACAAGAAAAAATGTTTCTTCTGTTTATGCATACTTTGGGTTGTTATGATGGTTTATTTCTATTTTTCTTTTTTAATACACTTTGTATATACAACACTTTTATAAAAATAAAATAAAAATTGTTTGGACAAACAGTTATTCTTCAGTAAAGATACATATAATATTTATAAAAATGTTGTTTACATGATCTGACAGATGTTATAAAGATTTATTTTGGAACGTTTATGCTTTTGTTATAGCAAATATTATGATTTAAAAAAATCTATTAAAAATATAGAAAATATTATAAATAATTAAATAATTTTTTTTTAAAAAGGTTTTACCAATGTTGTATGACGAGTGCGTTTTTTTTATGGTTAAATTTTCTGTCGCTCTTCCATATATTAAATTATTCCAACCCTTCTGAATATTAGGGGAAAAATAATGGGCAATCACAGCGTTGTGGCTTTATTCATTTCTTTTAATCGCCAATCAATATCAGGGGTTCAAAAGCGTTCCGTAGTCAACACGCCACGCCATGTCATTTAGCTGAAACGTTTTTCATGCATTAAAAATGGGAGGCGAGATTAATGCCACGGCAGTGCATGATACTAACGATTACTCTTTAGTATAAAATGTATGACACGTGCGGGCTTGTGACGCGTAATGAGAATTTAAACGATTTCCGTGCTGCAATGAAGTGATATTTTACTGACAGTTACTAAAGGTGTGGAGACCAAGGTATTGACTAATTCAATCGATTAGTTTGAATAGGGGGTTTTGAATAGTGATTTTGTTTATTTTATCGTATACGAATATACTCGTTTGTTCTTTAAACAAACCTAATAACTATTTTCTGAAAAATCGTAACATTCAAAAAGTTTGTATTCATTTCACCAAATTTTCTTTACTCTATTTGACAAAATGGTTAAATTATAAATTGTAAAAAAAACTGGATCGAATTTTTATTAAACTGAATTTTAACGTCAAATGTATTTAAGGTTCTATAGCCACATTTACTCTCCTTTCACCTATATTGCACATCATAAAAATATGATTTAAGCAAATTTTATTGTTTTAAGATATGCATAGAATCTTGGAACCGATTGGAGATAAAATTTATCAATAATATAGAAATTATTATGCAAAGAAATGGAAACACATTTCTGACTTGACTGTCCATTTACCTGATTCCTCGTGATTTTCAAATATCATACAATATACCTGAGATATGGAACAAATGTTTTTGAATTGAATATAAAACACTTCAACAATATTCATCATCCACCGTTCGAACAAAGCTAGTTTTCTGATCTTCGGAAAATTATTTTTATTTAATTACTCTCTAAAATATTTTTTATATTTTTAATATTCATTTTGGCAAAACCCAACATATTTGCCATTATTATCTTGCCATTATTCCAAGAGTCATTCAAAGAACATGAACCACCTCATTATTATTTTCTGCCAAATCTTTATAATATAATAGAATATTTTATGCTCATATAGCGCGTCATAACATAAGCTGATTATTTTCAGATTCCGAAACGGCCTTCTTTTAAAATTTAATTGATTAATCATTAATATGAATAAAAAAGTATTATTTCTAGAAGTTTTTATATATTTTTTGGGGATAAATTGCTTCGCCTTGCAAAAACATTATCAATTGTTATCAAAATTAAAATTTTATTATGGATTTTAATACAGTTATTCATGAACAAAACAGTAACGCGAAACAGTAAATGATCTGATGGTGCTACTTTTTTTTATCCATTTACCTTAATTCGATGCTACAATATATTTGCGTGATTTACCTATGCTACTTTACAATTCTTGTTTTTTTTTCTAGAGATTCTTTGCAATAAACAAATCAAACACAATTATACAAGATAATATAAATATTGAGGTATTTATATCAGATTTTATAACTTGACTAAACACGAACTTTCTATAATATATTTTCATGGGTGTTCAATGTAAATAAACTTTTCTGTTAAATTGTTACAATTCCATTGTAACAGTTTAAAATAAAAATATGGCAAGAAACATGTGTTTCTTTCCAGAACCAACGTTCTTTGCGTCTCTGGCAGACGACCTTCGTGGCAGAGTGGTTACGATCTCTGACTTCCATGCCGAAGGTCCTGGGTTCGATTCCCGGCGATGGCAGTGTGATTGTCACACTGTCTTTGGTCTGGTGTAGAATTCACGTGACAATAAAATGGCGATAGATTGGCTACCTATCACATGTCACAAGAATCAATATAATAGCTAAAATATAAAAAAATGTATACAGTAATTGGGTCGAAACGACCTGTTGTGTACATAAAAAAAAAAAAAAAAAAAAAAACTCAGTCTTACGAGGAAGATTTTAATTGAACAATCATAGTTCCAAGAGAACTCGCGATTAGCGAAATTGAATTTTCAGTATTTTCTTTGCTAACTTCGTTAATCTCGAGTGTAGATTTTCACTATTTCCTAAGTGCTAGTTCATATTCGTCAGGAAAATTACAAGAATCTGGAATCTCTGTATTATGAAGTTATAAACTTCGTAGAATAAACTTTGACTGAAATTATTACAGTGATTTAAATAAAGCTCATGCATAGTGATAACTGATGTATTTATAAATGTTTATTAAATGAAAGTACGGTAAAAAAAGAAAGGCTTACGCAATACGCCACAACAGACATATAATATACAAAACAATTTATATTTATTTTGTTATTATCAACGTGGGTTAAAAACGTATAATAAATTCTAATTAATATTTATAAATGCAATAATTGAGGGCAGTATATTCTAGGTGCCAAGTATCAAAAAAGTAAAAAGGAGTTTTGGATCCTAAACATAAAAACTAATAACTGTACAAAGGTGTGAAGTTTAATATCACAGTAAAGATGCCATCTTTGGTACAGTTTTTTATCTCTCTTTTTCTTTGTTTCATGTTTGAACCACTTAACATATTTGTAAGAGTCAGCTTTCAATTATTTCAAGTTACTATGTTACTTTTTCGTTTTTTTAATAATATAGAAAAAAATGTTTTCTAAATGTATAATTTTATTTCAAAACCTCCTTAATTTATTTATCTCTATTATTTTTACGTTAAATATTATAATAGCTAATATAGTAATTACTGCAAGTATTTTTTTAAATGAAGAAACTTGAGCAGTGTTATTTAACTATAATAATTTGGTTGCATTTATATATTGTAATTAAACCTTATTTTACGATATTCAGATTAAGAACAAAATTGAAAAATGAACTTAAGAAGATCATAAAAATATATATAAGCATAATATTGACTTGAAAATATCTGAATATTGACTAGAATGACTGGAATACATATAGACAAAATATCGTATTGTAGGTAATCTTTTTTTACGTATTAAAACCGATTTTCAAACACATTTTAAGTAATAAACTATGAGTACAAGATGATTTAAAAAATTGCATAAGTTCTTACTTTATGCAATCTACGCGAGATAAAAAAATTCAGACCTTCATTTTAGCTGGCTCTGGGTAGGTACACTTCTGTTCCAGAATGTACCTGCTGAAAAAATCATGTTTTTCGCTTTTAGTTAATAATAAGCCTTACGGAATTACATCCCAGAGCATTTAATTACACTTTGAAAGTCTGTTCTGGCGGGTCAACTTGCAGTAGCGTGGGGTGAAGTGGGGTACTGCTCCGCCAAGAAGGCCCTTGAGAGCCCTTCAAGTTACCCAGCATCCCTCGCCATCTGCTCTCCAAGCCACTGCTCTCTAGTTTAGCCAAGGTTGGTTTTCCAACAGTTATTATTCTCATTTTACTTACATAATTTCAAGGAAGTCAATTGCAATAAATATAAATGAAATCAATGAATATTTATTTTCATAAATTGTATTCGTCTCCGATGGAAAAGTTATTACATCAACCAAAATATATCGCTGTCCTGACATACTTCTTGAGTTTCCTCTACAATCATACATAGTAACTTGGGCTCTCGTCGATTTTTCTGACTTCTAATGTGGCCGTATTTAAATATAATAGACATATACTATCATATATAATAGAATCCTCACAAAACACATTATAATTGTTAACATATTTTATAATTGTAGCGATAATGGTAATCTCCTTTAATATGTTTCATAAATATTTTCTATTTCCCAAATGTTCAAAAGTTAAATAATAATACTATTGATTCTGTCAATAGGAGAACAATTGATCTAATAATATTAGGCTTTTAGTTTTTTAATGAACTGTATTTTTATAAACGTCTCTTTTATTATATTTTATTTAAGTGGCGAATTTTGCATTTCTATAGCATTATCAAATTTTAATAATATTTTAATTTTATTATAAAAAATATTACAATTATTCTTTTGATTTTACTGGCTATAAATATTGCTAAATCTAACTTTTTGTATTTTTTTAATTGATCGATTTTCTTACGAATTCAAATAGAGAAAAAAAACAGTGGTCTTTTCTTCTTAGTAACGAATAACAAAAAAAAACATGGTTTGGTTATATTGCAAACAGTAAATCTGAAAAATTCGTTAACATAGCATTACTCTTGTGTGTCTATTCCCCTACCAAATTCAAGGTTTTGATATTAATAAAGATAAAAGTATATTTATGTAAAGGGTTGTTTCATACATTGTGCATCCCCCTTTAGGGTTGTCGCTATCTTATGGCGAATTTGCAAAGGTCATAAATTTTTATAAAATTTTCTTATGTATCGTTTCCTTGCGCAAAATAATGTTTTTCCTTACATCTTTGTTATATCATGTTTCACATATATTTTTGATAAACTTCTTTCAAAATGCTATATTTATGCGACTCCTTATGATTATTTTCTTCTTTTACCAAAAGATTCCAGGGATTTGCCGAAACTGATCTGAACTCTTGAACAAGTGGAATAAAAACGTATATTATAAAGAATATGAACTTCTACCAATATATTTCAATAAGCAACAATTGTATATTGTTTACATTTAGTAGGTATATATTAATGTCGTTAGTTAAAATTCTTGGTAGAGGTTCATTGTAAATAAGAAAATTATAATTTTAGAAAATTATTTCACAAAACGTATTTTGTTTTAACTGCCCTACCTTCGGTTTCCGAGACACGTGCAAAAAAAGCGGGTTTTTAATAATAACATATTAATTTTATTTTTTTAAATTACGAAACGTCAAAGACTCGACTGCACACTTCGCCTGCCTCTTGTAAAACTATCACACTTATGAAGACTTGTACACAAGCGTGTTGGCACACGCACGTATTCCTTTGTACATTTTAGGTACATTACTTTTTCTCAAGCGCGTACGAGTACGTGATACGGGATAGCGCAGAATGGTACAGTCAAAGTGAACGTATCACGTACGTTCAAATACGTAGGGTGGTTAATGCACTTGGAGTTTCTAAAAAATAATACATTTAATACATGAATATATACCAGATCTACCTTATCCCATTTTTTCCATTTTTTTTATATTTATTCTTATCAAAATCATTGCGTTTTAAATATTTTCTATTTTCAAACAAAAAAATATTAGTGTTTAAGTTTTTGTTTCTCTCGGTGTTTTTGAATACTGATATATTTATATAAATTTCCTCATTTAATTACAAAAGTGGCATAATTTAACATTTCAATACGGTATAAGTGAATATTTCATCATAATACACAGTTTCTGAAGTGAAATTTTTTAAAACATGCAATATGCGTGTATCATAAAATCAATAACTCTCATAACTTGACTAAGAGATTTTGTTTTAAATTGAAAACGTTACTAGGTCACAATTAGTTCTTGCTACAATCTACGATTTGTTCTTTGAACAAAAGAAACAATAAAACTAATTTTGATGATCTACTCATTTATGCTTAACTAGTAACTAGATTATTATTTTCAAACTGCTTGAATATAATAATAACATAATATTTCAATATTTTTATATGCAATATAGTTAAATACTAAATGTTTTCTAGAAGTTTTATATTATTTTTCGAATGTAACAAATCATTAACAAAATGAAGTTATGTTTGTTAAAGCAATTAAGTTAACTAGATGGCAGTCTTAGTAACAAAACGTTTGGCTCCTTATTTTTTCATAATAACTAGATATTGATTCTGCATGTATTGGGATTAGCTTGAAAATTCTAATATCAATGGTTTAAAAATACTTGTATACTGTAAAATAAAACTAAACAAAAATCGTTCTTCTTCTGCTTAGATGGCCCTATAGCTCATATCGAGCCTTGGCCTCAATTAGTCTTCGCCCCCAACTTATTCTGTCCTCTTCTGCGACCCTCTAAATTGACACTCGCAGCTACTTTGCTACATCTCTCCCAACTTCATCCTCCCATCGTAGCCTTAGTCATTCAATCGGTTCTCTACCACATGGGTGTCCTTCCGTTATCCTTTTTTGGTTTCGCAATGATAGCATCCTCTGTACGTGATCGGTCCATTTTATTATATTCAGTTACACGTGTGTGGAGAGACTGGGTCATTATGCCGTATTCTTCAGGCTTCAACGTCATTCACAGGTCCTCTCAAAAGTTTCCAGCAGCTTTGCGAATTTTAAAAAGTATCGACGCTGCTTAAATTATTGAAACGTTAATTTTTTTAAAGATACGAGTATAATGCAATTTTAATGATAAAAACAAATTTTAAAGGAAATTAGCTTGCTTATAATATATAATATTATTCAATACAATAGAGTAAGACGTTCATTCTACGCCGTTCCTTTGTGACTATTTTCTAGCAGAGCGTTAATAGTAGTAGATCGTATATAACGGGCCTAAAATGTATGTGACTTCCACTCCGGTGGAGAGTTTAGCTGGAAAGCTTCCATTGCATGTCTGTCAGGGCTCTTAAGCGAACAAAGTTACGCGGGTGTTCCACCCATCGCTTCTAAGTGTGTCAAAGTAATTATTTTGAAGAGTTCCGTATGATTTTGTCTCCCCGTCATATAATTTCCGTAAAAGTGTAATGAAGAAAAGTTTAAAGTCACTCTCGCTAAAAGCTTTACAATTTCTTGATGGCGTCTAATTGCCGAGTTCATTTTAAATGTGTTCAAAATGATAATCGCATTGTATAAAGATAGAGCTTTTAGTATGCCTCCATAATGAAGGCTGAATACTTAATTTAATTATAACATTCTAGTACTTAATCCATGAAAATTATTATCATTATTCTAATTGAATTATCTATACATATAAGTTTAGCAAAGAGCATGGTGTTTCAAAACGAATTGTCCTTTTCAAATGGTATGAATGGGGTTATAATCTCAATATACATATAATAAATTTGCCATCAACCGTTTTCAGTTTCAATACGATAGTTTAAAATCGTTTTTTTTGTTTTGGTTGTTTTAATTTTTCTTAATTTCATTCATTTAGTAAGAAATATCTAACAAATTCTATATGACACCTTATATTAACTGTATAAACAAAGAACTTTTGCTTATCGTGCCACTCGTTAAATTAAAAGTTTCCAATAAAAGAGCTTCCGGATTAAGCTTTTTCGTGTATTTTTTATTGATTAAAAAAATATTTTATTAATCAACTCTTACTTATTATATGTTTATATGTGGCAAACATCATTATTCATATTCGAATCCGATCCGAATCCGAATCCGAATCCGAATTAAATGTTAATTTCGGGTGGTAGTCTAGGGGATAGAACGCTTGGCTCCTGATCCAGGGGACATGGGTTCAAGCCTGGACACGACCAGATTCCTTCTTCATAATAATGAGCTATTTTCTGCTCACATTGAAAATTGTAAATTAAATTCTAATATCATTGATTCAAATCCTTGCTATTAGTCTTTTTTTTTTTTTAAGTATCAAAAAAATGTATTTTGGTATTCTGTTTAAATATATAAAATATTAATAAATAAACGAGTATTTTAAATATGAATTATATTTACCTCTGTTTAGAGATGTACATATAATGTCCTCGCAATAATTTTGGAGATTGAGTACCTACGGTAGCCGACTATTCAGCCTGACACAGTCTTTCCGAAGGGCTCATGTGTATTGGAAGCTTATCCGTGCATACATCAAGACTTAAAACGCACGTCTTTAAATAATCATATTCTGATGTAAATGTTCATTGACTACGTCAAGCGCTGTCCACATACTAAATTATATAGTTCATAACAAGGTTATAACTTGGAGAATTTTCATTCCTTTGAACTAATTAATTCATAATAACATCATTTTCTTATTATTTAACTAATTATTATCATAACCTAGTTCGTAAAAAAGATTACTCGATTTTTATGAAATTATTATTATTCGTTAATAAAAAAGTTTATTTTAAAAATCAACATCGTGTTTTAAGAATCGTTTTTTTTTTAATAAATTTTAAGCATTTATTTCAATAAAAAAGAACTACCCGTGTATTTCTATTTTGTGGTTCAAATGCTATTCTATCGCCTTTTCCTTTCTTGAGAGGCTCCCCTACTTCGACCACCCGGCCATTGTGGTTCTTGTATAAACGTATTTCCGATCAGAGGATAGAGAAGGCAAAGACAAATATTACAAATCCTTTCAAAGTTAATTGAAACGAAATAAAAGGAGGAAGATTAATCGAAATCTTGAAACAGAAACTGTTGAAGAAATAAACCAGTTCCCAGTACACAAAGAAGTATCGGATTCGGATTCCAGCCGAGACTTATCACAAGAAGCACCAAACAATACTTGAAATATGAGCACGTTTTTACCTTTTCCTAACAAAAGTAGCTACAAACTTTCCCACTTGTTTGCGAACAAATGGTTCAGTCATTTCAGGCGGCGTCATCCATTTTTCTAAAATCTTCCAGACGGCTCATAAGCCATTTCCCCTATTTCGAATTTAAACCTTTACTATAAACTGTTATTGCTAGAATGTCGATTAAATGTTTAAGACTTATTTTAAACTATATGTTTTCATACGTCTCATTTACACACCACTATACCATTTCAACAATTAAATGCTAACTGTTTAGCACATTTTTTTATCGACTAAAAATTTTTTAAACTAATTATCTAATTTTAGGCTTATTCTGATATAAATCATTTGATCAAATCGATGATTAAATTACTTTGATTGTATTTCCAAAGTAAACGTACTTACTCCCACAAACTAGTAAAATTAACATAAAACCGACTAGAGCTTCGAATTCATAAGTTGAAATCAATTATTTAAAAGGTTTAAGAAATATTTACATTTTATTAAATATTTTGTCAATCGAATTGCTAATAGACGGCCATGTTAGAAGTCGGAACAATCGATGAGCGTATGGGTCTCGGCGTGTGACTGTAAAAGATCTGCAAGAGAGTTATGTCAGGACAGAATGGTGTGGTGGACCATATTCTCTCCCTACCCCTCCGGGGCGTGGTAATGGCGTAATGGTTAGTTAGTTTAAAATCATGTATACGTGGATTTTTGCTCTGGTGACATGTTGAATATCCCATTTTTTTATTAATGATACGTTAAAACATATATAATAAATACAATTGAATATAATAGAAAATATGATATATGTAAGGTATATTACATAATGGAAATCTCAAATTTCTTTTCACTTTATATAATATTTTAAACTACTGATTACTTGAATGTATTGTATAATAAACAGTTATAACTTCTCTCGTGTCTACTATATATCTCATTCAATTATTATTGTTAATTATACAGTCATTAGTAGTTGACCACAAAAGCTCAAATGAAAATATTATGGAAATATAATACATTTATTGAATTGTATTTCTCTCTCTGAGAAAAATAATTGGAAATGACAGTGTTACAATAAAAAAAAATTATTATAAACTGTTAAATAAAATAACTTTGTTTTTTGTATCACCAATGTATTTTATTTTTCGTATTTATATATTCGTTTGTATTGAAATGTCAAACTTTCGTAATTTTTCGAATCTTTTTAGCGTGTAAGCGTTTTTAGCGAAAATTTAAAGATTCGAAAAATCCCAAAAATTTGACATTTCATATATTATTGTAACACCTGATGATGTCAACATAGGTAGATGGTCAATATTTCCAATTATTTTTCTCAGAGAGAGCTGTTGCGTAAAATAAAATACAATTGTGATACAAAAAACAAAGTTATTTAATTTAACAGTTTTAAGTGTTAAGGAATCATAGTGTTTCGGCCAAAACAATGGACTATTTAAAAATTAATATGGTTAATATAGACTTTTTAAAATTGATATGGTTATATTCAATTCTTCAATTCAGATCAACTGCACTTAAATTCGAATAAACTCGTATTTCCACTTGGCGGGAAGGTGTTTAAGTGACGTCGACTTCTTAAGTCCTGGATGATGAATAACTGCAAAGTGTAGCTCGGATATGATGAATGATCCTTGTGGAGAATGTCACCTTCTTGGAGTGACTTCTATTTATCATTCCAATTGTTTACTTGTCCCCTTTAAATACAGTCACTTGTCACCCAGCCGCAAATGTTTCGTCTGCTTCGTATTCCATTGCGGTTTGACTTAGCATTTGCCAAATGATGCAAACCTATTTAAGCGTGTAAGGATTTGTATGCTTAACTTATCATTTTTGACAGACGTTTCTTCTTTATGGAGTTATTCTTAGATATTAATATGTAATAAAAATAGTACGTTTTCAACCGTTTTTTGACGAAAAAAACCCAGTAATTAATTAACTTATTGAACGCTAAGGCATTACTGTGGAATTCCATAGAATAAACTTAGGAAATCGAAAAACTTTGTTTTATCCACTATTTAATAAAAAAAACTTTTTTTTCAAATAGTGGATTAAACAAAGTTTTTCAATTTTATGAAAGTTAAGTAATTATTACAATACTACTAAATAATAAAATAAAAATTAAGTCTTATAATAACGAAGATCTCTTAAATAAATTATAATATTTTATTTGACAAGCGAATTCACTGATCGATTGTCTATATTTTGAGTTTTAAAAAATCTTTAAAATGTTATATCAATCGAAAAAATTATTTGATTCAAGCTTTACATACTTCTCATAAGACCTATTTACATGAAATAATGACTAAAGCATTTGATAATGGATGTGAAGAGTAGATAAAATCTTAAGTTTTTCACATCAAGTAATTACATTTTTTTTTAAATAAAATAAATTTCCATTTTATTTTATTTAAAACAAATTTTCATTATTTAAATAGAATCAACAGAATGCTAGAACTTATTTCTATTTCTAATCAACTTATTAATTCTTAATGAGCTTTTTTTATTATGTTTAAATTTTATGAAATTTCATCGTATATTTCTTTACATTTTTTCAAAATTGTTATTTGTCAGTTCTCTTGTTTTTTTTAATTCCAATATTAATACGTTATCATTTATTATGTAACACGTAGAAATACGGTGGAACCGTCCAAACGCGTAGAGGTTTTCCGGTAACAAGCTCATAGATAAGGCTTCCGCACGGTGACGCCGCGTCGCGATGTCTGGTGTATTATATACATATGTGTGTGCTTATCGTACAAGTAGACATCTACATACACTGAGAGCATCGCAACGAGTCCAACAGTTTAACGTTATCTTTTTCATTCTGCTAGTTTAAAGCGTTAAAACGATATTTTTACCTTGTTTGAATTTATGTGTTCCAAATTCAAAAGTTTTCTCTTTATAATATGTTCAAATTAGTTGGCCGCATTAACCATTGCAATTTTAAATGTGAAAAATGTACAAAGATCGAATGTACTGTTCACATCTATTCTCAAATACTCCTGTCATTTTTTTTATTTGAATATATCTCATGAAAAGTTTATTTTATATTGTATGTCTTTGGTTTCGTTTGATGTACAAACTATGTTTAACGTATGTTTGCCTCATTCATAAGCAATTTTTAATGTTGAATTTCTTAAATCATGTTTTAAGAAATAAAAATACTTTATGCGCATGTGAATTTTGCTTCGTTTATGTTTTTCCATTTTATAATCTCACTCTATTTAAATTTAAATTAACATTGTATTTTTAATATACGAGTATATAACATTTAGGTGGTAATATTATGATAGTTAAACGCCTCAAACAATTTTTGGCGTAAACAATATATTACCATAGAAGCTATTTCATATAACTGTCGCTCTTGGCATCTTCGTGGGTTGATGCTCTAATATTTAGAAAATATTAGTGATTATAAAATATAACGCCTAAATGATGTAATATTTCTAAAATTTTAATAATTGTTTATTTTAACCAAGATTTTAACAAAATCAGTTTTACCAATGATATCGGAATTTCGTGTCAAAATCACGAAATATTCGATATACATTGAAATACCTATTTTAAGAAAAAAAAATGTTGTGAAATGAATCATGGTGATAATCTCCTTCTATCAATAATTGAAGGCTGCTTTTTTCAAAAAGTTGTTAAATCAAAAAATAAGATTTTTTTGAATTGATTTAACATACGTCATATACCACAAGTGGCATCTTTAAGATGTAGTTTGAACAACACTCTAATATTAAATCAATGTTCACATGTTCACACATGTTGGTCTTAATTTATAACAACAGTTTGGAAAATAAAGACATTTTTGATACTAGATACCTTTGTAGTAATAAGCATTCAATTATTAAAAACCATAATACCAAATTTTACCATTGCACCGATTGGCTTCATTTTATTTGCAATAAATATAAAAGCATTGTTTATTACGTGAATGTGCTTAATACAAAATAACGCTCATTTGTATTCTCCAAGTAATTCTTCTTACTGAGACAATACAACCACACACGATAAATCATCTACCATCAAAAACATATGTCTAAGGTATGCATTCATCATCCATCATAAAATAATGCTGTCCAATGGTGAATCCCGAAAATAACATTTGAAAATGCATAATCATATATTTTTGGACGTCTGGGGTAATCACCATTGTTTCAAATCGCGATTTTTTTTTAAATATGGTATGGGAGAACAATTGCCTTAAATACTTATTTTTTATGTAGAAAACTTTGGTTCATTTTATTAAATATTGATAAAATAAAAAAAACCTGTTTTAAAATGGATTTCATGATATTTTATTGGAGTGTTATATTTTATTATGGTGTTAAGAAATGTGGCGTTTATCGAACGCGCAGTATATTGAGGTAGGCTTTTGGATTCGGATTTAAGCTTTTAAATTTTAATTTTTTATATGTAAATCATAATTTTGAGTATACGATACAAGCTGATGTGATCCTGTAATCAACAGCTTGAAATCATTAAGATTGTAAACATTTTTTATTGAAGTGGTCATTTTCAAGAAACATTTTTAGGGTTATCTGTTGTACTTTATTTTTAATAACAAAATAAAATACTTAAAATTCGTTTATTTCTACTTCTTATGGGGTTAAGAATTATAAGTTGCTTGCGGCTGTGGATAATGCTGCAGCTCAATGACACACGTGCCTCAATAAAATATAGCAAACGGACTTCTTCATCAATAAAACTATTTACTGTGGTAAAAAAATCTTGTTATTGATATTCCGAACATTAAACATAATTTACGAACTTCGCTATCCAAGAAAGTTATATTTTATTAAATGGGAGTGGATTGTTTCGGTATGATTATATTGAAAACATTTGTTAATCCTTGAAATAAATTAAAACTTAGTGCCGTTTTTCATTAATTGTATGGTATTTTTAAAATATTTTTGACCATGCAAAAACTATAGCATAACAATTTTATGAACTAACTTACTAACCATCACGCCGTCTCCCCAAAAGGGGTAGGCAGGAAGGATAGACACTTTAACCGATGCGGCACTCCATCCTTCACTTTTCACCCCCGCGGGAGACGCGGTGTGATGGGTTGCGAACGTCATCGCCACCAATATGCATCTCCCGCTCACACTTCGATTGTCCAACGTCCACAAAATAAATCTAATACAAATAATATAAAATACAATGATATAGAATAAAATAACAAAATAAAAATAATATAACACATAATAACTTTTAAGAAGTAACGTACCACAAATACTTTGAATGTCAATTAAAAGATAATAATTATGAGGACGATCTCGAGCGGATGACAGTCAAACTAATGAGATCAGTTGAAGAACATTGTCAGTATCTGATCCGCTTTTAATACATATTGCATACGTATCTAATTAAAATTGACAAACTACTTCTAATTAGTGCGATAATTATGGAGCCGAGTAAGCATAATAGTCTTTTCAAAGCTTGATAGCAAACTATGAATGACTTCTACACCGCGGTTTGTCTTTGACCAAATGCGCCCTGCCAGTGGGGAAGAAAGTTTCACAAAAAATTAACTTGAAGAATGTTTGGAATATCTTCAGTCTAGTAATAAACTTCATTATTAGTATTATACATAATATCAGTATTTAACTGCTGATAAATACACGTCTCTGATACAAATTAAAAATATTATTGTAATAATAGCATATTTTTGGCGCCATTATATGTAAGCGATTCAATAATACAAGGGTTGTCCGTAAAATAAGTTTCCCTGTTTGCCACGGGCGCGCGGATCGCTGTAACGTGCGATCAAGCAACACTGTATCGTAGCTTGGTCTTCTTCCTCCACATCCCCACCCTGCCTAACTCGCTGCGATGCTCAGTGTCGGTTTGGCAGCCGTAAAGAATGGAGCTTTCGATTGCATCGCCTGCGTATTATATTATTTTTGTGGTCTTTATGCACAATACGAGTTTAATAATTTTCATCACAAAACTTCTAGAAAACTGTATTTTTCATCAATCAATCAACAAAGACCTTGGTCATTACTGTAACGACTCTTTCATTAATGTATTCTTTAAACCAGCTGTCTTAGAGAATATTTTCCATCCACCTTTATGTAGATTAATTTGACGGTTGTTTCTTGTAAGATTGAGAAAAATTTATTACATATTATAATATTTTTTATTATTTTTTGTTTCTTGAACAATTCTTTCATTGAATAAGTATTTCGAATGAAAACGTCTGTCTTCTAGAAATTTTGATATATTTTAGATAGAATGACATGTTTCGCCCTTCTAAGACATTATCAAATGTAGACTCCTAGAAGACAGAAGATTTCATTCATATTGATTATTAAATATTTTAAACTTTATTTTTAGCTATCTCCACAAGCAACCAAAATAATAATTTATTAATCTAATTGCCAAAATTATAATTATGAAATGAGTATAGTAAAACTTTTTACGAGTATATATTTGATGTGTTTGGTTTATATTAAAAATCTAGAAGTTCATTGAAAAGTTGTGGATATGTTTTACTGACCGCCACTGTTCTTTGCTTCAACCCCGTTGCAGCTAAAGAACATTCGTCACCGGGCCTTAGAGATGTTCAGAATGGAGAGCTGCACAATGCAATGACGATGGAAAATCCTGCTTTAGGCCGCGAGCCTATTGTCAAGTGGTCGCCTTACTTTTTGCGGTTTCGTTTGCAACGCTAACACGGATCTCTGTTGTTCGCCGCAAAACTTCTTGAGACATCTTCATTTGAGTACCCGTCTCGGGTTTTGTGTAAAATTAATGAACTGGGACTCCTGGATCCAGCATTTTTACGTGATGAAGAAAAAATAAAAGGACAGGGTCATTAAAACATAACGACGTAAAAAATATATAATATTTTGAATTCAAATGTGTATCCAATCCGTAACCCTTTTCTGGTGTATCGTTCATCTTCATCATAGTTTTACGATATGTTAATAATAATAAAGTTTACAACAGTCATTTTTAGATAATACATATGCAATTTTTCTACATGTTTCTTAATTTTTATTATTATTTTACACAAAGAAGGTATTATGTATTATGTTATTATGGTGAAAAGTATGTATGAGGTATGCATGCGAAATGGTTTGATGATAAATGTTGATAAGTCCAAGGTAATGATTTTTGAAAAAGAAGAAATCATGATATTGCAATATTAGCGTAAATGGTGAAAATTTGGAGCAAGTAAATGAGTTCGTGCATTTAGGTGGTATGTTTACAAGAGATGGACGAGTGGAGAGGGATATTGAATGAAGGGTTGGGGCAGGCAACAAAGTGAATGGTGCACTTAAAGTTGTCATCGCAAACCAAAACATATCCAAAAAAGCTAGAATGGCAGTGCACAATGGTGTTCTTCTACCAATTCTTATGTTTGGAAGCGAAGCATGGAACTGGCAAAAGAAGGATGATAGTAGAATAAATGCAGTAAAAAATTAGATCTCTTAGACAAATGTGTAGATACTCTGTGCATTATAGAATGTCGAATGAAAATCTAAAAAGTGAATACGGTGCGAATGATGGTGTTATGAACAAAATAATGAGAGGATCATTAAGATGGTTTGGACATATGAAAATAATGAATGAAGAAAGAATGATAAAACAGTTGTATGTTAACGATGTAAATGGAACCAGAAATAGACGAAGACCGAGGAAAACGTGACACCATCAAATAAATCAAATATTGAATGTCGGCCATGTAAGGAGTCAGAGAAATCGACGCGCGTGCATAACACGATGTTTGAATGTTGAGGAAGCGAGAGAAATATGTCAGGAAAGAAAAGTGTGGCAGTCCATTATTTCTGCCTACCCGTTTGGGGAGACGGCGTGATAGTTAGCTAGCTAGTTTTTTAAGAAGGTATATTCTAAATTTTATTTCACCTTATAATTATTAATTATAATTGTAGGGTGGAATAATTTTTTTTTAATAAATCTATTTATTATTCTGAGAATTCAAAAAAGCCTAGTTTAAATAATACATTCATTTTTTTTATTTTCGTGTCTTGTATTCTTCGTCTAAAAATCGTTTTCCCAAAGATTTTTCAAAACAGGTCGAAAAAAATGTACTCAGCAGTGAAAAAAAACAGCGTTTCAATTACTTTGTACTATGTCCTAGTAATCCGTGTCCAATATATATGCTCTAACGAGATAGCGAGGATTTATCACATTTATTAGCAGTTAGAAAATTTTATAATTCCTAAGCATAATGAAAAAAATGTTAAAGAAAAATTTTACGTTTTACTTTTTGTATGTATGTTATTAAATCCATCAAATTAAGTCACCTCCTTAGTGTATTGGTAAGATGATTCTAAACAAATTAGAAAAATTGCTAACCACTTATTTCGTAATCGTTTACATAACATCTCAAATATTTTCCTGTTGATTTCAGAGTTAATTAATTTTCCTAATAGCGGGACTGGGTATTCCGACATCAAACATTATCGAATACGGAATATATTAATTTGAGCGTAAGCCGAGGTACACCCTTATCATTGGTAGATAGAACGGTCGAGATTGGATTTGAGTAGATAATAACATAATATTATTTTCCTTATCTTACCGGCGCACACAAAGGCCCCGGCGCTCCTGGACTTGACAGAATGTGAAAGATACGAAGTTTTCATTAAAGGATTTGTTTTCGTGAACGTGTTCCTAATACCTTCAGCGCGGAAGCGGCGCCCTGTTTGTGTAGGCGCACACTTTAGACACACGACTGAAAAGGTCTTTAAAATCTTCGTCTAAAGTACACAAAGCATAATTTTAGGTCAAATTAATAAATTTCGGATCAGTCCAGAGGATAAGCTTTTGAGATACTAAAAATGATATCGTTAAATGTTTGCAAAATATTTACTTTATCTTATCATTAAATTAAAGCATTATTTAAAATCTTTAAAAATAAGGGCTCGATTTAAATTAAACTTAATTACATTATTGAAAATCAAGGCATATATATTGTGGAATCCAATTTTGCATTTGGACGGAGAATTTGTAATTTTATTAAATTCCACTTCATTTATAATTTGTTTTTATTAACAAAAACATGTTTCGGATGTGACCCCCATCCCCACGCGCAAAAATATAAAAACAACATGTTATGACTCATCTTTAAAAGTACAAAACTAACTCAATAATTAACCATCACGCCGTCTCTCCGAAGCGGTAGGCAGAATGAATGTACCGCCACAATGTTCTTTCCTGACATACTTATCTCGCCTCCTCAAATACATCGTGTCATGCACGCACGTCAATTTTTTTCACTTTTTACGTGGCCGACATTAAATATTCGTTTGGTTTGATAATGCCACATTTCCCTCGGTCTTCCTTCAATTATTTTTCTGTTTTCGTCGTTCATCTTTAAATAAATAACTTTTAATTAATACGAATGAAAACCTCAGTTTTCTAGAAGTTTTATTTTATTTTATGAGAATAACATACGAGTATATCGTTTTTCTGGCATTATCAAATGTTTGATATTTAAAATTTGATAGTGCCTTAGAAGGGCGAAACATGTCATTCCCATAAAATATTATTAAACTTCTAGAAAACTGACGATATCATTTGTATTCATTATTTAATATGGAGTTTTAAATCATTGTTCAAGAAACAATAAATAAATAAACTTTTAATTGAAGAATGTCCTTAAAGTTGTGAATTTTTGTGTTTATTTTTTTCAAGTAAAAATTCCATTATAATATACCATAATATTTCACAATCAAAACTAATAATAAGATTTTCATTTTTTCTAATGAAGAAACGTTGCATTTTATTATAATATTTAAAAATATAACAATTTAAAAAAAAAGTGTATGTAATTTGTTTACGTGCTATTTTTATGAATAGATTGTGCAATTAAACATGTGTTTCACTAAAAATAAAATGTTTTTTCTTTTTACTTTTTCTAAAGTTTATTCGATAACTTCAAATCAACGCCGCCAGAATAGTCACACTTTAAAAATACTTTAAATCAGTTTTCCGAATAACTGTCCGGTACATGCGCTCTTCCATTGTTTAATGTTCCAAAAGCACACTTCGCAATATTGAAATAACCATTGCAATAACAAACCCAACGACACGAACAACCGGCGCTAGAGTACTTTACCGCTTATTTATTAGTCTTAAAATTTAAAATTCAAATGCAATTTTTAATAACACTCACGTACATTGTGCAAAGTTCCTTTTTAAAGTCAGCTTGAATATGTGTACGAACGAGTACATTTACCTTTTTTCAGGCGATATTTTACTCAAATACAATCGATATATCTATTGTAATGAAGTTTTTTTTAATGAATAACATTTTTAATAAATGGTAATATGAATCCCCCACTTTGTGGTTAGACATTTTAAATAAATACTTCATATTAAATTAATAAACGGAAAAAGTGCAAATTTACTTAACCCACAGTTCATTTTATTACGAATCAAATGTAAACAAAGTATTTATGAAAAAAAATATGTTTAATGAAAGCCCTATTCTTGATTTGTTCCTATCAATCCCTAAAATATAAATGACTTGATCTTGGTTGACATATTGTAAGTGGGTTTGTGATAAATGTGAAAAATATTTACGGAACAGATAAACGATATAGATGGTATTTGTGATTTCCAAGAATAGAAAACTATTTTATACCTAGAACAGGTCTGTTGAAATATTAAGTTCCGATATCGCCGAAGAAGCCATTTCTAGACTCGCATTCAGGTGTTCCGATGCAATCTCCGCGTGTTTGTTACGCTCGGTTGAATTATCCGACTTATGTTTCCTTCGACTAAACTATGCCGGTTTATCGACCAACTCAATTCGCGCATGTTTGTAGTTCATTTTATTTCAATAAAACGTTATATGGGGGAGTGCTAAATGTAAATACTGCATTAAAAATACGTGAACTGTGATATTTGTGTAGAGTATTAAAAAAATCGAGAAATGCCTTAGTGGCAGAGGGACAAGAACTATGACAGCCATACCAATGGTCCCGGGTTCGATTCCCAGTGTTTTTCTCATATTGTCTTTGGTCTGATGTAAAATTTACGTGACGATAAAATGATGATGGAATATCTATCTATCACATGTCAGAGAATCAATAACTAAGTAACTAACTAACCATTACGCCGTCTCCCCGATCGAATAGGCAGAAAGAATAGACTGCTTACATTTTTTCTCATGTACTTCTCTGACTTTCTCAACATTCATACATCGTGTCATACACGTACCACGATTTCTACGACTCCTCGCGTCGCCGACATTCAAGATTTGATTTATTTGATGGTGCCACATTTTCCTCGGTCTTCCTCTACTTCTAGTCCCATTTACATTGTTAACATATCATATTCTTTTTTAACATTCTTTCCATATGTCCAAACCATCTTAATGTTACTTTTATTATTTTGTTCATTACATTTTCATTCGCACTGTATTTAGTTATCATATTTCCTTTAGACACTACATTCACAGATTTTCTCTATCGTACACAGATTTTCGACACATTTGTCTAGGTGATCTCATTTATACTGCATTTAGTCTACTTTCGTCTTTCTTTTGCTAGTTCCACGCTTCGTTTCCATTCTAAGGGTGGGTACAAGAACACATTTGTGCACTGCGATTTTGTCAATTGTTGGATAGGCTTTTGTTTTCGACAACAACTAAAAATCAATATAATAGCTAAAAGCGAAGGTTATACAATTATTGAGTTCAAACGACCTGTTTTATACAAAAAAGGAAAAGGGTGTGATGCATCCATTTTTATTTTGTTCTAGCTGACCCGGTGAACTTCGTACCGCCTCAGAATCAATAAATGTTGTGTTAACTTGGAATTAGAAAATGAAATCGGTCCAGCCTTTCTTGAGTGTTGAATTAGTGTCGAGTGTTGAATGGTGTAACTAACGCGACTTTGTTTTATATATACAGATTATATTAGATTTAAATTAAGAAATATCGTAAATATCTACTTTAACACAACTTCACGAAAATTCTTAAGTGACTCAATTAAAAATTAAGACTATTTTAAATTTATTGTTTCTTGAACAATGATATAAATCTCCATTATAAATAACTAATACGAATGAAAACGTCTGTTTTCAAGAAGTTTTATTATTTTGTATGGGAATAACATGTTTCGCCTAGCTACATTATGAAATATTTGATAATGCCTTAGCTAATATGTCATAGATAATATGTCATTCCCATTAAACATAATAAATCTTCAAGAAAACAGACGTTTCATTCGTAATAACATCTTAAACATAAAATTTATAAAAGTTAATCACACTTACCCCTATTCACCTTAGTACATTTTCATATTTTTTTCTGAGGTTCCAGTTTCCTTCTTTTCTAGTGGATAAATTACCGTTCAACGATTTTTTTTCGAAAATATGAAAAAGCTTCTTCAAATTGTCGTGGTGAATTATAATTGTAGAACTAAAAGCCACAAACAAAAGAGTGTTCTTTTTCCAGTGGATTTTTCTCCGCAAACTTATCATGTAGAATTTTATGCGCGGTTTTTTAACATAAAAGTTTAGTAGATTTATGATCATTAAAACCAGGTTTTCATATTTTGCATATCCACAATATCTTAGTTGTTATTACATAGTAATAGTACCACGAGGAGTATAATGGTGTGATAAGAACTTGCAACCTGCAACCTGATTAAAAAGTATTTTACCCTTACCACTCCATAGTCGTGTGTGGTTTGACAAAGCATTTCTTCTTTGTCGAACAAGAGTCAACATTGTAAAACACATTTTTTTTATTTTTAAAAATGTAGTAAAAACTACTCTATTTTTATAATATAAATAAGTATTCTATTCATACCATTTTTTTCTTTTTTTTATATACTTTGTATATAAAACGCTATTAAAATTACATATCAGACATGTTTCGGAAAACCAGTCCTTCTTCAGTGATACAAATTATAAGACATACATATTCAAAATATTAAAAAATTGTTAACAAATATGATCTATTTTGACACATGTTATAAAGATTGTCTGATATGTAATTTTAATAGTGTTGTATATACAAAGTATATAAAAAAAGAAAAAGACAAATAAAACATCTACAATACAAAGTATGGCGAATATAGAATACATACTATATTATTTCAAAATGACTTTGAATAATCTTTGTGGCCGAGTGGTGATAAATTTCTTGCTATTATATGTGATAAAAATCAATATAATAGCTTAAATAAATATACACATACATATATTTGAGTTCAAATCACCTGTAATATACAGAAAAAAAGTCTGTCTGTCTTTTTAAATATTAATTAAGCAGTTGGTGGTACATAAAAAAAATAAGTGCAAAGGATTAAAGTTTAATTCCACCTACATGCTGCACTTTGGATTATCCTAATTTTTTATATTACTGGTGAACCATTATTTTTTTTGGTCTTAATAAATATTAGTAAAATGTATAGTTGGAACACATCAAAATCTATATGTTTTAAAATAATAAGTTTGTTAAACGATTTTATCATTTCTTCTATGCTCGCCATCACACTGTGGATTTGTATTTGAATAACATTTTGAAAGTATTATATTTTCACCTTCCTCAGTGTAGAATTTTTTTAATTTCTACACTAAGGAAGGGCTTCTGCATCCCGAAATATGTTTATGAAAAGTGCAATATAATGTTGTAAAAATACAAAGTTTTCAAAAAGTTATTCAAATGGTTAATTAAATGTTTATATTTTGTTATAGTAGCCTAAGAATAGATCCATTATATGTAAATGAATTTTGTTGTTGGGAAAATGTTCATATAAATGGGGGGTGCACACACATTTGACACGTTCAATAGGGGGCCAATCTCATTTCAAATCACAACGTTAAATTTAAGCGCTGTTCAAGAACCAGGGATAATGTAAGAATTTATAGCTTGCACATTTCTCTATGGTAATGCTCGCTGATACCGTGGCGGATCCAATCAGAGCGTGCATGTCCGCGGGGAGAGGATCATTCGGCGGTCACAATGGCCTGTCGGGAAAGTTATACTGTTATTAGGCCAGCCATTTCTCCCCTCCGAGCTATCGGGACCGCGATCGCGAGACTGAATGGGTTAAAAATGGTTTTGATAAACCATGCACTGGAAACAGGGGTACGAAGTTACTCACATTTATTTCGTGTGTGCCGCAGGTTTGATTGCCGTTTGCTGCAACATCTAGGTTTAAGAAAATTAAGTGAAACGTTAAACTAAAGTTTTACTATTTGAAGATTATTACATCAATATGTTTTTTTGCGATCTTGGTAAAATCCGTATAGCTCGTCTTTCTTGACCGACGTTTCGTGGATCGTTACGTCTCCATCTTCAGGATCCTAAAAAAACATATTACAACCAACCGTGAAAATCTCGTCTAGGTTTAAGAGAATTATGTGATAATTATGTTTAAGAGAAGAACGTTAAACTTAAGTTTTACTATGTGAAGATTATTACATCAATATGTTTTTTGGGATCTCGGGATTATCCGAATAGCTCCTCTTTATCAACTGACGTTTCGGGGATAGTTACATCTCTATCTTCAGGATTCCATAAAACATATTACTACCAACAGTGATAATCTACTCAAATATTTTATCAAGACGATCATTTCTGGTAACAGGTAATAAAAATAAAGAGTAAATCCGATATCAAAAGAATAATCTGGAGCAAGTTAATCGATAAAAATACCTAGGCTATTGGCTGAATGGCTATTGGCTGAATGGCTATTGACTGAATGGCTATTGGCAGAATGGCTATATGCTGAATGACTATTGGCTGAATGGGACTGCAGTCAAGATTTAAGATTAAGAATTTATATAGTCCAAAATATATAGTCAAAAAGTTCCATTTACATCGTTAACATAAAAAAAATTTACCATTCTTTCCATGTGTCCAAACCATCTTAATGGTCCTCTCATTATTTTATTGATAACACCATCATTCGCACCGCATTCACTTCTTATATTTTCATTTGACACTCTATCATACACAGAGTATCCACACATTCGTCTAAGAGATCTCATTTCTTGATTCTACCTTCATCCTTATTTTGCCAGTTCCATGCTTCGCTTCCATACATAAGGGTCGGTAGAAGAACACCACTGTGCACTACCATTCTAGATTGATATACCTAAAAAATAATATGTAAATTGTTTCTTACCTAACTCAAAAAGTTGAAATAAAACCGAGTCGGTGTTTAGGTGATTCATTAAAAAATCACGCCATTTTAGCATTGCGAAGGGTCTTTATTAATTCAGCTCGTCTATGTAGCCTAAAACTCTTTTAAAATTTTAGAATACATAAAAAATTAACCGGTTTACAATATCCCAGTACGACGAGGAACAAAAGGGGCAAAATTTGGCGCAGGTCTCAAACCCCAAGGTGACAGTTAGCCCCGTAGTTTGCTAAAGTAAATAGGACATACATAGAAGTTCGTGCGAAAATAGAGGCCGCTTCGGGCTCATAGACAGGCCCGCTGAAATACATACACTTTCAGGAGCGCGCTTAAATAACCCTTCTGGGATACGCTTTCGGATTGAAGAGTGATAAATACTAGCGTGTTTTATAGGAAAACCTCTTATTTACTGCGCTTTTTACAGTACGAATGTAGTTTTTTTTATATCGTCATTGTAACAAAAATCTGTTAAAGTATCTTAACTAACTAACTAACTAACTAACTAACCATCACGCCGTCTTTCCGAAGGGGTAGGCAGAAAGAATGGACTGTCACACTTTAACCGATGCGGCACTCCATCCTTCTCTTTTCGCCCCGCGGGAGACGCGGTGTGATGGGTTGCGAACCTCATTGCCACTAATAGGCATCTACCGCGCACACTTTGGTCGACCAGCATCCACAAAATAAATCTAAAACAAATAATATAAAATTCAATGGTATAAAATTAAATTAAATAATTTAACACAAAATGTTATTTTGAGATGGTGCGCATATTGTCTATTTAATTTATGTTCCTTGTGTTCACCGTTTTTTTTAATTAGCATTAATTAGTCACTTAAAACAAACCAACACCAGCAAGACCTTTAAAACAATATTGAAGAAATTATTCAAATTGTCATTGGAACAAATGAAAAATTTATTTTTACACCTGTCAAAATTCTTTATATAAACAAAACAACTTGTATAATTTTAACATCAAAACAGTAAAAACGTATTACGTGTCAAAATTAACTATTATAAAGTGCGACAATAATCAAATTGACCAAAACAATTCACTTATACACGAAATATCTCCAAATTTACGGGAGAACCACATGAACCAAACCAAATTTTCAAAATTAGAACAAATACAATTAAAGTAACTTTAAAATACGTATTATTTTTAATTTAATAATGGCACTTATAATAACTACTTTTCCAATATACAAATTCACCCTCTTTCAGGCCACTGAGAGAGAATAGATGTGGGATGTACCATTTCAATCCTCTAGCCTGAGATATGTTGTTTGATTTGGTCGTGTCCCACAAATGTGTTTATTTCGGTTGCGACAGTTTTTCTCGGAATTACGCGATTTCTTGGTCTCCATTCACATGAATATCATATTATATATTTTATTTCAAAATGTGTATTTTTATTTTGTTAACAAAATATCGATTTTATATAAATGGTACATTTCTTCCTAACGTGTATTGTTATATCCTTCGAAGTTGACGTAACAAATAATATTATTCCTCGCAATTTTTATTCTGATTTACTTTATTGTATATCTATTTTGTCAGTATTTTCACGCATATAAATGGTATTTTCCCACTTATATATCATATGTAGGTTTTATTAATCTCAACATGTTTCAAAGGTGTAATAATTTCATGTTTAGGATAATGATATAAACGCTTTTTAGAATTCTCCTAATGATGAACATGTACTTTCTTCGAAACATGTTGAAATATTTATAGTCACATATTTGTTTATTTTTTATACGTAATTTTCTTTGTAAAGTGCCCTGTCAGGTACCCCCGACGTTTGCGATCACTCTGGTAAACTCTTCCCTATCCTGCGCTGTCCGGAATAGCTCCTCCACAGTTCCGATTCCCGTCCATTCCCTCACATTGCGCAGCCAAGAGATCTGCCTTCTCCGTGCGCCACTGCGGCCCTCTATTTTTCCCTTCAAAATTAGATGCAGCAGGCGATATTTTTCTCCTCGTATAACGTGACCAAGATATGAAATCTTGCGGACTTTGATCAATGTCAGCAGCTCTCTATTTACTCCTGCACGATTCAGAACTTCTGTGTTCGTCACTCTGTCTGTCCATGGGATCCTGTACATTCTTCGGTGAAGCCACATTTCAAATGCCTCTAACCGGTTCATTGTATTTACTTTTAATGTCCATGTCTCACACCCATATAACAGAACAGACCACACATAACACCTTAATATCCTCTGTCTAAGTTTTAAGTTGACATTTAAGTTGACATTAAGTTGACAAGATATATATTATATAAATAATTGAATATATTTAAAAATCTTTTCAATGCATTTCCATAGTGTTTATTTTAAAATCTTGTGACATATTTCACCTTGCTTACGTACACAAACGTTCTTTCTCAAGAGTTTAAATATATTCAAACAAGAATATTATATCACTTCCAGAAAACAAGCGTTTTCATTCGTATTAACTAATTATTATCGAGTTTTGCACAATTGTTCAAAAAGTAATAAATATCTCGTATAACTCTTATAATGTATCCATATCTTTAAAACGTATGTAGAAAACACACGCAGAACTAATTCAAAACAATTTATAAAGAAATGTATTTTGATTCTAAGAACTATTCTTCTGTATATCAGAATTTGACATTAATTGACCTAATAATTATAATACGGATAGTTCGCTTAGCGTATATTATGACCCAATTAACGCTTTTCACGCATTTCACAACTTCCCAATAGTCAAAGCGATACGTATCTACGATGAAACAGTATCGGATATTGATATATAATGTTATCTAGAGGCTGCGTATAGTTACCAACAAACTTTCCGTAATACAATAGACGCTAATATTAAGCGAATTCACGCCCTGTGACATTATACATAATTAACTAACTAACAACACCGTGTTCTCTTCTCTCGGAGGTAGACGATCCGATAGATAGACGTACGAGATACTGTAAATCTAAACTTCTTGTCAAAGTTGTATTAAAATTTGCTGTTATAGAAAATAAATTAAATAAACACAACTGTCCGGATCGTCCAGCTGACAACAAGTGCACCATCTAAAAGAACATTATGTGTTAAATTATTTTTATTTTATTATTTTATTTTATATCATTGTATTTTATACAATTTATTTTAGATTTATTTTGTGAACGTTGGACGATCGAAGTGTTTGCGGGAGATGCCTATTGGTGGCGATGAGTTTCGTACCCCATCACACGCCGTCTCTCGCGGGGGCGAAATGATGGAGTGGGGCATCGGTTAAAGTGTGGCAGTCTATTATTTCTACCTACCCTTTCGGGAAGAAGGCGTGATGGTTAGTTAGTTTTAGTTAGTCAGCTGTTATAGAGCTTTTTATCTCTTTTTTAAACGTCTCCGTCAATTTTTATTACATATCCAAGCCATCTTAGTGACCTTTTTTAATTAAGAACGTTTTTTTCTGCCTCATATGTCTAAGTGCCGGCCTCAGCAAAACATCAGTCCTCGTTCTCACGAATTTCTTCATGCACGTAAAGTTATGCTCGCAGTTCGTCTGGTCTGAGTTCCAGACTAGATGTACAAAGACTCTTACGTCTTCAATTATCTTACGTAAGTCCCGCACGGATGGGAGACGGGACAAGAGAATCCACATGCGAAGCTGACGAAAGTCGCCGCTGCGCCTATAGTAACAGCTTCGAGTTTGCGAAGGGTGCCCTTTATGGCTCGGTATATTTATTCTTAATATATCTAGGTTACGTTATCTTTCGTACGTAGAATTAAATCAATTTCTTCGCATTGATATCAACAGCATTTATGACGAGTTACAAAACAATAAAAACAACCATTTCAGCAGAATTTAAACCATTTTGGTCAAGTTTTATTGGAGCCAAAAACATGTTTGATTAACAATTGACTATTTAATAGTAAAATTGACATGTTTTGCTTTAGCTTGAACACTTTAAAATTAGACTTATACCAGTCTCAACTTGGTGCTGGACTTTTTACTGCATACAATATGCCATTATACACGGTTCCACCTCCGATTTCACGCAATCTTCTACATTCGACTTGGTATTTGAACTCTATTGTGGATTAGTTAGCTCACATCGCTACAACCATCATTCGGTTCTTATTGCAGGTCTAAAGGTTAACAAGAATATCATGTAACCGCAAAACAATACATAATTTATACGTTACCTTCATCTTAGGTACAAGATCTTTGTATTTACCGAATTTTTCAATTGTTATATTTTTTCCGTGAACGAATCAAACGGTATTCCACCTTCATCGAGTATTCTACCTTCCTGTTTATCGCACCAATTACACTCAAAGCGCGGCAATGTACCGAATATGCGACATTTATAACAAATCTTTTAATGCAATCGATGTTTTTCACCTAAACTCTTATGATTTTAAAAAAATAGTTGCTGCAACTTTTCGGTGTGTATAGTGCTATAATTTTATATTCCTTTATTTGTATTATTATTATTATCTTTTCGTTAATTTTTATACTATTACTTTAGTTTTATTTTGATTTTAGTTTAGTTAAATCTCGTTTCTTAAGTCTATAATGTTAACTCTGTTCATTCATTTATATTTGTGGTTACATGTAATTGCCCTTATTTAAGTACTTCTTGCGTATTTTTATATTTATACTTTTTCGCTGTTTGTTACCCTAAAATAAAAATAAACAATAAAAAACGGATTTCGGATGAATTAATTTTGATATAAAATCTCGCTTCCATTAAAATTTATTTATTTATTTATTTTTAGTTTAAATAGGCATTGGATTATGTACATTTATTTTTGAAAACATTTTGATCAATTTTTTTTTTCCTGTCGAAATTCTTCATTTTTACAAATGGACATTACAAACATACTATGTTATATACGTCCAATTGGAATTATGTATGCACTTAGAACCGCAAGAACAAGTACAGCGCTAAAGAGGCTGAATACTCTCCAATATAACGTTGTTCAATCAACATGAAAAGTGTCGATCTCCAAAGAGATCATACTCAACAGTTTAATTGTTCTCCCCATCAGCATCACAAGGGGTAGGTTGATTCTGCATATTGGGAAATAAAATAGTCTACACTAGCGCTGTCGAAGTTACCCATCTGGAACGTAAAGATGAAATCTCTACAAGATGGCGGAGTTCTCAAAGAATCCTCTAATATGTCTAAAGAAACGACAAGCGTGAGCCTATTCATTCTTATCTGCTAACTCTCGCTGATATCGATAGCCTGGAATTCATTTCATTTTAACATAGGGAGTCATGAAATCTTCAAGGTTCATTTTTAAACTTTCTTCTCTCATCTTTTCTATACTTCTTCTTCCACTTAGTTTAGGTCGTATTACCTATTTGTGACGGTGGCTTGTCCTGGGATGATGACGTCCAGCCATCTCTCCGTCACTTCGGTGAGCATGCAGAGCCATGCATGGAATTCTTCTAGGATTTATTCTCTGGACATGTTGGTACCAGTACCGTCGATATTATCGCTTCCATCTGATCACATCTTGAACCTCACATACGAGTATCTCTAGGATTATGGTGTGGCTTATACACAGATCACGATCTTCAGAGCAATTCTTGGCTCAATTCTTGGCCCTCATAGCATAATTTGGTCTTCACTGTGTCCACTCTCACCTCAATGCCATATGTAAGGATAGATCGCACATATGTTTTATAGATTCAATAGTCTTATTTCTTATTTTTTTATAGGAATCTTAGTCTTAGTCACATAGTCTCTAGTCCATATGGTGTCGCTGTACTAATGTACGTAATTAAAGCTTACCGATAGAGATACATTATATTGTATCAATGAAATTATCACTTTGCATTGGCATTTTGCTAACTAAATATGCCTAAATTAATGTGTTTTGTGTTTCCTTGATTAGCAATACACAATAGAATCATAAATCATATCTAGTTATTTATGATTACTTAATAAGGCAGCTGTGGTATGCTTTGTCTTGAGATAATGAGTGAGACTTCATTAATTCATGCGTTTATAAATAAAGAGTTGTATTGTATAATAGTATTGAACAGAAATTAAACGTGTAATCGTTCCCCTTTATCTAAAAAAATGCGAAAATGAGTATCACACACATATTTCATTATATAATTTTGTTAACGTGTTTGTGATTCCACTTATATACTCGTACGCAGCATCTCTATAAACTAGTAATGTTGAGATAATTTTAAAACCGCCTTTTCAAAAGGCTTTATATATGTCATTAAAATAACGTATGTTTTCCCCTATAAGGGTAATTGTCCAATTATCCATAAGTTTATATTTCAAGATTTCTTTTAAAAATTAAAAACATGTCAAACCGTAAATAAAAAAATATGTCTGATCATAAAAATACTATTTTCATTTCTATGTGGCTTCATTTGGGGTTTCGCGTAATTGCAAGGTTTTAGGTTCTGTGAATGAAGAAGAAACGCGCGATTTATGTCAGGAATGAACAGTGTCGCGATCCATCCTCTCTGCCTACCCCTCGGGGAAACGGCGTGATGGTGAGTAAATTAGTTTTGCTAGGTTTTCAGTAATTATGCTATTGTCTACATGCAAATTACCACAGTGACCTAACATCAAAATAATCTAAATATAAATTTTTGAATCACTGGAAAAAAAAAACATATTTTCAAAACACCTATATTTTCTTACATATTTCGGACTGCACACTTCCTTCCTCATAGAACAATTTTAACACAACACAAAGTGATGACGGATTAAGAAAAAATACGCACGATTTATTTATTGTTTTTTGAACAATGATGTAAATTTTCATATCAAATAATTACAATTAAAAACATCTGTTTTCGAAAAAAAAATATTTTATTGTATTTAAAAGATTTTATAATTTATTATATTATACTACTTAAGCCTTGTATCCTTGCATATTTGATAATGCCTTAACAATTCAAAATATGCCATACCCATATAGTTTAATAAATCATCAAGAATACAAACTTGTTTATTCGTATTAATTATATATTTTTTATTTTACTGCAACACAAGATATGTTTACTATACAATGTACAAGAAATTGTTAATAGAATGTTTTTCATACATTATTTGTTTATATTGTTTTTACGTTGATATATGGAAGAATCTAAGTCGATTTTATACATTCAACCATGAAATCGCAAATAATTTTAAAGAATTGTAAGTATTTTGGTCTTATTTTTTTATGAAATTTGTAATGCATTTCTAAATCACAATATTTAAGTCTTGTATTTGTCAATAGTTTTTTTCTTTTGATACATTTTTGTAGAATTTAAAAGCACGTTCGTTTTAATAATAAGAAAAAATTACCAAAACGTTTTGGAACGTAACAATATTTCAAATTTTTTAATATTTGATTATCGGTTTACACAAAATAAATGACATTGAATTCGACTATGTTAACAAATAATAAAGGTTTATACATAAATAAACAGTAATAAAACAATTTAATGGCACGAGTACAATTTTGAATGCTAATTTATTTATCAGTTTACAAGGCTTTGCGATTATAATTAACATCCGCGCTTTACACACGCAACGTTATATGTGCTTACTTATACAGTGACCATCCAAACAATTGGAGGAAGGTCAGTTAAATTCAATAGTGTCCAACCTGAAGTTCTATAGACAGGCAGTGAATTAAATGCAGTTAGTCCTGGTGAATCGTATGTATGAGGTATGCATGCGAAATGATGTGATGATGAATGTTAATAAGTCCAAGGTAATGGTGAAAATTTGGAGCAAGTAGTTGAGTTTGTGTATTTAGGTAGTAAGTTTACAAGAGATGGGAGAGTGGAGAGGGATATTTAAAGAAGGGTTGGGGCAGGCAACAAAGTGAATGGTGCACTTAAAGTTGTCATCGCAAACAAAATCCTATCCAAAAAAACTAGAATGGCAGTGCGCAATGGTGTTCTTCTACCGACCCTTATGTATGGAAGCGAAGCATGGAACTGGCAAAAGAAGGATGAAAGTAGAATAAATTCAGTAGAAATGAGATCTCTTAGACGAATGTGTGGATACTCTGTGTTTGATAGAGTGTCGAATGAAAATATAAGAAGTGAATGCGGTGCGAATGATGGTGTCATGAACAAAATAATGAAAGGATCATTAAGATGGTTTGGACATATGGAAAGAATGAATGAAGAAAGAATGGTAAAAAAATTATATGTTAATGATGTAAATGGAACCAGAAATAGAGGAAGACCGAGGAAAACGTGGCACGATCAAATAAATCAAATATTGAATGTCGACCATGTGAGGAGTCAGTGAAATCGACGCGCGTGCATGACACGATGTATGAATGTTGAGAAAGCGAGAGAAATATGTCAGGAAAGAAAGGTGTGGCAGTCCATTCTTTCTGCCTACCTCTTCGGGGAGACGGCGTGATGGTTAGTTAGTTAGTTAGTTAGAACAATACAGTTTGAAGATCTACGGAGTTCCGACACTTGGTCTTCTAGGCTGTGAGCTTGCTTCTTTTTCAGCCTAGGTAGGTAGCTACCCTCACCTAAGAACGCTCCTCCTTTTGGATCCGGACTTGGGACTGAGTTGACAATTTGCAGAGTAGAGAACCTACTGGCAGCCGACCTCCAGAAAAACCACCCATAATATGGTTGGCCAGCTTGATCTCTATGTCCCAGGAACACGCCAGAAATAACAGGAAACAGTCCACGTCCGAGAATAAACCGGACACTGTTCAAAAATAGCAGAAGAAGAATGCAATAATATAAATTGTATTTTCTTCTTCTTTCGGTGCCGTGTCAGGTCCCCCCGACGTTGGCGATCACTACAGCAAAGACATCTCTATCCTGCGCCACTTGGAACAGGTTCTAAACTCCTGTTATTCCTATCTACTATTTGATGTCCGCAGCCAGGACAGCTTCCTTCTACCAAATCCCCGACGTCACTCCACTTTACACATTAATATCAGTCGATGGAGGTAGTATTTTTCTCCCCTTAACACATGACCCAAATATGCGACCTTTCTAATTTTCACACTTGACAACAGCTCCCTATTGGCTCTGGCTCTCTGCAGTACATCTGCATTACTGACCCTATCGGTCCACGATATACGGAGCATTCTGCGATATATTAACATCTCGAAAGCTTCCAACCGGTTCACTACATTCACTATCAGAGTCCAGGTTTCGCAGCCATATAGTATGATTATCGTTGCAAAATAATGTTTTTATCTTATTAAATGCAGCTCGTGCATAAATTGTATACTGTTGTTAATATTGTTCTCCCGATGATGAAAATATAATATAATATAAAATAACCGAGTGGAAAAAATGTTTTCAAAAGTGGAAAATAAAACAGTGGTTTAGTTCATTTAAAAATAGTAATCGTGGAATTCTACAATGGTAACTACTGTAGTTTGTCAAAAAAAATACGGGTATAGTTTGATAATGTTTTTCTATAAATGTAATTAAAATATCTGAAATACAGATTTTTTTTTTTTACTTGACACGAAAAATCATGCTAGCTCAATTATGTAGTCACCTGTTTAAAATACAAAAAAAAATAGTGACAATGTAAAAAATGCTTAATTAACTTACAGTGCCTTGTATAAAATAATGGCGCGACGAAAAACACGCATAAAAAATTCCATCGCTTAACAGTATTTCACCGAAAACACAGAGTTTCCGTGCATGGAAGTACTTAATTAGGCTGATAGAGGGCGCAATCAATAGCGGTACCTACACTTGATTATTTTACGCCTCGCTCCGGGTAGAAGGGCTGGTTCCTCTGGTCGCCCTCCTAGCCGCCTGGCCTCCCGAGGGAACAATGAAGCCGTGCCTAAATTTATGTGAGTGCCCTCGAAACACTCTATTGACTTGCTGCCATTATTGGGCCTATTTGGACCGACTACACGACTATCGTGTGCTCGAGGATCCCAGACAGATGTTTGTACGTTGTTCGATACATAGGCGGTGAGTTGATTTCGAATAACTATTTTTCAAATCAATTTATCAACGTAATTTAATATTGAGGAACATTAACTGGAAGGTGGTCTGAATGACAGTACGCTTGACTCCTGATCCTGAGGACTAGAATTCAAACCTGGACACGACCAGACTCCTTTTACATGTTGATGATGAATCCTAACACCTTTTATTAAAACCTGCGGTATTAGTCATTTTATTTTTCTTTAATAGAAATAAAAGCGTCTATTTTCTAGATGTTTTATTATACAAATATTTTATCTAACTGATATTCACTTTTACAAACATTCGCCTATTTGATGATTAAATTAACATGTCATCTATTCATAGTATAGTTTAGTAAATGTAGTGCAAAAGAAAATGTGTTTAATATGTCTTTAAATCGTACGTTTTCTAGAAATGTTTTTTTGTTTTATGCGAGTGACATATTTTGATGTGCTGGGGTACTATCTATTGTTCCTAAAGCGAAACATGTTACTCTAATAAAATTAAAATAAAACAGGCGTTGTGATCAAAACTTAATTTACAGTATAAAGTTTTACATCATTATTCACGAGACTATAAACTAAATGTGTTTCATTTATTGTTTCTCTAACAATGCTGTAAAACTCCATATAAAATAATTAATATGAATGATAACGTCTGTTTTCAAGAAGTTTTATTAAAATTTATTTGAATGTCATATTTCGCCTCTCTAACCCATTGAACTTTTTTTATACACACATTTGATAATGCCTTTATTATATTAAAATGTTTTATTTATTAAAAATTATTACGTAACAAATTAGGTGCTTTGCACGAAAGCAAAATTTCTTATTAAATTTTTGAAATATGCTGTGCATAAAAATATTTATGCTTTTGATAATATACACGAGTCTCGTTTCGTCTAAAGCCTCAATGTTCACTTATTTAGGTCATGTTTGTATGTTACAGTAATCACCGTGTCATGAGATCGTAATATCTAAATTAAATTTGACACACAAACAAATACATTTGCATGAGATGTGACAACTTTCGTATAATGGCGATGTAATTTCGTAACACAAATTTAGCGACAACGTTTCACGTGACGATGACTCACAAACAAATAGAATGATTTAAATTGTATCCCTCAACGGATATTTCATTCCATACTTTTGCCACTATCCATCCTACTTTTCACGCGTATCTCTTGTTACTCATATTAAATATAAAGACAAATCGTTAGGATAGTTTTTCAAGAAAGAAAAGTTTTTTAATGTGTTTTGGTAATATTTTATCGTCTTAAACATACATAGTCATAACACACATTGATATCGTTTTACAAGAATCTTGGGATTATTCACGAATGTCGAAGATTCTGGGTTAAATTATTCGAACTGTTAGGGTTTTCAGAGACACCCAAGTCCTAAGAGCTCAATATAACTCCTTAGTCAGAAACAAGCTCGAGGGAAGTACAATCAAATCAGTTTATTTTAAAATCAAATCATCATATTTTCTCAAAAGACATTACAAACATTTTTTATAGTTTAAGGCATCTATTGAGAACAGGTAAAACATAATAAATATATAATACCAGGAACGCATGAGAGATGGTTCGACATTAGGAATACAAGATACTATCCAAAGTCAAGAGTATTTGTCTTCTGAATGTACTTTCACGAATATGAAAGACATCGATCTCCGAAGCGATCATGTTCAGCAGTTTGATTGCTCTCCCCACCGGCATCACCAGAGGCAGGTTGGTTCTGCATGTTGGGAGATAAAACAGTCTGTGCTGACGCTGTCGAAGATAACCAACCGGAACATAAAGATGGATAGCCTCCAAGATGACGGACTTCTCAAAGAATCCCCTGATAAGTCTGAAGAAATGGGTAAGTGTGCACCCATCCCTTCTTATCTGTAAACTATTGGTCCCCAGCATGCCCAAAAGGAATGCAGTAGGATAAAGCCACGGGATAAAGCCACGGACAATGATATGGAGTCCTCGTGATGCTCAGTATTTTTCATGTTAGAGAGAGTTCAAAAGAAATTCTTGAGAACCCTCTACCTGAGAAAGCATATTCTTGGCTCTATCCAACGGCATTTCTCATGGGTATGCTAGGATATAACTCTCTTGAACTGATGAGGTAAGGTTTTACAGTGACGCATTTTTTCATGCTGATTTTTCAAGCTGGATTGAGAACCCCTATGATCTGGAACAAATAAGTATTTTTCTTCCCGATGGTAACTTACGACAACACCGAAATCAATTGTTCTTTGCTCCATCATGCAGAACCAGCCTGCCTTTGGTGATGACAGTAGAATGAGCAACTCAGACGTTGAATTTAATCGTCTCGGATTTGGACATGTTAAATATCAGTGAGAGAGTGTTTATAAAAAATATAATATCAATTCTGGAAAGAGTACTACTACCTCACTGATTTCGACATATTTCGAATCCTTCTGAGATACTCGTAGGTATGTTATTTCCTAATAACATATCGATATTGTATTTTTGTTTACCGTTTTGTGTCCATATGAGTCGCCTAAGTTTTTTTCGTTTGTTTCTCATTTATGAATAGAAAAAATAAATTTAGGATTGTTGTTGTTGTTGGAAGACATCTGTATAATTTTAAATATAGAAAAGGGATATAAATACCTTACCAAAATTGGACTTATTCCATTTTCAAAAATTACGTCTCATATTTCAATTATTTTTTACTTGTTAGAAATGAAAATTTTCGTGATTTTGAAATACTTTGATAGGATCCGTACCAAATCTGTTGATAGTCTTATTTTACATTCAAGTAGTCTTTTGTGAAACGTGTAATAAATAAACGTGTAATAAATAAGCTCTTTCTTGAAAGATATAACCTGAAATAAAACTGTGAAAGTGTGCGAATGACTCGCGAGTAAGACGATTTGATATTATGTGTACATTAAGACCACTTACGATATAGGAGCTTGCTATCGTGGCTACGTGCTCGCTCAGCGCGAGGGGTATGGAAGTATCTAAATGTGTATTCAGATGCCATTTCTCTCCAAAGGCAACGTGTCAAGGTATTTGCAAAAGTGAGATTGTAAATGTCCTTTGCTCGTTGAAAATAAATCTTAAACTTCTTCGTGAGAAGAAAAATTTACGTGATGGTAATACAAAAGCATAAACAAGATGTTGCGAAAGTGATGTACAAAAACATTAAGTATATTGTAACATCACTTGTTATTCTGGAAAAATACACGGTTTAATATTTCTAAAAGGAAAACTAGACACTTTACGTGAATAAGACATATTTTCTTGATAGAAAGGTATGATGGTTCAAATATTTATTTGACAAGATGATTTATTGGAAGAAATGTATTTTATTAATCTCTTCAAAGAGCTGCGCTATAATACGAGAAATGAAAATTCTATTTTCCTCGCCGAGAGGTTTCTTCCTTCTTAGGATAAGTTCGGTTTAACTATCTCCATTGGCAATAAATTTATCGTCAATAATACGTTATTGAATGTCGTGACACACAATGACAACTTTAATGCTTAGTCACAATACTTGTAACTTATATAATGAAATATATATTTTTTATTATTATTGTTTATTTATTTGCTGTTTTTAAACAATGATGTAACTAACTAACTAACTAACCTTCACGCCGTCTCCCCGAAAGGGTAGGCAGAAAGAATGGACTGTCACACTTTTACTGATGCGGCACTCCATCCTTCGCTTTTCGCTCCGCGGGAGACGCGGTGTGATGGGTTGCGAACCTCATCGCCATCAATAGGCATCTCCCGCGCACACTTTGATCGTCCAATACCCACAAAATAAATCTAAAACAAATAATATAAAATAAAATAACAAAATAAAAATAATTTAACACAAAATGTTATTTTTAGATGGTGCACATATTGTCTATTTAATTTATGTTCCACGAATCCACCTTTTTTTTTAATTTAGCACATAATGTAATAACACATAATGTTTTTTTCGATGTTGCAACATGTTGACATGGACGATCCGGACTTTTGTGTTTATTTAATTTATGTTACACGTCTCCACCGTTTTTTAAATTAGCTGTAATTATGATGTAAAATTACATATTAAATCATTTATACTAATGATAAAGTCTGTTTTCTAGAAAACATATAAAATTTAATGAGAATGACATATTTCTCACGTGTTTGATACAAAACATATGATTCCCATAAACTACTTCCTGCGTGGATGAGTGGCAAGTGTTAGGACTGCCACATCGAAAGTCCCGTTTTCAATTCCCGGCGATGGCAGTGTGATTGTCACACAGCCTTTGGTCTAGCGTAGAATTTACATGACAATAAAATGCGATAGATAAGCTACCCATCACATGCCTTGAATAATTAATAAGAATGAAAACGTCTGTTCTCTAGAAATTTTATTACATGTCATTCACAAAAAATATAATTAAACTTCTAGGAAACAGACGTTTTCATTCGTATTCATTTTTTTATATGAAGTTTTACACCATTATTTTTATATACAATAAACATGTCATGAGAATCAATATTATATCTATACCCTTTATGTATATTTGGCTCGTGCTGTAATGATGTCAATAAGGAAATACTAAAGAAATTGAATATAATTCAACCACTTTTTCATTCGTATTAATTATTTATTCAAAAGTCCATTGTTTTGGCCGAAACACTATGATACTTCAACATTATTACTGTTAAAATTTAAAACACTGTTACAATATCACAATTTATTTTTATTCACTGAGAGTGTCGACCGCTGTTTCGCCAACTGATGTTGGCATCATCAGGTGTTACAATAAAACTGTTTTATTGTAATATCTGATGAACAGATGGCGAAACATCGGTTGACAAACATCGGTTGGCGAAACAGCTTTCACGACACTCTAAGTAAATAAAAAGAAATCGTGATATTAAAACAGTGTTTTAAAATTTAACAGTAATTGTTTATTCAATTATATATATTAAGAAAAATTATAAAAAAATTGTCCGATATTAAAAAAAATACATTATTCTGATTTTCTGGTAATATTAAAAACTGTTTATCTTCATCTTAATATTTTCATAGAATATTGCTACTCTACTAAACTGAGTATTCTTAAATACCACTTTAAGGGACTACTTTTAGAAATCAAATTGCCTTCCGCATACTTATCTCGAAATTCGTTTGTATTGGAATGATAATCGCTTTTGTTTTATGATATAATGGCTCGAAAATAGATTTTAGAATGCGATATCTTTCAAATCAGCCCTCGATCCAAATTAGAACAGATTCGCCGAAGACTCACTCCCACCCGGGCGAGATGGTATCGTAATGGACCGTACAATGAGGACCCGATTGACTTTATGATCAGTACGAGACGATCAAGTCCACTGATGACTGAGATAACATAATCGAATACCGTTTTCCTTAATCCCGTAAGCTGGAACGATGAAAGTTAAAAAGACCAGAACATTTTTATTTAATTTTAAGCACATCTTGGATTCGGTTAAATTTCTTTTGGATTTTTTAATCTTTCCCTGATTTTACGGTATTTTTCCAAGAAAAATCTAATTGCAAAATTAAGTACTTACCAGATTGGAACCGATAGTCCAATATTCAAATACTTTAGTTTAGAATTCCGGATTCAAAGAATAAAATTCGCAATAAAGGTAGAATATAAACGGTTTCTATCTCGAAGTACTGCTCTAGCGGATAAAAGATAATTGGTTATTGTTTTTATTTCGCGTCTCTTTATTTAAAACAAATTTGGAACACTTTCTTTTTGTCAAAATTATAGTTATGTAAAGATTTTTTTCCTGCATCTTAGAAGTAAAGCAATTTCTGCAATATTTCTTAATAAATTATTAACTAAGCTAAAATCTGATGTTGTAAAGGGTGTTTTTTTTGTAGGTATACGTGTACCATATTCCAAATTTTAAAAAAAAACACATTAAAATGATTTTAATGTCTATGATATTTTCTTTATTTTATAGATAATTTTATGCCATTATTGTTTAAATATGATTTCGGGCATATGGGCGCCACGGCTAGCTCGAATGAAGCGCAATCGTGAAATCCAATTTTCGACAACTGTCGTCTTTGTGGATGCGTATTATCCACTAGAGTGTACGTGTTGCGAAAATGATCCATGGTCTTCCGAATAACTTGCTCGGATGGACGATTATGTCGACCGTAAAATGGAGTAGTGCACGATAAGTTTGGCGAACCGAATCATGATTTTCAAAATAAATGAGCTCATTTTGCAAGCGCAGTTCTAACGTCAGTCTATTTATGGTGAAATGGCAAAAAGTACTGACTACAAATCAACTGTTTACTGTCAAATTGACAGTCTGTAAAAACAATGTTGCTAGTTTAAAAACCAAACCTTAAAAAAAAACACCCCATAGTATTAATGTCTCCGAGGCGGTTGTTAGTAGGAGTATATTTCTGAGAGTTGAGAGGCAGTTTGGTACTTCTGGCTTTCAGTTTGCCGCCTCGGAGGCCAGGCTTATTCTGCCTTATTTATTCTCACCCTGTATAAATACTCAATTGAAAATTGTATTGGAAGAACGGTTTCATTTGAAATTTATAAGTCCCGCCTTGTGTTCGCTGAATATTAAGGAAATTACTTTTCGACTCCTTAATTACTAATTAAAGTGGGCTTTGTTTGGCCCGTTGGAGCGAACGTTTGCAAAATAGTGATAATATAATTATTATAATTGCAATCCGAATTACGCAGCTATATTAGTTATTTGGAAAGATTCAGTATAATCGTTTATGCTCACCCAATCGTTAGCCTGGATGGCAGAACTTAACTGGAAATCATCCTAATATTAGGTTGTGTAATTATTTAAAGCTTTACTTTAAATAATTATATAATTTTTACAAAGTCATTAAATAACTTTCTCATTTATTATATTCAATTATAAATATAAGCTGGTGTTTTACATTTGCTGTTTCTTGAGCAATGTAAAACACGAGGAAAACATCACATGATCAAAACAGTATTATTTTAAATGTTGGTCATGAAAGGAGTTGAAGAACGCCATGTGTGCATGACTCGATGTAAGAATGCTGTCGAGACGAGAATAGTCAGGATGTAAAAATGTGATCGTTTATCCTTTTTGCCTTTCCTTCCGGGAATACAGCGTTATCGTTATATATATAGTGATTTGTTTAAGACAAGGTAACCTTTGTGGTAGAGTGGCGAGAGCTGTGACTGCCACACCGAAGGTCCCGGGTTTGATTTCTGACGATGGCAGTGTGATTCTCACACAATCTGGTCTAGTGTAGAATTGACCTGATAATAAAACGGCGATAGATCAGTTACTTATCAGGTATTAACACTAAAAAACAAATTGTTTGCAGTGTATTTACTTTATATAAAATTCCTCTCTCATTAAAAGCCATTGGTTTAGATTCGAAAACCTCCGAGAGACTTTGATATTGTATAATAATATTTTGTTCCTTAATTGCGTTTCTTAAGAGCGAAATAAGTAATAGTCGTTCGGTGCCAAGTCCGGAGAATAAGGTGGATGCAATAAAACATCTCGGCTAAGATTCTGGATTTTTTTCCGGGTAATATCGGCAACGTGCGGCCGGGCATTATCATGTTGAATTATGAATTCCTTCTATTTACAAGAGCAGGACTAATTTCTTGTAACATCGCATTAAACTTGTCCATCTGTTCACAATAGAGGGATGTGGTAAGAGATTCTCCTTGTTTTAAAACATCTTAATAAATTACATCTTTCGAATCCCACCACTTACCCAGTAATCCTCTCCGTGGATGTTGTCCTGGTTTTGATGTTCGAATGGGGGTTTGACACCCTGTTTATTTGTTTAATATCATGATAAAGGATCCATTATTTATCTCCGATAATAAGGTCATTGAGAAGCGAGGTAGATCGTTGCTTTTCTTACAGTATTTTTTATATGCTGAGGCGTTCAGCTATGTTGCGACCGGATAGTGCGTGAGGAAACCGATACCTTATTTTCCAACTTTTCCCAGTTTCTAGAGATAGGGATGTGTATTTGATCGTGATGTACCGACCTTCTTCGATAATTCTTCAATAGTAATCATTGGATTTGTTTCGATTTTCGCCTTAAAACTGCTTCATCTACTAGACTGCGCTGTCCACTTTGAGGCACGTCCTTCAAATCGAAATTGCCCTTTCGATTTTTTTTAACCAACGTTAGTCTTTTGTCCAGCATATCACAATAAATATCATAAATGGATTCCGTTGCTTTAGTTGATTTTTTTTAATGAAAAAAAACATCAGACGGCTTCTTAAACGAGTTCCATAAGGAAACGTTTCTGCCATTGTTTATACCGTAGATGGGGTAGAATGTTTTTTTTTTGTTTAAAAGAAAGTCAAAGGATCACAAAGAAGAAGGAAATTACAACACACGTCTTTACAGTCAACGGACCCAAAAATATGGAGCCAATGTTGCCCATTGAAAAAACGACATTAATTCCGGGATTACCTAATATTTCATTTACACCCCTTTGGGACTTGAAAGATCCTAAAGCATAACCATAAATTTATTTTTAAAGCATTCTACTTTCCAGAGAATTACCTAAAAATAACGATAGCAGACGAAAAAGAATGACTTCACTTATCAAAGCCTCACATATTCTGAGAAGCTTCCATTTAAAATATAAATATTTTAAAATAGCATATGGCCTCCCTGGCGCTTGAATAAATAAGTAATATCCCGGCAAATGTGTCCCTTCCCGCGTCTTTCCTTCCCCTTTCACACGGCTCTAAGCGTTTTCTGTCTTCCCTACTTAATGGCTTTCATTATCTCTCATCTCGTCCTCTTGTTTGTTCCTCGTACGTCGGTCTTATCGGGAACACTATCCACTTTTTAGGGTCGGTTTGCGTTTAAAGAAAAGAGCGAAACCCAAACAGCGGCGTTTCGGCGCCTAGGCGATACCAGAAAAGCGTTAAATAAAGATGTTCACAATTTTCAACACACCGATTTTCCAATAAAACTATTCTTAAAAAACTGAAAATAAACAGGTAATGTTTTTTTTTCTTCCTATTTTATTTTGATACAACACACCTTCGAACGTTCATTCATTGTTTTACTGTTCTTTACATTTATCTTGTTCATATTCAATATTTAAAAATAATTATGGATTCCTTATATATGGAATGAAGCATAGAACTGGCAAAAGAAGGATGAAAAAATTAATTCAGTAGAAATGACATTTCTGTAATGAAAATATGGTAAATCTATATATGATAGAGTGTTAAATGCACATACAAGAACTGAATTTAGTGCTATTGAAAACAAAATAATGAAAAGATCATTTGGTTGGTTTGGACACATGTAAAGAATGTATGAAGAAGTAATGGTAAAGAAATTACATGTATACAACGTCAACGGAACTAGAAATAGAGGTAAACCGAAGAAAACGTGGTACGATAAAATCAATCAAATAATTTGTGCCGGCAACAACATATAATTTTTGAATATGCATGACACGTGTATAAATGTTGAGGAAGCGAGAGAACAAGAGTGTGGCCATGCATTATTTTTGCCTACCCCTTTGGGGAGTTAGTTAGTTAGTTATAGTTAGTTAGTTATATCGAATATTTTTATCATTCAAACAATTTAAATTCAGAGGCGTACTTATCTTTCAAATAAATAAAAGCTTACGAGAATACTAAAAGAGAAGAAACATTAAGTTAAATGATTTTCCTAAATTTTAAGCGGTTCCATCTGTTTTTGTAATTTTATAGTTTAATGCGATTCAATTCAAGCAAACATCTATTAATAGATTTTATGTTTGAGACCGATTTCATAAGAATATTCGGAAATACTGCAAAAGTAAATCCTAATATTTTAGAAAAGCACAAAAAAAGCAGAGAACATTTTAAAGCCTGCGTCATATTATCGCTAAAAGAGGGCTAAGCTTTATAATTTGGCCAGACAATGGATCAATAACTCGAAAAATAAGGCTTGAATTTAAATGATGCCTAATTGAAAGCTGCCAACTTTTTTGCCCCCGGTGATTAATAATCAAGAAAATTTGCGTTTAAAACAACATTCTTGGAATTAAACATTTTTATTTACGAATATCGCGCTCTCTTGCCGGAAACCAATTTTAGAAAAATTCTCCCTAAAAGGGGGATATCTTCAATACAAATGTTCGCTATTGAAGGAATCGGAAACTAGCGGGGGCGGGGACGGGGGCGGGCCTCCCGCGCCCCCCGCCGAGGGTCCAAGAGGGCAAGAGAGCTCGGGGGAATACCGTTTCCTGTAATGGGTAATGGTTAGCGTCTCTTTTTTCTTGATCGCTTAATTAGGCCGTTATGTTAAAGTGCTGAACTCGGTAGTCCTTTTGTACTTAAATAAAAATAAATGTAATGAGCGGACTGGCAGAATTCGATATTATTCAAAGCTCTGGATGTTAAACGATGCTCATTATTCAGTCATTATTAGGCTTTTGTGTTTAGATGATTCGTTAAATTAAGAGATGAAACAAAAATGCTTCGAGATGAGACGTCCACTTAAAAACAATTCATCAATCGTTAAAAAATAAATATAAAAAGAAAATTTCAGTCTCGGTACATTATTTTATCTCTTGTTTAATTTGATTTATAAAATCGTACAAACGAATCCCTAAGAAAAAAAAAATTTTAGCGTAAAAGTTTAATTGAATATTTGCATTTAGTACAAATATATTTAATACGACTTCATAAAAAGCAGTAGTTTAATTAAGTTAAGTTGATTGGTCGCATCATGTACTGGATTTTTATTTCTTTTAAAAACTTTGGCATTAGCAATGTGGTAAATGTTGAAAAATAAAGTTATAATTCATTATAAAAACATTGGCGTCGCATAATATAGTGCACATATTTATTTTATAAAAACTTCGGCATTAATACTGTGGACTCTAAAATGGCAATGGGCAGGTCACGTAGCCAGAAGCTCAGATGAAAAGTGGACAAAAAGACTGCTGACTTGGAGACCGTGGACGCCGAAGAGAAGTGCAGGGCAACCGCAACTACGGTGGAAGGATGATCTGAACAGACACGTCGGAATAACCTGAATGCAGTCTGCACAGGACAGAATGACATGGAAGCAAATGGGGGAGGCCTTTGTCCAGGAGTGGAGAGGAATAGGCTGAGGAAGAAGAAGAAGAAATGTGAAAAAAATAATGTTTTTATTCATTATTAAAACATTGGCGTCGCATAAACTTCGGTAAAAACACTGGAAAATGGAGAAAAAATAATTTTATTCATTATAAAAAACATTGGAATTCTATGAGAATAAATAATTTATACCATCCTTATTTTAAAAATTCACGTTGACAAAATATGTGAAATAATTTCGTAAACGGATTCGCTTTGTATTAATGCTATTACATGAATGCGTAGCGAAGATATAGAAGTGTATAGGCAGATGGTGCGTCTCCGGACAAAAATGTTCCGTCCCTTGACTCGTTTGCTGCGCTCCTAATAACAGTGAAGCCACCCGGAGAGATATTATCTTAAGGGTAGCGGTCCACAGGGGTCGGATAATGACGGACTGTGATCTCCTACGGCTCTGGCCCACCATATTGAATGACCGTACCCAAATTTAATTCTCACCACTCCACCATCTGAGGTTTGCAGTTCAAGGTTCATCATTTGTAATGGTGGCCAACTTAGTCAGTTAAGTAAGTAAATTAAGAAATATTTCACGGGTATTTCTCTAACTCGATACAAATGATGACGCAATTAACAACTTTGAATAATCTGTACTTAGATATATTCATCATCTCCTAACATCGTAAAAATAATCGATATCTAAAATAAATGTTGTTCATCGAAATTTCTTTGTAGGAGTACATTGTAAATAAAAATAAAAAAATGCAATAATTAAAAAATCCTAAATAATATATATTGAGTTTAATTCCTTTTGAACTTTGATAAGAAGCTTTTACTTGGTGGTTGGACATATTTAACAATTAATTAAACAGTTTTTAATGTATTTGGTATACAACAACTTAAAACTAACTAACTAACTAACCATCACGCCAACTCCCTGAGAGGGTAGGCAGAAAGAATAGACTGTCACACTTTAATCGATGCGGCACTCCATCCTTCTCTTTTCGCTGAAGATGGAGGTATCCTCCGAAATATGTCGTGTTTTTTTAATATTTTGTGGAATAAACAAAGTTGTTTTCAATTTCCAAAGTTTATTGTCAATTCCATTTGATTTTTAGCTTCGACCAGTTTCGACAGCACGCTGAAGTGATGCTTCACCAGAATATGGCAGCGAGCTTTAGAAATCGGTCGAAGCTAAAAATCGAGTGAAATTAAACTAAATATATATTATAAAGGAATTTGATTTATTAAAAAAATATGTTTTTAATAAGTATATCTATAAAATATATTAATATACATCATTTTGAATCCAACTTAGTTTAAGAAAACGTCATAATGTAATTATATTAAAACATTTTTTAAATAAATAAAAAACGCTAAAGAATTATTTCACTACCAGGGTAAGAGATGGCTACTCCCAAGTGATAGTCAAAGTTGGAGGAACCTGGCATGATACCGAAAGAAATATTAAATGTTTTACATTAATATACCGACATTAGATAAATATACTTTGTTTAACGTAATAGTTTAATGAAGCAGCATTTAAAAATAGAGATATAATTCACTCATGCGAAATCATATACAATTCCGTATCAAATAAGGTATTTGGAAACTTACCCTTTCAAATATCAAGATTTAGTTATAAGACATATTTCACTGTATAAAGACTAGATGAATACTAGGAATGTTATTTTGAGAATATCTTTGTCAGACGCAACTACTTGTCAAGAAACAAGAATAAAGTTGTTACATAACACAAATTTAATCTTCTTAATCAAAAAGAAACTTTTCTCTAAAAATATTGAAAATACAAATAAGTATATAATAGTATTTAATAGACAATATGTGCACCATCTAAAAAGAACATTTTGTGTTAAATTATTTTTATTTTATATCATTGTATTTCATATTATTTGTTTTAGATTTATTTTGTGGGTGTTGGACGATCGAAATTGCGCGGGAGATGCCTATTGGTGGCGATGAGGTTCGCAAACAATCACACCGCGTCGATGGAGTGCCGCATCAGTAAAAGTGTGACAGTCCATTCTTTCTGCCTACCCTTTCGGGGAGACGGCGTGATGGTTAGTTGGTTAGTTAGTATATAATATTAAATTTTATACCCAAATTAAACAGATTTTTAAAATGATCGAAAACAATTATGTTTATAAATTTTATAATATTTTTTGAGAATGGGGTGTTTTGCATTATTAAGACATTATGAGATTAAATTAATAGCATTATTTATTTTAAAACTAGAACCCCTAATTACATTATATTTTTTACTTTATCTCCTCTTGCACCAAAAAAACAGATAACACTGCTAAATCTCCCTCAAAAGTAAAAAATACTAGCAAAAACATTACATTCACATATTTAAAATTATCAAATTAAAAAATATATTTTGCTCTTAAGTATAACGTGAAATAAAATATTATGAATAAATTGCGCATCATAAGTGTCGTTTCACTATGTACTCTTTTATAGCAAAGTCACTGTTAAAAATAATTTTGATTTCTTTCATACGCATAACTGAGGTCTTCATTTCCTTATGTATGGAAGTGAAGCATAGAACTGGCAAAAGAGGGATAAAAGTATAATAAATGCAGTAGAAATGAGATCTCTAAGACGAATATGTGGCAAATCTGTATATGATAGAGTGACAAATGCAAGTATAAGAAGTGAATGTGGTGCGAATGAAAGTGTTATGAACTAAATAAGGAAAGGGTTATTAAGATGGTTTGGACACATAGAAAGAATGAGTGAAGACAGAATGGTAAAGAAGGTATATGTAAACGGCGTGAACGGAGCTAGAAATAGAGGAAGGCCGAGGAAATTGTGGCACGATCAAATCAATCAAATATTGAATGTCGGTCACCTAAGGAGTCGGAGAAATCGACGTGCGTGCAAGACAAGATGTATGAATGTAGAGGAAGCGAGATAAGTATGTCAGGACAGAACAGTGTGGCGTTCCATTCTTTCTCCCTACCCCTCCGGAGAGACGGCGTGATGGTTAGTTAGTTTTTTTTTTCATACGCACTAGGATCACAATACGCTATCACTGAGACTGGAATCTGCTATCTTATACACCCTACTTATTGTTTGGTGACTTTAAGAGTTTTAGAATTTTGTTTTTCAATATTTTAATGTTACTCAATCTCAGAATGAAAATTTTCTGTTGTGTCTTAATGTGAATAATTAGTGTATCAATAATTATCTCAATTAGATTATATATATTATATTGTACATGCAATGAAAATATGTCTATTTCAAAGAAGTTAATAGTTGCGAACCACAGTAGCATGTATATACTCGTATAATATTTCAATTTGTACGTTTTTGATATTTTCCATATCTAATGAAACTTAAATTTTGATGAACATCTCACAAATTCAACGTGACAGAGAAAAATCTACTTTCTTTCGCGAATTTGTTTTCATTGTGGTAGACTAAAATATTTTTCTCGTAAATAGTTAACTGAGGTCTAATTTTTTATGAAAAATGATGAATAAGATATCAGAATAAGTGGTTTTCTTTTTTTGCTTTTGGAACCCTCGTTATCGATTGGAAAGTATTGTTATCAAAATTTGCCCGGCGTTCTCTGCACGCGGAAAAATATGTATTTTCCCCAGTGGTGACAATTCAGTAATTGATGACCTTTTTTATCTTTTTAATGGCTTCCCAGATTACTCCGTCCAATAAGCGTTTAAAGGACATAACCGGCCACAGGGCAGAGTCGGCGTAGCAAACAGATTAATCTATTTGCGCTAAAAGCTTGCTCCGCCGATATTGTATAATTGATTCTGAGCGGCGTTAGGCGGGAAATAATACGTTGGCTATAATTTTGTTGGTGTGTTTGTGAGAGTTTCTTTGTGTGCTGAAATATTGTTTGCAAAGCAATTTCATAAAAAGGAGCGCTTTGTCACGGCGAAATGAAAGATTGCTTTTGCAAAGAGATTTTTTTTTATTATTTAATAGTACTTTATAACCTTTGAATAATTATGAATGCAACGTTGAATTCATTATTTTTTTAAAGCAACATCTTTATAATGATCAAAATAAACATCTTAGTTTTTTGTTTTAACTAACGGAAAACATTGTTTTAGAGAATTTTCAAGAATTTCCAAAATTTCGCAGAATTTTGTAGTAAGCTATTGAAGATAAAGGTGGAAATTATAATCAAGATTTTTCTTTATTTCTAGAAAAAAAAAACAAATATAATACTTGCAACCTTAAATTAAATTATTTTATATTGAGAAATACTTAATAATTTTAATGTGCAAACTATATAAGTGACGACATATTTTTCATATATATTTGTTCAATATTAAAATATATTTTTTAATGTGGAAAAACTTAATTTTTAGTAAATTATTTATTTTCATACAAATGTATTTTTTAATTGTTTTAATCAGTGGCTATGAAATATTTTTAATTACGATAATACAAGCCAATTTAATTTAAAAATAAAACACAAATCAAAAAAAAAAAAGTTGACTACTGGATCATGACAACATATTTTATTTTATTAATATTTAATGTATTTACTTATTTTATTAATATTTAATGTACTAAAGCGACGTTTACAAAATAAACAAAATTATAATATACATCACATGCTTTATTTAAAGCAAATCAAACCAAATCAGTTTATTTCCTCAAAAGATATTACAAACAACAATTATAGTTTAAGGCATATATTGAGAACAGGTAAAACAAAAACTATATAATACCAGGAATGCATGAGAGTTGTTTGTCTTCTGAACTTACTTTCACGAATATGAAAGACATCGATCTCCGAAGCGATCATGTTCAGCAGTTACATTGCTCTCCCCAGCGGCATCACCAGAGGCAGGTTGGTTCTGCGTGCTGGGAGATAGAATAGTCTGTGCTGATATAAAATAATAATTCAATTTTAGAATAATAGCATTCTGGAAAATAATAGACATAATCATTTATCAAAAGAAAATGAACAGATTTTGACATGGTTGCTCTCATTTTTGGTCCACAGAAGTTTTACATCCGCCATTAAAACTTTGTATTGAACCGCTGCCCCTTGATTATTCTCGGTCGTTACCGCCACGGTTAAAAGTGACGCCAAATGGAGCATTCCTCACAAACGCGCGCCTTTTCCAAATTTTAAATCTGAAACAATGGAACTCGCCAACAGTTTAAACTAACGAACGCAATCGCGGCGTTGGCACATTTCACCCGAATTAATTACTATACGTCCGGCGCTCGCCCCGCTTGGGCCCGCTCCCGGCTCCGGCCTGCCGCTCCGCCGGTGTTGGATGCGGTTTCGATAGAGCTCTACAAAATGGCCGAAAGCGCTGCAGTTTTAAAAAGCCACTAATTTTATTTAATTAATACATTGTGTTCGAAATCCCTTCAACGTACCAAGCGAGCACGATTGCATTTTATTGAACGGATTAAAACCAAAATGCATCAAATACCCATTAAAAAACTGTATTACTTGTACGTCATACGAAATAACATAAGCAAATAAGCAGCGTGAGTGGGAAAAGAAGCCGAGGACGACCGAGAAAAACATCGCATGACCAAATTAATCAATTACTAAAAGGCGGCCACATTCGCAGCCGGAATTATCGACGCGCGTGCATGGTACGATGTATGAATGTAGAGGAAGCCCGAGAGGTATGTCAGGACAGGCCATTGTGGCGATCCATCCTCTCTGCCTACCCCTCCGGGGAAATGGCGTGATGGTTAGTTAGTTAATTAGTTAGTCATACGAAATAAATAAATTCGCGCGTTTATTAATTAATAGGTCGTATGACCTGTTTGTGACGGTGGGCTGTCCTGGGATGATGTCCAGTCATCCCTCCATCTCTTCGGCGGCCTTCCTGGTAATCTCTTACTGCTTGGATTTTCATCTTTAACAATTTTTGCAATTCTTGTATTCTCCATGCGGTCCACGTGGTCTCTCCAAAAGCGCCTTCTGCTTCTTCTCCATTTCACTATGTCTTCGAAACCACAAACAGACCTTATCGTTTCATTTCTGATCCGATCTCTGAGGGTTTTGCCTGCGATAGAGCTTAGTGTTCGCAATTCTGCTACTCTAAAAATGTTCTTAGTTCTATTGGTATCGGCTCTGACCTCTATTCCATACGTCATGATGGGGCGAACGCATGCCTTGTATATCTAATTAATACGATTTGTGAAAACTATAAATGTTAGGATGGACCCTCATACTACTCTGTACTGAAATATCTCTCGAATTTTCTTTACATACATACATCGTAACACGCACGCTCGACTTCGAATGTAGACACCTTTTAATATTTGATATTAAACATTGGTCATGCCATGCTTTCCTTGGTCTTCCGTGGTTTTTCTTCTCACTCAGACCTTTTATATATAACATTTTAACCATTTTTATCTCATCCATTCGTTCCATTTGTTCAAACCATCTCAAGGATCCTTTTTTTATTATTACTTATGATGCAATCATCTGCCTTACATTTTTTCCTTATTTCGTAGTTTGGTCTTCCATTATGTATCTTTTTCCCGCACATTCATCCCAATGATCTCATTTCTACGGCATTTATCCTACTTTCATCTTTATTTTACTAATTCCAAGCTTCACTTCAATAAAGAAGGGTTGGTACTAGAATTCCATTATGCGCTGCCATATTTGCTTCAGTGGAAATATATTTACAAAAAATATAATAACATCACTAACGATATCCAAATGCCCTTGCAATTTAAATTTCATTGAATAAGTTAGATACATTCTTCATACGTCCAACAACAGTACAGTTATAAAGTTTAAATTCATAACTAAACTAACCTCTTTATAGACGGATTACTTAATGTAACTTTAGAAATTGAACTAGCAGTATCATAACGTCCCACGGGAAAACATAATTTAGACTTTCTAAATATGTTTTAGGAAAGCTAACTTTGAGCGCCAAATATACATTCCTCCCCGAAGTCTTCCTTCAATTTGCTCTGATAATAACTTCATCTCAGCACTTCTCATTACACAGAGAGATTTAGTATCAAAGACGTGGATTTAATACCTTCATAGTATCTAACAGTTTCGAGTAGGGAATCTTCGTCGTTATATGAATATTTTTGGAGGGAGTATTCGGTACTCTTTCTTATTCAAAATAGATTTGTATATATGTAGAAAATAGTTTATTTAAGTTATGTTTTTTTATTATAACAGTTATTCCATTGGTCCCAAAAGATGATATTTTGGTTTTCTTCTTATGAACCGTATATCGTCCACTGCTGAACGTAGGCCTCTTCCAATGAACACCATTGCCCCCTTTTCATTGCCACTCTAATCCATCCACGTCCAGCAATTCTTATTACTCGTATATCATCGGTCCAGCGGGCAGGGAGACATACAGGTCTATAGGATTATGTGCGTGGTTTCCGCTACAGAACCCGTCTTCTCCATCAGCTGTCTGTTTTTCGATAAACAAGGTCAGCCCATCACCACTTCAGTCCACCTATCCTCAGAGCCAGCCATCCTCAGAGTCACCTTGGTTTATTGTCGAGTACATTCATTTCTGATTCTGTCTCTCAAGGTTATTCCAAGCAAGGCTCTTGCAAGTTTCGTGGCATATTTTAGATAATAGCAAATAAATAACGGTCTGAAAAATGTACTTAAAAGATTTTTTCAGAACTATGAATCGAATGCATGAACTTTTGGATTAAAACTATACTATGCTCCCACTATTTGCAAGAAAGTTAAATTGAAAATAAATTGAAACTGGTCTTCATATATTTCGTGTCAATGGAAAGTTTTCTTATAAATCATAGACACGTTCACAAAGGGCCATTTACTTTATTCTTTCTTTTGCCAGGTGTCTATGGCCACGGGGTGTTAAAGTTATAATTACATCCATCGACACGGTATCCATCGACGAGGTGTGTGAATACGTCCAAGGTAGACCGGTGTGGCAACGACGATATTGAAACTAATTTTATCTTTTACGAGAGCATTGCATACTGTTTATTACAGATGCTTAGTGGGTAACCAGCAACTTCAGCGTGTTTCAACGATAAGGTTCTTGATATTGTTTATGAAAGGGGCTAGCTTTTCAAGTTCACTTCGAGAAAATGTGTGAAGTCCAAATCCATCCAAACTGGTACAGTCTTCAGGAATTAGTATGATTTATATTCCAAATTTAGATTTGTATCGAATATACAAAATAAGACAATAACGTGTTTGTCAGAAAAGCACTTGTGGCTTTACGAACGATTTGTTAATAATTCATGAATGATAGCAGCGTATACAAGCGATCGTTAATTTAATAACCGTTTTCGGGTTTCGGGTTATAAATATTTAACAAGCTTCACTTGTTCGCCTGAATGCTCTCGCAAGTAATCAGGTTCTCTGATCCCCGCCGACTTCCCTGACGTTATTGCTCTTGAGGAATGGAGATAATAATTAAGGAAAGGAGACTTCCTCGGGGGTGGGTATCAACTTTGCAACATTAGAGCTAAGAAATGGCCCACCTATGCGTGCGAGGACAAAAAGGCCACGTGTTATTTTATGTCCTTTTATTAGGCGCTCTGCAAAGCATAGACATTTTCCAAAATAAGTTTTCGTAATTCAGAGGTAGTGAAAATTTTGAGAATATGTCCTCCCACCTTATGCATGTATTATGAAATGTATAATTAAACACAAATTCATCAATCAAAATTTCATCTTGATTCTCGATTTTTACATTTTTGGGTAGATGTTCATTTATAATTAATGTTTTATTAAAAATCGTTCAATTATGAAGTCTTCTAGTCTAACAAAAATAATAATTTTCGTTTAAAAAAATCAATCGATATATAATTACTTAAGGATTAACAACAAAAACATAATAAATAAAACAATTGCATTTTTAATTATAAAAAAATGTTTTTACTAAAACAACCGTGTATACTCGTATATCAATAATACGTTATAAATTTGCCAGATCATTCGTTAAAATAATAAATACAGATATATGTATTAACTCTTTTTAAAAATTACTATCATCGTAAATAACCAAATCATGTTATTTGCAACTGCTTTTCATGGATAAAAAATCGTTAAAAATATACTAAAATAAATGTTTATATTTTAATCATTAAGAATTAAAATTATTTAAATTCGGAAGGAGAATTTTAACACTATTTTATCTACTTTATTTATGTAATATTTTTAAAAAATGTGTTTCAGAGAGGACCGATCCGTGTCTTGACGTGGAGTGCCCGTGGGGCGCGTCATGCTCGGCCCTTGATGGGCGCGCGGCCTGCCGGTGCCCCCGTTGCGCGGCACGCGCGCCAGGTGCCGCGTGCGGCTCGGACGGCCGGCAGTACGCCGGCGCGTGCGAGCTTGCGCGCCATGCATGTGAGCAGCAGGCCAACATCACGCTTATATATCACGGGAAATGCGGTGAGCAATTTCTTTTCTCTTCAAATATTTCATCACAATGGCATTTAAAGTATAAATTATGTGTCTATTGACATTGGTATGCACACATGAGAAGAATAGATCCATCTGGACTCCCTCTCATTGTATTGCACGTCCTACCCCAAGGTAGACGACTCCGGGCAGACCACCAAAGAACGAATCGACAGCTGGGAAACGAATTGGCAGGAGCTTAATCCCTGTTGAGTAAAAGGCCACTAAGAAGAAGTAGAAGAATTATGTATATTCGATACAAATGAGATACACTTTGTATATGCTATATTTGAAGAGTCAAATGTTGGTACATTTATATTCTAAAAATAAAATTACTACTGGCGGAACATTCATAAAATCGGATACATCTTTATATATAGAAATTATATTTTATTCATAATGGTGGGTTACACAGTTCTGAGTTTGTAAGTCTCTACATATTTGTGGAATCATATTTTTAAATGAATATAAAATAATAAAAAATAATAAAATAAAAATGAAAGGGCCAATAAGGGAAGATTTAGGTTTAGAGCGACGTTTTTTACACAACTGGGGTAACCCGTTCTAGGGATGCGTCTTTTAGAACTTTGTCTACAATTGCAACACAATATATTAAAGAAAATATATGCCATCTTTCTGGACTTCACATTCTTATCCTACTCTGGCTCTATGTAGCACTTCATTGTTGGTTACCATGTCAGTCCATGAGATTCGCAACATTCTGCGATGGAGCCACATTTCAAGTGCTTCTATACGGTTTATTGTGTATCTTCACCATCATATTTTATGTATAATACTCGTATTATTTTAATAAATAAACACATTTTTTATAATGACGAGATTTTTAAATGAAATTATGAATTTTGCTTGTATGTCACGTACGTCACTGTGCATAAACTAGTTAACTTCTAATGTTCGCACGCGTTTGAACTTAATTTGTGATAAAACATTAAAAAACACATATTTATACAATATTTTAGTCTATTGTTTTAATAATTTATTACGTTAACATGTGTCTAAAAGCATTTTGAGTACATCATAAGTGAACATAAAAATACAGCTAACCACATGTCTCCATTTTTCCACCCACATATTAGTACTTTATTACAACAATATTTCTGACAACTTTCTGTGACAACGTCTGTCGACGAAAGTCGTGAAATAGCGCTCTCCGCTGAAGTGGCCGACTGCGAGCTCGCGTTTTGAGGTAATTAGGTGGAGTGTTCTCCATATGTACGCGGGAATTCCTAGGCCTCGTCCCAACAGCCCGCGCGCCGCCCGCCACCGGCCCTTGCGAACTACCCTCCTTACCCCGGCTCGCCGGCACCCAGTTGGATAGCGGTTTTATTGGGCACCTCACTTTCGGGGGCAAGTCTAATTCATGTAACATTTTTATTACGGTAATAATGTTAAAAAATACGTGTGCGAACGGAGTATTAAAATTTTGTGTATAAAAATAATTTGAAACAATAACGTTAACATGTTGAAAAACCACGTGCACGTGTGAGTTATAATTTTCAAGGCCATACATCTACTGTTATACCCAAGTCTTCTCGATGACACTGTTATGTGTAAAATAACAATTTGAATCAATAATGTTAACATGTCGAAAAACCACGTGTACCACGATCAACTTAAATGTATTAGTTCTAATTTTCAAAGCCATATATCTGCTTTTATATCCAAGCCTTCATAATGATACTGTTCTGCTTTCCACATATCATTGTATTCTGCTCTTTTACCTTTTATTTGGCCAAGCTTACTAAGAATTCTGAACTCCTTTAACCATTTGAAATGATGGCGTTAAACACATAAATATAGGATAATTTATATTCTGCAGCACATACTTTTAAGATTTTGATTTTGTTCCATTCAATAATAATGAACCTGTCTGTCATATACTACTGTCATACAACAATAATCAGAACGAATTTCAACATTTTTGGGGATCCAAATCCTGTACATTTCGACTTTTTCGAAATATTGTACTTTTCGGAGAAAATCGAGGTATTCCTCTCTCGCTCTCTTCTAGTCAAAATATTTTCGTACTCTTTATTGATGACATCCGGGTTTTCGCCTTTTTATGTTATGAATAGTATTATTTTTACATATAAACTAAACGCCTTTTTTACTAGAGTAATCACTTAGATGGTATTTGAAACGAATGGTTATAAAATAAAAATAAATTGTATACAAGCAGTATAAGTATCTATCGGAGAACCGAAGGCCGATGGGAGATCAGGTTCTGGAGTGGAGTTCGCATACAGGATTCCGTAGAGTTGGACGTCCCCCTGCCCGCTGGACCGACGATCTGAATAGAATTGCTGAACATGGATGGATGGAAGCGGCAATGGATAGGGGGCGGTGGCGTGCTTTAGGAGAGACCTACATTCAGCAGTGGATGACATACGGCTGATGATGATGATGAAGTATGAGTGAAAAACTAAGCTGAAAACGGCAAAGGAAAACATGGCATGATCAAATAATTCAATTACTACAAGTCGTAAAAAACGACGAGCGTGCATGTGACGATGCACGATACAGATGAAGTTCGAGAGGTGTGTCAAGAATGATAAGTATGGCGGTCCATCCTATCTGCTTACCCCTCCCGAAAAACGGCATTAAACATTTTTTAAATCAAGATGGTGTATTGTAATCATGTATTAGTAAACTTGTTGATATAATACAACCCAAGGTAAACTAAGATCTGGAGCAAAGACAGTGCTGCTTAACCTAGTTATCGGCAAGAACATGAAACATTAAAAATTGTCGCTGTTCACGTACAAAGCAGAATTTATTATTTTTCCAATTTACATAATAAAATTGGGTGTGTTATGAACACTGAAGATTTATGCGTAACCAGAGTTTTCAAAGAAAATTGGATTTTCCCGTATTTACCACCCACCCTGTATTAATATATTATGTGAAGGCTATTATCATCCTATGAATATGTAACAGATTTTTATTACCATACAAAATAGACCTTTGTCCAGATAGCCAGAGTACCTACCTACTATAAAATTTGTAGTCGGAGTACTTATTTATTATGTAGGCATTTTTTATGGTGCTGACGCGATGTCTAAACTTTAAACAACGGAGTTAGGCTTTCGGTTGTGAATAAGCTATAAAAGCTCGTCAGCCTTTAGAATTATTTCTGGTTTATGTGATACAAAATAACAACAAGTGCTTACATTTTTTTATGTATCTACTTCTCATGTTTATAATAAGATATAATACAATTTAAAATTTGAATATTCTAATATATACCATATTTAATAAAAATATATTATCATTAAGCTTTTCGCGATACATGTCATTCGAATTACAATTAAACTTCTAGAAAACATTTCATTCTTATTAATTATTTAATATGGAGTTTTACATGAATGTTTAAAATATATTCAATACAGTAAACTTATCGTTTCATTTTAATTACATATTTTTAAAATTTATGATAAAAGTAAACTATCAATATATACATTTTTAAAATATATACTATTGCGTATAATGGTGTTCTTGTGCCGACCCTTATATATGGAAGTGGAGCATGGAACTGGCAAAAGAAGGATGAAAGTAGAATAAATGCAGTAGAAATGAGATCTCTAAGACGAATGTGTGGAAAATCTGTATATGATAGAGTATAAGAAGTGAATGTGGTGCGAATGAAAGTGTTATAAACAAAATAAGGAATGGTTCACTAAGATGGTTTGGACACATGAAAAGAATGAGTGTAGACTGAATGGTAAAGAAGGCATATGTAAACAGCGTTAACGGAGCTAGAAATAGAGGAAGGCCGAGGAAAACGTGGCACGATCAAATCAATCAAATATTGAATGTCGGTCACGTGAGGAGTCGGAGAAATCTACGTGCGTGCATGACATGCGAGTCCATGCGTGTATGAATGTAGAGGATGCGAGAGAAGTGTGTCAGGACAGAACAGTGTGGCGTTCCATTCCTTCTACCTACCCCTCCGGGGAGATGGCGTGATGGTTAGTTAGTTAGTTAATTACTATTGCGGGTTATTTCTTGCATTGTGAGTTAACCTTTTTAATAAACACTGGATTAAAAAAAACACACCTTATCTCTCTAATCATTCTTACTCTGGGCTATAATTTTGCTGCGATATCTGAAAATACATACACGATTTTATATAATCAATCATTGTTTCGAAAATTCTTTATCAGAGTAAAAAAAACTCAAATTGATATCAAAACATAATATTTCAGGTATCTGGCATCCTTTGTTATTTAATACAAGGATGCCAGCTACCTGAAATGAAGACTACAGGGGAAAAACAAGGAATGTCAGTTAAAATTCAAAATAAATGTAATAATGCCATCTAGCGGCATTTGTACGTATCTATCCACAGTAAAATTTTCATATTCGAAAATCATCTGTGTCATCGACTATGGGCAAATAATCAATTGCTAATTGCTATGAAATGTATGGACTTTGATTATCTTTATTTTCAATTTATTCAAATTAACATTCTACTGACATTCCTTGTTTTTCCCCTGTAGTCTTCAGCTGCCGTCTTTCAATTTGTAACTTGCAGAAGCTATTATTTTTTGTTTATTATTATTATTTATTTATTTTTAAACCAAGGCCAATCGTCTCGACCGGACGTTGCCGTTTTTTGAAGTCACTTGTTCCTTTGAGGGGGTGCCGATTATCTTGCTGGGGGGAGGGACTATTCGCAATGCCGGACCTCGTCCTCCACCTCCTTAGTTCAATCGCATTATGTTTCTTCTCTTAAATATATATAGTATGAACTTCCTATGTTACCTTCTTTATTCCACATATTAAATAAAGTTCCTTATTTTGTCTCCTGCATTTTGTCTCCTCCCTCCCTCCTGTGCCTCCTGCTGTGTATTATTTCTTTTTTATTCTTTCTATAATATATGTTATTTATGTACTAATTGTGTATTTTCTTTTGTTGTTATATTGCTATGTATGTACGGTGGGAAATCGAGGGAGAGTAGCGTAAGTTAAATGTGGTCTGGGTCCCCCTTGGTTAAAAATATGCGTAAATTATTATTATTATTTTTAACGCAAGTCCCGTATGGACGGGGGCGGGCTTAGGGAGTGCACGAGTGAAGCTGACGAACAGTAGTATAACAGCTTCGAGTAAGCGGAGGGAGCCCTCTATGGCTCGGCCATATATACTGCATTTTTCTTTACTTTTTTTTCCCACCTAGATTATGCTATTTGTCTCTCTCCCGGATGTCCAGTCATCATTATATGAGGTTCTCGCGTATTTGGTGCTCTCTGTACGGTTTCAGCCCATCTCAATCTGAGGCGTCTTTTGTGTGTTGAGATACTAGAGGCATCGTTAATGTTATATGGTACAATTCCTCTCTTAAATATGAATATTGTAAAAATGTTTTATTTTAAGTACGAAGTAGGCGTACGTTTTCTAAACAGATTATAATATTTTTGGCATATGGCATTTCACTATTCTAGAATATTATCAAATAATAAAATATCAAATTACAAAAGATAAAACCCAATTATAAAAAACATCACATTGTTCAGAAAGCTTACGTTTTTTTTACAATATTAAAGATTTTTTTGGCTACTTAAAGTGTAATATGTATTATCGCAGTTGAAAACATAAGTTCTCTTCTATTCACTACTTATACTTATAGAAAATAATTTGGTTCTGTCAGCTCTCGGAAGCAGCAACCCACGAAATCCTTCATTTTCATTCCGTTTCAGCTTTGCGCTGAGCCTTATTCCGTAATCCCTCCTCGACTGGGAAACCGTTTTGTCAACGCCGCACACCCTTAGATTCTATTTTCCATCATCGATACACTCACATAAACCTCTCAATGGAATAACCTTCTGGCCTCACACTGTGACCCGGGAAAGGTCCGAGGGGTTGAATTTAAAAATTGACGGAATAATGAAATTCCAACCCCCGGTCAGGGGTGGCCATTACATGGGTGCAAATGACGCACCCAATACTCGTACTTCATCTTGTGGCAGATTTATTGTAATTTAAATACACACTATTATAAAAGATAGCTCATTTAAATACATTAACAATTATTTTATTAAATATAATTAAACACTTGTAAATTTGTATTTAAACCACTTTATTCTTTACAATAACCAGCCAAAGGGCCAGCCATCAGGGTTACAAAAGATACTTAGAGTGTCTTTTGTTACTCTGACGAAGCCCTGGCGGGAGCTAAACGGATTGGTTGTTGTAAATAATAAAGTGGTTGAAATACACATTTACAAGTGCTAAATTATATTTAATAATGTCACACCGCAAATTCAGTGTTTCATACAAAAATAATATTTTTAGTATTGCAAATAAGTAATAAGGTTTGTTATTTCATTTTTTTTTTTTCATTAAAATTGAAAATTAAAAATATCCATCATCACGAAAGTTTTGATATAGTTTTAAACCGTGTTATAAACGCGTTAGTTAACGAAGAAAAAACATTACTCATTTTACAATAATAATGCTTACAACGTTAGCAATCGAAGACATGTATTTGAGATTAATTAAACGTATTATATCTATTTTTGTGTTGAATGTATTGTATAATACAAAACAATAAATATTTAAAAAGTCATATTTTTTCTGTAAACATTTTTAACACTCTTTTTAAATCTGGCGATCGCATATGAGACCTGTGTTTATGTTACGTAAATAGATACAAATACATATGATCAGGTTTTGTAACACCTGATGATGTGAACATAGGTTGGGGAAACAGGTGTTACGACAATTTCATAAAAATATATTGTGATACGTATAACAAACAGTGTTTCAAAATTAAAAAAAAATGCTTTTAAGTATCGTAGTGCTTCGCCTAGAACAATGGATAATCTGAATAGATTAATATTATGAACATTTATCCTGAAAAGACTAAACAAAATTGTATAATTTCTCCTAATGCCTGTTAAAGGGTTAAACGTGTTTTTATAATTAAAAAAAAACTTACTGAGATTTTTAACACTAACTTGTATGTTGTATAAAATGTTTGGACCTGTTTTTGAAACTTTGAACCGAACCCTTCAACTTGCCCCGCCGCCACTGCGCCAATCTTACTTCTCTGAAGTCAATCGGCTAACATTCCCTCGGGGACGATAAATTTGATGTAGGTCCCTTTTAAGAAAATCCCTTTCTGATACCTCCGCGACACGAGGAGACTGGACAATCCATCTACCTGCCGCGGGAGCAGACGCTAAGTCGTGTGCGGAGATCCCCAATTGCCTGAAATTCCTTGACTCACTCTCCTCACCCCCGCACAGACCAGCCGCCTAAACGTACACGATTGCTTTATTTTTTTTTACAAACTATCCGGGTGACCTCTACAAAGATAACACAAACGTTTTTGTTCACACGGTGTTTAGAAAATAGAACGAAATCCTGAATAGCGGATTATATAATATATAAAGGCTCAGAGTACTCGTTTATATTTTTCATTGCAATTTTCATCAATTTAATATTTTTCTAACGAAATGAAAACGACGAAATATATAATAATATATGTAAATATATATCCTTCTTCTTCTTCTTCTTCTTCTTCGATGGCCCTACAGCCCATATCGAGCCTTAGCCTCCAGTATTCTTCGCCAACAATTTCGCCCCATCTCTCTCAACTTCATCCTCCCATCGCAGCCTTGGTCGTCCAATTGGTCTTCTACCACCGGGGTGCCACTCAAGCAATCTTTTTGGGGTTCGCGATGACGGCACCCTCTGCACGTGACCGGCCCATCTCATTCTATTCAGTCTGACCTGTGTGTAGAGATTGGGAGCTTTGTAAATATGGTCATTATGCCGCACTCTCCAGCCTTCACCGTCATTCACAGGTCCCAGTCAAATATTTTTCCACTGAAGCAAATATGATAGAACAAAATGGAGATCTTGTGCCAACCCTTGTGTATGGAAGTAAAGCTTAGAGCTGGTAAAAGAAGGATTAAGAGTAGGATAAATTTTAAGTGAAAATATTGTGTGAAAAAAATACCCAATAGAATACCAAATGATAAAATAAGGCAAATTATTGCATCCCAACTAAAAATTTAACACTTAAATGATTTGGACACATTAAACGAATAAATTAGATAATTATGGTTTAAAAACATGCAGTGCGAATGAATAAAGAAGTCGAGGCCTTTTAAATCAAAGCATGACCAAATGAATTAATAATAATAAAATTCAGTACTTAATATCTCGAATAGTTTGGTCAGAAGCTCGAGAAGTTAGTCAGGACAAAGCAGTGTAGCGTTCCTTTCAAATGTATTCCAAATTTTGTTTTGTTTTTCCGATGAGAAAATTTATGTCCTTGGGAAAATGATGATATATGTATTATGGTTTAAAATTGATAAAGCAAATCATAGCGAACAGCATTTTGATTTAAAAAAACATTACACATTTGTTTTAATATAGATGTTATTAATTCACAAATATTAAAGATAAAAATGATTGAAAAAATACATTTATAGTAATGAACATAAAACATTATACGAGTTCAATTTTTAATTAAGAATCCAACCGTTTTATGTTAGATGAACATTAGTTAATGTATAATAAACAAGTTTCTTTTGAATGTTGTAACTTGAATAATAATTAAATAAAACGATGCTTTTATTTAACTACTTCCACTCTTTTATTTATTTCGAGAGCGACCCTAGCGAAACTGATCGCTGTCGAAATAAAGGCAAAAATATAAGTATTTAAAAAAAACATCGTTTTATTTAATTATTATTTTCCATCAAGAAATTTCAGTAAAATCATTCAAGTAGTAACAGAAATAAATAGAAAATTATATCAATGAAATCATTTTTCACTATTACTGTGAAGTTATTCAGCTTTTTTTCTAAAATTGATGCTAATTAGCTTAGATATTGAATGAATCCTCAGTCTAATGAGCTAGGCTTTTTATTGACAGGATCTGGCTGAATAAGTTCGACCAATCCGTCCGTCAGTTCTGAAAGTATGTGCTTTGACAGATATTCAATAATTAGATTTTTAAGGGTAAATTACACAATCGAGCTTGAGCACACCTTAAGACTGCCGCCTGCGGCCAGGTACTGGTGCCGAAGCACCGCCGGACACGGACGCTTTGATTAAATACCTCGCCGAATATTAAAATTTACGATAAGAAAACTAGAGAGAATTCCAATTGACTAAAAAAATCAGAGGTTTCCTTACAAAATTAAAACCAACCCCTCCGAAGATTTTTTTCCCTCTTTTTAGAATGAATAATGGATTTCACTTCTAGAATCGCCTTTTATTATTAATTTTTCTTTAAATAAACTAACATTACATCAGGCGTTTAAAAACATATTGTTTGATTAAAATTTATCTCTATAAAAATTCTATCGAATGTAACTAAATAATAATTACTGTTAAAATTTAAAACACTGTAATAATATCAAAATTTATTTTTATTCACTGAGAATGTCGTGACAGCTGTTTCGCAAACCAATGTTGGCATCATCAGGTGTTACAATAAACATGATGATACCAACATCGGTTGGCGAAACAGCTGTCGCGACACTCAGTTAATAAAAATAAATTGTGATATTATAACAATGTTTTTAATTTTAACGGTAATAATGTTGAAGTATCATAGTGTTTCGGCCAAAACAATGAACTATTTAAATAATAATTATAAAAATATATTTCTGATACATGTGGTTAGCTTATTTTTTTTATCTTTATAAGTTTAAAATATCTAGCCACAAAGCGAGTGCTTCTTATTAAAAATCAAAAGCATTAATTTGAACATAGCGACATTTTTTTTATCTACCACTTTGCTACTCCGATATAGAGGTCGACCTTTCCTAACCTACTTTTAAAATCTCGGATTTCGAAATACGTCATCCTGTACAAAAAATGAGAGATTTTGTTTATAATTTAAGACTTTCTCCGAGTCTTAAAGTACGTTCATTTTCTGAAGAGAAAAGTTTATGTTTGTGTATTCTTTTTAAGTAAGGAATGAAGGAAAAGTCTATTGGCTTACTTACTTTTAATACGAGTACACTAAACAAAAATACCTACCAACTTGGGGCGTTTTACGAAATTCAAGTTTTATTATTTATATCATTTGAGGCTAACTAGCGAATTCATAAATTTCAAATTATATCTGTTCACTCAATTAATGTGTAAATAAATATTTTCTTTAACAATGTGTACTCAACCTTTCAGTAAAATAATAGCTTTATCCAGTTTGCGGTTATTATTAAAATAATAATACTGCTATCCCTTTCACATTGTAGTAGATAAAGATTTCGCATGTTTGAGTATCGTTGTGGTTGAATATTAAAAAGTAAATAATGCTAACCATTTGTATTTTTATAATGCTAAAAACAATACGCATTTAAAAAAAAGGGCAGTCATTTTAGAAGACGAGAGAATCGAAATGTGTACATAACTCGATGTATGCATGTGGAGGAATCTATAAGGTTGTGTGGTAGTTCATTCTCTCTACACACCCTATCGGAGAAACTGCGTAGTGGTTTGTTTGTTTTCCTGATGTTTATAAAAATATATATTTATTATATTCATACAGAAAAAAAAATAATAGCAAATCTAAAACTTAATGACTTACGTTATCTAAATAAACATGGGACTAGCGAGTCAATTGCATTTGTTTCTTTTATATTCACCATAACTTTGTGTTGATTAATGTTTTTTTTTTATATACTTTGTATACAACACTCACATTTATTAAAAAATAAAAAATTTATATCAACATGTTTCGGACTAACCAGCCCTTCATCAGTTTTTCATAATAAATCATTATTATAATATCTGTCAAAACTGACCATATTTGAAAAACAATTTTATATTTTAAATATTTATATATAATATAATATAATAATATAACTAACTAACTAACTAGTTAGTTATATTATTATATTATATTATATATAAATATTATATTATATTATCACTGATGGAAGGGCTGGTTAGTCCGAAACATGTGTGATATTAAATTTTTATTATTTTAATAAATGTGAGTGCGGTATACAAATTATATCAAAAAAGAAACAATAATCGTATTTGTATTTATTACCTAAAAATGTGCTTATATTTAGTATAAAGAAGTTATTATCCCATTAATACTAAAGAGATAATACGTTTATGTAGGAAATTTTATTATCGAAATAGCGTCAGACAGTACATTGTAGAACAATTTATTACTGAATTTCAGTTTTGGTATATTAAGTTTTTGGAACAAAAGATAAACTCTACTTTAATAGTACTTCATTTTTTATATTTATTCCGACCTTATTAAGATGCAATTTTACTATCGTCACATAGTATAAATAGGAAACTCACAACTTAATGCTATGTTGGAGTAGGAAAAAGTAATGTAATAACATCATCAAAAGTAAATCCAATAGATCTTACAGGATATTGAGGAGAACATTTTTCATATACGAGTATATTCAATATTTTGAGTAGACTATTATTATTTAGAGCAAGTTTGTTTTTATATCAATTGTGAATACTCGTATATTATACGATACTCTAGTAGGTGTTTGATATTATTATAATTATGTCCGTTCGACAGTTTACAACTGACGTCATATTGGCTAAAACCACAACACTGCGAAAAATGACAAGCCGATAACTAATAAGAAAACTTTTTGAACCTGTTATTATTATCTACATAAAATACTTAATATGGATTAAAAACTCTTTTAAAAAACATTGCATTTTCACAATACTTTTTAGCACTTTTTACAAGCTGGTCTGTATACATCCTTTATTGTATTTTTTTTGTTTACAATAAATACAAGGTTTTCCTTAAGTTATTTAAATATGAATCCATAAACATAAAGTGATAGCGAATATAGAAGAAACAATAAATATGTAACTGAGTTCGTTTTAGCTTCTGATGCATGAATCTCATATTTTTTTTCTTTATCGATTTCAGAGACCACCACACTTATGGCTATTATAATAGTTTGAAAAATATTTATGTTAAAAATAGAATCTCATACACCTTTAAGATATTATCCACTAGCTAGAGAATCAACTCAATTGATAGAAGGGATCTTTGTAAACTACTGTAAGGTGATATTGAATTCCGCAAGATGCTTAAAAACTTGTAAATATATTTTAATCATGTCCTTCAAGTTCGACAATCTTAGGAGCAGTTAACCCTTTTAAAGAGGGTAGCAGTGATTAGGGTTGTAAAATTACATTATGCCACAGTGGCAGGTGTCAGTAGCGAGGCTCGAGGATTACTTTGAATTGAGCGACCTTGTGGAGCGGTGTCGCTCAACCCTAAGCTCGGGAGCTTTGTTGTGAATTTTATTCCAGTTAATTAGAAATAACTTATTATAAGGATCCAAGTATACAAAATAAACGTCCTGTATTCGGTTATGAGTTCAAAAGAATAAAAAGTTAATTTTCTTGCAATATGTGAAAATATTATATACATATAACAAACATTAAGGTTAGTTATTTGTTGTTTCTTGCGCAATTATGTAAGACTCCAAATTAAACCATTTATATGATTGAAAACGTCGGTTTGCTTGAAATTTTGATATATTTTATGGTAATGACATTTGATGAATACTTAGCTATGCGAAATATATGTCGTTTCCATGATATAAGAAAACTTCACACACATACAGACATTTTCATCATTTTTAATTACCTATAAAAAATTGTTTAAACGTAAATGCTGAAACAGAGCATAATAAAATAAACATTTATCCTTACAAATATCCCGCAATTTAAAATAATTTCAACATGGGTACGAAGTTTCAATCGTAGACATATCGCATGTCATCATAATACTGAGCTTTTATTTATGCTAATATTTATAATTAGCTAAATACGTGTAATTACAATTTTAAGTATATTTTTTTGTATGTGTCTAAAATGGAGAATAACTGAACTGAAAATGTAATTTTATTTTTTATTTTACAATTATTTCTTTTAACAAAGTAAACCGCCACGTGAGTATATCAAAATACGATATTAGTTATTAAAAGTAAGCTCTTCTTTGGGAATGATGTTTTGGTATTGCAAAGACCTGTGAATTGTGACTTTTCCAGCGTTTAAACCCATTCATTTGAAGAAAAATTGAAATGTGTGATAAATACTTGGCAATGGCAGCCATTTATCACCTTTAACTGCACATTACAAGTCACGGAAAACGATATAAATAAATAAATAACGGAGCAAACCAATATCAAGATCGAGTCGAATCTTAAGTCATGTCACGGAATACTTTTTTGTACAAAAAATAAATCATTGCTATGTTGTTGAATTTGCCTTTTTCCTTGGGATTTATCGTGGTTGTAAAACTGTAAATCATAAGACGAATCGTCCTTTTAGTGTATCCAAGGTTTTCCTTGAATATGTTGGTCATTTTTCATGACCTTAACGGCCTGAAAATCATTTTTCATCTTTCAAATTGTAAGTAGGATGGTATTTTTTCACAATAATCCCGTTTTACATATTACGTTATGCGATAAATACAAGCATTCATAGAATATTTATCATTCTGAATGTATTACCCTTTGCACAATGAGTTTAGGGATATACGCACATTTCAGTTCTTAAATTTTATTTGTTAGACAAATCAAGTTTTGGAGTAAAATATTGTTATCTATATTTTCACAAAAAAAACTAATTTTATAAACAACATTATATTTTATTTTGTTGTATTTCAAAACTAAGTAGAATGCTTAATAGGGAATTAGTAACGCTATATTTTTGTAGTTGTAAACTTTATATCATTCGTATGAATCATTTAATTAGTTTTATATTATCGTTCAAGAAACAATCAATCATCAATAGAGTTTTATCGTTTTTATATTAAAGTGAAAACCAATTCAAAATGTTTAGGAAACATTAATTGAATGTTTATTTTCACTCATTTTCGTTATAGTAGTTACATAAGATATTATTTTGTAATTATAGTTAACACCACAAGAAAAAATGTAATGCTTTGCCTTGCCACAGAATTATTAATTATTTTTCTTCCTAGCCGTGTCCTATTTGCCTGGGATCGGCTCTTCTCGTATGGCGACTCCAGGATTGTCGGACATGAGTGGCATCTGGTGGGATCCGGTCACTTTTGAGACTTCTTTGAATGTTCGTGTCAATGTCAACTTGGGCCTACCACATCCTCTGTATCGCTGGTCCGCTTTCAATACAGCATTATCAAATGTAGTAAACAAATTATCAAATTAAATATAAGTTTATTTAGTGCTAAGTTTTTTATGCTTCTTAATAGCATTAAGATGAAAATTTTAGATTTAGATGGAATTATAAAATGTATATTCATGAAAATTGTATTTTTAAAGCATTGAAATGACACAACACCCCCCGTTTGCCTCTGGACCCGAAACCGCCCCCTTGAACGGTTTAAGCCTCCACTAGGGGGCCGTACTGCCCCCGTTAGGAACCTATGGTATAGTTGTTCAATCCTTACTGTTGAGATGTTTATATATTTTATTTATTCATTAATTAAATTTTACGTACCAAAGTTCTCTTACATTTTCATTGGTTTGTTTTTAGCAGCGTTATCAGCGTGTTTCAATATACGCGGAGTAATGTATTTTATCGGTACTGAGGGTTTGGTCGGTGGAATGTTATTGAATCAACTACTATCTTTTGTGTTTCCTCTATCAATGCATTCGCAGTTCGAATTTAATACACAATTAAATTGCGTCAGTAAATCATAGAATATACTACGAGTATCTACTCTATTTCAAAATACAAAGCAATTATATGTACCCGCATTTAAATACTGTGACGTTCAGTTTGAGACTATTGGCCAATAATAAAATTCATTATATCAAATTATTTATTGTATCTTGAACAATGATGTAAAACTCTATATTAAATAATTAATACGAATGAAAACATCAGTTTTCCAGTAGTTTTATTATATTTTATGGGAATGACATGTTTCGCCCTTCTAAGGCATTATCAAATGTCACATTTGATAATGCCTTAGAAAGGCGAAACATGTCATTCCCTTAAAATATAATAAAACTTCTAGAAAACTGACATTTTCATTCGTATTTATCATTATATCAAAAAAAACGTTTTTGTTATGTATGTTTTATTGTATAATTAATTCGAATGAAAATTTCTTATTTTTTATGGGAATGGAATGTTTTGCCTTGCTAAGGCTTTATTAAAATCTTTCATAACGTCTTAGCCAGGCGAAACATGTCATTCCCATAAAATATAATAAAACTTCTGAAAAAACAGATGTTTTCATTCATAATGATTATTTAATAAAGAGTTTTGGATCATCGTTAACTAACTAACTAACTCAACATCATGCCGTCTCCCCAAAGAGGATGGAGAAATATTGGATCGCTACACTGTTCCTATAAAAATAAATACCTATTGTTTATATTTTCAACTCCACAAGAACATAAGAAGATCTTTTAACATTACATATTGAGTATTTTAATTAATTATTTTTATTTATTTATGTACTGATATATAGATAGGAGAACACGTATTATATAATTAAAGTAAACATCAAACATGTAATTTAAATATTATTAAAAATATAACTAACTAACTAACTAACTAACAAACCATCACGCCGTCTCTCCGAAGGGGTAGGCAAAAAGAATGGACTGCCACACTTTTCTTCCCTGACATATTTCTTATCGTTTCCTCGACATTCATACATCGTGTCATGCACGCGCGTCGATTTATCTGACTCCTCACATGGCCGACATTCAATATTTTATTTATTTGATCGTGCCAAGTTTTCCTCGGTCTTCCACTTTTTCTGGTTCCATTTACATCGTTAACATTTTTTTTTTACCATTCAAAATAGGTATATTATGAGTACATAATACTTTTATCGTGTGGGTGTACACATGCTCGAACGTAAATTCAATTCATTAAAACTGTTCCAGCGAATGTAATACACCGCTTTTGAGATTATCGCGTTGATTTAATATTAAAACAATTTCCACTTTCTGGCTCAACCATTTATTAAGCCCGCCATCAGACAGGCCCGCTGAGGAAATAAATTATTCCCAATGTCACACAGTGTGCTTCACATTATTGGAAATCTGAAATTATACGAAAAATTTCCCAACTCACAAACCGTTGAATTTATTGAAAAGTCACACTGACATGAAATGTACCCTCGCCGCCGGGCCACGGAGACGGTGAATTGTGTTCCATTTTTATTTCAATTTTTTATTTATTTAAACAGATTCACAATGTGCCTACTCTTCGCGACAGGAAAATTAAACCTAGAATCTTTATTTGGTTTGTGATTGCGAACAACCATTAAGCTGAAGTAAAATATTTATAATAATTAATGTTTTTAATTGAAATTTCTTGGTATAAGTTTATTTTAAATAATAAAACAAAATAAAAATTATTCAAAATGTCTTTATTGTTATGTATAATATTTAGTGTGCTTCCACTTGTGTTTATGTTCGACCGGTTTCGGCAGCTTACTGCCATCTTCTGGTACCTACATCAAAATTTATTGGGTTTATATAATAAATGATAGTGGTGGGGGTTAAACATTTTTTTCCTGATTCTAAATAATGTATTACTATTATTAAGTTGTAGTTGAAATGATTCTATATAATGTAACATTATGTATGTAATTCGGTAATTTAAATTATATGTAATTTTAAAATAAATTAACCATAAAATTACATGTATCCATGAATCATCTCGCTTTCTCAACATTAATACACCGTGTCTTGCATGCACGACGATCGCTCCGACTCCCCACGTGCCGAAATTTCAATGTTTGATGTATTTGATCATGACACGTTTTCCTCGGTCTTCCTCTATGTCTAGTTCCGTTCACATCGTTATCATATACTTTACTTATCATTATTTTCACCTGTCGATCATTATTTTGTTCATAACACTACATCATTCGCACTGCATTCGCTTCTTATATTTTCACTCGGCACTCAGATTTTACACACATTCGTCTAAGAGATCTCATTTCTACTGCATTTCTTCTAATTTCATTCTTACGCTTTAATGTGATAAATTGATAAATACTTTATCTATTTTTTTTTCAGGATAATTATTTAACAAAACTAAATCAGTATTTCTAAATTATTTTACGATGTATACATTATATTATTATCTTCGTTGATGATTGTATCGAGGTGAACGTTATTATAAATACGTATACCTATAAATAGAGTAAATAATGTGTGCCTTTCGTAAATAATGAAACCCAAAGCTATAACTTACGCTAATAAAATTAATTTGGACTTGTTTTGGATTAATTCGTTTCGCGAAACGTTCGGACATATTTTGTGTAATGGGCCGAAGTGGGGCGTGCGGAACTTTTGAGCTTTCGACTTAAATTAAAGGTGTATCGCAATAATTTAAGGTTACGACTCGGGCCGGGGTGTGAATGCGCTGTAAACTTTACACCCCTTGTAGGGACCAATAAACTTTCTATTGCCTCGTTTGTTAGGCATTCTCCTTATTCAGAATGACGCCTTGCCATAGGTCAAAATATTTAGAGGCGGGGTGGCAACAAGGCACCTCGGAGTGATAATTTGACGATCGTGTAATTGGACCAAATGCCGCGTTTTATTTTAGCATCGGCGAGCTGTTAAATTAGATCGTTTGCGAAGGCAAAGATATTCCGTATTATGGTCATTCGATGCAATAAAAGCTACAACGGCTGGAATCGATTGTGGTCTTAGTAAAATAAATCGGTATACTAATGTATTTTAACTTCTTACTCCCTTAGTTGTACACAAATTTTCAAATTGATTTTACAAAAATTAAAAGATATTGGGTATATCCGGGAATTGTGGTTCTGATTTTGAAAATTTGGTTTGGTTCATGTGGTGTTCCCGTAAATTGGGAGATATTTCGTGTATAAGTGAATTGTTTTGGTCAATTTGATTGTTGTCGCACATTATAATAGTTAATTGTGACACGAAATAAGTTTTTACGGTTTTGATGTTAAAATTACATACATTTTTTTGTTTATATAAAGAATTTTGACAGGTGTAAAAATAATTTTTTCATTTGTTCCAATGACAATTTGAATAAATTCTTCAATAATATTTTAAATTTCTTGATGGTGTCGGATGGTTTTAAGTGCCTAATTACAGTCAATTTAAAAAAAAACGTTTGTTACGTGGAATATAAATTAAATAAACAAAAAATGTCCGGATCGTCCAGCTGTCAACAAGTGCAGCATCTAAAACAACATTATGTGTTAAATTATTTTTATTTTGTTATTTTATTTCATTGTATTTATTTTAGATATATTTTGTGAACATTTTAGTTTCTAACTGTGCGCGGTAGATGCCTATTGGTGGCGATGAGGTTCGCAACCCATCACACCGCGTCTCTCGCGGAGGCGAAAAGAGAAGGATGGAGTGCCGCATCGGTTAAAGTGTGGCAGTCCATTCTTTCTGCCTGCCCTTTCGGGGAGACGGCGTGATGGTTAGTTAGTAAGTTAGTAGTAGTCAAGTATACGATACCCCTCTTGAACAGCTAAGCGCTGGTATATCGCTTTGATACTGCTGGTTGCACGGTATAACCCGGATGGAGGTAAAATGCATTTTATACCAAATGTATTACAACTCGGAAGATGGAGTCCGCAAAATCTCCGAATCGTCGTTCGTATAATATATCACGTGACACGGACATATCCAAGAGTACTCATAATTATAATATCAATCAATTTTAAGAATCCAATAAAGTATGATGTTAGATACTGTATTAATATGTATTCACCACGCATATATACACATGATAAACGTAAGATTTATTTTTTACTAGCTGACCCGGCAACGCTTCGCTATTGCTAAATTCGAGTACATAAATAAACCCAATATATATTCAACAAATACAATTAAAGTTCAATAACAATTCGTTTATTTATTGGATTAAATGCCATGTGTATGGATGCAAAAATGTGTGTCTATATCTTTAAAACAAAGTTTCAATCCAAGCAAACTCGCTGTGAATTATAAACTTGAATACATATTACTAAGGTAATTGAAAAACTATTTTTTGAATATTTTATATGAAATTTAATAATCAAATAAACAATATTATATCACATTTGCAGAAAACATTCATTATATTAAAGAAACAAAACTCTTGATTTTGTTGTCCATGAAATTCACATCAGAGCCAATAAAGTAAGTTTCTACGATCGTGATTTCGGCACTGCGAGTCCGCTGGCGTGGAATAGTAATATAGATGATAATACTACAAAAGCCTCCCTTCCCGACTTCCACAACTGTATCCCTCGCCGCTCTGCGCCATTGACCTCCTGCCACTCGTTTAATGTCATCAGACCATCTTGCTTGTGATCTGCCAGAATTTGTGTAGCTGTTTCTCTTTCGCCACTCCAGGCCAGAAGATCTTATCACCCGTTGTCCTTGCTTTATGACCGATCCCATTCCATTTAAACATTAGTTATTTTACACGCTGCATCGGCAACTTTGGTCCGATCCTTGATTCATCAATTTTGGGCCCTGGAATTAAAAAAAAAAAAATTTGAATTGCCATAAGGCGGACACCGAAGAGACGCATAAGGCAAAATTTAAATTTCCATACAATGAATGAATTACAACTGTTTTTCACTTGTTTGCTGAAGATATTCTTCATATAAAAGGCAGTTCATGCTATATGCATAATAATAATAATAATAATTAGGCTAATTTGTCAAATTAACTAACTAACTAACTAACCATCACGCCGTCTCCCCGAAAGTGTAAGCAGAGAGAATGGACTGTCACACTTTTACTGATGCGGCACTCCATCCTTCTCTTTTCGCCCCGCGGGAGGCGCGGTGTGATGGGTTGCGAACCTCATCGCCACCAATAGGCATCTCCCGCGCACACTTCGATCGTCCAACACCCACAAAATAAATCTAAAACAAATAATATAAAATACAATGATATAAAATAAAATAACAAAATAAAAATAATTTTACACAAAATGTTCTTTTTAGACGGTGCACATATTGTCTATTTAATTTATAATATGTTCCACGTATCCACTGTTTTTTAATTTAGCACATAATGTAATAACACATAATGTTTTTTTCGATGTTGCACATGTTGACTTGGACGATCCGGACATTTGTGTTTATTTAATTTATGTTACACGTATCCACCATTTTTTAAATTATCTGTAGTAAGGCACTTAACCAGCAAGAACTTGAAAATAATATTGAAGAAATGATTCAAATTGTCATTGGAACAAATGAAAAATTTATTTCTACACCTGTCAAAATTCTTTACAAAAACGATAAAACTAATAAAACCTTTTAATCTGATTAATTTGTCAAATTAATTAAACTAATCAGATTTTAAAGGTTGGTCATGTTAGAAGTCGGAGGAATCGACATGCGTGTATGACTCGTTGTATGAATGTGGAGGAAGCTAGAGAGGTTTGCCAGGATAGAGTAGTGTTATGGTCCATTCTCTCTGCCTACCCCTGTGGGGAAACGGCGTGATGGTTTGTTTGTTTGTTTAATTTGTATAATCGCCGTTTTCGTGAATAGCTCACCTCAAGGGCGCTTTGACATTGTTTTTAGTCATGAAAGGTGCATGTGACAACAGCGAAATCACGATCGTAGAAACTTAATTTATTGGCTCTGATGTGAATTTCATGGACATCAAAATCAAGATTTTTGTTTCTCTAAACATATGAATGTTTTGTGCAAATGTGATATAATATTGTTTATTGATATACAGACAACCGTTGTTAACATTTTATGCGATAATTTGAAAAGGTGGGTTTTTAGGTGATATTTAAAGTCTGTCGGATTGTCAATGCATCTGAGGCGTGCAGGAAGCATATTTCAGGCGGACGAACCTACTACTGTGAAAGCCCGAGCAACACAAAATTCAGATATACTCGTATAGGTGGCACGTTTGGGAATGTGCTTAATTATTGTCTATAAACTGTAAATTTAAAAACCTTACCTGAAATTAATAATGGAATTTTCATATATGAATGAAAACTACTAAAAGTAGCTTATGTGTAATGTAAAAATGTAAAAATGTAATGTAAAAATTACTTTTAAGTTGATCAGATTGAAGTTTTTGGTTCGACATCATTATTAAATCATTAGGGAGTTTATTAAATTCTGTAGAGGCTATAAATTGTAAGGATTTTACACCGAATCTAGTTGAACGCAATGCTTCTTATTCTGTGAGCGCGTATCATGTTGGTGTACGTCCGTATTGAATATTGGTCGAGTATTAGAGCGCGTTGATGACTTTATTATTTGTATTATAGTTTTAGTGATCTCTAATTTTGGATGGATTTGAAATGGAATTATTTTCGTCTGAGAATATAGGGCCCTTACATGAGTGTACCACGGTAGACGGAAAATATTTCTAACAGCCCGATTTTGGATCACCTGAATCTCATTAGCTTTCTTCTTTGTAATAAAGCCCCAAATACAGGAAAGGTAAGACAGATGAGAATGTATCATGGAGTAGTAAACATAAATTGTCTATATTCTTATGTAACGAATTAAACCAATTAATCCAATTTAAACCTGTACATACCATTCCAAATTAGTTCATAAAGATAACAACATTGTCTTGTGATACGCATATATCGAAGTGTGGGATCCATCCTCTGGACATGCGAACTCCATTATCTTCTGCGTTGTCTTCCCCATCCTCAAGCAAATGAAATAACCTGAAATCAATTTCATTATCTTTGAATATTTTAAATCTCAGCATAATGTAGAATTTAATGGTCAAAAATGGAATATTACTGGACTCTTCTAACTGAGGCAGCTAATGCTGCATATAAGGATATGTTTACCTATCACAGCATTTGTTTTCAGAGAAAAACTAAAACAGCTGAAGTAACTCATAGTGTATTTGGGTATGTGTGCTGCTGGAATTACTCAGTGGAATGGAAAATAAAGAAGAATTGCAACATGCAGATGCACCAATATGGCTCATTATCAAAATAATTTCAATCCCAATACAAAAATATCCCCATTAGACCAGTGGTCTCTCACAACCAGGCAATTATTTTATCAAAACTTAATATCTAATCCCAAAGATATAGATTTTCGCCCTGCCAGAACAATTTTACATTAAAACAACATTATTAAAATAGATTATACCAATTAACTAATTATTACACAACGAAACGTCATAACCTAAAATGACACGTAAGTAAAACGAATAAATTGATATTGTATATCATTAGAACTTTCTTATCGTTGCTGTGGTAATTTTAATATTTCCCTGACCAAAGTACGCGTATAAAGAACACCTTTATGTTTGAATTCATCAAATGTCATATTAATTGTATTTTAAATAACTAATTAAAATCATAATAATTAAATAACATTAATAAAATAGCGCAATACCATTCAAAATTCTGCCAGTTGTTTCTCGCCCGCTACTCCAGGGTGCATCTTATCATCCGTTGTCCCTGCTATATGACCGATTCCATTCTGATCTCTGATTAATTAATATTGTTTCCTAGAAATAAAAAAAAATAATATTGTAATTGGCATAAGGCGGACATCGAAGAGGCGCATATGGCAAATTTTCAACTTCCATACAATTAATGAATTCCAAGTGTTCACTAAGCAGTATATTTAAAAAAAATACTCGAGGCTCTTGATCGAGCATCGCAAGAGTTGCGTGGAAATGTGTTAATATTATATGTAGGAGATTTTAGAAACTTTACCTGAACGGCAAAAATAACTATCAAAAACTATGCTAATCAATGCAGTTATGATTGTGCTAAAGAAATAACAAAAATTTTACAAAAGCATTCATTACAACCAGACTCCTTCATATAAATTGTCTATATTCTTATATATACAAAATAAACCAATTAATTCAAAATTTAAACCTGTACATATCAAAATATAAACATTGAACTTACGGAACTGATAATCGCCGTTTTCGTGAATAGCTCACCTCAAGGGCGCTTTGACAATGTTTTTAGTCATGAAAGGTGCATGTAACAACAGCGAAATCACGATCGTAGAAACTTACTTTATTGGCTCTGATGTGAATTTCATGGACAACAAAATCAAGAATTTTGTTTCTCTAAACATATGAATGTTTTGTGCAAATGTGATATAATATTGTTTATTGATATACAGACAACCGTTGTTACCATTTTATGCGATAATTTGAAAAGGTGGGTTTTTAGGTGAGAATTAAAGTCTGTCGGCTTGTCAATGCATCTGAGGCGTGCAGGAAGCATATTTCAGGCAGCCCGAGCAACACAAAATTCAGATATATAGGTGGCACGTTTGGGAATGTGCTTAATTATTGTCTATAAACTGTAAATTTAAAAACTTTACCTGAAATTAATAATGGAATTTTCATATATGAATGAAAACTACTAAAAGTAGCTTATGTGTAATGTAAAAATGAGCCGGTTTTCATTCGCCACTCCAGGGTACATCTAATTCACTGATCATCCGTTGTTTGATTGATCTAATTCCATTTTAACGAAGTTATTTTGCACGCTGCATCGGTAATTTTCGTCCCATCTCTGATCCGTTACTTTATTTTCCTAGAAATAAACGGAAAAAGTCATAAGAATTGTGTCATTCATTCATATTGTAATTCATATTGTATATCATTAGAACTTTCTTACCGTTGCTGTGGTAATGTAACAATTTCCCTGACCAAAGTATGCGTATAAAGAAAACAGCAAAATAGAATAAACTGAAAATATATTTATGAATTAGAAATATAAATATTATATTATACTTACGGAAGCAAGTTTCTTCATATTCTTGTAGAGCTTCGACGTCCAATATTTTATATTTTCGCTATCATCCTTTGAAATAACCTGAACAATTTAATTATCATTGAATATTTTTAATCCCAAAAACTTCATAACCTAAAAGTACCGAAACTTCATACCTACAAAATATTACGACGTACAAAGAGATTGACAGTTCCGAGACCACGTGACCAATCGAACGGCTAGAACTCTAGAAAACGAATATCATTAAGTAATCACCGTCGAACGTAAGAGAAACGAATAAGTTTCAGCCACACGAAAAAATAAAATTTCGTTCATAACCTCAAATTGACGCGTAAAAATTATACTCGCCAAAATTAAGAAGTATAATTACCTGTCTGCATTAGTGTACATTAAAATATGGCCAATAAAATATACTGTACCAATTAAACAACCAATTATTTTAGTACGTAATAAGCAAAACGTATTAAGTATTATACATCCCAAAGTAAAACGCAATATATTGGACTGTCAGAAAGCAAAACACATTGTTGCCACTACACAAAATTACATGGAGACTGAATTCTCTCCAGACCGTGTCAAACGAATATAGACTCAAAAGATTGATACTCAGGTGATACGAACATTAAGGTCTATATTCGTTTGCACTACGAAAATTTTCAATTAATTGATTAATTTATAAAGTTAATTAGAGCTCGATTAATAACGAAAATATGCCTATGACGACCGCTAAATTCCAATTAGTCCATTCCCCAAGATACAGAAGGATCAGCTCAGGAATAACCTCAGAAATAGTCGACACACACCCGGAAGATCGCCTTTTATTTATATAGATAGATTTTAGAGCATATCGATTTTTAAACGCTTTTTCTCTCTACTCGAAATTAAGGTTTATTTTTCAATTAAACTAAAATACTAGTTGGAATAAGTTGAGTATTGTAAAAGCAATATTCCTCTCTTGTTTCAATCGAAGGGATTGGTTTGCAGCAAAGTGTAACATTTTTGCTGATTTTTTGAATGCTACTTATGCCTTTAATGTGTTAGTTTTCCGTTGCTCTCCACATTTAAAGTATAAAATTAATTAAGGTATTATTATTTGTTCGTGAAAGGTTATAATGTTTTAAAAAAAACTTTGGTGGAGTATTTAAGCTATCTACATTAAATAATAATTTATAATTCGACCGAAGAAATATTATGAGATGGCTTACTTTCCTCAATTTAAGGGACCTTTTGTGCTAAAAATATATCGAGGCAATTGAGTGATTCAATGACAACGTCAAAATCGTAATTGATTGAATATTGAAAAAATGTGATTTAAGCGCGCTGGCGGCATTTTCCCTGTCTTATAAAAATCGCGTTTCTCCGACAGTTAATTTACTTATATAACGCACACCCAAACCACACCAAATCTCGCAATCTTTAATTTGATTCGAACAGATCTCCAATTTCCCCGTAATATTTCTTTTCCAGGGGGAAATGGAATATATTTACGCTTTTGAATGAGCGTGAAATAATATTCTTTGTCTGGCAAGAATGTTGTTCCCGAGATTTCCTCGCGAGATTTTATCAAGTAAAACCGAGATCGGAGATTGTGATGGCTAATATTGTAAAGGGAGATACAATAAGAATGGGAGTTTGTGATGATCGGTGGTTGGGAAGGCACGCATTGTATTCTGTTTTATATCAGGGTTTTTTTAAGTGTTTATGTATAAACATATGTATATAATCTGTAGAACAGAACAAATATATGATAATTGTTTGTGGTTCTACTGGGTTTCCTTATGGGACCAAATAAAAAAATAAAACACTCTTTAAAATTATATCTATGAGTTCGTCTTCAAACAACAAAGATACGAATTAATCAAATCTAAAGAGAACACGTATGTACTTAGATTATGCCCGCATTCTTCTAGTGAATTTCCTAGAAACTTAAAAGAACATATGTTATAAATCCATACATATGTATGAATTTAACTAACTAACTAAACTAACTAACTAACTTACCATCCCGTTTTCCGGAGGGGTAGGCAGAGAGGATGAATCGCCACATTGTTCTATCCTGGCATAATTCTCGCGCCTCTTCTACAGTCACACATCGTAACATGCACGCTCGTCAATTTGTCAAATTTTAAATAAGGAAATATATTTTAATTGGGCATCCAATAGTAATAAACATGTGTATACATTACATGTGTGAATTTTAAACTAGGAAATATTTTTTTCATTTTTATATACTTTGTATATAACACTAACTTTTAAAAAAAATAAAAATAAATATCAGACATGTTTCGGACAACCCGTTCTTTCCTCGGTGATATTTAAAATATTATAAAATTGTTTACAAGTATTTTCAGTTTTGACAAATGTTTTGAAGATTCCAAAATAAATCTTTATAATATCTGTCAAAACTGATAATATTTGTAAACAATTTTATAATATTTTAAATATCTTTATAATATCACTGAGGAAGGACCGAGTTGTCAGAAACATGTCTGAAATAAAAAATAATTTAAGTTGTGTTGTATACAAAGTATACAAAAAAAATCTACAACACAAAGTATGGCGAATATAGAAGAAATTGGAAATAAATAATACATATGTTTATTGTATACCCAACATTTTACTGAGCTTCCTTGTGGAACGAATAACGCATTCTTTAAAGTTACATGTACCGAAATAACATATCTTAATTATCTTAAAAATGCATAAGAAATCATAAAATGTTGTATGATTTTATAAGTATCATTTTTAATTATCTAATAAAATATATCACTATAATTAACAATGCAAAAGACAATTATTCCACAGTTTTATTAGTTGAATTTTATTGTGCAGAATACAACATTCTGTGAGAAATAGACTGAAGAGCAAGCAGCGGCATCGGACAGAGACCGATGGGAATATCTCTAGCAGACAGCTACGACAAATCCCAGATTTTCGCGCTTTAAGTGATGAGGGCTTAAAGTTTATTTAATGTCTAAAATACGGAGCATCCTGAATGTTTATATCTACTATAGGTAAAATTCAAAGGCTTACAAAAACAATTTAAACATAAATATATTTTTAATATGGATGAAAACGTTTGGTTTTTGAAGACATGTTTTGCCTTGCTATAATAATAATATTAATTAACTTTTAAAGCGCCGTTTTTGTGATGTAATCACCTAAAGGGCGCATTAAGGCGTGTTTTAAATCTAAATGTGAACGCTGCATCTGATTGATATTCGCGATCGATTAGAAAGTATAATAAACAAAATATGCAGGATTTAAATTGGGTATGAAATATTAAAAATACGGGTTTTCAGCTTAGATCTCAAATCTGTCGGATCTTTTATGCATCTAAGTTGTGAAGGAATATTGTTCCAAGCTTATGGACCGGCTACCGCAAACGCTCGATCCCCGAAATTTGTACTAGGGCGACGCTTTGGCTCAACTAATCTTCCTTTTGCCGAGGAATTCGCCGAGCGAAGTGTGGATTTCCTTGTTTTTAGGCTGTCCGTTATACAGAGTTCAGATATATAATTTGGAGCCATTCCATGTAGCGCTTTGAAGATTGTCCAGCAGAGTTTATACTGGATTCTTTCTGGACTCTGAAGCCAGTGAAGTTCTTTGAGATGTTGTGTTATATGGAGCTTTTTTGGAATGCCTTTAATGAGACTTGCTGTTGCATTGAACACAGATTGAAGTTTGTTTAATTGTTGTTCTGGAATGTTTGCATATATTCCATTACAATAGTCAAGTCGTGACACAACGAAGGAATTTACAAGAGTTTTGAAAGTGTCAAGAGGGAATACTCCTTTTGACGGATTTTATCGTCTTAGGTCGAAGAAAGTAACGCTGACCGAGTTATTAATTTGGAATTTTAGTGACAGATTTGCGTCAAGATAAACACCAAGAAGCGTTGTGGAGTTTTTGGGAACGATATCATTGTCAGCTGTCGATATTGAAGAATGATCGATAAGATGTTGACGCTTTGCGGAAGCAGTCCAGAGAAAGCTATGGCATTATTGAGTTGTTATTAATTGTTCAAGAAAATAAATAAATTTAGGCACAAAATTGATAACTTCTATTTTTGAAACGCAATACACAAAAACTTCATGGTTCGTAACAAATTGAAACAATATTTTAAATTATTATACTATAAGATAATAAAATTTAAAGAGCAATCACTCTTGCCTCGGCAACTGAACTGACAGGTTATTTCAAAATTCGCATTGCCAAAGCTTATGTTACTTAATTTCCCATGTTCCATATTTTTAAAATGATTGTATAGTATAATGTCTCACTTAGGCTAAAGCTGTCTTAAAAATAATGCTTTTCAAAGCACGAATTTATAAATACCTGATATTGGAAAGGAAGAGTTTTTCAGTCAACGCTGTAACCCTCTGGGAAGCCTTCTCAGTTACTTTATTTTCGAATGTTGATGAGTTCTTACAGTTAGTATTTCTTATTCTCCAGATATTTGGTATCATACAAAAAAGAATAAAATACCCCTCAAGCGTTTCATGGCACTTGACATTTTCACGACATAGTGTGTTAGTTTCACCTGAAAATGAAATAAGAGAATATTTATGATAACTGAAATTGAATATCTGAAATGCTTTCCTTAGAAGAATTCAAAGAATCTGTTTTACCATTTAGTCGTTCTTTTGTGACACCGCGAAATTTCTTTTTATTGTGTGTGGTGTGGAATTACCTAAGAAAAGGTACAGACAGACAAAGGAAATCGCTATATACGAATCGAATAACCATTTCAAATGCGAAAATCTTTTGTTCCATCCAAAATATTTACGTAAACACCTAGTCGAACAAAATGTTTTCAAAATCTTTTTTTTTGTACAATATTTCGCAAAAAAATGTATCTCATTGATGCAAAATAATAAAGTAAACAAATACTTGTAGACAAATACTGGATTTTACCCATTGCGTGTTAATCATTTCTTAAGGATTAATTGGATCTCAATAGAGACGAAGATGTAAATTGTTTTTGGAAACAGAATATGGTGGTCGAGGCGTTTACAGGACTTATGACCTGTCATTGGTTGGTGATATCAAGCGATCGCTTTATGTAATACAACATTCCCCATTCCGCCCTTCTTACGACCACCACGTCTGACAAATTTTTGAAAGATGTATGTATGCTACTATGTCGAGAAACATTTTTTAGGTCAATCTACATCTAGTAAGAAGGGCGGAATGGGGATTTTATTACATAAAATGATTGCTTAACCCAACCAATGACAGGTCATAAGTCCTGTAAACGCCTCGACCACCATATTCTGTTTCCAAAAACAATTTACATCTTCGTCTCTATTGAGATACAATTAATCCTTAAAAGAGTACTTTGTGTTTAACTTCGATATGATTATTATAATTGAAGCCAACTAGTTTCGCTTGGACCCAACCTTCATCAGGGCAAGCAGTTATTATAATGCCGTGATGAAGCTTGGATCCAAACGAAACTTCTTCTTCGTCATCTTCTTCTTCCTCAGCCTATTCCCGTCCACTCTTGGACAAAGACCTCCTCCATTCGCTTCCATGTCACTCTGCCCTGTGCAAATCAAATCAAATCAGTTTATTTTCTCAAAAGATATTACAAACATTTTTTTACAGTTTAAGACATCTATTGAGAACAGGTAAAATATAATAAATATATAATACCAAGAACGCATGAGAGATGGTTCGACATAAGAAATACAAGATACTCTCCAAAGTCAAGAGTATTTGTCTTCTGAACGTACTTTCACGAATATGCAGACTGCATCTAGGTTATTCCGACGTGTCTGTTCAGATCATCCTTCCACCTTAGTTGAGGTCGCCCTGCACTTCTCTTTGCCGTCCATGGTCTCCAAGTCAGCAGTCTCCTTGTCCACTTTTCATCTGAGCTTCTGGCTACGTGACCTGCCCATTGCCGTTTTAGAGTATTTCATTAGAGTATTTCATTTAGAGTATTTCATTAGTATAGTCATTAGAGAGCCCATTGCCATATTCCCTCGACAGGGAGACACAATATCCCCAAAACTTTTCACATTAGCCCTCGAATACATTTTCAAAAATCTGAACTGGGATCTTAAGGAATCCGTGTTGATGGAAAATATTTAAACCATCTACGTTTTGCCGACGACATCGTACTCGTGGGCAACACTCCAGAGGAACTAGCTGAAATGCTGAAAGAACTAAACAATGTATCCAAATCTCTAGGTTTGAATATGAACCCCCAAAGACCATGGCTTGAAATCAAAGTGGACGGCAACAGAATTGAGAATGTCCAAGAATACCTGTATACATGCCAAACGAAACAATTGTAGTTGGCATCAATTATAATAACCATTCAGTGGTTATATACAAAGTGTTTTATTATTTTATATCTATAAGTTTAAATTGTCTAACCACAAAAGTGAGTGCTTCATATAAAAACTAAAATGAATAAATTAAAATTTAATAAATTTGATCATTAAGAAAATTATCATTTATACTTTCAAGTAATATAGAAAAATCAAATTAGGGTTACGTATAGGCGATAGAGTAAATGAGTCATCATGTGCAAATTTTTTTTTCAAAATCCAAAATTCAATATTACAATATTTAGTGTTAACACAATTCCTGTTTTATGGCGTGGCGTTTACATGTTCAAAAATGTCAAAACCAAAAAGATGACTTACTACGTATTTAGTCCAAAGCATAGGATTCTGCGTGATGTCCCTGTCACAACAGACGTTTATTGATAATAATCTTCTCTTACTCTTCTTGCTCCTTCCTTTTATCTCTACCCACACCTGTTTCTCCGACGTTTTAATTATGATCAACTTTTCATTCTCTCTCGACTGTCATTCGCTAGGGGGAGGGCCGGAAGGGAGCGTGACTTGTGTCGGGTGATTCGATTTTCATTTCGTACTGCAAACTTTGACTTTTAACTGAAACATTGAGCAAAAGTCTATATTAAACCAGAGATATTTAAGATGCCTATGATGTTTTTTTCGTAAATGGAATTTACAGTTGAAAATTAAAAATAAGTGTGATTAAAAAAATACCGTAAAGCTGTATTTTAAAACTACCTCTAAAATAATATTGTATATAATAATTAAATAAAACGATGTTTTTTAACTACTTCCACTTTTGTCTTTATTTAGACAGCGACCGGTTTCGCCAGGCTCGCTGGCATCGACAGACTGGTCCAGCGAGCCTGGCGAAACCGGTCGCTGTCTAAATAAAGACAAAAGTGGAAGTAGTTAAAAAACATCGTTTTATTTAATTATTATTTAAAATTAACTTCCATCAAGAGATTTCAGTAAAATCATTTGAATATTATATATCACAATCCTCAATATATGGATACCGTGTTTTTTATTGATTTAGACACCAAAAAATACATCCTACGTATTTTTTTTGTTATTCTAATTTTTTAATAGCTTTTACATCATTACAGCGCGACCAATTTTATACCAGACAAAAGACAGTTTGACTATCAAACTGCCATCGCCGGGAATCGAACTCGGGAACTTCGGTGTGACAGTCATAGCACTTACCACTTGGTCACGATATCGTCGATATCTAGTAAAAACCATTCATCTCGCAAAATTATATTTTGATATTATGTGTGTATTTATATAATTTTAATAGTATTTTATATCTCTATACTATTATATATCTACAATAATTAGAAAAAAAAATATTATTATTGTAAGCAGAACTATACATAAGCCTTCTGGGACAAAAATACCATTGTAATATGAAAAATTAAAACCCGTGAAAGTTTAAGAAAAAAAAATTATTCTAACTTATTTTAATTCCGAGTGTAATTTAAAAAATTGAATGAATACAAAATATCTCACAATTTTAACTACTCGTACGAGAATTATAACGTTTTTTTTTTTGCTGAAATTTAAACTATGTTAGTCTTTTTGAAACTGCAAACCGTAAACTGTAAACCGCATGCAATATTCTTAATAAACTTTGCCCGGAAAGCTAAAACTTCGCGATTTTTTTTTTCTTTTTCAATTATAAACTAGCGGTCACTGCTTTTGGAGCTTAAGCGAGCATTAGACTCCACAAAATAAACTTAAATACTACAAGACTACGTCTGTGGGTGGAAAATCCCTCTTCGCGGTTTTCACATCCGGCTGAAGAAAGGAAATTGTAGCGAACTCCACAATGTTGTATTTTTAATGCATGTACTAATTTACTAATTACAAATTTTCGGTCCAAGAGAAAAAATTTCTTTCATTATTTTTTATTTACATCTAAAAATACACTTTTATTCTGGTTTTAGAACTATTCTAAAACAACCTGGTTTAAGATTGTTTTCATATACAGCAGGTCATTTGAACCCAATTACTATGTACAATATGCTATTTTTTTCAAACTTTTTTTTTAAGCTTTTAATTTCATGTGTTAATTTTTTTATGTAATATTTTTGAAATTTAATTTACTACTTATGGCTGATAAATTATAAAATATACATTTATACAAATCGAGAGTAAATAGAATCTAAACGCATAGCTCATGTTGAATAAATATACTTTATCGAAGAAAAATGAGAGAAACATCACATAACTAATTCATTTATATTTTTAAAGCTTGCCCATGAGCAGGCGTAGTTGACATAATACGAATGAGACTAGAGAAGTTTAAATGGAATATAAGGATGTACAAGTACGCTATTACTGCTACTATTCAGAAAAAAATTGGGAATAAATAATTATATATTTTTTTTAATTTATGATTAAGGTAATATTATACTGGACTATGGCAGGCGAAAAGCCAATTAGAGAACAGGTCGCTAGACGCAAATGGCAGTGGATCGGTCACACTCTGAGACAGAACCTAGCCTGCATCGCTCAGGGTGCACTAGACTGGTCCCCTATGGGGGGAAAGAGAAAGCGAGGCAGACCTAGAGCCACCTGGAGAAGAACCCTGCAGGACGAGGTTAAGGCGACAGGCCTCACTTGGGATGATGTTAGGCATCAGTCATGCGATAGAGTCGGGTGGAGAAGGTTCCTTGAGGCCCTACGCACCACGGAGATGTGACAGGATAAAAAGAAGAAGAAGAAGAAGTTGATAACAAATGAAAAACAAACATTATTTTCAGCCTTATAATGAAATGCACAGATTTATGTTTTATAATACAGTCGAACTTGGTTATTACGAGGAAGATGGGACTAACTGAATTTGCTCGTTATAAGCATTACTCGTTATATCAGAGAATAGGCATTTTTCAATGCTTAACATACCTATCACATGAAGATATAAAGTATCTAATATTATTTTTTATCATACAAATATCTTATCCTTTGGATATCAGAAAGAGATTCGTGGAATGGTCTTTCGGTCTTCGCGTTATATATTTTTAATATGTATATATTTATATTATTATTGATTTTATAAGTACTTTAGAAACCTTCATCATTTTTTTAGAGAGACAAAATTATGAGACTATTTTTACCTTAATTCGAGAACGTGTTGGTTAAAACACTTCTTTGTTTACTTGTGTACGTGTGTAATTAACAACACAATATAACATCATATGTACATACTTGTTTATGTACGTACGTATGTTGTTTTTAAGTTACGGACCAACTATTTTATTCTGTACGTGGAATAGCGCTGCGTCTTGTTGTGGCCTAATCGCAGCCAATCTACAAAAGCATTTTTTTCCTTTCACACCTCCGTGTCCGAAGTGAAGACTTATTCCGCTGATTGCTATCGACCGATGGTAACGACTTTATAAAGTGTTGAGAAAATGGCGGCGGCCAATTTACGGTCAAAACAACTTCCCGCGGAAAATACTCGCAAGTGAATTTCATTAACATCGATACAATAGAGTTCGGGAAATGCCGAAAGAAAACGAAACAGCCCGCCCTGTACCAGATTTTAATCACACACAGACATTAGATGTGTGCAAACTGTTATTTTTCAACTCTTTTTCTCAAACAACCATAACAATCAAAAATATGGACATTCAACTTACCCAGCATAATGTGTTTTCAATACGACATCATGTCAATGTCTACAAAAAAGTAAAATAAATATTGACTAACTAACTAACCATCACGCCGTTTCCCCGAAAGGGTAGACAGAAAGAATGGACTGCAACACTTTAATCGATGCTGCACTCCATCCTTCTCTTTTCGCCAACGCGAGAGACGCGGTGTGATGGGTTGCGAACCTCATCGCCACCAATAGGCATCTCCCGCGCACATTTCGATCATTCAACGTCTGCATAATAAAATAAATAAATATATAAATAAATAATAAATATTGTATATTAAGAAAAAGACATAATAGTTTTCTAGTTCCCAGAATGCTGTTTAGACATTATTAAAGGGGTGTTTATTGGCTTCTAATTTTAGATAGATTTTATGATGGATTCTTTGTGAACTCCACCATCTTAGAGAGTATCCATATTTATGCTCCAGATGGTTATATCCGACAGCGTCAGCACATACGAGTACATGCCTTTTGTGGTGCTAGTAGGAACAGCAATCAAACTGCAGAACCTTCTGGGATGACATTTTTCGTGTAGATTAATCAATTTTTAAAATGAAAATACTGAAAATTTTCTTTACTATGAAGCCTCATAAGATTCAAATAGTTCATGTGTTGATATGTTAAAGTAGTTTTAATAATCAGCTACTTAAATTAATGTATATTTGTAGGGTCTATTTGAAAAAGAATATACTTTTTTTAATTGAAAAATACAGTTTAATTTGTTTTTGTTTAAACTAAACTCTCATTTTTTATGGACCGTTTTTGATACTATTTGCAACTTCTTATGCGTTGATTTAAGCATGACAAAACTTTTGAAGTTGACTCTTGCTATTTATTCCTTTCTCGAATTGTTAAAAAATATAATTCCTTTATTTAAAAAAATACGTATTCTCTTGTATTATTTATACGTTGGAATTATTTTATTTATTCATTTGCATTTTATACCTACGTGTTCTCAGTTCTCTACAATGAACCATAAGCTGACTAATCTCGCTATACATAAACAACAGATCGTTACATAACAATAGTATTACCTCATCTATTGGTGTTCATGGGATGTATTGATCTCATTAAGCTCTGATTCCGATATCGATACGCATTATGTTCCGCGCGATGTATACATCGATGTTTCAAATTTCCATTTATCATTGTAATTTAGAATTGATTTGACCTATTGAAATACTGTTATAAAATATACATAAACTAATACAATACATCTTTGATTTCGTATTGCAATCAAATTGTTAGGATGGTTTTCATGAGGTCACGACACACGATCTTAACTCATGAAACTTTGTTTTAGGTTCTTGACAACAACGACAACAAACCCTATTTTCTCTCATCTTTCTTCTGCCAGTTCCATGCTTCGCTTCCATACATAAGGTTTGGGACCAGAACTCCATTGTGAACGGATATTTTCGCTTTCATTGATAATTTATTGATTCCAATAACAATGTTTAAAGCTCCATTCACTTTGTTACCCGCACCAATCCTTCTTTCAACATCACTGTCCGTTCGGCCATCCGCTGTGAACATGCTACCTGAATTCACAAATTTCCTCACCTTTTCCCCCAACGTTGGCGATCACTGAAGCAAAGGCATCTCTGACCTGCGTCACTTGGAACAAGTTCTGAACTCCTGTAATTCCTGTCCATTCTTAAATGTTCCGGAGCCAGGACAGCTGCATTCTACCTACTTCCCGACGTCCCTCCACTTTACCCATTAATATCAGTCGAAGGAGGTGGTATTTTTCTTCCCCTAGCACATGACCCAAATATTAATAATAAAAATTATACAATAGTCAATAATAAAATATTTTTTCGTGTTTAATTATCATAATAAATTAATTATAATAGTATTATATGCTTTATAGTATCGACTATTCTGCATGTCCTCGCGTTTTGCTTTGTCATTAGACTGAAGACATTTGCATAACACAAGTCTTGTTCGGAACATAGAAATACCCCTTCCCCTTAGTACCCTGGGGAGGTTAATAGTCTAAATGCAGTGGACTGCGGGAAACGCCTTGTTGCTTACCCGCCCACCTTCTGGACACACTTTCAACTTAATTACATTTCTTGATTATTCACCCACTAATGAAAATTCGAACTGAGTTACGGCAATACATACAGTTACAGAAAGGTGAAATATGTTTATTGATTGAGTGCGAACTACTTTGAAATTTTGAATTTGCGAACTACTTTGAAAATCACATTTATACACACAAAAATAAGCAGAGGACGAATTACAAGTCTTGGTGTCGAGAATGTATAAGGTATGCAAGTCGAACGATTTAATGATGAATGTCGGAAAGTCAAAGGTGTTAGTTTTTGAAAGGGAAGAGCAAATTACAGTTTGTAATATAAGTGTAAATGAAGAGAACTTGGAACAGGTGAGTGAATTTGTGTATTTAGGTAGCATGTTCACAGCGGATGGCCGAACGGACAGTGATATTGAAAGAAGGGTTGGTGCGGGTAACAAAGTGAATGGAGCTTTAAAAGTAGTTATTGGAAACAAGAATTTATCAACGAAAGCGAAAATGGCCGTTCACAATGGAGTTCTGGTTCCAACCCTTATGTATGGAAGCGAAGCATGGAACTGGCAGAAGAAAGATGAGAGCAGAATAAATGCGATAGAGATGAGGTCCCTAAGACGTATGTGTGGTAGAACGATGTACGACAGAATCTCAAATGCCGATATTAGGAAGGAATGTAGAGCGAAAGAAGGTATTATGAACAAAATTATGAAAGGTTCGCTGCGTTGGTTCGGACATATGGAGCGCATGGGTGAAGAAAGAATGGTTAAAAAGTATACGTTAACAATGTAAATGGAGTAAGGAGTCGAGGTAGACTGAGGAAAACATGGCATGACCAAATTAATCAAATATTAAAAGCTGGTCATGTCAGAAGCCGGAAGAATCGACGTGCGTGTATGACTCGATGTATGAATGTGGAGGAAGCTAGAGAGGTGTGCCAGGATAGAGTAGTGTGGCGGTCCATTCTCTCTGCCTACCCCTGCGGGGAAACGGCGTGATGGTTTTTTTTTTTTTTTTTAATAAGCAGTAGATATAGCAATGTCTGAACTCTTGATAAAATTTACAATTGACAATTGGCTTTCAAAGATGTTTTTTACCTTTTACGAGAAATCAGCTGTTTCCTTTTCCTGTTTCATCACAAGAAATCAGCTGTTCTTTAAACCTGTGAGATAGTATGATTGGGAGGCTTCAGCAGATGAATACTATTACATTAAAATTATTTAGTTTAGATGTTTGCAACTATTTGGCAACAGATTTTAATTCAAATATAACTTTAATAAATATTCATTAGTGTCCTTCTTCAGATTATTGATGTGTTATGTACAATTATGTAATTGGCCTTAATTATTCGTTTTTTTTTTATTATATACAACAATCGTTACCAATAAATATAAAAATATAATTAAATATCAGAACGCTCATTCTCCATTAAAATATGGGTTGAATATATGTACTGTTTATTTATTGTCTCTTGAACAATGGTGTAAAACTTCATATTAAATTAATATTGAATATTGTGGTTTTATTATGTCGTATTGTGGTTTTATTATTCGCCTTTCTGTGAGGCGATGAAATAAAGTATTACCATTCGAGTTAGCCATTTTTCAAAAGAATAAAATAAAACGACAACGAAAACTCTATGATGGACACTTTTACTCTTTTCTTATGAATATTTTTTGTAACCTCTTAATATTTGTTCATTCTAATTATAATTATCATTACTATGGTTTTATAAGGTATTTATGTATTTTTGTGTGTATGTATTTATGTTCGGTTATGCTTTATTATTCATAAATAATACACTTGTACTACCTTATATAATTTAATATAATCGTACAGTGAATATTGTCATAGCACAAGTTTTGCTTAGTGGGACAATTGTAGATGGGCAAAATGTGAATATGTTTAAAAACAAAAATGACTGTATTTCAACCATTAAGGCTAAATTATGTAATATTTTTTCGACTCTATTTCAAATTATTCTAAATATACATATATATTAAAATGTTTAGAACCATGTTTCCCAAAGTCATGTCTGTAAGCAGAGTAATTCTATACTGAATCGCAACGCTTCGGATTTTAACATCTTTCAAGATAGTGAAGCTATTTTCGGAAAGCTCTCTCTAATGCATTAAATGTTTTTTCTTCTATTTGTGTTTATTTATAATATTACTAAAATTAAAATAATATGTTTTCTAGTATTTATTTTAAATATTAATTGTTCTCTATCGTATTTGCCTTTGATTCTAAAGTTATATATGATTTGGCTTTATGTGTTTGTGATGTTTATGATTTTGAAATTAAAATCGAAATATACGGTTTGCACATATTTCAATATATAGATAAAATGGGAAAGTTATTTCAACTAGATATTTATTATCATACATTAATAAGTTGTTTTTATGCATAAATTAATATGTTCTGAAGTATGCAGTTTATTACAAGTATCAGAGTATTAAAAAAACTAATAAAGAAAATCTCGACGAGGGGGGCTAACGCTCACCCGCAGAGAATGTCGGAAGCAATAAACCCGAATAACTTATTATATTAAAGAACTTTTGAATAATTTTCGTTTTCCCAAACAAAACCCGTACTTAGTCGGCGAAAACTGTGAATACAAATTAACATCTTAATTAAATTAAATCTGTTCAGTTAATTTTCAGCGAATTCGTTATTCGTTACAAACATTTCATAAAATACTTATTGTAATTGTTGTTTAACCATTGGAAAATAAATTATATTTCCTTTATATTGTAAATTTTAATTAAATATAACAGTTTTTAGTTTGTAAATGCTGATTGATGAAATTTGGAAATTATGAAAAAAAAATCAATCAAATAGGGGTTCCTGTCAGCGATATTTGATTTTCGGGGTCCACTTGATTGAAATGCCTTAACAAATAAGTGGACTCCATTAACATCTCTTTATCATCAACATTCAGGCGTTCCGTATATGGTATTACCAGCACCATCCCCTGCCCCATATACCCCAGGATGTGTGGGTTCCAGGATTGGGCTCTTCAGTCACATGAGGACCCACAACCGTGAAGGACAGTCTTCTTCAGATACGAGGAACAGCAGATGATGATGATACTATATAATATAATGCATCTAATAGATTTTGTGTACATAATACTTATATTAAATATAAAAATCAGTAATTTCATAAAATCTTTTATCTACTTTTTGGTTATTAAAATAATAATTAGGCTAATTTGTATAGCGCTGTTTTCGTAAATAGCTCACCTCAAGGGCGCGCTTGGTGTGCTATATTTATGTGAAAATACTATTTTTCATACCAGAAACAATAGATGTTTTGTTCAGACCAACGCTTACACGGAATATTTGAATAAGTAGTACTATGGTGTCAGCTGCGAAATAAACACTTGAAATTGATAGGTTTGTGGAAATTCAATATTCGCAATTATGTAGGAGGTGAATTACAAACAATAACTATGTAACTGTTCTTCTGGGCAAAAAAGATTACGAAAGAATACATCTGTACTTCAGTTAAAAGTTCAATTAAATTATACCATATGCTTAAACTATTTTTCCTTTTTAAAACTTTTGCTAAATGAAAACATCTGTTTTCATGAGTAATAAATACGAATGAAAACGTTTGTTTTCTAGAAGTTTGATTATAAATTATGGTAATGAGAAATTTTGACTGTCTAAGGCAGTGATTCCCAAAGTGGTCTATATACCATAGACCCCCAGGGGTCCACGACAACTTGTAGGGGGTCTACAACAGTTTCAAAAAAATTGGGGGTCCACGAGATGTGAATAGAGGTCAACGAGATGGTTCAAGTAAATTGAAGCGCCGAATATTGAAACGCAAAACGAATATCGAAATCTTCAGCGACCTTTTTTTTAGCTCATTTGGGGAAAATCGGACGCTATAAATCGATCGAAATCGATCGACATCTGGTCAGTAGGTACCTAGAGGATTCAGCGGCGACCTTTTTTTTAGGTTGACAGCGACTTCCGGCCAGTAGAATTCGGCAGCGACCAATTTTTTTTAGCAATTCGAAAAATCAATTAGGACAGCAAGGGGTCTACACGAATTTGAAAAAAAGGCAAGGGATCTATGGGACAAAAAGTTAGGAAACCTCTGGTCTAAGGCATTATCAAATGTTATGCAATATTTGATAATGTCTTACTTAAAACTTCTAGAAAACATAATTTTTCATTCGTATTGAATATTTAATATGGAGTTTTACATATTTGTTCTAGAAACAATAAATAAGTTTTAATATTTTTTATGAGAATAACATGTGTCGTCTTGCTAAGACAATATCAAATAAACATTTGATTTTAAGGCATTATCAAATGAACGTTGTCATTAGTATTAGCTGCATTTACTTTATTCCAACAAGCCTTCATAAATTCCAACGTAATTCTTACGAAATACTATGCTCGTGTTGATACATTTTCCATTGCGTTCCTTGCTTTAATAAATATTCTTGCAAAGTTAATTTAGAAGCTTCCACTCCGAATATTTGTTCAGTCGTTTTAAAGCGAAATTGGCTGCCGCCCCCTTCATACATTTATTCAAAGAGCAAACACCGTATTTCATCTCACTTATTATTTGAAGTGCAAGTTGTGGCTGTTTAACCCTCGCCGTGCCGCAGAATGTTTTCCTTAGTCGCTCGCACCCGTTGCGATATTTCAGTATTATAGTTAGTATTTATGAGGTCTAACTGCTCCAATGGCCGGCCCATCTCGGCCCGGAAACTTCGACTTAAGCCTTGACACACAAAGGGTTACCCAGAATAGAAAAAACCCATTTCACTCGATATTGAAACGCACTATGGCTTGTATACATTGATATGGTCTCCCATTCCACCATGTACTGAGAAAAACTGAAAGAGTTAAATGTCCTCATGGTTTTAAACTGTATATTTTACCTGCGAACAACAAAATTTGCACCACAAAAAGTTTTTTTTAGGTGTTATTTGCCCATATTTTATGTTTTAGATTTAGATTAAATCGGGTGGTGGTCTAGGGGATAGAACGCTTGGCTCCTGATCCAGGGGACGTGGGTTCAAGCCTGGACACGACCAGATTCCTTCTTCATAATAATGAGCTATTTTCTGCTCACATTGAAGATTGTAATAATAAATTCTAATATCATTGATTTAAATCCTTGATATTAGTCTTTTTTTTTTTTTTTTTTAAAAAAAACCTCAAGAAACATTTAGAAAAAAAATTACATTTAATGTTTTTATTTAAAACCCAAAAAATATTTTTGTTTACAACGTAATTGAAAAAAGTAAAAAATAATATTTTATGTTGTTTTCTCTGGTAATTAATGGATTTGAGGAATATTTTTTTGGAATACCTGCGGATTAAATTTATTTTTAATTAAAAATATTTCTATTAAAATTTATTTTTATTTTTATTTTTAATTTATCTATTTATCTATTTAAAATTTCTATTTAAATTTAATCTTTGAAAATTTAATAATACAGTATACTCTTATTATACACCGCGTCTCTCGCGGGGGCGAAAAGAGAAGGATGGAGTGCCGCATCGATTAAAATGTCTATTCTTTCTGCCTACCCTCTCGGGGAGTCGGCGTGATGGTTAGTTAGTTAGTTCTCTTATTATAAAATTTAATCCCAGTAATGGATTTTTATATGGATGTATACATAAAAAAATTATGTCAAGCACTTTTTAACTTGGTTTTTGAATGTTGTAAAGTAGATTAACTAAGAACTAATTTTAAAAAAATACGTATTAGTCGATTAACAGTAATTTTATCATATTTAAGTGAACTTGTTAAATATGAAGTTTAGCACGGACTGTTTGGTACGAAATTCACGCTCCCATGACCAGCATTGGTATTCTGGGCGGAATTTTGATTATTCTTGCACCGCATTTACATACGTAGTCTGTAGAGCTTCCAACCACGGCAGTATCGAGGACGAATAGTTTTGTTTCTTTCCCTGCAACTGAACATGACAATTGGCTGGGAACTAGAATCGGCGCGTGTAGCCTGCGCGACACCCACCAGGGCCCGCGGAGGAACCGGATATTCGCGCTGAACGGAAAATGGCTTCGGAGGGCGCGAAACCGTTTCGCTCGTGCTTCCTGAATTATGTATTTTCCCGCTTTTTTTATTTCATTTTTGAAAGCCGCAGGAAGCGCGATAAATCAGGAACACGTTTTTGATATTCAAAACGATGACTTATGACATGTTTATACGCGCCGGTTGCGGCAATCAAAGGAATCCTTTGTCAGGAGCCGGGATCCTCAATCCTGAACCCTTTCCATCGCGATGAAAAATATAACCGCCGTTACATGATTGATGACGTTTCACATTTGTCGCCCGAGACCTTGGCTGTTCCTCGGGAGGTCGGAGTATGGAAATGATTGCCGGAAATTCTAAAAAAAATGCAGGATTTCGACAATGATTTGTGGCATCCGTATTTTGAACATAGACCTAAATAATTGCTTTCCAAATTTCATCCATACTAATAGTATTCGGTTATGCCGATGAATATTAAAGCACCATCACTAAATTCAAGAGATGATCCTACGAGAACCTGATTATGAAGCTTCAGTAAATCTCCAAATAGTTAATGGTTTCAATTTTGTAATTCAAATTATTTTTTTCTTGAAGTGTGATATAACTATTTTACAACGATATTAAATCCGAAAACTTCTTAATTCCAAAATTGAAAATTAAAAATATTTTCATTTAAATAATACACAATGCAATAACTTTTATTTAAATTTACACTGAAATTAGTTAAGTATATGTTTAACATCAAAATTAATTATTTGGCATTCTTGTTGTTAGATATAACGTTACAAAATTAAATATACGTTTTGTTTTGAGATTAATATAATATAATATTTTAATATTCATAAACGTAAGAATATAGTAAATTTATATTTTTACCACGGAATTTTAATTATATTTAGAGCCAAAAAGGTTCGCTTGTACCCATGCATCATCAAGCCATATTCTTAATTTTAATAACAATTATAAATTCCAATAAGCAAAAAATATTATGCCTATATTGGTAACCTTGAGATGAAATCTAATCAGATTTTTAATAATTTCCTTTTTAATTCAATTGTATATTCTATAATAATTAAGCACGCTTTTCACTGCTACGTATAATGAGGAAAAATGATTTTTAGTACATATTGACCATAGAAAACGAATACAAAATAATATTAGGAGATTTAAGCCGAGAATGAAAGCTTGTAATATAATCTGCTGGAATTTTTAACACAGTTCGCAGAACACATTTTTTGATACTTATCCGCCTAATTTAATTTTAAAACCGTTTCGTTCCGCAATATCGTAAATAAACTTACGCCTTTTTAGATCCATTTAAATCCAGCGACCCGAAAACAATCGCCATTACAACTGGCATCCCGAGAGAATTCATGATGAATTTCGACTTAAATTAGGCAAGAATTTTCATATCCGCATAACATACCACCCCATTTGGATCTAGCCACCCCTATTGGACGGAAACCGCGCGCTGGCGCTGGTTCGTCACTTTATTAAATTTTCAGTTTTTGGGCCACGGGACAAAGCCGACGTAATAACCGGCAATTTAATGTACACAGAGCGTCCATTCGGCGGAGATAAAATACTTTTATATTGCTTTATTGTACGAGACGCGATTACTCAGTATTGCATTATCAGTTGGATTTTTTTCATGTCGCAACGGTCTTGATAGCATCTACATTCTGGACGAAATAATTAAGGTAAAAATGAAAAACATTTTTTTAGGTCATTGTATTAAAACTGTAATAAAAACGAAAATTGTAATTAAAATTACGTTTTGATTCTACTCAGTCTATTTACTAATTGGTTTAATGAACGTATCGAATTTTCGTTGAAATTGTCAGGATTTTCGTTATTTTCATTAGAATTTTCGTTGGGTCATTAGGATTGCTTTCATAATAATGTAAAATGCATATTCAAAAATAACAGAGTTTCTACGAAAGACAAACATTTTTTTAATGTAAAAATATATAGAAAAATAAAACAGATGTACCTTCTTGTTTAGGGGACCAAACTTTTATTTGGGAAAATTCTTAATTCTCAGAGCTCATCAATATTCATCAGTCCCTTGAGAATGGAAAACCGCCGTCCACTTTTTTTATCCTACGTTTGATGGATCGACTCCGGGTCTCCGGCGACTTGAGCCTAGGAGAATGGACAGGATCAAAACGGATATGTATATTTTGTATTATGTTTACCCCATTCATAAATGTTTATGGAATACATTTACGTTTCAAAGCGACATTCAGGTTACCCGAGCACAAATAGCACAAACCTATGTTTAAAATTCCGAAAAGACGGAGGTCTTTCGTAATTTCATTTGCCGTCAGATTCATATTATCTGCCCACCTACATGTCAGACGAGAAGGATTTGTTCCCTAGACAGATGATTTTACTACTGATTACCCACTGGCCTTAACTTTAAACCTTAAAAAATATTTGAAAATGTATCTTTGTTCTATGTAGACTGATGGTGTATATACGAGAACATACTTCTTCTTCTTTACGTTTAGATCGGGTGATCTGTTGTCTTGAGATCTTTTGGGTGGCCCGCCATGTGGACGTTGGCATACGGGATCCCATTTTCTGGAGTGGATGCGTGTCTATGAGTGTCCATTTCCTATTTCAGCTCTAATGACTCTCTAATAACTAACAAACTTAATAACTCACTAACCCTTATTTTTATATTATTGGCTGATGTACATACATTTAGATATATACACATACATATATTGTATAAATCGTCCGTATACTAGCAATAGATGTTGAAGTCTATTATTGGATATTTTGAGTCAGTAATGTCAGATGATAGAATTTCTTGTCGTCTGGCAAAATATTTTTAGTCGATTTCAGTTTGTGCTTTTAAAAAAAAAGCTTTTATTGTTACAAACAAACAACAAACAAACCATCACGCCGTCTCTCCGAAGGAGTAGGCAGAAAGAATGGACTGCCACACTTTAACCGATGCGGCACTCCATCCTTCTCTTTTCGCCCCCGCGGGAGACGCGGTGTGATGAGTTGCGAACCTCATCGCCACCAATAGGCAATCTCCCGCTTTTATTGTAACACTGCATTTATAGTTTCTACCAGTTTTGTCAGCTTGCTACCATATTCTGGATTATTGTACCTGTAACAGATTTTCATGTTAAAAAAATACACATACATAGTACCTTAGGATTTTGCGAAAATCTGTGTAACTCGTCTTTCTAAACCGACGTTTCGAAGATCTTTACAGTTTCTATCTTGAGAGTGATCTCCATATTCAGGGTAAAAAAAAACATGTAGTACCTTACTTATGCTAAAATAATGTTTTTCATTTTTTCCTTAATTATTTCGTAGATTATAACTTATACTTTAGGACATTATATCGTTTATTATAACTTACACTTTAGGACAATGCGGAGACATTTCACAATGTCATCAATCACTCTCCAACACGGAAAACTCAATAATAAAAGAACAAATAATAACCCAACTTTAACTGATTTTGGATCGTAAAGTATGATATTTTATACAATTCCATCGTGGGGATATAGAAATGTTCAGATTTATATGTCAATTTGAAAATATGTACATAAAAAAAAACATTAAATCTCAGCCTTCCGTAATTCTATTAAGCTTTTTCGCCTGTCATTCCGGCGCGGGGGGACGGAGCGCCCGAGCGCCGAATTTAACAAGTCGTCACTATTTTATTTTATTATCGCCAAACAACGTTAGCGTCCCCATTGGAAGGAAATGACTCCGTGGGAAATGGCAGGTGAGGGTAAGGAACCTCCGCAGCTGAATCAATACGCCAAACCAAATTATATTTCGATAAGAGGTTTGTCCCTAAGGCGAAGTATTTCTGATTATTTGTTTGAACGAATTTTCGAAGATTTTTCCCGGAACAAGGCGAGACGCAGAGACGCCGAATGATTTATTTTTATTCCAATGAATAAAATTATTATTTTAGCAAATATGCTTTTGTTTCGGTTTGAATTACTTGTTATAACGATACTATCGAAATCTCACTTTAATAGAATGATGCCTCGAGCGAGGATTCTGGGGGATTCAAATTAATTTATTGAAGATAAGAACTCTTGTACTGTATCATAATACCATAACAGAATACGCGTGAAAGAGCTTTATCTTATAGGTTTTTATTTATTCATTGATATAGCAGATCTTTGCAGATAACATTGATACAGCACCCGTGGGATGATTAATTCATAAAAACGGCGCTCTATAAATCATCCAATTTATTATTTATATCATTATTGAAATCTAAATCAAATCATATGTTAATAATGACTTAAAAGAGAATTCTGAAATTTTCATTTTATTTTATTATGTAACAAATATTCTCATACACAGAAAGGTTGTTTTACAATAACTTTTCTTAACTTGAAGTCTTAAATCGTTGATATTCGTACGACAGAATTGTCAATAAAAATTTAATATTAATTACTTATGGTAATATACGAATGAAAACGCCTGTTTTCTAGATGTTTATTTAAAATTTATGTAAATGACATGTATTGGTTGTCTAAGTCATTTTCATAACATCAAAATATTTGATAATACCTAAGAGAGGCGATACAAGTAATAAACAAAAATTATAATAACATTTATAGAAATTATAATAACATTTATAGAAGTTTGGTGTGCTTTATGGGCAGGTGGAATCATTGGCCCATATTTTTTTAAAGACGATGCCGGCCAGAATGTTACGGTCAATGGAGAGGGTTAAAAAAAACATGATTACTGACTTCTTCGTACCTCAGTTGAATGGCATTGATGTGGCAGAGCTGTAGTTTCAACAAGATGGCGCAACATGCCACACGGCGGGTGCCACCATCAATTTATTGCGGGAAACATTTGGTGAGCGCATAATTTCACGTAATGGACCTGTGAACTGGCCTCCACGATCGTGTGATCTCACACCATTAGATTACTTTCTTTAGGATTATGTGAAATCACTAGTCTATGCTGATAAACCAGAGACGTTGGACCATTTAGAAGTCAACATTTGCAGTGTTATTGCCGATATACGGCCCCTATTGCTCGATAAAGTTATCGAAAATTGGACTTCACGATTGCGTTTCATTCGAGCTAGCCGTGGCGCTCATTTGCCCGAAATCATATTTAAACAATAATGGCATAAAATTATCTATAATATTAAATTAAGCCAATATCATATAAGTTAACATTATTTTAATGTGTGATTTTTTTCATTTTGAATTTGTATACCTCTAAAAAAAACTTCACCATATATATTTACATACATTTTGTAGTATCTCTGTGTTAAATATTTTTATGAAAATATATATTTTTTTAATTAACCTATTTGCCTTACAAGATTTCTAAAGGAAGATCAAAGGCAAATGGCATGAGCATTCTGATAAAACAAGAAAGAAAGATAAACTGTGGCTCCCCTTTGGAAAAAAAAAAGAAAAACCAAAAATTCCTTTATATTATATATAAGGCACTGAAGATGTTTGGGAGTGTTAAGAGGAAGTAAGAAATTAAAAATATATGAAGAAAATTAAATTAAAGAGAGTAAACACATTTTAACCTTTTTACTTGTCAAGTAATATTTTTGAATTTAAATGTTTTTATTTAATCATTTGTTATATACAAGTGGACTATTTTAAATGAAATGTTCATAAAAACCAATAACTTTGTTGTTAGATATTTTAAACTTAGGTATAGATGTAAAATAATAAAACCCTTTGCAAATAACCACGATATGGTTATTATAATTGATGCCAACTAATGAGAACGATATTATAACTTATTATATTGCTTTGATAAAGCTTGAGTACAAGCGTTACTAGTTGGCATCAATTATAATAACCATTCCGTGGTTGAATATAAAATGTTTTATAATTTTATATCAATAAGTTTAATTTAAATTACTCTAAATGAAATGTTTATTCTGGCTGTGTTAATTTTAAATTCATTCAATTCAATATCACGTCTACTGGAAAACGATAAAAATCTGAATATTTTCTGGTATGCAATGGGATTAAAAATGACCGAACAATAATAACATTATACAGGTGTACCTGGTCCGCAAACAAAATACGAATGCGATGTTCATTTTACCCCGGAGCGAAATGCATTTTATCTATCCGCTCATACCCCACATCCCGCCACCGGACACCGCTCACCCCCACCCTTAAATTCGCAAGCGGTCTGGATATTAATTTGTTTTATTTTACAATGTATGTATTCTTTTATTTATTCTGCCACAAATATCAGAATAATCCAAATATATGGGCCTCCTATGTATTGATAAAATATCATTAAGGCCATTAGTCGCATTCATTTGGTTAACTGATAAATGTTCAAGTAGTTAAAAACCTATCTGCTTTTATTGTATATTTTTAAAAACGATAAACAAAATAATAAATAATGAAATGCACTGTTCACTGTATTCCGTTAACGATGTAAACGGAGTACAATGTCGAGGAAGACTGAGAAAAATATGATTTGACCAAATTTATTAAATTTAAATGGTCGGCCATTTTAGAAGTCGGAAGAATCGACTGTATGGCTTGCTGTATGAATGTAGATATAGAGGTTTGTCAGAATACAGAGGTTTGGCGGTCCATTCTCTCTGATAATTGTAAAAAGGAATATAATTGTACTATTCTTAATTGATGGCGATTGTTCTTCTCAAATACGAGTAGGTGGCAACAGAGATAGAACTCTTTAGATGCAGTTATATTGCTTTTGTAAATCCCCTAACGATAACAGCAACAATGAAATTACTATCATATTTTTATTCACATGGTTCTATGCATATTACATATTTTTTTCACCTTTAACATCGATATGAACTGCTTATCATATTTTAAGTTGAAGAGAAGACAAGAAACATTAAAACCTCAATCAAAGTAAACTATAATACATTCGAACTGATTTTTTTTTATTGTCTCTGAAGTAACGCGTTTTTGCGTGTCTATTATCATGTCTTATGAATCATTTGTCGTTTTTTAATATTCTGTGGATCATGCACGCGCGTCGATTTCTCTGACTACTCACATGGCCGACATTCAATATTTGATTTATTTGATCGTGCCACGTTTTCCTCGGTCTTCCTCTATTTCTGGTTCCATTTGCATCGTTAACATATACTTATTTTACCATTCTTTCTTCAATCATTCTTTCCATATGTCCAAATCATCTTAATGATCCTTTCATTATTTTTTTCATAACACCATCATTCGCACCGCATTCACTTCTTATATTTTCATTCGACACTCTATCATACACAGAGAATCCGCACATTCGTCTAAGAGATCTCATTTCTACTGCATTTTTTCTACTTTCATCCTTCTTTTGCTAACTAACTAACTAACTAACTAATCGGGTGGTGGTCTAGGGGATAGAACGCTTGGCTCCTGATCCAGGGGACTTGGGTTCAAGCCTGGTCACGACCAGATTCCTTCTTCATAATAATGAGCTATTTTCTGCTCACATTGAAGATTGTAATAATATTATAAATTCTCATATCATTGATTTAAATCATTGGTATTAGTCTTTTTAAAAAAAAAATAATAATAATAAAAAAAACATCACGCCATTTCCCCGGAGGGGTAGGCAGTGAGGAATTATTAATTATTATTATTTTGCCAGTTCCATATATATTTCGTGGATTATAATGATTATTTTTAATTTATTTTCGTTTTATTTCAGATCCGTGCGAAAGCCACCCGTGTTCGGAGCCGCAGGTGTGCCAACTGGACGCGGGCCGCAACCCCGTGTGCCGTTGCGGCGAGCTCTGCCCGCTCGCGCTGGAACCCGTCTGCGCCTCGGACGGCCGCACTTACGCCAACGAGTGCGAACTGCGTCAGGAGGCGTGCCGCAGCAGGCGGCAGATGCGGATTATCTACAGGGGCAAGTGCAGTTCTGGTAAGTCGCAATTTCTAAAACGTCTTTTGGCGCGTTTAGTAGTTAGTTAAAAATCGAGAGCTGCGCACGCACCCTTTTACGGAAGTGCGACATAATAAAATTAGCTAACTAAATAACTTACTGGCCATCACGCCGTCTCGCTGAAAGGGTAGGCAGAAAGAATGGACTGCCACACTTTAACCGATGCGGCACTCCATCCTTCTCTTTTTGCCCCGCAGGAGACGCGGGTAATGGGTTGCGAACCTCATCGCCACCAATGGGCATCTCCCGCGCACACTTCGATCATCCAACAATTTAGCCATCAATGATAAATAACGGCCGGATTTTTCACGTATGCCAACTCACTAATTGCGAAAATATGTTGTGAAAAAAGACATGAGTATTCGTAAAAAGTGTAAAATAGTACCAACGAACTGTCACATTTTAGTTGGGTAATTTCGTTATAATTTTCTTCATTTGTGCTTAATCTGAATATTGATAAAAAAAAATGCTTTAAAATTAAAATGAAATATTTTTATGCTTATAAATTTTACTAGATGAAACAAGATAATCCAACGATTTTATTGAAATTGAAAAGAAAAATACTTCAAATTAAAATTAAATAAAACGATGCTTTTTAAGATCTAGTTCCATTTTTGTTTTTATTTCGTCAGCGGCCGGTTTCGCCACGCTTGTTATCAAATAAAGACGTAGAAAGTAGAAAGTAGCTCTTTCATTTTGTTGAAATTATTATTTTTTCTTTATACTCTTGTAGGGCAATAACGAAAGTTCGCAATAATTTTGTAAAATAAAATATAAATAAATTACGTTATAAAACACTTATTTTCTAATAGTATTGTTCATCTTATACGTAGGGTAGACCGAGGCGAATCGGATCGGTGGGTGAATCGGATCAAAATAAGAAATTTGGTAATATTTGAATAACGCGTTGACGCGGAACGCAAGTGACTGGCGCCTTACGACCCTTTCACATCCCGCACCTCCCGCCGTTGGTAATGTTTCTATTCGACTTGTACATCAGTGTCAAAGATGCGCGCCAGCACGTCTGGTATTTGTGTGTGTTACAATTTTGCTGCGCATCTAAGGTAGGTGCTTACCATTTCTTAGTGTAATTCTAAGGATATGTGTTAAAACTTTGAATTATATGTCTTATATTGATTGGGAATGGACCTATTTTAGAAAACATTTTAGTTTTTAAGCAAAATATTACAGGTTAATGTGAAAATAGTATTTATTTCAAGTCTTTAATACGGGGTTATTCGGATCGCGTCATCGGGGGCGAATAGGATCTCTATTTTTAAATGATTTGTTTTATATTTTAAGTTAATGATGCGTTTTTATTTCCTTGTAGATGGTTCGCACGTACAATAGAAAGACTAATGCGGGAGAATGGTCCCAAGAAATGAGAGAAACTGCAAATAAAGTCTTGGCCAAAGAGTTAACCTTACGTCAGGCTGCTGAGATTTACGAATTACCAAAAACGAATCTACAAAGAAGAGTTACTTTCTCCAGAGGTGTCATTAAAACGATTGGTGGACAGCCAGCCTTAGATGAGACAGCTGAAAAAGATTTTAGTAGGCCGTTTACTGCACTTAGCGAGTCATGGCTTCGAAATTACACCCATGGCGATTCGTAAATTTGCATTTGAATTCGCAGAACGTCAAAAAATTAAACACAATTCTAACAGAGCAGTTAGGAATGGCTGGTCAGGACTGGTTCCATCGCTTTATGGAAAGAAATAAGCAGTTGACTTTTCGGAAACCAGAAGGATTGTTTAGAGACTTTAGAGCAAAAATTGACGGTATGAAAAGAATTCCGAATTCCGAAAGAGCCAAATTCTTCAAGACTTTAGACACAGTAAAAAAAGGCCCGTATATATGTGATTGATGTGTTACTCATTAATATTGATCTCAATATTCATTATCTAAATGTTGGTAATGATTCCAAAGCTAAGTGTTAAGAAAATTTTAATTTAGTTATATATGTTATGTACGATCCTATTCGCCCTGATAATTGGGGCGATTCGGATATTTCTTTCTTTCAAGTTTTTAGTTCATATTTTGGAGAATTAATGAAAATTTTAAGTTTTGAAATGTTTATTGCGTAGCTAGATTGTTACTGATTACTATTTTGTCAATAAAAGTTTCATATATTATACTGTAGTATGATTTAAATCTTCTCAAAAAAAAAGTGATCCGATTCGCCTCGGTCTACCCTACTTAAAACATGTCGTATGTTTTATCTAGCAAATATTTTCTTTTACCAATAAATTCGGAAAACTAAAAGTTCGAACGCTTGCTCACTTGTTTCATTTACAATATATACCATATCATATTTATTACTTTAATAGTATTATCCTAACGTAGAATACATTCAAGTGTAACCACATAACCGAAGCTCGTATTAAATCGATTAATACATTACATAATTTTGTTACACATTCCAATTTCGCTAAAAGCCATTACTTATACATTATACATTATGAATTAGTTATGGGGTTAATATATTTAATGAAATACACAGAATTAAATTTATACAATAATTTCCTCCTTCAATATTACTTCGCCACTTAACGGTGTGAAGTTGGCCAAAAAAAAACTTTTCAAATATCCTTTGGTCTTGGACAACGCGACATTAAAAATGAAAAGCCCGAGTCGAAAGGTAAATTTATCACCTTACTTTCCGCGCTCGCCTCATTACCTAGAAATCACAAATTATGTATAAAACCATCAAAATTCGGGTTATTACAATATTTAACTTTGTTCTTCATCACGCCTTTCCTGTTATTCCGAACTCTTGGACAGTTATGTTGGTAATATGAAGCCGCTAAATCTACGGTACTGTCAAGAATTGTACCGTAAATTGTTAGCACGCGTTGTAATTACCGGCTGAGTTATTGTACTACTTAAAATTTGATATCATAATCATGTTATCCGGGTTACAACCGACACAGGTATAACTGTAAACTTTCACGTAGCTTTCAATTTCATTCGATTTATGTTAAACGAAAACATGTTATCCAATATCAGAAACTATCGTTTGTCAAATAACTTCATATATCGCATTAAGTTTTATATGCAGCACGTTTTACATCATTTTAAATGCACATGAAAACACAAAACAAGTAGATATTATTGATTAAATAGTAAATGACGAGAGCAAGAGATAAAGACGCCATCTCCCCGTCGGGGAAGGCAGAAAGCCGCCAAATTTTGATTTTCTGGCATGCTCTTTTCATTCTTCAACATTCATACGTTCATGCACGTACGTCGTATTCTCAGACTTCTTAAGCGGCTTATGATTAATTTGATTGGGTCAAGTTTTCCTCGGTATTCCTATATTTTTTGTTATGTTTATATATTTAACATAAACATTATTTAGCATTCTTTCTTCATTCATTATTTTCGTAGGTCTAAAGTAATTTAATAACCTTTTCAATATTTTGCTCAAAAAACTTCATTCTTACTGAATTCTATGCAAGATACGTATTGTATAAAAATATTGATTGCAATAATTAAAAAAAATATAAACTACGAAACCATAATTGCCTTAATTAATGAATAATTCCGAAATTGTCCATTAAGTACCTACTCCAAAACAATATTTGTTTTAATTAACACGAATGAAAACGTCAGTTTTCTAGAAGTTTTATTATATTTTTGGGGAATTACATGTGTCGCCCTTCTAAGGCATTATCAAATGTTACCTACCCTTAGAAGGGCGAATCATGTCATTCCCAAAAAATATTATAAAACTTCAGAAAACTGACGTTTTCATTCGTATTAATTATTTAATATGAAGTTTTACATCATTGTTCAAGAAACAATAAGTATTTGGTTTATTTCCGAAATCGAATCTAAACTGGTTCTATGCCGCAACCGTCTTTAGACGGTCTATAATCCCGTGCACGGGAGGCCGGTCATACAAAATTGACGTCTATAGACGCGGTAATTTAACACTTTATATCTTACCAAGTTTGAGTGTTTCAAATAATCTAGTGTTTTAAATGTATGGTTACATCTCTTGCCACCATGTTGAAATAATAAGATGCTTTGAGTTTTCGAGAATTATCGATATTAGATTGATTTTTAAAAAGCTTCGTTGGTTAATGAAAATGTCATACACTTGCGCTCTAGGTAATTTTTTTTTTGGTAATTACATAAATCCCTATTAGTTGAAATTCGTATTCATATTTGACGTGTTTGATTTCATTTATAACGATAAGTTATGTGCCAACCCTGTCGTCTTGTGAGAATTAATTTTTTTTTTCGATAAATGAAGGCATAAATGAAGCACGGATCATTTATATGTTAAGTCTTTAATATTTACTTTTAACATTTTTCCAAAAAAATTGAATTATAACATATTCAATATGTTTTAATTTTTTTTAATTAGCGGCCCTGGGGGTCCAGGCCAAATGAATACCTTCCGGCATTTAAAAGGTTAACTCACAATTTTGGATTCGCAGTAGAGTGGCAACAACTATTATTGCCATACTGAAAGTCCCGGGTTCGATTGCTGACGATGACACTGTGAAGAAAATCACGCTGTCTTTGGTCTGGTTTAATTCACGTAACAATAAAAATGCCGATAGATTATCTATATATCACATGTCATGAGAATCAATTGCCAAAACGTGGTATTATTATTATTTTTTTTATTTCGTTGAATCGCTCTTTTCGTCATTACAGCGCAAGCCAAATCGATGTAAATGGTACAGCTATCATTTTGATTCTCATGACATGTGATAGATAGCTAATCTATCGCCATTTTTTTGTCACGTGAATTCAGCACCAGACCAAAGACAGTGTGACAATCATATTGCCATCGCCGGGAATCGAACCCTGAACCTTCGGGGTGGCAGTCAAAGCACTTATCACTTGGTCACGAAGGTCGTCGGGTTATTGGTTTCATATAACTTGCTGTTAACAAAAATGTGTGAAGCAACGGGAAACTATCATATCCCAGGAACCAGCAAAAATATTACGGTAGGATTGAAACCTAAAAAAAATTTAGAACTCCCAAATATCGTTTTTATTCCATTTCGATTTCAACAATCATCGGCTCGACAATTGCCCATCGCGGTGTGATTTTTGCGGCGAAATGCTTTTAATGCGTATTTATTTTTTTCAGGAACCCAAATCAATCGGGCAAAGAGCATAAAATGGTGCATCGAAAACTGGAATTTCGAGCGCCGCTGACGCGCTCTTTCACGTGATTGGTTCATAGAAGCCGTAACGGATATTCTGAGAATTTTATCGAATTTTTTTTTTTCACTTTTCAATAGACGGACTAGTGAAATAAATGCCGATGAATCGCAAAAAATGTGTAGCCAAAAATGAGAAAAATGTTATAATAAAAATATACTACATTTTTTTTTTTTTTTAATGTATACAAATACTTGTAGACAAGATGTTGAATAAACAAAATGCTGTATAAAAACTGGTCAAAGTTAAAAAGCATATAAAAATTGGAGAGTTTTCTCCAGGCGTTGTCTAGTAAAATGTGTGATAATTGGGTTGATAGCCTTTCATATTACATTATTAAAAATTTCTGTTTAATGCTTACATCTAGTCTCAATAGATGGCGCTAGTGTAGATTGAACTAAAATATGTGAAATGTTTCTCAACATGGTAGCATATACGAGTATACAACTTCCAAAAATAATTGTCAGACGTGGTGTCTTTAAGGAGGGCGGAATGGGGAATGTTATATTACATAAAGCGATCACTTAACCCAACCAACAGGTCATAAGTCCTGTAAACGCCTCGACCACCATATTCTGTTTCCAAATAATTTACATCTTCGTCTCTATTGAGATACAATTAATTCTTAAAAATATACTAGTTTAATTCAGAATTCGTAATATCGATATCAATATAAACATCAACATAAAAAACCAATTTTACAATAGTTAAAATAATGATGAACTTTTATGAATGTTTTTTTCCACACTGTTCACACTGTTTTTTCCACTTTTGAGTTCACATCATCATAACAACAAACCATCACACCGATTCTCCGCAGGGATAGGCAGAGAGAATGGACCGCCACACAACTCTTTCCTGTCACTCCTCTCTAGATTCCTCCACATTCATTCAAAGAGTCATACACGCACGTCGATTCATCCGATATCTAACATGACCAACCTTTAAAATATGATTATTTTAGTGATGCCACGTTTTCCTCGGTCTACTTCGACTCCGTACTCTATTTACATCGTAAACGTATACTTTCTTTACCATTCTTTCTCCATCAATGCGCTCTAAATGTTCGAACCAACGCAGCGATCCTTTCATAATTTTATTAATAATACCTTCTTCCGCTCTACTATTTTTTCTTATATCAACATTTGAAATTCTGACGAACATCATTCTACCACATATATGTCTAAGGGACCTTTTGTCTACCGCATTTATTCTGCTTTCATTCTTCTTCTGTCAATTCCATGCTTCACTTCCATCCATAAGAATTGGGACCAGAAATCCATTGTGAACGGCCATTTTCACATTCATTGATAAATTTTTCTTGGGAATAATGAAAATAGTTAATATACATTAAATAGTCCATTGTTTTGGCCGTAGGATATATATTCGTATTATTGTATCACCTGATAATGTCAACATAGGTTGACGAAACAGCTGTCGCGTAAAGTAAAATACAATAGTGATACATTACAAAGTTACTTAATTTAACAGTTTAATATACTTTCATATGAAGCATTTAATTTGTGGTTGGTCATTATTAAAAATAAATTTAAACACTTTTGTTTAATACCACGTTTTTATCTTTTAACTACCAATTGGTTTTGCTCCAACAAAGATATGGTAGTAAAAAAAATAAGTAACCAAAATGGTTAGTATCTGTTAACGCAACTAGTACGATGGCACTAAGATCTTGAAAATAGGATCCGATATCTGATCCGTTCAATTTACCTGTATAACATTTACTATGTTAATGTCATTTCATAAATATACGTATATTCAATGTATTCGATTTGCTCACATGAAAATAGTTAATATGATTGCAAAATATAATCGTTATAACATACTAGAAAATTGTTTACTACGTCACTGCTTTGAACCTATAGATATGACTACATGTAAAAACAGTGCAATACCTTAATGACATTTGTGATAACCCTTTGATCAATTAAGTCTTTTGAAATATAAAACTATCTATACATGGTATGCAAAGAAAAACTAGAGGGAGGGAGGTACGTAAATAAAGCATTGTCGTCGCGTATTACTACGATAACCATAGCAATCTCCATTCATCATCAATTTATTATTATTGCCAAATCGTTTGAAATCATGTTTTCATTTTAAATAAATTCACAATCTGTATGCTCATTAACCGTGAACAGCAACGACCAATTCATATTATCTGTTTTGTTGATTCCAATTGAGATATATTTCGGTGTATATCACTAAACGAATCCATATATATAGTTATGAAACTTGTATATTCCGGCCGTATTTTGGAAGCTGCATTGTAAAACGTCACGAAAATACGTATTGCTTTTGTTGGAAATAAAATTTACTGATTTTTGTATATACAATGGCAGGAGACGTATCTGAACGCGTACTTGTTCGATTTGAGAAAAAAATAAGTAAGCTTTTTTCACTTTGTAACAAAAAAAAACATAATTTTATATTTGATTTCATATCTAACAAATTATGATTGACGATCGATGATATATTGTTTTTACATTCAATATATGTATAACTACATACTTTCAAAATACTCATCATCATCATTTCTCGGCATTATATCCCGGTGTGGGACTTGGCCTCCTCCACAACGATCCTCCACTGACTTCTGTCTCTGGCCATCTCTCTCCATTCCCCAGCTCCTTCCATTTTCTCCCAATCTTCTTTCATGCAATCCGCCCATCTTGTCCTCGGTCTGCCTCTTGGTCTCCTTTCGCGGGGCACCAATCTGGATATAATTTGTGGTGTTCTACCCTCTGGCATTCTCTCCACATGGCCAGCCCACCGTAGGCGTTGAGACTTACAGAATCTTACTACTGTTTTCTGGTTAAACAGTATTTCAAGTTCAAGGTCTCTAAACACTATCATGACTTAAACAAATTTTATATTTAGGTCACGTTTAAGTTTTGCGGTGCTTTAACTGTATTTGTGTAAGTTTAATCCAGCCAATAAACCAAATTTTTGTCAAATTATGAGAATGAAATTATGTATTCTATTCGTCGCCTTACTAAGGTATTTAAAGGTTGATAATGAAAAACAAGTCTTATTTATAATAGTAAACACGATTGTTTAGTGGTTTTATTTGAATTATTTTATGAAAATTTTATAAATTGTGACAAATATAGTTTAAAAAATAGTTTGAGAATGCCCTTGCAAGGCGAAATAATTTTTGTCACAACTTATATAATTTAAATCCAACTAAAACCACTAAACAATCGTGTTAATATGGAGTTTTTCTTCATTGTTCTAGAAACATATTTTCGTTTATTCACCATGCATTTCTACTATAAAACATATTGTAGAATTTACTCTACCAAATATTTTATACATTTTGCAATGCTTTATAGTGTATTTGTCGGAAATAATTTTAAATGTAAAAGTAGGTTTTTTATGTGTATTAAAAGTTTAGGGATAAAGTGTAATACCGCAACAAAAATAATTATTTTTTAAAGCAAAATAAATATAAAAAAATATGCTCAGTAATAAAACATGTTTCTTTATTTATTTATTTTTAATTCAAAGCACTTTTTATATTCAACATTTTCAGTTCTATAATATTCGTAATCTGTACCAGTTTTTTTTAAATCCTCTTATAATACATTGTTTTTTGGGTCTGGGTCATATTATCGAAAGTTATAATATTATATACTCGCTTGGCGTTTAAACATAAAAGCGCAGCTTTTTGGAAGCGCTTTGAGTTTCATTTTATTAATGGGAAAACTTTTTTAATAAATTTCATAGTCATAACTGCTAATAAGTTTCAAGTTCACTTTATGGAATGTCACTCTGAACATACACATGTAGAGTCAGTTTTTTTATGTAATTATTAGTGTTATTTCAATTACAAACTGAGAAGTTTTTGGTACCATTCTTTCACCGTTTCCATGTGTTCAAACCATTTTAATTATCCTTTCATTATTTTGTTACATTTTCATTCGCACTGCATTCAATTCTTATATTTGCATTTGATACTCTATGATGAATGAAGAAAGAATGGTAAAGAAAGTACATATATGTGAACGACGTAAACGGAACTATAAATAGACGAAGACCAAGGAAAACGTAGCAAGATCAAATAAATCAAATATTAAATGTTGGCCACCTAATGAGTCGGAGATATCGACGTGCGTGTATGACACGATATATGAGTGAATGAACAGTACGGCGGTCCATTATTTCTGCCTCTCACTTCAGAGAGACGACGTGATGCCAAGTTAGTTACATAATTATTTATCTTTCCTTTAACATTAATGTAGAGCTCCATATTATGCTAAATTATTAATAATTAAATTGGATAATGCCTTAGACAGATGAAGCATGTCTTTCACATAAAATATAATAAAACTTCTAGAAAACGGACTTTTTCATTTGTATCAATTAGTAAGAATAATTTATTTTACAAATCAAATAATATCTTCGGTACTAGAATTATTCTTGAGTAGATATGTTTAACGAAACATTTCGTGAAGATGAATTTCTAACCAGCACCGCACATAGAAACTAATTTTAATAAATTCACAACAGCGTCGGGGTATATTGTATTTCAAATGAGAGTAAATTTCACAATTACTCCGGCATTTTGTGAGTAAACCGAGGGTGGAATAGGCGTTATCGGGCGAATAAATTTCAGTCTACACTCTACGGCCACCATGCACCTCCAGCCAGGGATGACACAAAAAGTTATTTGATCTTGATAAAAGCATAAAGTTGTCACAACTTAAAATGTTCCACATTAAAAATCCTTAAATTCACACAGACAAAAATTTGAGTCTCATTTTAATTAAGAAATCGAATCTTCACGTAAATTTTTTTATTAAAATGAAAAATGAAATTAATTTATTTTTAAATATAATAAATAAGTAATAGTAAAACAAACAATATAAATATTCTCATATAAACAATGTCATTTGGTCTACCCGTTGTTACTCACATGATTAAAGATACAATATAACCCTATTTATGATATTGAATTATCATTGTGTACTTCTTAACTAACTAACTAACTAACTAACCATCTCGCCATTTTCCCGGAGGAGTAGACAGAGAAGATGAATCGCCACAATGCTCTGTCCTGGGATACCTCTCGGGATTCCTCTACATTCATACATCGTACCATGCACGCACGTCTATTATTCCGACTTCGAATGACCGCCTTTTAGTAATTGATTAATTTGGTCATGCCATGTTTTCCTCGGTCGTCCTCGGCTTCTTTTTCCACTCACGCTGCTTGTGTACAACTTTTTAACCATTCTACTCTTATCCATTCGTTCCATATGTCCAAACCATCTCAGGGATCCTTTTTTAATTTTATCCATGATGCAGACATCTGCCTTACATTTCTTTCTTATTTCATCGTTCGGTATCATACAACGTTTTCCCGCACGTTCTTCTTAGTGATCTCATTTCTACGGCATTTAGTCTGCTTTCATCCTTCTTTTGTCAGCTCCAAGCTTCACTTCCATACATGAGGGTTGGCACTAGAACTTTATTGTGTACTGCCATCTTTGCTTCTGTGAATATATTCCTACTTCTTAATAACGTCAGCCCAAAAGTCCACCAGCTGGACCGCACTGCCAGACCCTCGAACCAGATCCTCTTCCGTGCATTTCACAGGTTATCAAGGGCACTATATTATGTGCTGCATGGATTCTTCCACGCTACCATGAAGAGCATCACACTGCCCTGAAGAATACCCCATCTCGCCATTTTGTGCCTGGATCTATCAAAGCGTGTGCATAGCCGATTCAGGGTCCTACAGGTTCTCCGAGGTAATTCGTGTCCTGGCTGTAGGGTCTCCATGGGTATCGTTCTACGCTTTCTCAGCAATTTTTTAATAAGAAGAGATGTGCAAATATCACAAAAACCTTTTTTGTTACAAAATTATGTAAAGTTATGGTTTTTTTTTCACGAATAGCAATATTACTATATAAGAATATAAGTATTGATAATTTCTAATAGGCTTTTATATTTCATTAAATCAATTTATGAAATTAGAATAACAATATTCCAAAATAAGGAATATATATAATGTCAAAGATGTTCTTAGATTGTAAAATCTGTTAAGACTGATAGATGTAGAGAAAGAGTGTTCAACGAGTGAAATTTGACGTCCTTCATGGCCGAGTGGTAAGTACATTGACTGCCACCCAGAAGGTTCCGGGGTCGATTCCCACTGCCACTGTCACACTGCCTTTGGTCTGGTGTAGAATTCACGTGGCAACAAAATGGCGATAGATTAGCTACCTATCACGTGTCACGAGAATCACTATGTAACTATAATACCCTTTACGTCGATTCGTCTCATACTGTCATGATGTAAAGAGCGATTCAACAAAATAATAATAATAATAATAAGCAAAGTGGCAAATAAAGTATCGTCAGTTTATCGACCTCCAAGAAGACCACCCAAAACATGGAGAGACAGTTGAAGAAAGAAACATCTACATCGTAGGAACAAGCTCAGAGAAATACCGGGACACAGTTCTAAATAAAACAGATTAAAAAGAAGAATAACGTAATAGTTACAGTTAATCCTTAATAAAGAAGAAGAATAATAATAAAATGATAATTACAAACATCTTAGAATTATACGTATAATTT